>OY288246.1:21690610-22337706 GCA_958450325.1 Agrostemma githago
ACCCACACAAAGTGTGTTCATTGTCTTCATCCCAAAACCAGTCGACTATACGCTTCTAGACATGTTAAATTTATCGAAGATGACTTCGCATATCCACGTCTGCTCACAACACCATCACCTCCGTCTACCAACACCGATACGAACGATTGGTGTCCTCTTGTTCTCCCAATCCTCCAATTCGCCACCTCTCCCACCGTAACACCCAGTTCCCCACATATTCTCACAACTCGTCCTCCCATCACACAAGTATACACCCGCGGCCAGCAATTTAACAACCAACCCTCCACCTCATTGTCTCACTCCTCACCTAACGACTCCACCACCACTCCCTCAACCAATCCTTCCTCTGTTCAATATCCTTCGGCCTCCATCTCCCTAACTAATGCCACTCTTACCTCAGAACAACCTCATACGTCACCATCTTATAATGTTGTAACACGTCTAGCCAACAACATACGAAAATCCAACCCAAAATATGCCAACCTCGCCCTTGCTTCCGCTACTAATCATACACTACCAACTACTGTTAAACGAACTTTAATTTCGCCTTAATGGCGGACAGCTATGCAGGACGAATTCCAATCTGTAGAATGAAATAAACTTGGACATTAGTTCCTCCAAACACGTCTCATAACGTAATAGGATGTAAGTGGGTCTATCGCATCAAATACAATCCCGATGGCTCTCTAAAACAATATAAAGCTCGTCTAGTTACAAAAGCTTTTCACCAACGTCCAGGAATAGATTACAGTGAAACTTTCAGCCCAGTTGTAAAACCAACAACGGTTGGTCTAATGATATCATTAGCCGTTACTAACTCCTGGTCGTTAGGCCAACTAGATATTAACAATGCATTTCTGCAAGGAACCTTGCATGACGATGTTTATATGACCCAACCCCAAGGCTTTGTTGATATATCTAAACCCAACCATGTCTGCAAATTAAACAAAGCTATTTACGGTCTAAAGCAAGCTTCTCGAGCTTGGTATACAGAGCTTAAATCATGTCTCGTCACCTCTGGTTTTAAACAGTCAATTTCTTACTCATTTTATTTATTCTCAATACCAAAATCATATGTATTTACGTGCTCGTCTATGTCAATGACATTATTATGACCGGTCAAAACCATAATCACTTACAACAATTCGTCACTAAGTTATCTGATCGCAACGCTTTTTTTTATTAGACCCAGGGCTGCTATCATATTTTCTCGATATTGAAGTTACACCCAATACACTTGGACTTCACCTTAGTCAATCTAAATATGTACATGATTTATTAGTTACATAAAAAATGCCTGAAGCTAAGCCAAATACAACCCCTATGGCTAGGGGTGTTCAAAAAGTGACCTGGACCGGCAAACCCGACCGACCCGGACCGTCCGGTCCGGTCCGGTCCGCGGGTCTCCAAACACTTTGTTGCCGGTCCGCGGTCCGGTCCAGTCCGGTCCACACTTAAAAAAAATCAAATTTAGTGTATTTTACCGGTCCGGTCCGGTGAGCCCAATATCTCTCCCTCACTCGCCCTGATAGTTCCTTCACTGTTAACCGCTTAGCACAATTTCTACACCATCCCACTTCTACACATTGTTCGACCTTAAAGCGACTTCTCCGCTACCTCCAAGGCACTCAAACCCATGGCATTCAGCTTTATCTGTAACACCCCGGCCCAATCCTAGGACCGGAAATGTTAACTGCGGTAGCCCGCCAGACTTTGTACTGGTCCCATAGACCAACACGAGTCCTTTCCAGCACATTTTGTCCTCACTCATGCGCATCTCGGAAACCTTCCCAGGAGGTCACCCATCCTAAGATTGCTCCCAGTCAAGCACGCTTAACTGTAGAGTTCTTATCATGGGCAAACCAGAAAAGAAAGTGCACTTTGTTGATATGAGTAGTACTTCAAATCCCTTTAAGCAAAGCTCATAAATAGGACATCTTCAATCAATGTGAGGTGTTTCATTATCGCAATACTCAACTTTGTCTACATGCTTTTTGCGATGCTGACTTCGCTGGAGACAAAGACAATTACATATCAACAACCGGATACATAATTTATCTTGGCCAAAACCCAATCTTATGGTCCTCTAAAAAGCAACGCGGCCTTGCTCTTTCCACAATAAAGGCTGAATTTCGTGCTCTAGCAACTGTCACCATCGAAATTCTTTGGCTTCGTAACCTACTCATCGAGCTCAACATAGCTATCACAAAACTCCTAGCACTATACTGTGACAACATGTCAGCCACTCTTTATGCTAGGAATCCTATTTTTCACTCCAGAATGAAGCATATGACCCTCTCCTTTCACTTTGTTCGTGAACAACTTCAACTTGGCCACATTCGTATCCAACATGTTGCAAGCAAAGATCAACTAGCAAATGCTCTCACCAAACCACTTCACAAGCTGCGTTTCAATTAATTACGAGACAAGATTGGCCTCATTTCTTCGACGTCCATCTTGTGAGGGCGTATTAACAGTATTCGATCAAATATTAGCAAATCATAGAATCAATTAAGACAATCAATTAGGTCCTAAAATGTAGGCAATCAAAGATGCATTCCCATCGTAAACGGAAAGTCTCATTGTGCATATTCACATTGTAAAGGCTCTTATTACCCTTATTTAGGTACTCCTCTCCTCCTATATATACTGTAAAAACCAGTCAATATAATCATCAATTTCAATCATTCTACTTTAAGTCTTATAGACATTACATTCTTTGATTGCACCATGGTTTGAATGTTGGGCCTTCTCAAACAAGTTCCTCACTCTAGACCAAAATTTGGAGCACATTGGCCCGTTCCAATTGATCCATCAGTTGACACTCGCATATACGATGATACGAGAGCCCTATCTTCAGTGTCTAACCAATTTTTTTTGGATTATTTCCATTGCTTCCATCATTTGCGTGCCTTATGACATTAAACTCCTCCACATACTCGTATCTGTCCACAATAATATTTTCATCTTGTGACAAACGAATGACATGATCACTTTAGTAACATTTGTTCATTACCACCAAAATGAGGATTTGGTGGAGCAAAATTTAAGTTCACTCTAGAATTTTGAGAAGATGGGTTTATTTGTGAATTGGAATATGGATTCTGAGTAATATTCTGTGCATGAAAATTAGGGGAATTATTATTCTGATAATTAATGACATATTTTGAAAAGCAAGAAACTGTAAATAAGATGGATCATATTGATTTACTAGAAATGAATTACTATTAGGGTTATTTCACATGAATAATACAAACTATCACCCATCTTCTTTAGAAAATACCAATTATATCTAATCTCATAATAATCGTAACTTTGGATATGTTATTCTTAAAATAGTCTAAGTGACCTACTACTTGATGAACCGGTCACCTGTTACTTCCATCTCTTAAACTAATCTACCATTCACCCCCAAATCATCAAAGCTTGCTCTGTCACCCATCTCCTCCATGGCCAACACAAGACCACCACCAGCTCGCCCATCAGCCACAAACCCTCCATACTCTTCCGTACAAAAACCACTAAACCCAAAAAATTACAGCACAACAATGGCGGCTACCACATCATTTCAAACCCTCGTCTTCCAATCTCATCATCAACCACCTTGCAAACTCTCTTTTTCATCACCACCGCCATTATCATCATCATCATATCAATCTTCCTGCAATTTCCCTCCACTTCTCCGTCGACTAACTCTGCTCACCATCAATGTCAAACCTCGACGATACAATGTTGAACGTAAAGAAAAACCAGAAGATGATTCTGCAATTATAGAGCTCTCGCAAATCGCTCTATGGATTTAAGAAGGGGTGTATATTATCTGGCATTTCCTTCTTATTTACGCTCCGGATCGCCACTAGCTACTCATAATCTTAATACGGGTAAAAATTACAAGACTTTCCTCCATGCTTTGCTTTCTTATCACTACCTCCTTTATCCCCTTCCAATCCCTTGATAAACACACCAAACCCCATTAATTACCATGCATCATTTACTAAAGCCCCCTATTGAATTTGACACCTGTTAAGTTCAAATCTTGGTCTGGCAATGCTTGGATTTGAATTTTGTAGTGTCGTTAGCGTAAATAACTATATAGAGGGTTAAGATTGCATTTATCCCACCTTTTTTCTCACCACTTGCAAGCTTTTGTCGTCACTTTTTTTTTCAATTGGGTCACAATAGCTTATTTAGCATTTGCAGTTGTTTTGTCTCCGTTGGTGCTGACATTTCGTACTTTGTGTTTGATTAATTAGATTTTCAAATGGACAAGAGACATTAATTTAACAAGATTTCCGGATAGTATGATGGCTCCAAGAATGTCAATGGAGTTAAGAAACTGAGGACGATGACAGTGGATTTAGGAAGGGGATGAATAAAGGGGAGAGAGAAAGAGTAGGTTACTTTTTACCTGATACAACAGGTCAAAATTTTATGAGTCTATTTAAAGAATAACATGTCCAAAGTTAGGATTATTATGAGATTAAATATAATTGGTATTTTTTAAAGAAGATGGGTGATAATTTGTATTATTCACGTGAAATAACCCTTACTATTATTATTACTACTATTATGACTCATTTTGTATATAATACGAGTAGCAAATTATATAGCAAATTGCAACAACAATAACCTGTATATATAGCAAATTAATATGGTAAAAAAAATAGACTCGTTGGAAAACAGAGTCGTTGCATAAAAAAGAGTCATTGTTTGTGAGAGTATGACCGTACCGTTGGAAATCTCCACATCTCATTCTTCACATTCTAGCACATGGCCCACCCACACTCTCCATGGAATTCTCCACCAACATGAAGAGTTTCTCCATTGTAAAAAATGTTATTTCTCTCTGACCCTCTATGAAGAGTTTTTTCTCCATTGGAAAACATGCTCTACGGAAAAACAATAATGACTGCAAATAAAAAAGAAATGATACAAGTGAGTCATAGTAAAAAGTATTAAAAAATGAAGATGTGAGTAGGGCTTTCCAAACCGGATCGGATATCCGGTTTTTAAATTCTAGATTTTTAATTATACATATCCGGGATATCCAGTTTCTTTGGATATACGAAAATCGGGTATCCGGTATCCAGTTTACTTTTAAATTTTTCATTAGTGCACATAATACGATTTTTGATTTAAAAGTATTAACGAACGTTGTGTTAATTATTATACAAAAATAATATGATAAATAAATAGGAAAAAAAAGTCTAAAAACAATTTAATTATTACTGTACATTCCAAATATTAAAAATAATTCCCCGATGAGCGAAGAGTAACGGACATATAATCTTGTTATGAGTTGGTATTTTGGGACTAAAACTTTACATATTAATCTTATTTACTCCTTCATTCGTTCATTCAGTCATTTATTTATTTATTTTATTTTTTTATTTTAAAACCGGATCGGAAATCGGATATCCGATTTTCATTTTTGCTTACACGTATCCGCTACGGTTTTATGAAAAACCATATCGGATATCCAGACATTCGTATCGGATATCCATAAATTCGTATGATTGAAACCGTATACCGTATCATGAACGGATAATAAAACCGCATCGTATTTTTCTACTCACCCATAGATGTGAGACTAATATGGAAAGAATAGAAATTGATAAAAAAAAATTAAAAATAGATCCAAAGTGAAAATGGGACGAACAATAAAAAATGGAGGGGTAAAAATTTGAATAATCTTGCTTATTACACGGGACAACTTCGTGGACTTTTGCCCTTTTGTGGGATCGAAGGGCTCAATTCCAAGCCTACGGCAGGGAATCAGAACTCGGCCGTATCGTCTATCGTCTCGGCTGCCACCGCGTCGAGACTCAGCGAGTCAACTTGGGCATTAAAGAAAGGGCCATGACTCGGCCGATACACCCGAGTCAACTCGGGTATCGTCCGAAATTGGCGAGTCGACCCGATATGAACTAAAGGACCGATTTGACTACCGATATTATTTTTAACGCAGAGAATAAGAATCTAAATTATCAAAAAAAGATAACCTAACAACTTGACTTCATACCAATATTTCAAAAATATTATCATACCTGGCCGTTGTTGAACATTTGAAAAGTAAATACATCACCCTAGGTGATTACCATACTATCATCTATAAATTGGTAAAGTAAGAGTAAAAGAGATTACAAATTACTTACCTTTCTCAAACATCTCTAGTAACACCCACACCCTAATTAATATTAAACAATGAGTTGAATGCTTAAAGTATTGAGGAATGGTCGAACGATCAAGACTCCGAGTCTCCGACTAACCATGTAAGTTGTGTAATTTTTTTGACTATCAATCTAATTACTCTTTTTTATGTTTTATGAATAGGTGAAATGGTGATGGTCAACTAAGAAGAGGGGAAAGAGAATAAGAGATTGACGGAGTTTTTATTTATTTTTAGAAATAAAAAAAATGAAGAGGATGGAAGCAAGACGATGACAGTCGATTTAGGAAGGGGATGAATAAATGGGAAAGAAAAAGAGTAGGTTACTTTTACCTGATACAACAGGTCAAAATTTTATGAGTCTATTTTAAGAATAACATGTCCAAAGTTAGGATTATTATGAGATTAAATATAATTGGTATTTTTTAAAGAAGATGGCATGGGTGATAGTTTGTATTATTCACGTGAAATAACCCTTACTATTATTATTACTACTATTATTATGACTCATTTTGTATATAATACGAGTAGCAAATTATATAGCAAATTGCAACAACAATAAACTGTATATATAGCAAATTAATATGGTAAAAAAAAATAGACTCGTTGGAAAACAGAGTCGTTGCATAAAAAAGAGTCATTGTTTGTGAGAGTATGACCGTACCGTTGGAAATCTCCACATCTCATTCTTCACATTCTAGCACATGGCCCACCCACACTCTCCATGGAATTCTCCACATACATGGAGAATCTTTCCATTCTCCACCAACATGAAGAGTTTCTCCATTGTAAAAAATGTTATTTCTCTCTTACCCTCTATGAAGAGTTTTTTCTCCATTGGAAAACATACTCTACGGAAAAACAATAATGATTGCAAATAAAAAAGAAATGATACAAGTGAGTCATAGTAAAAAGTATTAAAAAATGAAGATGTGAGTAGGGCTTTCCAAACCGGATCGGATATCCGGTTTTTAAATTCTAGATTTTTAATTATACATATCCGGGATATCCAGTTGGATATACGAAAACCGGATATCCGGTATCCAGTTTAATTTTAAATTTTTCATTAGTGCACATAATACGATTTTTGATTTAAAAGTATTAACGAACGTTGTGTTAATTATTATACAAAAATAATATGATAAATAAATAGGAAAAAAAGTCTAAAAACAATTTATTTATTACTGTACATTCCAAATATTAAAAATAATTCCCAGATGAGCGATGAGTAACGGACATATAATCTTGTTATGAGTTGGTATTTTGGGACTAAACTTTACGTATTAATCTTATTAACTCCTTCATTCGTTCATTCAGTCATTTATTTATTTTATTTATATTATTTTAAAACCGGATCGGAAATCGGATATCCGATTTTCATTTTTGCTTACACGTATCCACTACGGTTTTATGAAAAACCATATCGGATATCCAGATATTCGTATCGGATATCCAAAAATTCGTGTGATTGCAACCGTATACCGTATCATGAACGGATAATAAAACCGCATCGTATTTTTTTACTCACCCATAGATGTGAGACTAATATGGAAAGAATAGAAATTGATAAAAAAAAATTAAAAATAGATCCAAAGTGAAAAATGGGACGAACAATAAAAAATGGAGGGGTAAAACATTTGAATAATCTTGCTTATTACACGGGACAACTTCGTGGACTTTTGCCCTTTTGTGGGATCGAAGGGCTCAATCCAAGCCTACGGCAGGGAATCAGAACTCGGCCGTATCGTCTATCGTCTCGGCTGCCACCGCGTCGAGACTCAGCGAGTCAACTTGGGCATTAAAGAAAGGGCCATGACTCGGCCGATACACCCGAGTCAACTCGGGTATCGTCCGAGATTGGCGAGTCGACCCGATATGAACTAAAGGACCAATTTGACTACCGATATTATTTTTAACGCAGAGAATAAGAATCTAAATTATCAAAAAAAGACAACCTAACAACTTGACTTCATACCAATATTTCAAAAATATTATCATACCAGGCCATTGTTGAACATTTGAAAAGTAAATACATCACCCTAGGTGAGTACCATACTATCATCTATAAATTGGTAAAGTAAGAGTAAGAGATTACAAATTACTTACCTTTCTCAAACATCTCTAGTAACACCCACACCCTAATTAATATTAAACAATGAGTTGAATGCTTAAATTATTGAGGAATGGTCGAACGATCAAGACTCCGAGTCTCCGACTAACCATGTAAGTTGTGTAATTTTTTTGACTATCAATCTAATTACTCTTTTTTATGTTTTATGAATAGGTGAAATGGTGAAGGTCAACTAAGAAGAGGGGAAAGAGAATAAGAGATTGACGGAGTTTTTATTTATTTTTCAAAATAAAAAAAATGAAGAGGATGGAAGCAAGACGGAGATGGACTGATGGAGACATGGAGATGGAGTGATGGAGATGGAGTGAGAGAGATGGAGATATGTGAGGGGCAGGTCAGTGGTCAATAGGTGGGTACTGAGGGAGGTGAGTATTGAGGGTTTAATTATAAGGGTATAACTTATAAGCCATAAGGTAGGTGGGGTATTAATGGTACTCCGCATAAGGGTACGTGTACTAATTAAATGGTACTCCATATTAATTTTGTAAGGTGCTAATAAAAATTAATTTACGTATAATTAATTTTATAGGAGTATTAATTAATTTTATAATGATGATAATAAGAAATGTTTACCCATATCATATTAAACTTTGTTTACGTATTCGATATTATAATCAAATGTTAGACTCTACTAATTGTTGTCTTCTCAATGAAAGACTCTACTAATTGGTATTCGAATATTACGTATTCAATTTTGTGTTTCTCAATACATGTTCCACCATCTTAAATATCAATCAATTTATAACATTAATTATCGATATAATGATTATAATCGTTCATTATGTTTAATACTCTATTTTGTAACTAATTAAATAATGATTGTATGATAATATGGGATGGAGTATAAAAATTATATGTGGAACGTTTAATATTATTAATGTAATGTAATATTTTTATCATCGAAATTGTGTAGAAACAATGTCAAACGTTAACAATGAAGATGTTGCATGGCGATTCGGAACAAAAGTTGATAAGGGAAGTAAAAAGGTTAAATGTTTATTTTGTGATAAAGTAATGAGTGGAAGGATAACAAGACTAAAAGAACATTTAGGTTACGTTTCGGGTAATGTTGCTAGTTATGGAAAAGTTTCAGCTGATGTAAGAATAGAAATGAAAGCAATTTTAACTCAATATAAAGCTGCAAAAAAAGACAAGCAGAAACGAGTCAAAGAATTTGAAGAAGAAATAGTAGGTGGTTATCGAGGTAATGATGACAAAGTCGTCCAAGATAATGACGATGAAGAGGATGACTGACAAATGGCGTATGCAAGGCAACAAAGTTATATGCAACATGAGAATGACTATCATCGTCAATTTAGGACATTTGGTGAAGGTGCAAGTCAGAATTCCCACTTCGAAGAACGGGGTCACTCCAAGAAGGAGGCATGAGAGGAGGCAGTAGATTTGAAAATGCATCTACTCCCGAATCTAGATTAAGATCACGGGTTATAGAACTTGAGAAAGATAATCCCAAAAACAAACAATCAAAAATTAGTACAGGGTGGATGAAAAAGGCAAAAAAATAATTAGTCAAAGCTTGGGAAAACTTTATTATTGATACTAACATCCCATTTAGAGCAGTGGAGTCTCCATATGCAAATCCATTAATGCAAACGATACGTGAAGTTGGTGATGGAGTACGAGCTCCTACCGCGTATGATATAGCTGAGGTAAATCTATCTTAGATATTTGTTTCACATTTCAATATTTCATATATTAATGTCATATTTAGGTATTAATATCAAAAATAATATATCTTCCTAAGGGGTATGTTAATGTTAATGTTAATTCATATGTCATGTTAATGTTAATTTCAAATGTTAGTGTCATATTTAGATATTGACATCAAAAATAATATAACTTTGATCGATTTGTATACTTAGGTATATCTTCGTGATGGGTACGATGAAATCAAAGAATATATCAAGACTTCAGGTTCAATATGGGATGAAAGAGGAGTGACAGTAATGTGTGATGGTTGGACAGGCCCAACAAACATGCACATTATCAACTTCTTAATATATTCGGTTCGCGGTACTATTTTTCATAAGTCTACTGATGCTACTGATGTCGCATGCAAGGATGGAAACTACTACTTCAAGTCAATGAAGGATGTAGTCGAGGAAATTGGACCACAGAGAGTGGTTCATATTGTAACAGATAACGAGGCTTCTGTGAAATTAGGTGGTAAAAAGCTAATGGAGGCGTATCCACATTTATACTGGACAACTTGTGTGGCACATTGTTTAGATCTTCCTTTAGAAGATTTATGTAAGAGAAAAAGTTTTCATGGAGTGATTGAGAAAGCTAAGAAGGTTACTGGATTCATTTACAATTATAAGTGGGTATCGCATTATATGAAGAAATTACAAACGGGAGAGAGTTACTGCGGCCAGGGTTGACACGATTTGCGACAAACTTTATTATGTTAGAAAGTATCGTGAAACAGAAGATTCAGTTGAAAGATATGTTTGATT
Organism: Agrostemma githago; assembly: GCA_958450325.1. Lineage (NCBI taxonomy): Eukaryota > Viridiplantae > Streptophyta > Magnoliopsida > Caryophyllales > Caryophyllaceae > Agrostemma > Agrostemma githago. The sequence continues at coordinate 21,701,388 of OY288246.1, forward strand.
CAGCTGGTTGGCTAAATGGTAGATATAATACTATTATTGATGAAACTGCAATTGCAATACGTGAATTGTTCTCTCGGAGTCCTTCGGCATGTGTGACGAAATTTTGGGAACAAGTCGATGAAATACTAAGGGTTCAAGCACCTATTGTAAAAGTTCTAAGATTAGTTGATGAAGACGCACAACCGACCATGGGATTTATATATGAGGCAATGGAACAGTGTAAATTGGCTATTAAGGATACATGTGCTAGTTATAACCAATATCGGGAACTGATTGATAAATGATGTTGGTGATTTAAGTGTAAATACCGGTTCATTTTAGCGTACTCCGGTTTGGTTTTACGGATGTGTGAATTCAATATAATATAGGTTCGACGGGAGTACGGAGGGGTACGCTTATATATAATTAATTGCGAATTTCACGGTACCAGGTTCATATGGTACACTATGACGGGGGTATCGTTGCCCGGTCAGTGAGTCGGGGTTCTAGGGGCTAAGCGCCCTAGTTACGGGGGTTCGGGGGCTGTGTCCCTGAGGCAAAATTTTGGCGGCAAATTTGTTCAAACAGATTTAATCTGTATGAACAAATTTTAGTGGGAATTCATGAAGAGTCGTAACTCTTCAACTCGTATCCCTGCTCCTTCAAACTCTATATAACAGAGTTTTTGATCAAAATCCGAAAACAGAACAAAATCTGCATAAGAATACTTCACAGTTATATCTCTGTTTTCTGTGCAAAACTCAGAGGAACACCGTCTTATCTCAGTAGAAAATTCGGTATCACCCTGCACTGAAATAAGGGTCGAATTGTTCTATTAGGAAAGCGTAGAGTCGATTCAGTGTTGGTTTTTCATTACTTTCCTTATTCGCACATAACAATATTCGCACATAACAAAAGATGGGACTTCCAACTGCATCAAGATCTACATGCTGCAGGTTAATCTTCCTAGCTATTAGTTTTACTTTAATATTAATACTCCCTCCGTTCACTATCTTTTGCCCCGTTTCATTAAAATACTCCTCACAAATAATGACCAAACGAGGCAAAAGATTATGAACGGAGGGAGTATATCTTTGGAATATAATTATACTAGTGTAATAACCCGTGAAAATTCACGGGGTTGAGGCATTTTCTTTGCCATTAGAACATATCGAAAAAAAATTAATAATCAATATAACAGAAAGACGTTATTGCGTGGTATATTTGTGAAATTATTGAATTTAGAGGAAAATATTTTTACGGTATGGTCAATATCTAAGTTTAAGAACTCATGTGGGTCCGTGGACCCAAATTTGACTTGAAAAAACGAAAAAGTATACTTTATGTAGAATCAATAGGTTAGAGAGGACCTGTTTTATAAAAAGATTGACCATGAATTAAAGTGATTTTAAATACTGAACAACATATTTTCACCGAAATTTGATACAAATTAGAATACAAAATATTAAAAAAAAATGACAACTAATCATGGAAATCGCCATACACAACCAAATTGGTGTTCTTACACATTTACACACCTCACTTATCTTCATCTAATTACTCGCTCCGTTCTTATCCAAAGGGTACGCATTCTTTTTGGTCGTTCAAATTCAATGACTCCTTTCATTTTTAGTCCAATTTTTGGACCAAATTACCCTTATTCTACTGACATATTTACACAATGTACCATTACAAAAGTACAATATGAATAATTAAATATTAATTTATCTCTAATTATTGTACTTTTAATATTATTTTACTACTTTCTTAATCCTTGTGCAAAAGGGAAGCGTACCCTTTATAAGATTACCCTATAGGGAGTAATTGAATGAGAGAACTTGATTTCCAAATAGTGGATTAAGAGGTTGTCACCTCGTTGTTGGTGGGTTGTATTCCGTTTCCACGTATACTTTATAGTTTTATAAAAATATTTTCTCATCAAATTTTTATTTATTTAAGAGTATAGCATTATCTTTATACTCTTGAACTATAATGTTTATATTTAAAAAAAACTTAAATTCAAAATTTTAAATTATTTTATTATTAAATGGTATAAAAATACTTATATGTATTAAATTGAAATTTTTTGTTGATTCAACGGGTCGGGTTGCGACCCTAAAATATTATCATTACTTAATTTAGTGTTTTTATTTGTACACCAGTTCATTTTTTAAAACAGAGTGTAAAAGGTAAATGTATCCCGTCACGGTACATATTTTCAGACGATCTCTCATAACTTTTTTTGTTGAGTATTTTATAGCAGCAGTATTCAACTATTCATCATGTATAAAATGAATTCGAAATAGAGTAGTGTAAAACCCGTGAATAATCACAGGGTTATGTGTTAGATTTAATCTGACCCAAGACTGAAACTTCATACTAAATTAATTGGTAATAACTGTAATTAGCTGTAGCGGAAGCGTACCTGATAATACTGATAGATTAACTTACGTCGGTCTTCTGGATTAGGTCTTCTAACAGACACACTCGCCTTTAGGGTTTCTCCATACCGATGGGATATACGTGAGATTAGGTCAAAAGTGTGTTGTTAGGGACCATAACCCTGACTATATATAGGGAGGGGTATGAAACCCTGGTCACCTATATTAGCCGCCTTTAGTGGATAAGCCCATCATATATCCCATAAAGCCCTAATGGGTCTCTACACTATTATAATATCCGACCTATACTTTATAAGACGTAAATAAGCCCGTATTATCTGTATTATAACGGATCACGTATTTGGGCTCAACTTTAATAATAGCTATTAAATACAATAGGTCCAAATAATGTTGTCCACATATATTGTATTAGACCCACAATTCTTACAATCTCCCACTTGGGTCATATACTAGTATATGTAGGACACTGAAAATTGTATTCATTATAACCGTATGAGCTCAATATTGCTATCAAACATTCTAACCGTCTTATGCAATTCGGTCCATCAATCATATGTACATAGAACCAAAGCGGCCTTTGCCACAGTTTGTCGTAACAGGACCCATCAATGATCACATATGCAAACATGACTAACGACATGAATCTAGTATAGGAGTGTGGCATGGAAACAGCAACCGAATGTGATCCAAATATGCATATTTCCAACTGGTCCACCTTAAACCTTAGTGAGATCAACCAAATAAGACAGAGTGAAACTGAAAACTGGAAACCTTATTTCTGCAGAACTGAATAACCGTATACCATAATGTGTCTAATGTGACAAACTCCCACTTAATCTGAATATCCTTAGAACCGAAACACCCATTTGAGCAATATGCTCAAGAAAGATTGTGGGTGGTAATTCCTTAATAAGCGGATCCGCAATAATGGAGTTTGTACAAACATATCTTAGACACCCTTCACTCTGAATCATTTCTATAACAACACATCACTTGTATTGTTATTTGAAACTATAATAACCATCATTTTGTCACAAATTACTTAAATGGTTTTTCAATACCGAACTTAATTTGCAGCCTTGTGACAAATAATCATGACCAAATAGGAGTCGAAATACCGAATGATCTCAACCTGAATCAATCTCTTTTATATGATAAAATTGTTTTGCTCCAAATATAAATGACAAACAATATTTGGCTGCCCTTAGTGGATCTCAATATCCTATTGTATTTTCTTAATATCTGTCAATTAAACTATAGAATGTACACGATATCCAAATATGTACAAACTAAGTTTAATTATACCTTATTACTTAAACACATAAAATATATCCTGAAGTACATGGATTTAAGTATGTAATACTGTGTATCCTGAATATGAATATTTCCTTAAGGACATCAATGAAACTGCATTGGTCCCATTTACTGAAAGGGTATAAAACTTGATATATTTTCATACTCCCACTGAATCTTGAGTATCTACAATCATGTACCACATTCATACAAAACTAAATGAGATGATATCATGGTAGATTGATGTACCCTTTGACGGAAAACCTTATTTGAGTTTTCATTGGATGATTATTAACCTTAATTCGCAGAAACTTTACCTTGAATCTATCGAGTCAAGATTTCTAGTATCTGCAACAATGGGTCTATCAATGTCACCATTGACAAACTTGTCTTTACCATTCATCCAATGTAACTCAAGACTAGATATATCATCTGTCTTTATAGCCATTATTGACAAGACGAGTCTTACTGTCTCATTACCGAATGAGTCTGTCTTGGTAACAAATAACTATTTGAAACCAATATGCTTTATATTTTTAGGTAATGAAACAACTAATGAAATAATTCCAAAGTGTCTTTATCAGTCAAATGACTTAATACTTTATTGATGACATACATAAATTCACATGTATTAGTTAGAACTTTCAATGATTCGGTAAATGCTGAATGAATATTTTGCTACCGTTTCATCATCTAACTTTTACCCTTGAATGTATGCAATATATAAATCTGTTATTACACTGTAATATGTCAGTCCTGACATGAAAACAATATAATCCTCTGAAACTGCATTCATTCTTCCCTTAGTGAATTTTTTTAATAACAATTGTTCTTGAGTTATTTGAATTTGTTTTACTAGAATGATCTTACGATCCTTTATGATGAGACATAGGATCATGTCCATAAGTCCTTTTTCTTCCCCCCAAACTCAATAACCTCAATGAACCCATATTATCCGTCTTAAAGTAACTTGCATGTGGGATGATTACTTTATATATTACCCTTAATCCTTGTAAAGTTTTACAACAAAATAATTATTGATTATCCTTAAGTCCAGCTATTACCTTAAAACGAAAAGCATTCTTAATTAGTCGGACATACCTTAGAGGTAAATAATTTACACTATAATCAATCGATCTGAAACACCCCGCATTGATTGAAGATGTCCTATTTATGAGCTTTGCTTAAAGGGATTGAAAGTACTACTCATATCAACAAAGTGCACTTTCTTTTCTGGTTTGCCCATGATAAGAACTCCACAGTTAAGCGTGCTTGAGTGGGAGCAATCTTAGGATGGGTGACCTCCTGGGAGGTTTTCAGGATGCGCATGAGTGAGGACAAAACGTGCTAGAAAGGACGCGTGTTGGTCTGTGAGACCAGTACAGAGCCTGGCGAGCTACCACGACTAACATTTCCGGTCCTAGGATTGGGCCGGGGTGTTACACGATCAATAGTATTATTGTACATACCTTCATCCAGAAAAAAAACAAGCTGCAATTTTAAAATTACTTCTAGAGTTATCTAGGAAAGAGTGTGAATAATCATACTCCTACCAAGTCCCAAAAATCTTACTTTGCATACATGATCCACCATACATATTCAGACCTTACTTCATATGGTGTGATATTTAATGTAAGATCAACCTTATCTAGAAAGTATCCGAAATAACCTTGACATTCTTATCCTGAATAGTCAAGTTGTCAAAGTGTTTCCACTTATGATCGACATGACATCTTTGATCTTGTACCGAGAATATATCTCAGTCAAATATGTGATAAAAACGTCTAGGAACTTAAAAACTTCTCAATATTAAGATATAAATATCATACATAATTTTGTCTACAAATTAATATAGTGATGTGAACTAATACAACTTAAAACATAAAATAGTTCACATATCCTTATATATCAATTACAAGACATCCAAAATCCTTTTGATATCTATTTTCTCTTTTCGTCTTTATTCCCCTTCAATATGAGAATCCGAAGTAGAAGGGTCACTAATTTCATTTTGACACAACTTTAATAATCCTTTTAATGTGTCATACGGAAAAGATATTATTTTCCTTAATTCTTTATATCCACTGGAGTTTTAATGCAAGTCTTTAAATAATATTACAATCTAAGCTATATAAAATTATCAAAAATGACACTTTACCATTATTTGAATTAGGAAAATAAAAAATTAATTATTTCTCAATGGACAATGAACCAAATTTGACCAAACGCAAAATAATTGAACTCCACCAAAAGGCAGTACCGAAATTTTTTCAGATTCAAATAAAATAACAAGTCAATAGTGATAATTAAATTAGCCGATTGTCTCAAACTCAGATGATGACATGCCCCGAATAGATGAATCTTTCATCACCAATTGACATACAACATCTTAGATCTTGCTTGTACTTCCATTAATGTACTTATGTGAATGAAAAAACCAAATTCACCCACAAAACATGATTGAATATAATAATTAACCTTAGACAAATCTTAAATGAGAAGTGTATCCTTAACGACACGCGATGAGGCGTACAAACTGGTACTATATCCCTTATGTGTCCATACTCGTAACAAGCCAACAACCAATAACTTTATCCTTATCTGGTTATTCTTAGAGTTGGACACTTGCACCTTATTTAATAGAAACGATGCCCTTAAATATGTCTTTGATGCCGCATTAAACAATCATTAAACACATGCATTAAAATTTCTACTCTACAAAAACACGTGAGTCCACGCAATATATTTATCCTTATGAGTAGCACAACCTTACATTCTTAATGCTGTGTTAAAATTATGACGACCCAAAATAAATATTTACATTCTCTTACCATTTATTTAAATAAATAGCGTTATCCGAATTGAGAATGTAACTTGAATATGACAGATATAATGAACAGTAATGTCAATTTGATGAACAAAACAATATTCTCATATTTTGAATAAATTCAAACAGTATAGTGTTTTTGCAGATTTAGCATTTAGCCGTTGGGCATAAATTATTAACTAAGCATTGACACTATAATTAAATAATCGTGATCAAATATTGACAATAAACTCATGTCGAATACTAAGCCTTCCTTTGGCCCGACTCAGTATACATATGAAAATACCGAATAATCGTCACATATTTATCACCCAAAATTGTATATGTATTCGGCCAAATAATGGTCTTCCTTTGGGCCGACCATTATCCGCATGATTACACATACAACCAAACTTAAAAACCAAATGTTTGAATTTACTCTCCATTAAAAAAAATGTATGGACATAAGCCTTATGAGTGTCATAAACTTAACGACACTCCCTTAACTCTTAATTCAGATTCGAATATTAGCATTCCCATCATAACAAGATACCTAGCACGACATCTAATCTCATCTTTGGACGATAATTAGACTTGTAAGTGATACTCTTGGGGTAGTAATCAAATATTAACAGTAAGATCATGTCAAATGTCAAGTCTTCCTTTGCGCCGACTTAACATCTACACGAGAACCGAATAACTGTTACATATTTATCACCACAAGTATGATTGAATTTCGGCCAAATAATGGACTTCCTTTGAGCCGACCATTATCCGCATGAAATTCAATCACACACAATCGTCCAATTATTTAAATTATCTAATCTACGCAATAGAGGTTACTTTGGCAACGTATTGTTTCGATCAAACAATCCAAAATATTAGACGTCTTATAAGAAACCAAATACCCAATATTATTGAAACTGAAATTAAGTTTTTTTTTTAAACAAACCGTAATTAACAAGTGACTGAATCCTTAAATGATAAAAGAAATTATAACCCAAATTAGTTCTTTCATCATACAAGTCAACTTGTCAATTATAAATACGCGACAATAATCGCAACCGAAATTCCAAACAGGTCCCAATTCATACATAAAATCATAATATGCGATAATATATAATCAATCATAGGAGAATATTATGCATGCATCACATGACTGAAAACCAAAACAAAATTCCGAACCAACCACAATCGATTGAAAAAAATACCTTATAAATTGAATAGCAAATTATATGAATCTGAAAACTTTAATATCCGAAATATAATTCTTTAATCCTTATATAATTGTATCGATTGCATGGAAAAAACATTCAAAACTCTGTACATAATTCATCATAATAGAGGGGTTCATCCAACTAGATAAGTGACCCGATTCAACTTTAACCGATATGATATACTATTGAGTAATTAAAAGCTAACTGAAAACTAAATCATACACGCGAACAGGGAAAGATCCTGAGAATGCCTTATACTCTAGATATACGCAGAAAACAAAATTCGTGAATGTCAATGATGATGCAGGCGATGATGCAGGCAATGATGCAAGCTCAAAAAAAAATCAATCTCAGGAGTGTGTGCGCGAGAGAACAAGAAAACATGCGTAGCAAATATAATTATCACAGTCTGACTGAAATCATTAGGGTAAGATGGAAGATTATTAATCCCAGCATAATACGTCAATTCAAGTACAAGTAAGGGACTTAAAAATTATCCAAATTCATTACGGCTAAATAACGATGAAAAAATCGAAACCGAACCACAAATCAAACCAAATAAATCTGATCCAAAAAATTCAATATGAAGACGGCTCTGATACCACTTGTTAGATTTAATCTGACCCAAGACTGAAACTTCATACTAAATTAATTGGTAATAACTGTAATTAGCTGTAGCGGAAGCGTACCTGATAATACTGATAGATTAATTTACGTCGGTCTTCTGGATTAGGTCTTCTAACAGACACACTCGCCTTTAGGGTTTCTCCATACCGATGGGATATACGTGAGATTAGGTCAAAAGTGTGCTGTTAGGGACCATAACCCTGACTATATATAGGGAGGGTATGAAACTCTGGTCACCTATATTAGCCGTCTTTAGTGGATAAGCACATCATATATCCCATAAAGCCCTAATGGATCTCTACACTATTATAATATCCGACCTATACTTTATAAGACGTAAATAAGCCCGTATTATCTGTATTATAACGGATCACGTATTTGGGCTCAACTTTAATGATAGCTAATAAATACAATAGGTCCAAATAATGTTGTCCACATATATTGTATTAGACCCACAATTCTTACATTATGTACAACTTTTTGTTGGACGATTTCGTTAAAGGCATTTTAGATTTAGACATTTAGTAAGCGTCATAATCAACAATGTCGGCCAAAGATTTACTTGTAATGACACGTAAATGAATGAACGGTGTATGACTTATTCGAAAATTAACTTGTGAATATAGATTTTCAATTAATTAGATTTAGGGAAGCAGTGTAGGTCTCAAGTGTGAATTATATGGAAACGTGAATTAAATTACTTTGTAATTCTCTCAAGCTTTTAAAGTATATATGTATTGTTTTTATACAATTTTAACAATGAATATGTGGTTAAGGTGTTGAAATTTGGTTTGAAGGTTGTGGGTTTGAAAACCGTTGATACAATTTAATAAGAGAGCTTGTTTTCCAAATAGTGGATTAAGAGAGTGTTAGTAGTGTCTTCTTTAATACAGTATATAAGATATTTTCACCCATGCAATATAGAATAATTAAAATATTGATTTTGTTTTAATATTGTTGCCATATATTGTCATTACATTGCCATATATTGCAGTAATTACATTAATACCTATATATGACTATGAAGCCGGATTTGGAGGTCCGTTTAATTAACTTCCCATGCAAGATTTACTATTTACCATTTTTGTCATATATTACTTGAATTCACCAGAATCGAGTATTTTGAAAGGCTCAATGTTTAGAGGTGTCACGTCATTGTGCGTGGTGTTTACTTTAATATATAAGGGAATGGATTACATTGGTGATTTATATTTTATGTATATACATTTGAAGGATGCTACTTTAATCCCCAACTAGTGTACTAACCCGTGAAAATTCACGGGTTTGAGATGTTTTCATTGTCATAAGAAAATATCGAAGATAATTAATAAGCAGTGCAACATAAAAACTTTATTGCATGGTACATTTGTTAAATTACTGAATTTAGAGGAATAGTGTAATACCCGTGAAAATTCACAGCATTGAAGCGTTTTTTGGTATCAAAAAGGCAAATTACATTCCATATGAAGATGAACGAAAAGATGATATTGGTTAAAAATAACGTAAAAGAAATGAATTTTTATGCAGACGATTATTTCAGTGTGTTCAATATCTAAGTCAAATAACTCACATGAGTAAGTGGATTTCACCCAATTTTGAAGAGTGTATGATAAATAATGTAGAAGATATCGTACGTATAACGACATAAGACGTCAAAATGAGTACTTGTAAAATAGTCGTTTCACACGATATAAGATAAAATAATACACATAATATAGCTAATTCACACAACTAAATCAAAATTGACTGATACGACCGATAAAAGAACCGAGATATTATATATACTCCCTCCGTTCCAATGAATTGTTTGCCTATTCCATATTGGGGCGTCTCATTGAATTGTTTGCCTTTCTATTTTAGAAAAGTATTTTATATGTAATTTGAAGCTTGGCTCCACATGTCACTTCCCCATTGGTTCTCTTTCCCTTGGTGCCAAAAGTAAAGGCAAACAATTCATTGGAACGGAGGGAGTAGTAAATAAAAAAGTTGTGGTAGATATATTTGGACATAGTTTAATGTAAATAACTATAAAAACATAAAACATTTCAATAAGGCCTTCTTAAACAAAAGTTGACCGATATAGTTGATACTACTCCGCGACAGGCGAGTCTAAGACGATTTCGCGAAACCGCGACCGAAACCGATATCGCGACCAATAACGAGATTTAAAACTCTGGCCTACGGGCGTGAATGCATCATCTCTTTCCCACCTTTAATTTAAATTCTTTCGATGACATCAGGTATTTTCAAAAATTTGAACTTATTTTATTTTCACGAGTCTAATTCTCTATTCAATTATTAACATTTAATTCAACTTTCGATTCTAATATTTGTTTATTTTACGATGTCGTCAAATGATTTAACTTGTCGATGATATAATATTGATGGATGAAACGAAGGGCAAAGTTGAAATGAAGTTGAAACTCTTGAGGCATACATTAGAAACTCGTGGTTTTGGTTCGGTAGAAGTAAGACTGTGATAAGATTACGATAGAATCGTAATCCTCCGTATAGATGTCAACTATGGAGTATGTAATTGTATATATCCTCTCATATCCTCTCCATCTTAATTTAGATGATCACAAATTCACAGGTAGGCCAAATTATTAAATGGGTAAAAAATGGCACATAAGTGACAGTTTGGTATAAAAAAATCTCGAGCGACGAATTGGTAAAAAAACGGAATTACTTTTTCCTAACGAATTTTTGCTCAATTCTAACGAATTTTCTTAAAATTTTCCATTTATATCCTTTATACAACCTCTCTAATTAATCATTATTCTAATACCTTTAATCTCTACCAACAGATATCTAATATATCAATCGAACTCTTGTGAATTCAACTATGGATACTAGTTCTCCAATTAATGATGAAGTAATATCGTTTTAAGTTTTAACTTTTGTCTTTTTAATCAATTTATTGTACGGTTTGTCGATTAGAGTTTTGTGATTGATTTTCATTTTAGAGATTTTTTTAGGGTTTGGTGATTGATTTTAATTTTAGTGAATTTTTTTGGGGTTTATGGATCTTGTTTTGTGATATTAGATTGATTGATCGATCGATCGATTAAAGAAGTGTTATAAAGTTCGTATTTCATTACACCCAAGAATGTCGAATTTAAGAAAATGTTAGATGTCCAATTTGTTAGAGAGAAAATCAGACATCACTATTGAGAATGAGAAGGAAATGACAAGGGCAAACTCGTAATATGTCGTTACGATTGAGTAAAAGCTCGTTAGGAAAAAACACGACCAAAAAAAAATACTTTGTATATAATATGTGCAAATCGTTAAAAAATTATAATTGGTGTGAAAATAATTTAGAAATGAATGCACCTAAAATAAATTAACTAGTGTTTTGGGTCGACTTAGAAACTTTTTACATAAATATTGTCACGGGCTCGTGTTTACGTTTCTTAGGATAACATGGTAACCATTACTATGTGCTCCGTAATTCTTACTAGTTACCTGGAAAACGGGTCAAACGGGTTGGGCCGCTTTTGGGTCAGGACAAGAGCATGAGACAACAAGACGACAATTGCCTTAATAGGAATGTGTAGACACCCACATTTTGACCGCCAGGTGTCTATAGCAGTTTCCGACAAACACCCGATGATGATCGGACGCTAACGTGCTTTAACGTACTCGGAAATGGGCTCGAAATCAATGGCATTTGGCTTAGGCTTTTTAAGGAGTACAAATTTCACAAAACCAACCTCAAATTCAGGCCCAGTGGGTCGTTTCGAGTCAAATGACACTAATTTGGGTCGAATCCAACACCAGGGGTAAAACCGTCTTTTAGCGACCGAGTCAAAACCCGGTCAAGGATATTTCCCGAGGCTTGTGGACTGACCGTGGCATCTCACGTGTCCAGTTCTTACCCAAACTCTACAAAAAATCAGCTATACAAAACATTAAACAATTCCGTTAAAGGTAGAATTCGATCTCGAGTAGGAATTCTATCTGAACACCGAATCAAACACTCGACCGAGCATCAAATACTCGGCCGAACAGCCTGTTTTCCAGCCAATTTCGTGGCTTCTTTGCCAAGGAAAGAGAATTCTCGTTCCTCTAGACTTCTTACATTTACTATCCCGATTGATATTTCTTGTCGTACAAGCAAGATACCTCTCTCAACCTTCTTCTCCTATAAATAGGACCCCTTGCACACACAATATTCATCAATCAATTATTCACACAACGATATATACATAATTCCTAAGAAGCATCAACATCTTTTTTACAAATCATCAACCTTAGCATCGAGAAACCGATAGTACATCCAAAACCCGAAGGAAACCGGCCTCCTACCCGACACTTTACACGTCACACTAAACCACCATAACTCACCGACATTAAACTCGACACTCCCGTGCCTAAGCCACATTCCGACGAGCCCCGATCCGAGTACACAAAGCATGTAGGTTGAGGGTGCAAATTCAAACCCGTTTCTCTCCTTTCTCTTCCTCTTCCTCTCGTCTTTTCCTTTTTTTTGCGTCGTCGGTCGATTTCCTTTTACGGGTCATCATCGTTTTTTATTTCTAATATCGATACTACAAAAATATTTTTATAAAACAAACGTTCTTAAAAATACGATATCGATTCCCTATAATCGAATATTGTATCAAAAAGAACTAAATTAATCTCGTTGATGCTAAAAAATCGTTACATAATTTTCTTAAAACAAAATACAACGATTTTAACGCGGAGAGAGTCAAACATCGTTTTTTTAGTTTAGTTTTTAAAACGATTTACAAAAACTTTTTTTTTACCTCTTCTAAAAAAAATCATTCCGAGTATTTAATATCGATTTCATAGTCGAATATTGAATATAACGAATATCGCAAAATTAAGTCGAGTATAAATCATGCAATATTTATACGCGATTTAATAAAGCTAAAATTTTCCGAAAATCAATTTCGAAAACAGCCCGGGACGCGAGTCGCGTGCGTCCCGGGCGAGGCGCGCGGTTCCCTGAAAACGCAACACAGAAATCGATTTCGCTCTATTTTTTTTTTATTTTTCGAACATCGTTTTTTTATACAAAACAGAGTCTTTTAACGATATTTTTCAGATTTCGATTAATATTTTTCTCGATCTCGCATATTTATTTTTTGCTATATTATTTTACAAATCGATACTAACTCGTTTGTTCATCTTGTAGCAAATTCATTCTTTTTCATCATTTGTTTTATTATACTAAAACGAATCTCACATGCTAAAATTCAACTTTGACGTTAATTTTTCATGCATTAAACCGACTTAGCAACCCGTTCAATTCCTCACATGCTTAGGAAAACAATGTTTGCATATCATTCATCGTTCAACTAACGCGCGTATTCAAAAATCATTCGATATCCTAGTAGAGGCCGCTAATGTGCGGGCGGGGTTGGGTGTTCTTAGTGAACTTCCCAACACGTACCCTCACCCTTTACTCAGAACCGTGGTTTCCGGATGTCCGAAACCATTGACAACGAGAGTCATTCAATATACGATTAACCGCTCAAGTCGGCATCTATATCGAACTGCAAAGGGACGAGCCCAATAAACTCTGACATCGGAAACGGGCCGTATTTTGTACACGGCTCACTACGACATAGAGTGGGCTCGAACGGTTCCGAATAACCATAAAATTCGGTGGCGACTCCAACTTCGATTTAAATTTCAATTTGACCATCTCATATGGAGATTCATTCGCCTTCCCAAACCCGCGCGTGGCCGCGTCGGGGTGGACCTATGTCATGTCCACAGAATGCGGTTTTTGTCCTTCTATGAAGGTCGAGCTCTTTGCCTTACTTGTGGGTCTAGAAAGGGCAAAGTCTCTCCATATTTCAAAGCTCATTATTTCCTTGTCAGACGATGTAAGGATTTGATTCAAGGGCATTACTGGAGAATCAAGGTGGAACACTATAGAGAAGCGAACAGCTGGCAGCTGACTTACTAGCAAACAAAGGTGTTTCCTCGAGTACTTTAGTTACGAATTTTGGGGTGACTACCCCGTGTAATAACTAGCAGTTAATTTTAGGGCCTTGCACCTAAAAAACAATTGCCTCAATAGATCCTTCTCGTGGATGATGATGTTAAGGAGTGAGATATATCATGTAATAGGTTGCACAGACACAGACACGGAGACGTATCGGACACGGGACACGGCGCTCGGAAATTTATAGGACATGGACATGGCAGAAAAAAAATCAATATACATATTTAAACAAAGAGAATTTGAAGATTTTTATACCTAAAATATAGGTTTTGTTCCTTGAACTATCTCACTTATCGTAAAATAACAAAATAAAAATTAAATTCTTATAAACTTAAAGTTGAAATCAAATCTTAAAAATACTCAGTCAGTTGTACTACTATAATATAATAATTAATGGTTTATTTAGTCTTAATTTAAATGTTTACAGTATCAAATAACCGATATAAACGGGTGCGGATTTGGGGGGTCCCAAAGTTAGAAATAATTAAATTTTAGGTTGGTTATCAAACATATAGATTGAGTTTTACAGGTGGTAATAACCTCTACTGACAAGGGAGGGTGGCCTAGGTTCAAGTCTTGTTGCTTGCATATTTTTTGTTTATCATTATTTCTCTCTTTTTTTTAACACATCATTGTTCAAACTTTTAACCATTAGACCACTACCACTTAATGATAATAAAATACTATACTCCATAATAAAGATTCTTTCATCTTTAGGAACAATTATCGTCAATGGTTATAATTTATCATGATCTGAAGTTTAGAGAGTTTTGAATAAAAGTTCGAAATAAAGCATTACTTATTGTTTTTGTTTTTCAATCTATAAATCGTACAAACTAAAGTTCATATAAGGAAAAAAACATGTCAAAAATCAAGATAATTTTCTGGATGAAAAAAATTGTGCCCTCCCTATACCGAAATCCTGCATCCGCCCTGGCTATAAACATATAATATTGTCGATTTACTAAAGTCCAAAATTTCATAAACAACGCTAAGTGTGTCTATGAGTCCCCAAATACTATGAATCGTGTTCGACACGTCTCAAAATTGACATGAAACGTGTTCGACACGTCTCTAAATAAATTCAAAAAACCGGACACGATTTTGCAGGTGTCTGACACGTATTGTCGTGTGTCCGACGTGTGTCGGTGTCCGACACGAGTCACACGACACGATGGTTTGGAGGAGTGTCCGTGCAACCTAGATCATGTATGCAGGATACCTAGGTTAATAACACAATCACAAAGAAGCTGTTTTTATTGACCTCACCAGTAGTCTGAAGAGTAAACCGAGTTATAAAATGCATCCACAACTGTTTTGGTAAAAATATATCGGGTCTACGATTTAAGTTGCGGGTCAAAGAGATCGTCCTATAACTACGAGTTGGTGAAATTGAGACAAAAATAGAGAACGAGAAACAACAAAAGAAAATAACGACACACAAAGTTTGGTGACGCGGAAACCCGATGTGGGAAAAACCGCGGGGGGAGTCGGAATCCCACCAAAATTATACTATGAACTAGAAGAGATGAAGAAGATAATAAAAATACAAGCAACTTTTCTCTAATTATAATTTTGACTGATTGTGGTTATGTGAGCTTGGAATGGGTGTCCTTGGATGGTTTCTTTCTTTGTCTGCCTTCCTTTTTATAGTGCTCCCCTTCGTCGCCTTTCCTCCTTAGAATCTTCCCCCTTTAATTCTCCCTTAATTGCTCGGCCGTTATTTTCCTCATTAGTGGGGGATCTTGGCCTTTAATTCTCCTTGATTGAGTTGACTGCTGTTACTACAATTACTCTTAGTTCCTTCTTTCTCTCCTAGTTTTTAGGAAGACTTCCTCATTTGTGCTAATGACTGTTGCTTCCTCTTTCGTATGGGCTAGGGTTTACTTTGCCTACTGGGCTGGTTTGATTGTATGGCCTGTAGCCTTATTCCTTCTTATGCTCGGCTCGGCCCATCTTTACGTATTATTCCGGGTTTACTTGACTTGATGACATTTGACCAATTTTGACTTCCGTCTTGTGATCCTTGACTTTGACTGGCATCCGTGAACCGTGAACCCTTATGTTGTTGACTTTTGACTTCTGATCTTTTGACCGTCCACTCGTATTTTGCCACGTAGTACTCCGAAGGGGCAAATTTTTGGCCCGAACAAATGCCCCCAAATTTCCGACTAAGCTCATCTTAGGCGGAAATTTCCGTTTTCTTCAGTTTTAGGCAGTTGGCTCTGCTTCAGCTGGCCTTGCTGGTTCTAGGAGAAGGCGTAATCTGTCCCCTCTCTTAGAAATTACTCCTGCAGAAAGTGGACCTCTGGTGGCAGACCTTCCTAAGTCTACCTCCTATTCTGCCCCCAGATCCGTTGATGATGTTTCTGCTGGGGTGCTCAAATTTCCTGAAGGCTTTGGTAAGTCTGCAGAGGATATGACTTTCCTGGATCATATGCTACTTCCTGGTCCCAGGACTGTGCTAGAAGAAGGTTCTCTGAAGGAATTGGACTTGGTTCGCAGATTGTTGGAGGAATCTGGTTGTAGAGAAGAAGTGACTGGATGAGGAATTTCCTGTGGCGCCTGACCTGGATGCTCTTTCTGATGTGGAGGCGGAGGATCTGATGGAGTCCGTTGATTTTCCTATTGCTGATCAGGAGTCTGATAGGCAAGAGAGTGTGGACCAGGAGGATGTTGCTGATGATCCTGGGAGAGGTTCCGCTGCTGTTCACCAGAGACCCAGGTTTCTGCGGGAGGAGCCGATACAGTTCCGCCTCCACCAGAGGAGAATGTCCATGCTGTGGACCAAGTTCTGCTGGAGTGATGTTACTCCTTCTTTGTTTTCGGCTTGTGAATCATGCATGGCATGAACTTCCGATTTGTTAGTGTTTGCAAAAAATTCTGTAATGACTTCGCCTTTGCTCAGGGGAGCGAAGTGTGTTAGTATTTTGTGGCACTTCGTGCCTTAACAGAAGATTGTAATCGTTTGCTTTTGATCGTGGTTGTTTGTGTTTGATTGTAATCGTTTGTTGTAGTTTTGTCTAACTACCTTCTGTTGTATGCATGCCTTATGTTTGTATAGTCGACCTTTGAAATAGTGGTGGCCTGGGGTTTAGTTCGCCCACTCAGTCGGAGGTGCCACGCTTTGCGTGGGTGCTAAGTGGCGCAGGAGACTGTAATGTCCCGGTTGTAGGCACTTAGTCACAGACGCACGCCCTCTGTAGAAATTGTACACTCCACCAGATTAGTCACCAGCACTCAGTTTGGGAAAACTGACAAAAATTTGGCAAAGATAGGGAACACAATATTTGGAGACATATGTGGAAGCAAAAATCGAATTTCGAAAATATATGGAGAGAGAAAATTAAATTTCGAAAATGTACGCAATAAGAAAATCAAACCTTAATGCCAAAGAAAATTGAATTTTGACGACACACGTAAAAAGGAAATCAAAATTTTATCTGATTTAAATATGCGGGAAAAAATTTGAATTTTGCTAAAAGAAAGAAAAGAAAACAGAAGAATGATAGGAAAATTTAAATACGTGTTTGCGAGGTTTGAAAAGATTAAACCTGGGTTCTGGTGGAGGTGCACCTGGCAGAATAGATGCCACGTTTCTGGCGGTCGTAGCCCATGTTTCTGGCGGTAGTGGCCCAGATTGCTGGTGGTTGTGGCCCACTCAGAAGAAGTATTTCTTTAGATGTACGATGTTCCATGGCTTTTGGATGATCTTCCCCTCCATGGTCATAAGTCGGTAGGCTCCGTTCCCAAATACTTTCTCTATTTGGTAGGGCCCTTCCCAATTGTAGGCGAATTTTCCTGCTCGCTGATTTCTGGTGTTCTAGAACACTTTCCTTATAACTAGGTCTCCCTCCTGCAGGACTCTGACTTTGACATTCTTGTTGTAACTTCTGGCGACTGTCTGTCTGTAGGAGGCCATCCTTACTTGAGCATCAGTCCTGAGCTCATTTATAGTATCCAAGCTGCTTGCCATCTCTACCTGGTTCCTGTCTTCGGTTATGCATCCGTATCTATGAGTGGGCACTCTCACTTCTGAAGGGATGACCGCCTCAGCACCAAAGACCAAACTCAAAGGTGTTTGTCCTGTAGCCACCTTGGGTGTAGTTCTGTCAGACCACAGCACCAAGGGGAGTTCCTCTGCCCATCTGCCCCCTGCCTCCTCCAGCCTTTTCTTCAGGTTGTCTATCACAATTTTGTTGCTAGACTCCGCCTGACCATTAGACTGAGGGTTTCTGGGGGTAGACTTGCTTAGTGTGATGTTCCACCTGGCGCAGTAGGCCTCCATCTTGTTGCCAATAAACTGGGATCCGTTGTTGCAGATGATCTCTGAAGGAATGCCAAACCTGCAGATAATGTTACGTTTTATGAAGGATATAACCTGCTTCTCAGTCACCTGAGGGAATGCTTCTGCTTCTATCCACTTGGAGAAGTAGTCTGTCATGGCCAACATAAAAACTTTGTTTCCTGGGGCTCTCGGTAACTTGCCAACAATATTCATCCCTCATTTCGTGAAGAGCCAGGGAGAAATTACTGGGTGCAACGGCTCTGCTGGCTGGTGATTGACTGGTGCATGTCTCTGGCAGACGTCACATTTCCTAACATATTCCCTCGCGTCCTTGCGCATTGTCGGCCAGTAGTAACCTTGGCGGAGTGCTTTGTTGGATAGACTCTTGCCCCCTGGATGATTTCCACACTCACCACTGTGGAGGTCATGCATAACCACCTCTGCCTCCTGCTGACTTAGGCACCTCAAGTATGGTCCAGCGGCTGATCTTTTGAACATGACACCATCAATGAGGGTGTACATGGACGCTTTCATCCTAAAACTCCGGGCTTCCTTCTTGTCTGCTGGCAGGATATCGTTTTGCAACCATTCTTGGTAGGGTTTTCTCCAGTCTGGGATTCTTTCTTGTTCTGCTGAGGTGCTGCAGACTCTTGCCTCCTACAGCCACTGCAATCCCTGGTCTGATGAATTGTCTTCCTGCCTCAGCATCTGGTGTTCCTGTGTGCATATCCAAACTGCTGGCTCCAGTACATGGACAATGGGTATGGTGGAAACTACGCCTGGTTTGAAGGTTGCCCCCAGGGTGGCTAGGGCGTCTGCTTCCACGTTTTGGTCCCTAGGGACTTGGTTGATTGAGAAGGCTACGAACCTAAGGGAGAGCTCCTTCGCCACTTCAAGGTAAGACACCATCTTGGAGTCCTTAGCTGCATAGGAACCATTCATGTGGTTGACTATTAGCTGGGAATCGCTGTATGCCTCTAGGCGCTTGATTTTGAGGTCTAGAGCCAGCTGGAGACCCAAGATTAGAGCTTCATATTCTGCCTCGTTGTTTGTTGTTCGGAACTCGCACCGTACTGCTTGGACTATGAGATCCCCCTGAGGAGACTTCAGAACTAATCCTGCTCCAGATCCTCGCATGTTGGAGGCGTCATCTACATTTAGCTTCCACACCTGTTCGCCTTTGTCCTCCTCAAGGAGGAGGATGTCTTTCTCTGCCTGGGTCTGCAGTGTTGGGCTGAAGTCGGATACGAAGTCTGCTAACGCCTGGGACTTTATCGCTGTTCTGGGGATAAATTTCAGGTCGAAGCCGTTCAAGTGTATAGACCACTTGGCCATTCTCCCTGATAACTCAGGTTTTCTCATAATAGATTTTAGTAGATAATATGTTATTACGGAAATAGCATGTGATTCAAAATAAGGTCGAAGTTTGTAAGATGATGTAACAAGTGCAAGTACGAGTTTCTCAAGGGATGTGTACCTGGTCTCTGCAGGAAGCAGAGACTTACTAACATAATATACTGGGCATTGTGCTCCTTCGTGCTCACGTACTAATACCGCGCTGACTGTTACCTCGGTTACTGATAAATACAGGAAGAGTGGTTCTCCAGGTTCTGGTTTTGACAGCAGAGGTGGAGTGCTAAGGTAGTGCTTCAGGTCGCTGAACGCCTTCTCGTGCTCTGCTGTCCAATCAAACCTTTGGGCCTTCTTCAGGATATCATAGAACAGCCGACATCTATCTGAAGACCTGGAGATAAATCTGCTCAGAGCAGCAATTCTTCCAGTCAGCCTTTGCACGTCCCTTGGCTTCTGTGGGGATTCCAGCTGGAGGATGGCCTTGATCTGCTCTGTGCTAGCTTCAATTCCCCTCTGGGTCACCATGTACCCCAGAAACTTCCCACATGACACTCCAAATGTGCACTTTGAAGGATTTAACTTCATCTTGTATTCCCTCAAGGTGTTGAAGGTATCCTCCAAGTGTGTTGTATGTTGCGAAGCTTGCTTTGACTTGACGACCATGTCGTCAATATATACCTCCATAGTGTCCCCAATCTGTCTCCTGAACATCTTTTTGACTAGTCTCTGGTAGGTGGAACCTGCATTCTTCAGACCAAAAGGCATTACATTGTAACAATATATACCTCTCTCAGACCTGAAGGCTGTCTTCTCCTGGTCTGCTGGATGCATCTTGATCTGGTTGTACCCACTCCATGCATCAAGAAAGGTTAGCATCTCGTGGCCTGCTGTAGCATCTACCATGGCATCTATATATGGTAGAGGGAATGGATCTTTCGGGCATGCTTTGTTTAAGTCGGTGAAATCGACGCACACCCTCCACTTGCCATTCTTCTTTGGGACCACCACCACGTTAGATAACCACTCTGGGTACTTCACCTCCCTGATTTTTCCAGCAGCCAGCAGACTGTCCACCTCCTGATTTATGACTTGATTTTTCTCTGGAGCAAACTTCCTTCTCTTCTGCTGGACTGGTTTGTAGCTTGGGTCCACGCTTAGCCTGTGAGTGATAACGCTCGGATCTATACCTACCATATCATCATGCGACCAAGCAAAACAATCCATGTTAGTTTTTAATAATTCAATGAGGTTTTGGCGGATATTACCTGTGCATTCTGATCTGATTAACACTTTTCGCTCTGGATGTTGCTTGTCCAAGTTGACTTCATCCAACTCCGTCTGAGGTGGCTCTACGTACTCCTGCAGAGGCAGATGAAGGCTCTGTAATTGCTATGCTGGGGGGCTCGCCGTCTTCTTAAGGGCTACCCTGTAGCAATCATTGGCCTCTCCTTGGTCTCCGTTGATCTTCTGCACTCCCCAGGGTGTAGGGAACTTCAGGCACTGGTGGTAGGTGGAGGTGATTGCCTTCATCTCATGAATCCAAGGCCTTCCTAGAATCACGTTGTAGGTGGAGGGTCCATCAATGACTAGGTACCGTACTTGCTTGTTCACTCCTCCGGCATAGGTAGGAATGGTGATCTCTCCCAGAGAATGCTTGGTCTCACCACTAAAACCCACTAAGGGAACCGCCTTCCTCGTTAGATCCTTCTCGCTAAACCCCATGTTCTGGAGAGTTTCCAACATGATGAGGTTGACTGAACTCCCAGTGTCCACCAGAATCTTCTTCACGGTGCAATTCCCTATAGAGAGGGTAATTATTAAGGCGTCATGGTGCATCTCTGGAGTAGCTTCTGCGTCAGTTTCGTCAAAGGTGACAGCTGGAAGATCCTTGCAACTGATTCTGCAGGAGTGCTCGGGTCTGTCTCCTCTGGTCTGAGAGGCACGTCTCTTGGCTGCTGAGTAGGTCAGTCCGCATAATTCCGATCCTCCTGTGATCACATTGACAATTCTGGTACATATTGGAGGTGGAGAAGGCAATACTTGGTCTGCTGCATTTATCCTGCTGGAGTTTCTAGACACGAGGTGGTCCAGATTCCCCTGATCATACTGGAACTTAACCTCCCTCCTGAGCTGGACGCACTCATCGGTATGGTGTCCAATGTCGTAGTGGAATTCGCACCTCTTGCTGGCGTCTCTTCGGTCATTGGTGTACTCCTGTCTCCTGGGCCACCTGACTCTGCGCCCTAACTCCCTCAGAGCCTTGAGCACCCCATCAAGGTAGGTAGAGAACCCATACTCACTTACTTTAGGTGGCAATCCTGGATTGTCCTTCCAGTCTTTCTCCTCGGAAATTTTGCTCACGTTCCTGTCATAGGGCTTTGATCTTTCACCCCTCTTTTCTGCTGGCGCCTTTCTGGTGACATGACCATACGCAGCCCTTCTGGGGCCTGAATCTTCTTCTAACCTGATGGCTGCCATCGCCTTGGTCTGCACATCCTCGAATGTGGCACATGGGTACTTTGTGAGGTCTTTATAGAGGTCTGAATCCTGGTGGAGCCCTTGGCGGAAGGCTTCTACGGCGGTGGGCACATCACATCTGGGGATGGTGACTTTCTCCTTGATGAATCTGTTGAGGAAGTCACGTGTAGATTCTTCAAACTTCTGCACTACCCGATACAAGTCACTGGTCTGCTTCTCTGGTTTTCTGCTGCTGGCGAACTGCTGGTTGAAGGCATTGACCAAGTCAGCGAAGGAGGTGATGCTTCGGTTAGGCAGACCGACGAACCAATGGAGGGCTGCTCCTGACAGAGTGGAGCCAAACCCTTTGCACATGCAGGCTTTCTTCAGGGGCCCCGTAGCGGTCACCACCATCATCTTCTGTTTGTACTGGTTGATGTGATCTAGGGGGTCTGTAGTGCCATCATAAAGCGTCGTGGCTGGTGGCATGAAGCCCTTGGGTACAGCAACACAGGCTAGATCGTCGATGAAGGGTGAATCTGCGTAGCTGTCCCTAGCTGCTCTCTCCAAGGGGCGTGGCATTCCAGGAATCTTGTTGATCAGGTCCCTCAATTTCTTCAGTTCCTGGCGTTGCTGATCTGCTGTGCTGATTGTTCCTGCAAGAGGGTTAGAGACAGGAGGAGAAAAGTTGAAAGGAGTACTTCCTGCATAAGGTTCCCCAGGATGTTGATTGTTAGGAGGAGGAGGTAAAGGTGTTGTTGCTGTCACGGATCTGGGCTGCCACTCTGACGCCTGCTGGTTGAGGGTAGGCGTTGTCCACATTCCTCCAGAGGGCTGGTTGTTGGATAAGGTGGTCATCCCTGGTGGAGTTACAAATTGCCTTCCTGGCATCTGGTGGACAGGGGTGCCTGCAGAAGATAATGAGTTAGTCTCTCGACTTTCGACGTTGGAGAGAAAGTTACCTGCGGTAGGAGATCTGCCGGGTGTGGGGCCATAGGTCAAGTAACCCAACCCTTGGGGTTCAATAACCGGGCTTGGTGGAGCCAATCATAGCTCCAGTCTGGTGACCAATTCTAAAGGGACCTCTCTGGTGGTCTTCCTGACAGCTGCTATTCCCTACGGGCGCTGGGTTCTCCCCTAGGCATCAGAGGCAGCATCTCTGGTGACATCTGGAGCGATGCAACTGAGGTCTTGTCTGCTGACGAGATCCGAGCCTTGATATCCTGGTTGTCCTTCTGCAGGGTTTCTACTGCCTGGCGCAGAGCATTGATTCCCTGGAGCATACTCTGCATCAGGTCTGGTGACCCCGCTCCACTGGAAGCTTCTTCTACGAATCCTCCTGGAGTCAAGGTTCTGGTTGGTACGCTTTCCTTCCTGGCCTTGGAGGAGCTGGTGACCCCAGAGGTTTTAGGCGTCGGAGGGGGCCTAGACACCGGCAACGTGGGTTTCACCGCTTGGCTGGTGGGAATACCCAAGGTGAGGGGTGTGAAAACCAGCTCTGCTGATCCTGGGGACAACCTTCCCCCAATGGGCTGAGTTGATGCTCCTTGACTGCTGGACGAACTTTGGCCGGATCCGGTCATGGTGACACAAGTTTGCTTCACGGTAGGGTTTGGCTTATAGGAAATGATCACTTTGCCCCACGGTGGGCGCCAAATTGTTTTGGTAAAAAATATACCGGGTCTACAATTTAAGTTGCGGGTCAAAGCGATCGTCCTATAACTACGAGTTGGTGAAATCGAGACAAAAATAGAGAACGAGGAACAACGAAAGAAAATAACGACACACAAAGTTTGGTGACGCGGAAACCCGATGTGGGAAAAACCGCGGGGGGAGTCGGAATCCCACCAAAATTATACTATGAACTAGAAGAGATGAAGAAAAGAATACAAATACAAGCAACTTTTCTCTAATTATAATTTTGACTGATTGTGGGTATGTGAGCTTGGAATGGGTGTCCTTGGATGGTTTCTTTCTTTGTCTGCCTTCCTTTTTATAGTGCTCCCCTCTGTTGCCTTTTCTCCTTAGAATCTTCCCCCTTTAATTCTCCCTTAATTGCTCGGCCGTTATTTTCCTCATTAGTGGGGGATCTTGGCCTTTAATTCTCCTTGATTGAGTTGACTGCTGTTACTACAATTACTCTTAGTTCCTTCTTTCTCTCCTAGTTTTTAGGAAGACTTCCTCATTTGTGCTAATGACTGTTGCTTCCTCTTTCGTATGGGCTAGGGTTTACTTTGCCTACTGGGCTGGTTTGATTGTATGGCTGTAGCCTTATTCCTTCTTATGCTCGGCTCGGCCCATCTTTACGTATTATTCCGGGTTTACTTGACTTGATGACGTTTGACCAATTTTGACTTCCGTCTTGTGATCCTTGACTTTGACTGGCATCCGTGAACCGTGAACCCTTATGTTGTTACTTTTGACTTCTGATCTTTTGACCGTCCACTCGTATTTTGCCACGTGGTACTCCGAAGGTGCAAATTTTTGGCCCAAACAACAACTAACTCAGGTATTTCATGAATCATGATACAGGAAGTACAAGCTAAGGTGGTTAAAGAGTCAATTTGATTTATTTCCATTCCATGATACTATGGAGTCCAACAAGACTTAGCTATATATATTATTATCTTCTACAGTAATTAATCTTCAGAGATTTTATTCTGTGAAATGCAACATTATACTTATATATTTGCTGGCCAGAAACAATTACCCGCTGAAGGTTCTCAAACTCTACTGTTCAACTACCTTCTTTCGTTAGTTGTGCCATGATTCTACAACAAGCTAAGTACAGTATAGCGCAACTAGTTTAATGCAATGCGCGAGACCAATGTCGCCTGGTTCAGTGATCGAACTACTATTCAATTTGAGGATCAATCAGGTTCAAATACGCAAATTTGGTTCAAGTAGCAGACCAAAAACAAACAGATCGATCGAGCCACCAAAGAAAAACAATTATTGCTCTTGCATTGTTAAGCCTCTCGTAAAGCTAAGGCTGGATCAAATTGTCTACCAGTCTGCCCACCTAACTACCTCTTTCAGTGTTTTACTTTCACAAAAACTGCAACTAAGGTTTACTATTTATTTAGGCTGCCATTTCCATCCATTAACATTTACTAAGCCAGGCCAGCTGGTGAGGCCACCCTCGATAGATCGATCTGTCTACCAGCCTGCCTACCAAATCGTCAAACCTATTTCACTCTCTCGATCTTTCTCTATATATATATATCTTGTATACACCAGGAATAGTTCCAATAAATTAAAGAAGATGGATTTCCGTAGCTCAAAAGCAGCAGCAGCAGCCGCCTTGATTGTTCTTTCGTATATCTTGTGCTTCACATGTACCTCATCTCTTAATAATGCTGCTATATTATACTCTCCACCACCCTCATGCAATAATGTCACATACTCTCCACCTTCAAGCGATGTCACCGTGTCTCCCCCTTCAAGCAAAACAACAAAGTGTCACACAGACATTATCCTAAGGTCAGGGGTGTGTGATACGCCTAGCCCACAGTGTTGTACCATACTCAACGGCATGACCACAGAACTCGAGGCTGCGGACTGTCTATGCAATGCCCTCAAGGCCAACGTCTTTGGCCTTGTCAACGTTGATGTAGATGTTCCCGTAATTTACCTGCTCAACGGATGTGGACTCGCGCTTCCACCAGGTTTCAGATGCTAAACCTTAGGCCTTAGGGTTTCAAGTGTTGGCTTGCTTCTTATCTTTAATTTTGCATTGGTCTTTCGAATGGGATGGAATGTTATTTGTTATGTTAGCTTCATCATGAATAAGATCTAGCACTTTGATTTATGGTAATTGTTCTTCCTGCAAGTTGGATATATATATATATATAAAAAAGAGATCAAATAAGTTCACCATATGTAATTAAGTCTATAGTACGGATAATTACACCAACACGCACGCAATCTCAATGTTGGACCCAGTCTTTATGGAAGGCTTAATAAGAGCAATGTCATTAATGGAACCTCACTAAGTCTGAGGATTACTATTACTGTTTCATGACGCAAATGGTATCTTAAGTAATGATGTGAGTATGTAACGCTGGACGACAGGCATGTCTTGCCTTCTGAGCCTGCTGTTTCCCTTTCCTCTAGGGTCACCACAGGAGGCAAGGCAACTAGGAGTACCTGAGCCAAAAGAAATATTCGTACTGCATATGCAGCTGTATGTTAGTAGGCTGAATTTTATGCCATTGGCGTGCTATCTCATCCAATGATTCTAATCACAAAGTGTTACAGTTTTCTAAAGGCAGTGTCATGGTATCAGGCATCGTTTCGCTTCCTCTTGTAATTGGTTCTTCTGCAGCTTTATCTCGATCTGTCAGTCCACTATAAATGTCCCATGGCTCAGACTGAACGTTACAGGGCTACGACGACATTAATCACTTGGCAATAAAATGTGAAAAGAATACGCCATAAACTAGTTTTGTGTAGTGGAAGAGTACAGTTCTGACTCTTTCCAAAAGTAAGTAACATAAGGCCAGTTTAGCAAGTTTCTGAATCGTAAAGTATAAGACATATGAGCGCAGTAAGAGCAGGATCAACATTTGGATTAGGAGACTCTTGTGAGTCGTTTTAGGTAAGGAAATACAATATTAGTGATAACCAGAAGCAGCTAGCTACTGAAGTTTCCTTTGAATGCCAGGAAACAGTCGATGGAAGAGGCTGATGTTAGCACTAATCATTAACGAACAACATTATTCCCTTTTTCTTCACTTGTGTGGCTTCATCTTTGGTTGTCTTACATCTTGTGTTCCATCGTTGGCTGAGGTTCCTACCTTGAGGCCAGGTAGTACACATACATATACTTGTTTTCGTTGTTGTTGCAATTTGTGCGTAAACTTAGCTAACTAGCTTATAAACACTCAACCTCTTAGATTTTCGCTATTGTATGCTTGTTGATGCATAGATGCGGTTGACATGTCTAAACAACATACTTTGAATAAGCTTGCAATTTATTACGGAGTATAATAAAGTGATCAATCTTATTCATAATAATCTCAACATTGGAGTCCAATCTAACAGCACACAAGCAAGGCAGAGAGTGTCAAACATGATCGTTTTGGCCTTAGCTTGTAAGGTCGGTTTAACAGTCGAGTTTCTTTGGAACCGTAATATTACAGGCTGTTAGCTGGGTAGTTAGAGCAGCAATTGCCTTAGCCTTGGCCTTTTCAATCCCCTTGACCTTCACTGCGTCACATACACTATCTGCAAGCTCATCACTTTTAACATCCTTCATCAGCGCACAGCATTCTTGTATAGTCGCAGTCGCATTCGCAGTCGCATTAGTGGCATTGGCTGCCAGATTAGACACACCTTCACACATCAAAAACGCAGTCAGTTCTTGTGGCGCTTTTTTACTTTGGCTTGAAGGTAGAGAGTATGGAACATCATGAGAAGAGATATATGTGAAGCACAAGATGTTGACGACCACAATTAAGGCAACTGATTTTGCGCTTTTCAAATCCATTCCCTCGCTCCCTCTCAGACTTTCACAGGAAGGAACTCTACCCGGTGTCAGTAAACAGGGTATATATAGAGTGAAAGTTGTTGGCATCGATTTCAATTTTGTATTATCTATAATGAGGATGTAGATGAATGAGCTCAAGGTTTATGAAAGGCTTAATTAAAAATAGCAATATCTTTATTAAGTTGCTGCTTCTCATTCACTTGCACCAACTACTTTTTACAAAGCTATACGCAATTCCCAAGTGAGTCTCTGAAAGATCGTTTTATCGTAAATGAATGGAAAACAACCCAAATAAGACGACTTATTAAAATTCGTAGTAACATTTAATATAAGGTAGGCACTAATTATTAAGTGTAAGGGTGCGCCTGAATGGTTCCTTTGAATTCCCCTAAAAGAAGGGCAGTGGGTTTGGAGGACTAGCTAGTAGGAGAGTAGTTGACTGTCAGATAAACGAGGGAGGTAAGAGTTTGATCTTTGAAAGAAGAAACCCACGAGGCTGTAGTAGACTGATAGACGATGTGATAGTTTGTATTGTGACAGTAGTCATTTTACAGTGCCTGGGGGTAGCTGGTAGTTTGTGACAGTCATACTCCGTACCAAGTAATGAAGAATAAGCACCTGATTCAGAGAGTCGGACCTGCACTGTAAAGCAGTGAAAGTAATTACCGTCTAGCATCTTTTCTGTTTCAAAAAAGTGTGTATTCGACTGCATTGAAACAGATATGAGAGTGCTGCTTTGTCATTTTGATTATGATGTATAGCAGATTGGCTGCATTCGACAGATAATGTCTGTGAATTCTGATCTATAATGTCATTTGTAAGACTCTTATTAGTTTTGTGAGAGGAAGACAGAGATGGCCTGGAAAATGGAGCACGCAGCGACAATTACAGAGTTAGTAGTGTCTAGTACGAGCTAGGGTGAGGTTAAGAAAGAGAATAAAAGTTAATTCCTTGCTGGAATGAATGAAATTAAAAGAATAAAAGTTTGGAGGTGAATGAAGTAATTTTGAGCATAAAGATTCCATTGGGGGCCCCTAATCCTTGAAGATGTGGTAATACTAATACGTTTAAGAAATTATTCCATCGAAGGAACGTACAGGAATAGCGACATGAACTAAATGTGTTGTCCAAGCAAAGAAGATTAGGTCCGGATAAGTGAATGAAGCAAAAGGAGTGAATGAAGTACTAGTAGTAATTAAGAGTACTTGTAAGCTAACTATATAGGGAGTATGATCATACATTGATACATATATAATCTTATACAAATGCCCTCTGTCTGATGTGTATTTACTGTAAGAATATTTTATAATATAATAATATTACGGGATATGCAATATATATTTCCTATTATTATGACAATATTTCTTCCCTATAATTGTGGTCTTATCGGAAATCGGGATCTTAAGAGATATGCTATCACAATAATATCGGACTAAACAAGAAGTCTTTCCATATTTACTCAACCTTGATGGAAGGTCGAGATTACCGTAATCTAAAACCCTAATAGGATTATGCACTCAACACTTATTACGTTATGGGACAAGAGGGAGAAATCATGCATATTAATTATGAAATCATACCTATTATTATTATTAATTGAAGATCATATGAAGACGTATTATTATTATTATTCGAAGTCGTCTTATTATTTATGAGGGGTCTTATAGAGATCTAATATCGTTCGTATTAGATTTCGACTTATTCCGTAACGAGTCATGTCTTAATCTCGTCTTAATTAATCTTTTGTGACCTTCATGTTGTTCAAAGATTTATGGGAATTATGTTTTATTTATGTCATGTAATAATATGCTAACATGTGGTATCAGAGCTTAGGTTATTGAACTCGTGATTGTCCACTAATTAAGATTATTATTATACGTCATATTATTTGTCCGTATTATAAACAGATTATTAGTCCATCAATTATGCTACTCTATATTATGTTGCTATATTGGGTTGCAATTAGTCACGTATTCATGCGGGCGGAGGATGGGTGTATTAACAAGCATAGTATTTATTTTCCCTTATACATATAGTAACTCATATCATGCAATTAATTTGTATCTATATATTATAATTTATCAACTATATAATGTTATATACCTCTCCATTACGCACTTGGAGTTCTTAATTATTATCTTATGATTGGTTGATTTATTTTTCAAGTTACTTGCTTGATTTTACGTGGAATATGATGTATTAATGTTAAGAATGAACATGAGATACTTAACGAATTATAGTAATGCATCCATAAATCATGTTGCTTAATTTTATTTTTATGCACTAATTATATATTGGATAAAAGTTTGAGTTTTTCGTATTAATAATAATTTGGACTTAGTTAACGAGCATGATATTGATGAATTGTTGTCAATTTAGATTAGGTACAATTTTATTAGTCATTAATGTAGTGACAAATATATGACATTGGTAGACAGCTAGAAGTGTCTAAAAATTTTGCAAATCAATTGAAGTATGACTTCAGGTGTGTATGTGACTGAAGTAATAGTTACTTTCATTCCACTATTTTGGTATAAGATACTAAATGCAACTATTGCATTGTGGATGTGATGGCTCAAAGAGAATGGAATAATGGTATATAAGTGAAGTGTTTTATGATTGAAATGGACAAACGTTGTCCTTTCATATATAAAAGAAAAATCACTCAATTTTATCATAAAGCTAAATACTGGAATTGAATAATTGTTATTCTTGTACTAGTCATAAGCAAGGACATTGATTCTGTTTCATGTATGGGCATGAAGAGTTTTGATAAGAGTAGAACAGTTGTTGCTCTATACCTTGTAAGAATATGAGGTACAATAAGGCTAACATGATTGTTGAGCTCTACATTCCTAGTAGTGAATGCTTTTATTTATCTTCGTTCTCAATGTGGTAATTCAAATATGTTTGTTTTCCTTTGAGACGAAGAGAGACAAAGTGTGTACAAGACGCTAGTGGGAGTGCATTTATCGTTATGATTTGGTAGGTAAGTGACATACTTCTCTAACTAAACGACATTTGATTGTTTTAGCCTACGAGACTTTGCAAGAAATGTGTTTATTATGTGCTCGTGTAACGAGTAGATACTAATCTGGTGAGTGTCACTAGAATGTTATCTAAGAATTGTTCCTTTGCGCTTAAGAAGCAAAAAGAGGAATTGTTTAAGAGATGCGCATGATGTGATAAGCGAATTGTTGTAAACAAGTTACAATGATTCATATTTCCAAATAGATAGATGACGTGAGATTGTAATCTCAGTAAATTTTGTTTTGGATGAGAAGTTGTGTGTTGGTACGGTTCCAAAGGACAACTTTGTGACTAGTATTATAACTAAAGTTAGTGTTCTATTCTTTTGAAGCAAATAGACGTTTGATTACGAATCAAACACACACTCAACTTTAAAGTTTATGAAACAATTTGTTGCTTATGAAACTAACAATTTGCCTTAATTGAGAGAAAGTAGATTGATCATATGCTTGTAAATAACCGATACAAATGTTGTTTGTCCCGAAACCTCCAACCTCTACATAAAGATCATATTGGTTATGATCGGTATAAGACGCATGGGCGAGTGGTCGTAGTACTTTTAGGGGTGTTTGATTTAGTGGGAGTTATTTCGATGATTGATATATGTATGACATATTGTCATTTGGTTAATGTAACCGAGTTTTGTCCCCGAATAATTTACATTGATGAAATAGATCACTAAGTACGTAACTTAGTCTTGGAACTCTATTTGGATGATGTAATTATTTTGTCTCTAGTCAGGGTATTGTGTTGGGACATTTGAATACCCTTAAATGACTAGTGTGTGAGTTGGTTGATGACTAAGTTCTTTGAGTCATAGGTATTGAGATACTAAACCAGGCACACGGGTGTATGTTAAGAACATCCATTAGACAGACCCGCCGAAAAGAATTTTACTACGATTTCGCTTAGTGTCAGTAAAGTTCTTTACAAGTTATGAACTTGTATGGTCTTTAGACCCGAGTCTTTGACTATTATGTACATGTGATGTGTATGCTTTATACTATTCCTCATTATCTGTGAAAGGGGGCTATGGATGGTTATTGGGCGTGCATGGATCATGTGATAGGATGTGGTTAGACAAGAGGGGATTTGCTTTTCCTTTATTGAAGGGAAATTTATTGTTTCTTGGCCACTCAAAGAGTGTGACTTGTGTAAATGCGTGACCGCGCTCAGATAGGATGATTGTCATCTATCTGCTCTTTTAATAAGTCAACTCAAAAATTCGAGTAAAAGATTGAGACATGCGAGGATGACACTTCTTCTTACCTCATTCTCAATTGAAGACAATTGTAGCAAAGAGACTTAACACCGTTCTCGGGAGAACATGTACAAGTGGGAGATTGAAGGAGTTATGTCCACTGTCCTACGGATTAACCCGCTTAAGTCTATGTATCCGATATGCCTTGCTAGAGGTCGATGTCGGGTTGACATGTAAATAAGTTACGTGTCTAGTAGTCTTAAGTGGGCCCATTGGCACACACAATGTGTACGGGATATATTAGTATATATCGATATATTAAATATATCGGGTCAGTAGTAATACGGACCCAACTGCGTTGTATGGTTATGGTAATTAGAGTTATACTAATACTCTAATTACGGTAATTAGAGTTATGGAAATAACCTAATTCTACCTTCTCATCTTCTATATAAGGAGGTTCATATGATGAAGCAATATATGGAAAAAAAGAGTATTGACTCATAGTATATTCGTCTTATAATGAATTATAAGAGAGATATAGAGAGAAGTTGTGAGACGGTCTCACATACCTTTATTGCTTTATTCTGTCCGTGGGAATTATTTATTCTGTCTGTGAGAATTATTTATTCTGTCTGTTGAGATTATTTATTCTGTCCGTGGAGATTATATATATTTATGGGTTTATTATACTTCTTATTAATACGTTGTTCCGCTGCAAATAAGGTATAATTGTTATCCCTTTACTTTTGTCTTTTTGGTTAATAGTCGTAACAGGTCCTTGGGTTTAAGAGTTGTAACCCGACATTATCGCATATCAAAAAATGACGATGAGCTGATGAAATTTTATATCACACATAAGGGACATCATTCGTTTTTAGATATTAACCAAAATAATTGTCTTATAAAAGCTCTTAAAGCTATAAATTTAAATAAAATTATCTCACATTGAGCAATTATAATACGGTGATGAAATTCTACTATATTAATACGGAGTAAAATCAATCATTCGTCTTTAGATATCAACGAGAAATCTTTTGAGTCCTAATAAAAGAACTTTTTGAGACTATAAACTTAAGTAAAATTATTCCACATCAAATAATTATGATGGGGTGATGAAATTTTACATCATCAATAAGAGAAATTATTCGGTTTTAGATATTAATCAAAAATATTTTGAATTTTATAATACTCCTCTTAAGGCTATAAATTGAAGTAAAATTACACCACATCGAAAAATTACAAAAAAAAGTGATGAAATTCTATTATATATATAAATAAAAGTAATATTGTCTTTAGATATCAATCAGAAATCTTTTGAGTCGTAAAAAGAATTCTTAAAACTATAAATTTAAGTAAAATTATCACACATCAAAAAATTATGGTGAGATATAATAAATAAGAGAAATCATTTGTCCAAAGGTGTACTCCGTAATAAGGTGATCGAATTATATTATATAATAAATAAGAATAATCGTTCGTTCTTAATAACTTAGCTGAAAAAATAAACTCTTTTGGGTCTTAAAAAAATGTCTTAAGACCATAAACTTAATTAAGTATATCCCACACTTTTGAGTTAAAAAAATCTTAAGACTATAAACTTGAGTAAAATTTCTCACTTCGAAAAATTATTACAAAGTCATGAATTTCATAAATTAAACCAAACATCTTTTGAGTTTTAGAAAAGCTCTTAGGACTATAATCTTTACATATTAAAAGAAAAATTTTGCCTAAAAGATTGCCTTAGGAATAGTGTTCATGCTTATGAATAGTACTTTCCTTAGGAACAGTACATCTCTTAGAAATAGTGCCGCGCTTCCTCCCTACCTTCCCTGTTTCCTCCCTAGATCTGGCTTTCTCCTTTCCTTTCATCTCCTGGCGTCATCTCTTCCGCTCTTTCGCTCTACCTTTGTTTTTCAGTTCGTATCATATAGCATCATAGGATGAACTTAGATCTACCTTTCTCCTTTCCCTTCGTTTCCTCACTTCCTCGATTCATCCGTCTGTAGATTCTAACATTAGTTTTTGGGTGAGATAAGGATTAATTTACACTTTCTGCTTATAGGACCGTAGCCTCTTTGCTGTTTTGCAGATGAATCAGCTTATAGGTTCTTCTTCGTGCTCGTTTTGCTCACAGTGTGGCGTAGCCAGTCGCAAAGGGGGTGGTCGAGGGGGGTTTCAGCGATGCTGAGGGAGGCGCGAAGATTACACATCCAGGGGCGCTTCTGTTATCAAAGGTTTCATTCCTTTTTGTGGTATTTTGTGTCGTAAGTTAAAGTGCCCATTTGATCATTTTTTGTATGAATTAGTAAATGTTGTTGTATTTGGGGAAAGTTGCCTCCCTTCTTGATCTTCTTTGGGGTTGCTTTCTAGAAAATGTTATATTTTGTTAGTTAGTTACCTGCTTGGGTTCATGGTTGTTGTCGCATTTGGGGAAAGTTACAGAGGGGGTGGTCGAGGGGGGTTCCAGTGATGATGAGGGAGGCGCGAAGATTACACATCCAGGGGCGCTTCTGTTATCAAAGGTTTCATTCAGCTATCGTTTATACTCCTGATTTTGTCACCAGATGTACAACCAAAGCGACGCTCTAGCTACTACAAACTCGATTTCAACTCCGAAATCAAAAACGCGAAGTTCAAACTCGCTCAGTTAGGTAATTCGACTATCATCTATACTTCCATAAATTTTGTTCGGTGATTCGATTTTGTTTTGGCTGAGTTAATTGATTAGAATAGAGACTTGAGGTTGTTCAAGGAAAAGATTGAATCTTTGAGAAGTGTGGGTGATCAAGGGGGTAAGAATGTGACCAAACTTAAACTTTGGGCACCTTTGCAATTGTTGCAGGCTTGGGTTTGGGAACGATTTCCTGATTTGAGTCCTGCGGCCAAACGTATTACTGGTGGACTCAGACTAGAAAGGTGGAGTAAGGTGGTGATATCGAAAAATCAGGGTTTAAGGTTTAGGCGAAGCTGTTGATTCTGCTACAGAGACTTTTCTTTGGCGGCCTTATTCGATAGCCTTGAACAATCGGCCATCCTGTGCTGCTAACCTCTACCCTGAAAAGGGTGAGTGGGTGTCTGTTCATTCTGATATTGGTCTTGGTTTTGATCTCGAGTCTTATGTTCGATGTGTAAGGACAAGTGAATTGGTCGGATTGGAAGATGGTTGTGTTGAGAAATATCTCCCTCATCGTGTGTTAATGCAATTCGGTCTTGACCAAGACATCCCCCATGTGCTCCGCCACCCAGTGACAAGACTATGACTATCTGGACCGATTATGATAGGCCTGTCTCGGATGTGAGGCTGTATGTGCCATCTAAGATCTTTGAATCGGATGTTACGGTTCAGTATCTGGAGTGGTGGAAGAAATCTGAAAAAAAGGAAAATGTTGCGTGTTCTTTTAAGGGAAGCCTCAAACCATCAACGGCTTGGACAAGAATGCTGGAGATTAAAAAGGAAATGAATGAAGCCGAGGTTCCCCCTGGTTTCACTCCAAAGGACAAAAGGGAGTTATTTGATGACTTATTATGTGATCCACCTAGCTCTAAGAGGTCGAAAGAATCTGCGCATCATGTTAACTCCAAAACCAAGAGCAATGATGCTAACGTTTCTTCTCATCCCTCTCTACTATATAAAGGGGCGCAAGTAGAAGATGATTACGATGATCACCTGCCACTGTCACAAATGTTTCAATCAGGGTGTTCTCAACGACCATGCAGTAGTACAGTAGTATCCCAGTAATTCATTTAGACAGCCCTCTATCTTCAGCCGGAGATAATGAGCCTTTCAACGTGGTAGACAACAGTGCAAGAGTGACAAGGCCAATTGAATGTAAAGACGATTGGGCTCACTACCGAAGGTGGCATTTCAAATAGCGTTTCGAAATCTTCTGGCATGGACGCTTTAGATCGGATTGCTAGGCTACAACGAATTATAGACTTCATGAAGCAGCGAAAGTGCGCTCGGGCTTGCCTATATAGTTGATCCTTGGCGAAAATTCATTTGCTGGCCTTTATAGTATCCTTGGCGGTTCTTATCTTGATTTTAGTGAATATTTCAGTGTTTCAATGCTTATTTTCTAAGGAGATTGATGGCATGTAGACCTGTTGATTGTTGATCTGACCCGTTCGACCTGTTTTTTAGGGTTAACACCTGAAAATTCTGACACGTGATCTGCTAACACCTGCAAATTTTTGGTATTTTACATAGAAAATTCTGTTTTTTGTTTATTATCTGTAGGATTTCTCTAAAGCTTTTCCGAATTTTAGTGAGGAACAACAAGATGTGCTCTTTAGGCTCTACCTTCAGGTAACCTAACTCACCTATCTTGGACTCTTAGGTTATCTACTAATCTATGTAAATTACCTTAATCACAGCATACTAGCCGGTTCTCAAACGACTAATGTCCCAACTTAGTTCAGTACAGTAACTATAAAAAAAAACTATCTGACAATTCTTTCCCCACGAGTATTGTTGTAGATGAACTCCATTTTCTGTTAGGATTTATGATTTTCTGGGTTTTGTGTTGTTGCTCGATTGACTTCGTGCTGACTGCTTTCTCTCTCTACAGGTTATTACATCACTGCACGAAAATATGCAGGTATTCTGTTCATTTTAATTAATATCGAGTAAATTATTCGCCTTAGCCAACTGAAGTCTGCTGTCAATTTATAATCTTTCTCAAACTTTGGTCTAGGCGTGAAATCAGTTTTTTCTTTAATTTTAAATCTTTCTTGGAATTTGGTTCTACCCACTCTTAATTGAATCCCTTCATCTACCACCATCACCACTACATGGTTACTAAATTCTACATCTGTAGCAACGGTCCTCCCAGAACTGCCAACCGCTGCGCTCAGTCCTGTACCAAGTGAAAGATGCCCAATCCCACTAAACGTGCTTAGAGCTTCGGCTGTTCTTAAGACGATGATGAAATCTGTAAACTCGTCTCCAGTCTGTAGATTTTGACCATGATGTTTAAGACACGATTCTAAACATAAACATGTAACTACACTTCATCTAAAGAAGATTTGAGACACCGTCAGAGGAAACTTGCCTGAGCTCCCCAACCGATACCAAATGATGACAAAGTTGATGGTGGCGACCATGAACCATCTTCAAGACGAGTTCACAATTTGCAAGTTGACCGAGTTTTTAGTTAATCCCGGCGACACCCCTATGGCCATTACTCTTTTAACAGGGTAGGTAACAGCTACCGAATTCAAACAATGTCGTTGTAAGTCTATTTGACTATCTGAATTTTGTTTTAGAAGTGCATAGCATTTAAGTTTAGACTGAAATAATGGGATTCATTAGAAGATTTGCTGCTGAGATGGCAACTGTTGTGAGATTTTTAATATTCATGTTGTGATTTTGTTCATATAGGTGAAGGAATCGTTGACCCATTATCCATCCAACTATAAGCAGTCTGCCGTCATTCCTTTGCTATATTTCGCTCAACAGCAGCATGGTGGTTGGCTCCCCGTTTCTGCCATGAATGAGGTATGCCAAGTTTCTTCTTTGAATTCGATAGTTTTTGGAGTGGAGGTATCATTGGATATTGAAAGCCTCAACAATCGCAATCATGATTGAATCTGGCTTCGTTTAGTCGACCTGCTAATGGGTTAATCTTTCCTTCAAATGCTAATAATGTATTGATTTTATGCAGGTCGCACGGATAGTAGAATTTTCTCCGATCCGTGTCTACGAGGTGGCGAATTTCTACTCAGTGTTCAATCGGAACAAGGTCAGGATTCATGGCTTGGTGAATCCGTGATCCCGTATTACATAAACAGAGACAATTCTTTCACGTTCTTAGAATCCTTTCCAACTTTCAGGTTGGCAAATATCATCTTTTTGTTTGTGGACCAACACCTTGTATGATCCGCGGTTCTCGAGATCTCGAAGAAGCCTGGCTAAAACACCTCGGAGTTAAGCGAAATGGTTGGTTTCATTGATTGATACATTCATTGTAACAGTTAGCGTTAGTGAAGTCGAGGCTTTGTTCGAGTTGTTCAAGAGCATTAGCAGTTCTGTAATCAACGATGGTTTTATAAGCAAGGTACCTAACCTCTAAAACCTTCTCTGTTTGTTTTACGGAATTTTTTTTCTTTTGCCTGTCATTATAGTGACGTTTCTCTCGGTTTTAGAACTAGGTTTGGCCGAAAGACAGCAAGTGGGTCCATATTGTCTAATCAGGGTTTGAAAATGGCTTACATCCTCAAATGATGTAGCCTCTTGCACATGGTTATGTGTATTAACACTCCATATACATTGTTCGTTGAATGTTCGACTTTTAGCCAATCCATGTGCATGTCGACTAACTCGACGTGCATGCTATTAGAGCCATGTTAGTTCTTCCATCGATGATGGCACACCAAACTCATACTCAACTTTTGTCTTCAGGAGGAGTTTCAACTTGCTTTATTCAAAAACAAAAAGAAGGAAAACCTTTTTGCCAACCGGGTATGTCACTCGTCCACACAATATCCAATCTACCTTACTATAACTTGATTTATACGGTCTTATGTTAACATCTAACGCCGCTTGCATCTCCCGTGGGACAGATATTCGATTTGTTTGATGTTAAACGGAAAGGAATCGTGGACTTTGGTGATTTTGTAGGAACGCTTAATGTCTTTCACCCCAACGCCTCTATAGAAGATAAAATAGATTGTAAGTTAGTTGCAACGACTTCGCCGTGTTCTATTTTTATTTCATCATCTATCTCGTCATATGTTTAGCTAATCATCTGCCTCTCGTCTTTCTACTGCAGTCACCTTTCGGCTAAATGACTTGGATAGTACTGGATTTATTGAGCGCCAAGAGGTACTTAGCCCTGTTTTCATTTCTTAACTTGGTAGTAATTTTTTTTACGGTTAACTTCATGATCGGAATCCCTACTCTTCTCACGGTGTTTTCGCTTTCTATTCTCGCATTTGTGTCATTATCAAACCTATTCTTTTGGCTGTCATAATTGTCTATCAATTTGTGACATATCAGGTTTACATGTTTCAGTAATCGTTGCACCCGTCCACGAATTTGTGGCTGTGGTTGTTCTTGTCACACCTGGCGCGATTTCCCATCACTGGAAATCACCATCTGTTAAATCGAGATGATGTGGAAAGAAAAAATAGTTGCTTTTGTTAATTAATGAGTGCCTTTGCTAAACTTACACTCTCGTTAGTAGAACAAACTCAACTCTTATAGCATGTTTTAATGTTATATCGACATTTTTTTGTGTTTATTATTTCAACAGGTGAGACGAATGCTGATAGCGATTCTATGTGAATCTGAATTGAAATTGGCAGACGAACAATTGGAATTATACTCGATAAGGTGAGCTTCCTTTTAAAATCCTTCATGCCTCAGTCGTGATTTTATGTCAATCCGATGCTTATTCTTACGATTTTGTTTATCCTGTGAACAGACTTTCCAAGAGGCCGATGTAAATCAAGACGGAAAGATTGATAAAGCTGAGTGGCAACAGTTTGTGTCGAAAAACCTATCGCTGCTGAAAGTAATGACACTCCAATATCTCAAGTACTCGTGCATTCAAATTTTCAAATCCAACCCTTCGTTTTTCACGTACATCCTTATGAACAGTAGCCCTCTTAGCTAGAGTGCATCCCTTCTGAACAGTGCGTCCCTCATGAACAGTGCCAAATTTCTGCTTCCCCTTCTTTATCTTCCTCCATTATCTTCCAAAACTTTCCGTCTATTCTCGTATTGCTGCTTCTCCTTCTTTATCTTCTTCCATTATCTTCCAACCTTTCCCTTTATTGTCTCATCCAAAGTCCATTCATAATCATCTCCATCACCACCATTAAAATGATCTAACACTTCAATTATTCAAATTGCTGATTTTCCAACTTCTAGGGTTTTGTCGATTCAAAATCTCGAACAGCGCTTCTTCAATAGAGATTTATGCAACTTTAGCAATCAAATTGTAAAAACATTATGGTGGCTACATTTACTAATTCGTTTGTTCGGCGTTGTGAAGTGAAGGGTTGTGAGTGAAAACGTGAAGATTGTGATTTTTTCTGTGTACTCGAATCTTGATGGATCCAAGAGAAGGCAGCGGCATGGCGGACAAGGATGGTGAATCGACGTGTTGTTTGAGTTGGTTTCTTTTGACAGGATGGTTGCTAAATACGCGCCACCAATCTCTTGCAACTTTCTAAACCTTATCTGTCTTGATGAAAATGCTAAAATCGTCTTTGAGGAGGTAAAATCGACATCACCGTCATTTAATTGCATCGCTCGATTCACAGTAGATTTTCTGACAGATGCAGATATTATTATGACTGATCTTAGCCCCGGTTTAAAATGGCTGTTTCAGCGAATGGGAAACATAGACGACGTGGTGCCATTTTTCAGGAAAGAATTCAACAGAATTTACCACTTTTTGTTATAAAAATTGCGAAGAAAGAGTATCTTGCTTCGATGAAGACATTTACAATTTT
Source organism: Agrostemma githago (assembly GCA_958450325.1). NCBI lineage: Eukaryota > Viridiplantae > Streptophyta > Magnoliopsida > Caryophyllales > Caryophyllaceae > Agrostemma > Agrostemma githago. Next base: position 21,741,978 of record OY288246.1, read on the forward strand.
CAAGTTGGTATATTATACGATGATGAGTCATTGCAAAGTGTTCTACACATGATAGCTGATTGGAACAAAGACAAAAGACAGATGCTAAGAAATAAGGTACCGATGAAATCTTTTAATTGGCGTTTTATAGCAAATGTGTATATATCTTAATATCTTCTGCCTTTGTAGGTTTAGCTGATATAAACCATTTGAAAACTTCCTCCCATTCTTTCTTCTCTCTCCTCCTTCCTCAGTCCTTCCTAATTTATTTATGTACTGGTTGGATTATCTGTCTCTGATGGACTATGGACGTACAATTTATTAGTTTGATAAATTACTATTGTGATAGACTGTCTAGCAAGTGACTTCTTTGATTGAGTCATTAGTTCTTTCGGGAGCTGGATAGGATCTAGGTTCGCCCGTGAACGCAATGACATGGATGGTTTTGATTCAGCTGGAGTCATCATCTTACAAAAAAGGTAGCATTGCTGCTCTCTTTCTTTTTCACTAAAAGTTCAGTAAACTGTACAGTTAATGTCGTGAAATCTCAAACATTCAAATGGATGTGCAGAACGGTCTTGGCTTCAACGAGAACAAAGAATCAGTGAATAGGTTAGGCCACTGGCTAGAAATGCCGAAGATATAACATTTGACGTGGAGTCGGGGTTGAACGAGAAGGTAAACCTGTTCACCCCTATTGCATTCGCAGACTCACGGTCTGATCAAATTTTTCCTACTGTATATTCTGAATCTGAACTACCTGCAATAATTCAGAATGACAGCATCTCAGCAGCTGGTAAGACGAAAGCATTGTCGAAAAAATCAAAACCGGAGGCTAATCAAAACAGCAGAAGCAAAGAGAGCATCAGTAACAAGTCCGCTGCCCCAAGAGAAAAGGTATCGGAGAATAACATTGTCAACGTCTCTCCTCTGACCGTCGAGTACATGGCAGATGATGAAGTCAGGTATTCATAATCTTAAGACAAACATTCAGTCCACCAAATTCCTTCCTTTAGGAAAATCCCAACAAGGAACAGCATGCATTGTGTTTCGAGTTCCTGAACGAAATATTCCAACGACTGAAACGGCCTATGGATATCGTGGTGTACAGTGACGACGAAGATACAAAAAGCAATAAACAAGTAGCAAAACGATGACATATCACATACTACGTTTTGGGTACATAGTATATAGACCAATGTATATATATGAGACGACTGTGAAGCTCTGGTGATTGGGAGTTATCCATCTTAAGTTCATAGCAGATTTGATAATATAGCACGTATCTTTTATGGCTTTATAGAGACACGTCTATATCTGCAATCGAAAATTATGATGTATTTACAAGAAATGATGTTCGGCTTTTGTCAATTCTCGACATAGCCATATGCTAGCACAATAGATCTAAATAAACTTGGTAAGAATGAGCTCTTTAAGCTCGATCTTTACTGATGTGATTAGTCTCCGCCTATAATGCTACTCCTGACATTTCCGGGATGTATAGAACTTTAAGGAGACGTTTTGGATGACGTTTTTACTGTATTCTTGAGGTAAATTTTGGATGACGTTTTTACAGTATGGCAAGGATGAAGATGAATTTGTCCATTGTCATACTTTTCCTAGACTACATTGCATGAAAATTATGTGTTTGGCATAAGTCTTGCAATGAATAAAGCCAACAACTGACATTACTAAACACTTCCCCCCTTCGCTGTTTACAAACATATCCAAGAAAAAAAGGAAACAAAACAACTATTTGGGGATTCGTCATTTGATATCAGAAATGATTTCTGCTTTCAGGTGTTCATTTTTCCTCTGCACCAATACAGTTGTTGTTCCCATAGATAGGCTTCATTCTAAACCAGATCTTTGATGTGGGAATTGTCTATAGCATGAAGATTTAGTTTTGGACATGGGTTTTTTGCATGTCAGGAACTATTAATCATCTAAAATGACTGCCCAAGTATCATTCGTACACTCACTTCTTGCCACACCGGAACCTTGTTCCCACCTTACACATGACAGAAGCCAATGAGTATGACAGTACAGATCGGAGATAATGCATGAAACATTGATATTTAATGGGAGTCAAATTAGGAAATACAAGTACATTGCAATCCTACAAACTAAACAGGAAACAACATAATAATATAATATTAACTACATGAAACAACAGTTTGACGCAACAGATTCGTACACATAATTAAACCGGCACGAGGACAGAACCGCTTATGCAAATGTCGTTGATAGGCACTGGTCCGTCTACCTGCTTTCCATAGAACTCCGTGTACAGATCCACTAATTCCTGCAACACGGCATCGTAGTGCGAAACTTGACTACCATCTGCATCACATATTCCAGCATTCTTAACGGCCACCGGCACAGACACATATGCTGGCGTCCTGGACACGTAATGATTATCTTCACGAGTTTGCTTGCAGGACTATATTAGCAGCTTACTAAATACTAAAATTTAATGTCATGTTCAATTATAATTAGTGAGTTAATGTAGTTATTCCGCTCCCCTCATCTGATGCCCGCTATTTTCTGGCTTTGCAATATTTGGTCTTTTGTTGCCCTTTTGGGATTTTTTGGGTTGTTGTTTACTCGTTTGGGCGTTTGTTATTCATTGTGTAAAGTAATAAGGTACTGATTCATGGAGCAAATCATGAGATGAGGTCTTTGGATGTAAGACTGGCTTGGGTTGTCAATTAGGCTTCCACACGAAGTTAGGTATGTTTTGTAATTAAATTGCCCACCAACAACATGAGCAAAATCAACGAGTTTGCTTGCAGAACTAGATCCGCGATTGTATTTTGTATTATTTGGGATTGTTTCTCCTGATTTTGCTTTAGTCATGTCAGTCTGCTGTTATTTGATTATTTTTAAGAATTTCCTATTGTATGCTTCTGATAATGTATTATTTGGAATATTATTTTGCTCCTGATAATTTTCTATTGGAATAATTTTGTATTATTTGGGATTGTATGCTTTAGTCATTTCCTGATTGTTTTCTCCTGATAATGCTTGAAACAATGGTACACATCAACCAAAATACATTACAAGACTTTTCATACAACTTCGATGAACTTCCGTCTAAGGAGAAACAAAGGACATATATGATAGTTTCAACGTTACAAAGTGAATATATGATAGCTTCAACGTTGCTAAGCGGTAAACATATTGAGGTGGCCCGCTAATATGTTTTTATAAATTTGTATAACGCACTTAATTTCGTGGTTTTGTTTAGTGTATCTTCAACTATGGTCCTTTTCATAGCTTGCTTTGAATGGCGGGAAAAAAAATAAAGACTACCATTTTTTGTATTACATCAGCCTTTTTGGCGCAAGATGATATTACAACGCTTACTTCATTAGTAGATATTTTCATCTTAGAATTATAAACGTATGGCAAAAAGAAAAAAAACCTCAAACAATAGTTCGAATTATGCCAACAATTCAACAATCAATGACAACAATATCCGCCATCAAAATACATACACGAATCGTACTTGACCATCTGCGCGCATCGCGCGCGGCAAACAAACTAGTAAACTTAAGTAAAAATTTCTCTTTTGAGTCTTAAAAAATCTTTTAAGACTACAAACGTGTGTGAAATTTTTCCAAATCTAAAAACTATTATAAAGTTATGAATTTCATATTATTTGCTCGAAAAAATAATGAATCTATTACGTATAGAAATACTCTCTCCACTCCACAATGATCTACCCACTTTTATTCAAATGTGAGGGATTAAAATAATAAGTGGGTAAGTCATAGTGGGTGGGAGTAGTAAAATCATCTCACTTCGAAAAATTAAATTCAGGTGATAAATTTCTGTATTATAAATAAGAATAATCATTGTTCTTAGATATCAACAAAAAAATCTTTTGATCTTTAATCTCTTAAGACTGTAAAATTAAGTAAAATTATCTCACATCAAAAAATTATGATGAACTGATTAAATTCTATATTATAAATAAGGGTAATCATTCGTCCATAGATATTAAACATCTTTTTAGTCTTAGAAAAACTCTATCTCATATCGAAAAATTATATAATAGGGCGATGAATTTTCATTATATAATTCGTCCTTAAATATCGACAAAAATTAAAGAGCTTTTAAGACTATAAAATTAAGTAAAATTATCTCACATAGAAAGAATAATGTCATTGAAAGAATAACGTCATGTGTATAAATTAAATATTTCTTCAAAGGTTGGACCAAATAAAAAATATTTGCGGTGGGAAGAAGATAGAAAAACGGACAAAAATAGAAATACGGAAGAAGATAGAAGGAAGGAGGAAGTACTATGTAGTATAATTGTACCACATTGAAAGATTATCATAAGGGATGATCCTATAATTATAAATTGAAACCATTATTGGTTATTAGATACTCGCTCCGATTTTTATTTATCTTCTCTGTTTCCTTATTTGGCTGAAACACTCTTTCTTCCGTATTTCTATTTTGGACCATCAACATGTTGTTTAGATTTACCCTCTTCTTCTCTTTTGAGCCACACATTCCTACACCCTTATTTTTCACCAAAAAGTCAGGTGGGAAGATTATTAAAAATCGTAGGGAGTATTAACTATCAACCCAAATTGCGTAGTCTCACAAATTTATGCGATCCTCAAACTTGGTATCATTATCATTGTCACTAAAAATCGGTTCGTGCATCGCACGGGCTTTCCAACTAGTATATGTATAAGATTTGCGCTCCGTATAAATTGATCAATTCCTTTTATTTGAAGGGGCAGCCATGGTTACAGTACATACCTCCTACAGATGCTGGATGGGGTGGAAAAGAATCTGCAAAATGAAGGAGTTATTCAAAACAGGAATAATTAGCAAATGGACGGAAACGAATCCATACACAACAACTAATCCTCTGTATATAATAGCAACAACCTTTATTGAATTGTCATTACGCCACGTGGCGGTCTTATAAAATAAGGTCACTAACAAGGATCGATCACTAGACATCTAAAAGAAAATGCAAATTCCTCAACCAATAAACCACAAGGGTTAGATGTTACTCTTAGTAGGTAAATGTTTTATAAGTTATACAGTAGAACCTAATTAGTTTTTTCAATACAATTGAATTTATTTAAAATGCAACATATTTTAGAAAAAGATAAAATTGAAATAAAAGTTCTTTTTTTGTGATATGTTTATTAAAAAAATTATTCGTGTTTTAAAGAAATAATAAAAGTTATTGTTAAAAAAATTGCACCCTCGAATAGTAAAATCAAAGGTCTGTCATTGTCCACGAGGGACAAACTATATAAGCAAACGGCTCATTGTGAATTAAATTTAGTATAACATGGTAAAAAAAACGTCTATCAAACAAATTTCTTTTTTGCATATCATGTCACCAGGGTCGGGCGAGTTCCTTCATGGATTGATCAGTTATATTGGACGGGTTAAAATAGAGGTCAAGTCAATTACGAGTCAAGTTATACATTTATACGGTTCAGTTTAAGGTCAAAATACGGGTTTAAATAGATTTTGGCACTCCATTTTGTTACTTTATAAGTGGTGAAAACATTTTTTTAATGTTAAATGGTATTCGATATTACACTATAGTAATATCTTCAGCTTAAATTAACAATTACTCCATTTTAAAATACATTTTTCTAAAACTATTCTTTTGAATTTTTTTTAAATTACACATAACTTCTGCTACGAACTACAGAGTACGGAGTCTGTTTTTAAGACGAAAAATACAAATAACCTTTTTGTTCGCTCATCACCACAACTCTAAGTATCGTTGGTCTAACTTTAGAAATCATTACCTCAAAAAAAAACTTTAGAAATCATTTGAAATATGAACTACTTCGTATTAACCAGTTATAATTGTTTTATAAAGTTTGTATATAAGGATATTAAAATAAATTTTATGTTTTATGTTCAAAAATATATTTTCTCCATTTCACATATACCCAAAATACGTGAGAAGAACGTTTTTTCACTTAAGCGAATAACACAATTTTTTTAAGGAACCTCCGCGCAATTTGCGCGAGGTTAAAACTAGATTAATAGATTAGACAACAGCTAATGGACGGAAACGAATCCATACACAACAGCTAATGGGTATTAATAGATTAGAGATAAGCAGAATGAAGTGGAGTGGTACAGCTAATGGATATTAATGGATTAGAGATAAGCAGAATGAAGTGGAGTGGTACAGACTAGTTTGGAATAAATGGACGGTTCCTAAACATAGGATGATAGCCTGGTTGTTTCAACATAAAGCGATGAACACAGGCAAAACTGCAAGCTCTAAACCTGGTGAATGACAGCTTATGTTGCATTTGTGGTACGATGACCAAACGGAGGACCTCGAGCATCTATTCTGTGAGTGCAGGTACAGCAAGAAGATTATTGCGTGGTTGGCTAATTGGACTGAACAGGACATGAGAAGCAAGATAGAAATTGAGTGGCGGAATAGGGAATAGGATGAAGGGCAACAAACTCCAACATGCTGTGGGCAATAGTGTGATAAATGCCGCCATATATGTATAACATTTGGGAGCAAAGAAACAAGAGAATGATGGATAAATGCAGCCATGTATAACATTTGGGAGCAAAGAAACAAGAGAATGATGGATGAAGTTCTCTTACGACCTCATATAGTTACTAAGCATATTATTGAAGAGCTCCAATTGTATTTCAGTAGTATTCAGAAAGGGTTACTAAATTCCAGAGATAGCGCGTTTATCTCTAGGATTCTAAGTCCTCAATGTATATTTGATTGATTCATTTATATATACCACTTACATTTTCCAAAAAAAAAATCTATGTATAAAAACTAAGTACAATAATGCATGGGACTAAAATTCATCATAATCAACAAGTATCTAGGAGAATGATCTAAACTAACCTTTTTACATGTGTACTACACGGATGACTTAAAAATTGTACTCTATTGAAATAAAATACATATAATTAAGTATTTAATTTGTTATATAGTATATTTTTTTCGTCTCAATCGTTTATTTATCTTTTATAGTCTTTGTGATTAATGAATTAACTAAAGATAAATATATGATTAAGATTGAAACTTAAATGACGATTACATATTCTTTTGTGATTATATAAGTATACGGCATACACATTCACCATATTCGAATAATATATAATAACGAAAAAAATTATATTTAATGAGTTTTTAGAATCTTACGATTCTACGATCCGATTCTAACGATCCAAAGTAGAATCTCGATCCTAACAACATTGGTTGAGAGACAAGGGCTATAGTCCGAATAATATAAAATGTCTTAATTAAGCACAGAACCGCTAACGGTGTTATACTTGTCACGCACGTTGACCCATACCAAAAAAGAGACAAATCATAACACATCTTACTACGCAAGTAGATTTAAAGCCAACTCTAAATAACTTGTATGTTCGACTTATGCTTGCTCTGATCTTCAAACTAGGGAATATATATGATCATGAGTTTGGGTCCGTGTGATACCCACCTTATACCTAAACCCGACTCAAGTAGACTATATCTAAACTTGACAAGTTTAGTTTGATTATAGGTCTAAAAAATTAGGGGGAATTATTTAGTAGACGTTATAGATGGATGGGAGTTGATAAAAGAAAGAGGCCGGCGTGGTGTGGAATACTACTATGAATGAGAACCAAACAAGGGAGTAATTAGCTAATTAAGCAATATAATGGGAGTCTTGGGGGAGAGGAAACGCATAAAGCTTAGCTTAATCACCAAAGACCCTTCCCTTTATTAATACTAGTATTATCCTAATCATCACGCATATGTTGCAAACGAGTAAAGTTCCTCTTCATTACTTCTTTCTCTCCACTACTTTCCATTATTTTTGGATGGTTTAGATTCGTTTCAAAACGATCCAACGGTGATCCGTTTTGATGACGTGGAGTATAATTAATGATATTATAGTGTTGTATTAGAGATAATGGAGAGAAAAAAAGTAAGGGAGAGAATCAATTTCCATAATTTATTGTCTCATTTCATTAAAATACACTTCACATGTAATCATGAAATTGGACATTAATGTATGCCAAGGGAGTAGAAAAATGGGGTGGATGATCTTTCTTGTTTTCTTGGGCAACAAACAAGACAACCTCACGCACGGCACATGTACATAACATAATCATACTACAAGTCTATAAATAAATGCTCCATCCTCCATCAATATACAGGCCGTGCCAATTAAAAATCACAATCCCAATTAAAATCTTCCTAACTGCATTACCCCTTCTTTCTAATTTCTGAATCAAACGAATTAATTAAAAGGCGAGGATGGGTATTATTGGAGCCGGATTCATATTTGCAGCAGGAACAGTGTGTGGGATATACATAGCCCAAAACTACAATGTGCCTGATGTTCGAAGTCGTGCCGATCAATATTTCAACAAGTCTAAACAGATTGAGGAAACCTATCGCAAGCCTGACACAACTGCTACTACTACACCCTCTTCTTCTACTACTAAACTCTCCCGCCCTCATAACTAATCATTTTCATGCTCTTTCTTATATATGAGTATTATGCTTACAACCTCCTCAGTCCTCATACGTACGGAACATACCTCCTTAATTATTTGATTATATATCAATAAATACAGGGCGTATAAGTTGTTTTTGAATAACCCTTTGTTGTAATTTGTAAGTTGTAATGCATGGTTATTTTGGATCAAGTTTGTGTTCGTTCATCAAATACTCATCGGTTGGTTTTATAAAGTAAAGAATACGAATTTAATTTACCATTGACTTTGTAATTTCTATTATTTATTATTATTATTATTGTTGTTGTTGTTGTTGTTGTTGTGCTGCCAGCAGCGAAGTATGGAGTATAATACTCCAAATGGGACGAATCACGAATCAATCAATAATAATAATGGAAAACTACCTTGTATTGAAATAAAAATTAAAAAAAACCCTAGCCTCCCTTCCTCCTTCTCAAAAAAAACCTAGCCTTCATAAAAATTGGGGCTATCACCATTAATTGGTGATAAGCCCCCCCAATTTTAGCTAATCATAATAGTAATATTATTAGTTTTTTACGTATAATAATTGTCCTCTCCTTTTGGAGAGTTTCGCTCCCATCAATGGATGGGTTTTGCCCTCTCTTTTAGGAGAGATGCTTGAATTTATGATAGTGGAGAGGACGCGGAAGATCAGTACCATAATTGTTCATCATATGGTATCTCAATTCATGTCTGACTGTCGGCTACAATCTATCAGGTTAGATGGAATCAATTCTCTTCAAAACCTTGAAAGATCCAAAGACCCTCTTGTGAAAAGCTGTACCATTAAACAGCGATATGTTGAAAGAGGATGTGCAGAAGCGGAGATCAAAATCTTAGTGAGAGATCTTTGTTTAGATGAGAATTTATTTCCCTCAAATTTTATAGTATTGTATCCATTCAATTACGATATAAATTGTAGATGTCGTATGACTTTTTATTAATGAAATGATCTTTTCGCTCAAAAAAAAAAAAAAAAAAAAAAAAAAAAATACTCCAAATGGAATTAATTATTTTTGTGATTTAAACATGAAATAATGATAGTGTCTTTTCAATTAAATTAGTTTTTGATGTGAACTAGCAAGAATGTTTTAACAAATGAAGATTGATTCAGTATTATAGTTTTTGGCATGAATGTCCTTTACAATTAAGAAGTGCTCCCTCCATCCCAAAGAGATGTTCTCATTTACTTTTTCACGGTTTTCGAGACGGTACTTTGACCGTGTTTTATCATCGCTATACGTCATTATTTTCTGTTGAAGTTATAACTAGTGTAGATCCCGTGCGATTGCACGGTTTTTGGTAGATATTGCATTATAATATGTTTTTCGTATAATAATGCAACTGTGCGAAGAAGATAATATTTTATAGCAATCATAACACTTTGTTGAATATGTTTGTAGCTCGGGGTCTGTAGTATTAAATATGTTGGAGACAACACAGCACAAACCTGAAATAAAGAAGAGTCCATGTAATACTTCTCATTTAATTTGTCTAACTTTGTTATTTAATAAATGATACCATAAGGTAATGAGAAATATATGGAGTCGTAGCACATTTGAAATGACAGAGTGATGTACATGTACTTATGCATATGTCTTATTAGTCTATCTCGGAAAGAAACTTGTATCTTGAGATTCTGTGAGAAGTCAAATCATAAGATAAGTTAATGTGTAGTCAATATTTGAAAATATAAATGTTGAAAACGTGTTACATGTAATTTATACCTTCTCATCAAGTAGGATCATTTCAAACCGACTAAATTCATTTGGATTATTCCAAGTCGGTACGGAATACATCCTAATGACTCTTACTCTGATTCTCCACGTCTCCTTGGTGTCATTAATGTCACCGACCATATTGAAACGTCGGGACTGAGAGGCAGCCATTTTTTGGGTATAGGGTAAATAAAATAAAAAGATTAGAAAATTCAAAGACTATTAAGTATACTATAGAAGAGAAGGTAGAATGATGTTTGTATGTGAAATGTGCACGGATTAAATATACGACGAATGAGTTAGGTAAGTTTTAATTATATGGAATATAACCTAATCCATCAATCAATTATATTTGCGCAATTAATAAATCAATCAATCAATTAACAAAAATGAATTTGGTAGTATATCTCATAATAATTATCATCTACGAACTTGGTATTATTTTCTCTAATCAATATATATATATATATATATATATATATATATATTTTAGGCTTTTTTCGAGCGATCTCACTGGTCCGTTCAATCAAATCCCAAATTAGGAAAGTATCATAAATAATAATAAAAAATCAATTAGAGAATCTTTTGATTATTACAATATATATTTAATTTACTATATTAATGTGATATTTTACAATTCTGACGTGAAAATCTTTAGATTTCATTTTTTAAAAACATTATCGTAAAATAAATTATAAAAATGAAATAATTAGATTCGTGTTAAAAAATTCTTTTATTAGAGTATAAATTTCATATCATTTGTTTCACATTATGTGATAAATTTATAACACACAACAGTTTTAAAATTATCCCGAGAAATTACAATATGATAATAAAATTCTATATTATAAATAAAGAGTAATAATTCGTTCTTCGATATCTACCAAAAGTCTTTTGAATCTCAAAAAGAATTTCTAAGACTATAAACTTAAGTAATTATCCTACATTGACATGATGAAATTTTATATTATAAACTTAAGTAATTATCCTACATTGAGATGATGAAATTTTATATTATAAATAAGAGTAATCATTCGTTTTAAATATCGACCAAGAAAAACTTTTAAATTATCCCACATCGAAAAATTATGATAAATTTCATATCATTTGTTTCACATTATGTGATAAATTTATAACACACAACAGTTTTAAAATTATCCCGAGAAATTACAATATGATAATAAAATTCTATATTATAAATAAAGAGTAATAATTCGTTCTTCGATATCTACCAAAAGTCTTTTGAATCTCAAAAAGAATTTCTAAGACTATAAACTTAAGTAATTATCCTACATTGACATGATGAAATTTTATATTATAAACTTAAGTAATTATCCTACATCGAGATGATGAAATTTTATATTATAAATAAGAGTAATCATTCGTTTTAAATATCGACCAAGAAAAACTTTTAAATTATCCCACATCAAAAAATTATGATAAATTTCATATCATTTGTTTCACTTTATGTGATAAATTTATAACACACAACAGTTTTAAAATTATCCCGAGAAATTACAATATGATAATAAAATTCTATATTATAAATAAAGAGTAATAATTCGTTCTTCGATATCTACCAAAAGTCTTTTGAATCTCAAAAAGAATTTCTAAGACTATAAACTTAAGTAATTATCCTACATTGACATGATGAAATTTTATATTATAAACTTAAGTAATTATCCTACATCGAGATGATGAAATTTTATATTATAAATAAGAGTAATCATTCGTTTTAAATATCGACCAAGAAAAACTTTTAAATTATCCCACATCGAAAAATTATGATAAATTTCATATCATTTGTTTCACATTATGTGATAAATTTATAACACACAACAGTTTTAAAATTATCCCGAGAAATTACAATATGATAATAAAATTCTATATTATAAATAAAGAGTAATAATTCGTTCTTCGATCTCTACCAAAAGTCTTTTGAATCTCAAAAAGAATTTCTAAGACTATAAACTTAAGTAATTATCCTACATTGACATGATGAAATTTTATATTATAAACTTAAGTAATTATCCTACATCGAGATGATGAAATTTTATATTATAAATAAGAGTAATCATTCGTTTTAAATATCGACCAAGAAAAACTTTTAAATTATCCCACATCGAAAAATTATGATTGGGTGATGGAATTCTATATTATAAATATGAGTAATCATTCGGTTTTAAATATCTATTAAAAAAACTTTTGATATATAAGACTGCAGATTTAAAAGGATATTAATTTTATAATATAAACTTAATTAATGAAATTTCATAATCATTTACAAAATTATACGGAGTAGTGAGTTGATGAAATTCTATATTATCAATAAGACGATGAAATTTTATTATATAAATAGTCATTTCTCCAAATTATGATGAGGTGATTAAATTCTATTCATATTATAAATAAAATTAATCATTCGTCATAAAAAAAGTTCTTAACGAGGTGATAGAATTCTATGTAATCTTTCGTTCTTAGATATTAACCAACCATCTTTTGAGACAAAAAAAATTTTTAGGACTAAGACTATATTATTAAAGTATAATTATCTCGCATCGAAAAATGAAGATGGATTGATGGAATTCTATATATTATAAATAAGTGTAATCATTTGTCTATAAATAAAAGTTCTTAATTAAACTATATCTAAACTTAAATAAATTTAAGTAAAATTATCCCACATCGAAAAATTATAATAAGTTGAATTTTTATTATTATATAAATAAGAGTAATCATCCATCCAAAATATATAATAAGATAATCCATATGTTTATACTAAAAGTGAAATATTTTAAATGCTTAAATACAACCCTATGGGTTAAATACCAACAAAAAACTTTTGAATTTTAAAAAAGCTTTACTACAAACTTAAAATCATTCCACATTGAAAAATGTGATGAAATTCTATATTTCGTATTATAATCAAGAGTTAAAAAGAGCTTAAACTATAAGTTTAAGTAAATTATCTCACATCGAAAAAGAATTGACGAGCTGATGGAAGACTATAAACTTAAATAAATCATCCCACATCGAAAAGTTATGATAAGTTGATGAATTCTATATTATAAATAAGACAGATCATTCGTTCTTAAATATCAATAAAAAAACATTTAACTCTCTTAATAAGACTACAATGTTAAATAAAAATAATCTCATATAAGATGATGAAACTTTATAGTATAAATACGACTAATCATTTGTTCTTAAATATCAATAAAAAAATTCTATGTCTTAATCTCTTAATAAGACTACAAACTTAACTAAAATAATCTCACATCGAAAAATTATAATAAGGTGAAACTTAAGTAAAACTATCCCACATCCGAAAAATTATAAAGTTTTATCAAACAAAAATCTTTTGAGTCTTAAAAAGATTTTTAAGACTATACACAAAAGACTAATTATAATTTTTTCCTTAGGCATCAACCAACTTAAGTAATTCTCCCACATTGAAAAATAATGATGAGGTTATGAATTTCTACTAAATAAGAGTAATCATTGTTTTTAAATATCAACCAATAATATTTTGAGTTTAGAAAAGTCTTAATAAGACTACAAAATTAAAATTATCCCACATTGAAACAATTAAATAAGGTACGGTGATGATTCTATATTATAAATAAGACTACAAATTTTACTTAAATTATCTCACATCGATAAGTTATAATATGGTTATGGTTCTATATTATAAATAAGACTAAGGGGTAGCTCAAGTGGTTAGAGCTCCCTTACTCCGATCGTGAGGTTGGGGGTTTGATTGACAATGAAATTCTATATTATAAACAAGACTAATCATTCATCCTTAGATATCAATAAAAAAACTTTTAGTCTAAAAAAAAGCTATTAATTAAAAAAACTTTTAGTCTTAAAAAAAGCTATTAATAAAACTACAAATAAAGTTAAATTAAAATTATCACATATAAAAAATTATAATGAGGTGATAATAATAATTCTACGTAATCTTTCGTTCTTAGATACTCCGTATTAACCAACAATCTTTTGAACTTAAAAAAATGTATAATTAAAGTATATAGTTAATGTATAATTATCCCGCATAGAAATTACGATGGTGTGATGAAATTCTATGTATTATAAATAAGAGTAACCATGCATCCGTCTATAAATAAAAGTTCTTAATTAAACTATATTATCTAAACTTAAATAAACATAATTAAAATTATCCCACATCGAAAAATTATAATAAAAGATGATCAAATTCGATTATATAAATAAAGAGTAATCATCTATCATCTAACATAGATATAAAAACAAACTCTTTTAAGTCTTCAAAATAGCTCTTAAAATTATAAACTTAATTAAGTAATTAAATTATACCACATCGAAAAAGTATGATGAGGTGATGAAATTCTATATCAAGCAACAAATTTAAGGACCAGAAACCTAAAATTATCCCACATCGAAAAATTAAAATAAGGTGATGATTCTATATTATAAATAAGAGTAATTGTGCGTTTTTCTGGGTCTTTAAAGCATATCTTAAAACTATAAACTTTGAGTAATCTTATATCGAAAAATTATGATGAGGCGATAGAATCTTATATTATCAATCAAAAAAATTATTCGCATGTATTCTTTTAAGTTTGTTTTAGAATAAGCTCTTAAGACTATAAACTTAGTTGAAATTAAGTTTGATTACTAATATCATGCGATCATCATATTTATTATAATGATATAGATTGATCAAGTTTCTTATTTAACGAATATACATCATCAATGTAATTAAGTCAATTAACCCGAAGCCAACTAACCCGTGCAACGCACGGGCTTTAATCTAGTCTAGTTAATTAGTAGCAATATTATTCATTAGATAAGCAATCATAAATCATACATCATCATAAATCCGTATCAATCATTTTACAAAATTGAGTCAAATTATATATTATTATATTATTTTATATCACTTTATTACTATATATATATATATATATATATATTATAATCAATATTATGCACCATACATATATGGCATAATTTAGAAGAATATTCTATATTTATGATCATCTACGAATGTGGTAGTATCTCGAATTTATTCTCGAATTATACATGATTATATGGCATAAAAATCGGAGGGAGTATATGATTATACATGATAATAGTATACCAATCAAATAATAGTTATATTGTATATTCTATATGAGTATATATTATACTCCGTATATGATAGTATCAAATTTAAAAAGTCTATCTAAACCAATCACACAAATCCTGTCAGTTATATACAAAATCAAAAGATTGATCGTCTTCTATAATTAAAAGATTGATTTTAAATCAAAAAGATATACAATTATATCGTGTAGAACTAATTATAATAATATCTTCTAGTATAGACTCAATTAACCAAAATTTCATTTCTAGTATAGACCCCGTGCATGTATGCACGGTATTTATAGAAATTTATATAATTTTAGTTAATTATTTATACAAAATGGATTTTAATTAACAATCTGATAATTTTTCATTTTTTCTATCTTTGTTTTTGGATATAATAAAATAATTTGAAATTGCATAATTAATCAAAATAACGACCTCGACTAATATCATGTAATATGTAGTCCAAAAAATTATTATTACAATCATTTCTCGTTTAAATATTTTTTATTATAATATATGAATAAATTGTGAAATGTATATTCACTTTAAATTTATTTTAAAATAGAGTATATAATTTTCTACTCTTGATGTTTAGATGTACCCACTCCGTCTCGTTCGTTTGTTTGCCTTTAATTAAAATACTACTCACAATAAATATAAAAGACAAACAAATGAATGAAACGGAGAGAGTAGTTATTCTCTATGATCTCAGTATATATCTGTGGACATGACATAGGTCCACCCCGACGCGGCGAAGCGCGGGTTTTGGGGAGGCGTAGAATTTCCATATGAGATGGATCGAATAGAATTTTAAATCGAAGTAGGAGTCGCCACCGAATTTTATGGTTATTCGGAACCATTCGAACCCACTCTATGTCGTAGTGGGCCATACTTAAAGCCTGGCCCATTTCCGATGTGAGAGTTTATGGGGTTCGTCCCTTAGCATATCGATACCGATGCCGACTGGGCGGTTAATCGTATATTGAATGACTCTCGTTGCCAATGGTTTCGGACATCCGGAAACCACGGTTCTGAGTAAGGGGTGAGGGTACGTGTTGGGAAGTTCAGCGAGAACACCCAACCCCGCCCGCACTTAGCGGCCTTTACTAAGATATCGTTCGATTTTGGTGTACACGCGTTAGTT
The DNA here is from genome assembly GCA_958450325.1 of Agrostemma githago. NCBI lineage: Eukaryota > Viridiplantae > Streptophyta > Magnoliopsida > Caryophyllales > Caryophyllaceae > Agrostemma > Agrostemma githago. The sequence goes on from OY288246.1 coordinate 21,758,451, forward strand.
CGACGATGAAATGATATGCAGAGATTATTTTCCTAAAACATGTGAGGAAAAATAAAATGGGTTGCTAAGTCGTTTAATGCATGTTAAACTAATAACGTCAAAGTTATTTTAGCATGTGAGTTCGTTTTAGTCTAATAAAACGATAAAAAGAATGTGAGAGAATAATTTGCTACAAACACGAGAAAACGGGTTAGTAACGATTGAAATAATAATATATGAAAGAAATATGAAATCGAGAAAATAAAAAAATCAATCGAAATCTGAAAAATATTGTTTAAAACGTTGTTTTGTATAAAAAACGATGTTCGAGAAAGAATAAAAAAGAACGAAAAAAGACGCGTTTGGGCCGAGAGCCGCGCGACTCGCCCGAGACTCATGCGGGTCGCGTGGCGGCCTGATTTCGACAACGGTTTTCGGAAAATTTTGATTAAATCGCGTACGAATATCGCATAATTCGTACTCGACTTAATATTCTCGATATTCGTTATATTCGATAATTGATTATCAAATATTTAGAATAGTTTTGGAAAAGATGTAAATTTAGAAATCGTTTCGTAAAATAATAAAAAATAAACGAACGAAAAACTAAAAAAATAGAACCGGATCAGACTCGTGCGCGAGTCGCCTGGACCGGGCGCGACTCGCGTGCGGGTCTGATTTTTTATATATTTTTTGTGTTCGAAAATCGTTAATCGCGTACAAACATGAATTAATTTATACTCGGTCTATATTTTCGATATTCGTCGTATTCGATATTCGATTATGAAATCGATATCGAATATTCGGAATGACTTTAGAAAAGGTTTTGAAAAAGTTTGTTTTTTTTAACGAAAAATAAGAAAAATGAATTTTGAACGAAAAGTTGTAACGAGATCGTCGAAATCTTAATATAATTCTTTTTGATACGATATTCGATTATATAGAATCGATATCATATTTTAAGAATATTCGATATAGGAAAATAGTTTTTAGTAGTATCGATATTAGAAAATAAAAAGAAAAGGACCGACGAGACCCATAAAAAAAAGAGAAGAAGAGAAGAGAAAAGAGAAGAGTCGGGTTTGATTTACACCCTCAACCTACATGCTTTGTTTTCTCGGGATAAGGCTCGTCAGGAAGTGGCTTAGACTTGGGAGCGTCGAGATGATGAGGATTAGTTAAGGTGTATCGGTTTAGGTGGTTTGGGACGTCGGGTTTGGCCGGCTTCGTCGGTATTTCGAGACTTCGGAAAGGTGTCGGGATTTGCTAACTATCGGGTTGTATGTAAACCGGGTGATGGGTGTGTAAAAACCGTGTATATTGGCTGAAAAATTGTTGTAATTGATGTCTCTTTTGTGTTGGACGGGAGGTCCTATTTATAGGGAGTTTCCGACCTTGGTTTAGGAGTTTGAGTACCGCTTAGGATAGGAAACGTAGGAGTTTGAGAGAAATAAGAATTCCGCTTTCTTGGCCAAGAAGAAAGGGAAATCTCGGCTGTTTTTGGGGTGTTTTGGCCGAGTGTTTTACACTCGGTCAAGTGTTCGAATCGGTTTTTGAATAGGATTCCTGTTCGAGCTAGAATTACCGCTTGAGTAAGAAGCTGAGAAGAACGAGGATTCCGTTTTCTTGTGAGGGAAGAAAAGAGGACAAGCCGGCTGGTTATGCTCTACTCGGCCGAGTGTTTGCACTCGGTTGAGTGTTTGAGTCGGTTCTCGGATAGGATTCTTACTCGAGATCGAATTCTACCTTAAACGGAATTGTTTATTATTTTTTTGTATGGCTAATTTTTGTAGAATTGGAGTGTGGACCAACCGTGTGAAGTGTCACGGTTGACTCACAAATTTCGGGAAAATCTTTGACCGGGTTTTGACTCGGTCGCTAAAAGACGGTTTTACCCCTGGTGACGGTTCCGACCCAAATTAGTGTTATTTGACTCGAAACGACCCACTGGGCCTGGATTCGAGGTTGGTTTTATGAAATTTGTACTCCTTAAAAAGTCTAAACCAAATGTCCATGTTTACAAGCCCATATCCGAGTCCATCAAAGCACGTTTACGTCCAATCATCATCGGGTGTTTGGCGGGAACTACTATAGACACCTAGCGGTCAAAATGTGGGTGTCTACAGAGCCCCCACTCTGACTGAGGCTTGGACAAGGCAAAAGTCAGAGTAGCTACCAGGTCAATCAAGGATTAAAACCTGGCAGCCTTCCGATCGGGTCGTTTTAGGGTCCATTAGACCTGCGTGAAGGGCTCGCCAGCCATAGAATAGAAATCATACCTGGGTTGATACTGATAATGTCGCGGGAACTTGCCTAGGAAGCTATGGGTATACCTGTTTGCAGATATATCCTGTCTTAGAATTGCGCAGGAGCTTTTCCACTAGGGAACTTAGAATTCTCGGGGAGTCTTGAGTGTACCTGTATGCTGACATAATTTGTATGTAACATTTAGGTGAAACACTGACTCATGCTGGGGAAGAAATGATGATTTTTTGAAATTTTTTGAAAAGAAGAATGCTGAATTTTCTTTTTTTGGAAGTTTGGAAATAAGGATGCTTGGGATGACTTTGATTCCTAATCGGATTCTGACACTGACTCCTAAAATCTCTGGTTAGGCCTGTATGCCTAGATGAAGTGTGATAAAAATTCCTATTCCCGTGGTGACTAGGACAGGGTTTTTCTCAAATGGCTAAGTTTTGCGAATTTTAAAATGAGAATTTGAAGAGAGATATACCGACAGACTCGACTCTGGACGCGATAGGACGAGTTGACAGACACGACTTTGACTCTCTAAGAGTTAGACCGTGACTCGGTAGGGGGTAGGCCACCTAAGATGACAAGACTCTTAAGTTGCGCTATTCCGTAGCCTAGGCGAGTGGCAACACAGTCGAACATCGAAATGGGAACGATCTGCTATAGGGGAATTGCAGTAGTCTGTAATGAGACTGTTTTAGCAGTAACAATGCTGTAGTCTAATGCTCCTTTTGAATTTATGATTTTTGGGACATTTCCAAAGTGGGTATTGCTCCGAGTCCTGACAGATTCTCGTCTTTGACTGAGCCGAGTACTAGGACATACTATAGAAAGGAGGCTAGATTTTTTGAATTTATCTGGATTTTGCGAGTAGATGGAGGTTTTCTGCCTAAGAGAAGCCCCCAGGACGACAAAGCTAGCTGTTGAGAACATGATGGTGTCGTGACCGGAATGATGATGCTTTTTCGAATTTGTATCAATGTGGGTGGTTGTGCCCTTGTTGAAAGGCTGCCTACGTATTCACGTGTAGTGAAATCAAACCAAGTCGTAGTTCAGTGGATTGAAAGATATATAATGGTGCCTAGTTTACTAGGGCTTTGTGTGTAACTAGCCACAGCGATGGTGTAGGCTAGGTGCATTCCCAGTGATGTCTTGATCAAAGGGCTAGAATAGTTAGGAGGTTGATCCTGTGACTGTGAGCGTTCTCCGGGATAGCCCCCAGAGGTGGTGTGCACTATTTGGGCATGTTTTATGCTGACCGCAAGTGGAGTTCCCGTGTTTGGGGCTGATAACTGGTTTGAATGAGAAGAATTGGGATGGGATTTTAACGAGTTCTGCTCTCGGGGATTTTAATGAGTTCTGCTCTCGGGGATTTGATGAGTTTTGCTCTCGGGGATTTTAACGAGTTTTGCTCTCGGGGATTTGATGAGTTTTGCTCTCGGGGATTTGATGAGTTTTGCTCTCGGATTTGCATATGGTGATTGTGAATTCTGTTATGTAAAGGGGAAGTCGAGTAGAATGGCTCGAGCTTCGATTGGGCAGGTTTGATAATGCGGGATCTGGTTTCCATGTCTGGCCCTAAAGGTTAGGGTGTATCCTATGGAGCCTGAATCCTCAAAATTATGGGCTGTCTCTAGCCTAGGTCTCGAGAAGGTCTTGAGGGTTGTAATGTGGGAAGGCTAGATGTGGTGTTAGCTGACCCGCTTGACTATCTCTCCCCTATTGGATGGTATGGGTATTGATAATTTTTGAATTGACCGTTTCACGGTCATGGGTTTTTGAATTCTTTGGGTTGACCTCTTAGCCCCGGTCATGGGATTCTTCATTTGGGTTGACCGTGTCTGGTCGAGAGATGTTGATAATTCTTTTTTGATCATGGCCAGCTTTTTTTGTTTTGGCCTTTTGCTTTTTTTCTCTTGGACTTTTGATTTTTTTTTCCAGCTTTTTTTGTCGGTCAGACTAACACCTAAGGTAGGGAGTGGCTAGTCTTATTGGATGGGTGTTTATTGTGGGAAGTGGGCTTGCCTCCCGTCTTGAACCCAAACTAGAAGGCTACCCAGATTTGTCATAGGATTCGATATGCTCCTGCTACGGGTAGTTATGTGACTTTCTATACCAGACATGGAATAGGTAAAAGGAAAACACGGGCTCGGTTTCCTGCAGTCATTATAGATGTGCCTATAATAGTCACGTGCGTGTGCTCACAGTGTATGATGGTGTTCATCATGTTCTCGGAAACACATAAGGAAAGTATGTATGAGAAATAGAAAAGCTGATTTTATTGAAATGTGAAAAGAGGACAGAATACCGCTGACTTTGACTCTGACTTTGATTTGGAAATGAGGATGTAGGGTATCCTAGACTCGAACTCAGACTTAGACTCGAATCAAATCCGAACTCGGACGCTCGGTTGGTTGTTTTTTTTTTGGTAAGGTCTTTGATTGGAGAGAAAGACGGGTGCCACGACTCGCCTAAACTCGGCTTTGCGCAAGTGCAAGAGAGGGAGTCAAACTAGACATGGCCCGGGGTGACGGGTCGACAAAGACTCTTGGACCGGGATACTCGAACGTTGATCTAGACGAGGTAACGACCCTGGCTTGGACTCGACCATGAGACTCGGAGGGTGTATGAGGGTGAGTCCGAAAATGAGGCAACCGTGTTTGACCGCGTCGCGTGCTCGGACCAACCGTGGTGACCTAACCCTAGGTGACTCGAGTATTCGTAGCATAGGTACGACACGAAGAAGGCATCATAAGGACGCCGGTGCATGATGAACGTAGAGTACCCCTTAAGGTGACCGTGGTTGACTGCTCGGGTGGAGGACAGCCCTCGAGTGAGACTAAAGACTTTGATAGGACTCAAATGGTGCGACATCTAAGTGACTCGAAAGTGGGGTACGTGAGACACGTGTAAGACAAGACCCTTAGAGCAACCGTGATTGATCGCTCCGCTGAAGGGTAGCCCCCCGAGTGAGGAAAAGACTAGACTAGAAAAAGACCGGAGACTGACTTCTAGATGGATGACCCGTAGATGGTGGACCTTCCTTAGGATTCGGCAAAGTGGGCCTAGTCCTGTTCGAAGGAAGGTCTACGTGAGAATTCCCCAGACTTTAGACTCGAGTGTGTAAACGGGCTTGCCTTTGTAGGAGTCTGTCCTACGAAGGTGGGTCGTGCCTTGACAAGTAAGGCGGACTAGGATGGGGTGGAAACCCGTGATATAAGATCGACGGAGTTTCGACGCTATAGACTCTTACAACCTATGACAAGACCCGACACTGCTAAATACGGGAAGTCCTAAGGAGAAGAGGGTTTTGAAAAGAGAATTTGAATTTGAAAACCGATTAAAAGTCGGATTGGAAGACCCGATTTTTTTGAAAACCGAGAAAGGGGTTATCGGGCCGAGACTTCGGGCTCTTTTTTTTTGAAAAGGATTGGACAGCATACCGGCTAAAAATAGGCTATTTTGAGTCAAAAATCATAAGTCCTAAATTCGGCAGCTTTCGGGGTTTTGAAAAATGGATAGGTTTGAAAAGATGCAAGTTTTTTTTTTGAAAATGACGTTTTGAAAAAGACCGAAAAAGATCAAATAGCATGTAGTCATAGAAACAGTATAATGACGCCATGTATGCTCTTAGTCTAAGTCTCGGTCGGTCTAATAGTGTTTATACCAACAACGATGGCTTTCTCGTACTGAGGACGGACTCCCTAAGCCGAGTTGGTCTTAGGACATGCCGCGAAACCTAAACGAGTTCCGCCATCGAAGTCTTTAGTGCATCCAAGTGGGAATGCACCGTGGTATAGTGGGACATCGGTCACAAGTAACCGGCCCGGGATAGAACGTGGTTATGCATGAACCATTGAACTAAAACGTGTACATTACTAATCGAACGATTTCTTTTCGAGTCTCACCCTGAGGATGCCGATGGTAAGTGACACATCAGTTAATCCCCAGCGGAGTCGCCAAATTGTGGACATGACATAGGTCCACCCCGACGCGGCGAAGCGCGGGTTTTGGGGAGGCGTAGAATTTCCATATGAGATGGATCGAATAGAATTTTAAATCGAAGTAGGAGTCGCCACCGAATTTTATGGTTATTCGGAACCATTCGAACCCACTCTATGTCGTAGTGGGCCATACTTAAAGCCTGGCCCATTTCCGATGTGAGAGTTTATGGGGTTCGTCCCTTAGCATATCGATACCGATGCCGACTGGGCGGTTAATCGTATATTGAATGACTCTCGTTGCCAATGGTTTCGGACATCCGGAAACCACGGTTCTGAGTAAGGGGTGAGGGTACGTGTTGGGAAGTTCAGCGAGAACACCCAACCCCGCCCGCACTTAGCGGCCTTTACTAAGATATCGTTCGATTTTGGTGTACACGCGTTAGTTCGACGATGAAATGATATGCAGAGATTATTTTCCTAAAACATGTGAGGAAAAATAAAATGGGTTGCTAAGTCGTTTAATGCATGTTAAACTAATAACGTCAAAGTTATTTTAGCATGTGAGTTCGTTTTAGTCTAATAAAACGATAAAAAGAATGTGAGAGAATAATTTGCTACAAACACGAGAAAACGGGTTAGTAACGATTGAAATAATAATATATGAAAGAAATATGAAATCGAGAAAATAAAAAAATCAATCGAAATCTGAAAAATATTGTTTAAAACGTTGTTTTGTATAAAAAACGATGTTCGAGAAAGAATAAAAAAGAACGAAAAAAGACGCGTTTGGGCCGAGAGCCGCGCGACTCGCCCGAGACTCATGCGGGTCGCGTGGCGGCCTGATTTCGACAACGGTTTTCGGAAAATTTTGATTAAATCGCGTACGAATATCGCATAATTCGTACTCGACTTAATATTCTCGATATTCGTTATATTCGATAATTGATTATCAAATATTTAGAATAGTTTTGGAAAAGATGTAAATTTAGAAATCGTTTCGTAAAATAATAAAAAATAAACGAACGAAAAAATAAAAAAATAGAACCGGATCAGACTCGTGCGCGAGTCGCCTGGACCGGGCGCGACTCGCGTGCGGGTCTGATTTTTTATATATTTTTTGTGTTCGAAAATCGTTAATCGCGTACAAACATGAATTAATTTATACTCGGTCTATATTTTCGATATTCGTCGTATTCGATATTCGATTATGAAATCGATATCGAATATTCGGAATGACTTTAGAAAAGGTTTTGAAAAAGTTTGTTTTTTTTAACGAAAAATAAGAAAAATGAATTTTGAACGAAAAGTTGTAACGAGATCGTCGAAATCTTAATATAATTCTTTTTGATACGATATTCGATTATATAGAATCGATATCATATTTTAAGAATATTCGATATAGGAAAATAGTTTTTAGTAGTATCGATATTAGAAAATAAAAAGAAAAGGACCGACGAGACCCATAAAAAAAAGAGAAGAAGAGAAGAGAAAAGAGAAGAGTCGGGTTTGATTTACACCCTCAACCTACATGCTTTGTTTTCTCGGGATAAGGCTCGTCAGGAAGTGGCTTAGACTTGGGAGCGTCGAGATGATGAGGATTAGTTAAGGTGTATCGGTTTAGGTGGTTTGGGACGTCGGGTTTGGCCGGCTTCGTCGGTATTTCGAGACTTCGGAAAGGTGTCGGGATTTGCTAACTATCGGGTTGTATGTAAACCGGGTGATGGGTGTGTAAAAACCGTGTATATTGGCTGAAAAATTGTTGTAATTGATGTCTCTTTTGTGTTGGACGGGAGGTCCTATTTATAGGGAGTTTCCGACCTTGGTTTAGGAGTTTGAGTACCGCTTAGGATAGGAAACGTAGGAGTTTGAGAGAAATAAGAATTCCGCTTTCTTGGCCAAGAAGAAAGGGAAATCTCGGCTGTTTTTGGGGTGTTTTGGCCGAGTGTTTTACACTCGGTCAAGTGTTCGAATCGGTTTTTGAATAGGATTCCTGTTCGAGCTAGAATTACCGCTTGAGTAAGAAGCTGAGAAGAACGAGGATTCCGTTTTCTTGTGAGGGAAGAAAAGAGGACAAGCCGGCTGGTTATGCTCTACTCGGCCGAGTGTTTGCACTCGGTTGAGTGTTTGAGTCGGTTCTCGGATAGGATTCTTACTCGAGATCGAATTCTACCTTAAACGGAATTGTTTATTATTTTTTTGTATGGCTAATTTTTGTAGAATTGGAGTGTGGACCAACCGTGTGAAGTGTCACGGTTGACTCACAAATTTCGGGAAAATCTTTGACCGGGTTTTGACTCGGTCGCTAAAAGACGGTTTTACCCCTGGTGACGGTTCCGACCCAAATTAGTGTTATTTGACTCGAAACGACCCACTGGGCCTGGATTCGAGGTTGGTTTTATGAAATTTGTACTCCTTAAAAAGTCTAAACCAAATGTCCATGTTTACAAGCCCATATCCGAGTCCATCAAAGCACATTTACGTCCAATCATCATCGGGTGTTTGGCGGGAACTACTATAGACACCTAGCGGTCAAAATGTGGGTGTCTACAATATCATTTGTTCATAAAAGTTCATAGTTGTTGTTCGAGATTCAAGCAACTATATTTCTGCAATTTATTTTCAACGATACACCCATCATTAGTTTTTAAATACGTAACTTGTAAATATTCTTTATATGATATGATTCATAATTGAGTGCGATTCTTTTCTTATTTGTTATATTGATTTTATCCAGATTAAGTACTTAAAATTCATTCGGGAAAAAGTTTTGAGAATTTTTATTCTCTTAGTAGCTAATAAAGGATTACAATATTTAATTACAGTGTTATATCAGTCATGATTATTACAAAAATAAAATGTATTTCCGTTGGTATTCATATAGTGAAGTTTTAAACAAACATATTCTAGTTTGAGGATTGATTAATAATGAATAATTTGGTTATATTTAGGTTAATTAATACGGAGTAATTTAATACTGTAGAAACGGATTATTTTCTTAATTTTCCTTAATTAAATTATTGGACTGTATAGCTTTAGGATTAATTTAGTGATAATTGAAACAATGAGATATTGTGGTGTAGCGGTAGAGAATAAGTACTACATATCTAAGATCAAGGGTTCGGTTCGATTCGCATATCACAACAATTGGAGGATTGTTATTTGGTTAGTGGAAAGGGGGATTTTACAAAGATCTTTTGATAACAAATTTAATTATGTGAAAATCGTATTATAGAATTGTATACTTTTTACGGAATTCATGGTCAAAGTTTACGAACTTTGACCCCAAAAAGTAAATGGGAACATCATAGGGAGTATCATGATGAGGTCATAAGCCCATAACCATACAATTAGGGATGGCAACGGGTAGGGTATGGGTCGGGTCCGGCAAGACCCGGACCCGGACCCGTGTTTCACAAGTTGGACCCGGACCCGACCCGGACCCGTAAGGGTCCAAAATTTTAAGACCCTTACCCGGACCCGATGGGTCCGGGTAGGGTCCGGGTCCGGACCCATTTGTACATTTTTTTAATATATACTCTTCCGTCTCCTTTATTTGTTCGCCTTTGATTAAAGTATTATTCACAATAAATATAAAGGCAAATAAATGAATAAAACGGAAGTCGTATGACTTTAAACCGGACGCTAAAAAGGCCTAACGTACTAATAAAGGAGGTGAAATTTGGTATTTAATGAGTTTTGGTACCCGTATTAGAATAACTAGCGGTTAATTTTTAATTTTCTATTGTTAATGTAAAGTCTTACTATATTACACATTGAATTACCGCATCCACTAAGTTCTTTTTTTTTCTTTTAAAAAAATAATAATAATTTCAACGGGTCCAAGGGTCGGGTCCGGGTCCAACCTATAGGACCCGGACCCGGACCCGGAAAATTATTAAAGGACCCATACCCGACCCGTACCCGCAGGGTCTAAAAAAAAGAGGACCCGTACCCGACCCGTTAGGGTAAGACCCGGCGGGTCCGGGTAGGGTCCCGGACCCATTGCCATCCCTACATACAATATGGCGTTGTTCCCTTATTGGAGTAATTAGCTTGCATTGCTTGATAGTGCGCCTCAAAATTACACCTGAACATTAAACGATTGAATTGGATTTAACATATTCATTCCTACTTCCTTTAATATTAAGATTCTATATATCTTATTCCTATTTCCATTCGGTTTCCTATAAATACCCACTATTACTATGAATCCATAATCCTATACCACTTAGAATTAGGACTAATTTACTGCACCCTTGCTATATATACCACCTTCCTACGGTATATTTCACAACTCACTCTCATTCAACTTTCTTTCATTCATTCATTCTTTCTTACGGAGTATTATTCAACCTTCTCTCGCTACCTAATTACATCAACAATGGCGTCTCGCTCCTTGCTTTTGTTAGCCATCTTCCTCCTCCTCGTCTCATCTTACTCCACTGATGCCATTCGAATGGGTCCCGCTTCTCCTCCTCGTTCACTCGATTACCTCTTCCAGTTCGGAGACTCTATCAGCGACACCGGCAATCTTGTCATCGAGTCTCCTCTCCTAGCCCACAACTTCGCATCCTATCCCTACGGAATGACCATGCACAAGCCCACTGGCCGCTGTTCTGACGGCCTCCTTATGATCGACCAATTTGCTACCTTCTTTGGTATCCCCCTCCTAAACCCCTACCTGGCTAAAGGAGCCGATTTTTCTCAGGGTGTTAACTTTGCTGTGGCGGGTTCAACTGCCTTGGACAATTCGGTCCTCCAATCTAAGGGCATCCTTTCACCTGTTACTCCCTCTTCTTTGAACGTCCAACTCAACTGGTTTCGCACCCACCTCAATACCATCTGTGAAACGGCCTTGGACTGCCAGGACAAGCTCAGCAGATCCCTAGTTCTCATTGAGACGGGTGGGAATGATTACAACTATGCCATGGGAGAAGGGAAGACAATGTATCAAGTACACAATATGGTGCCCCAGGTTGTTGAATCTATCAAAAACGCAGCTGCACAGGTTATAGGCCTGGGTGCCACCCGGGTTTACATTCCAGGCAACTTCCCCATCGGGTGCTTGCCCATCTACAAAGCCACTTTTGGGAACAGGGACACATTCGATGAGTTGCATTGTTTAGAAGGCCTCAATGCTTTCGCCAGATACCACAACGATCGTCTCAAAGATGCAATCAAAGAGTTGCAACAGGAGTACCCCGGTGTGGCCATTGTTTATGGGGACTACTACTCAGCATTGAGTTCCATCCTTGATAACGCAGGGGCTCTTGGGTTTGACGTACCAAACATGTTCACAGCCTGCTGTGGATCGGGTGCTAATGAGTATAACTTTGACGTAACCCGTATTTGTGGAACAAAAGGGTTCGAGGTGTGTGCGGATCCCAATCAGTTCATAAGTTGGGATGGCATTCATATGACTCAACAGGCTTACAAGCGCATGTCTAAATGGTTGCTGCCGAGACTCGTTCAAGAGCTTAACAAAGTATAAGTGTTCTGTAGTACTTACGGTAGTAGCATGTTCTTCATGTCAATACTTCTAGATTGGTTTGGTTAGATAAATATTATAGTACGGCGTATATACTCATTGTTTCAGCTAACAATTAAGATTAGAGAGCGCCGCATATATAACTTGTTCTTTTGTCATTTTGTGTTACGAGTTACTCCAGTATTAAGTGTTTAAAATTCTAGGTATATCAATCTAAGGCTACTTTTAGACTTAGCGGAATCCAGATTTCGAAATTGGTTTCACACTGCCTCTGAGTACGTTTGCAAAAAAATGAAACCATCGATGGTTGTTCAAGAAAAGAACCTAGTCAGTAATTTCTGTAGACATAAAATGTCCTGAACTAAATTAGATTTAATCATTCATGTTATTGCATAACCTACAAAATATGCTCAGGATACATGAATGCTTCTTCCATGTTTCAAATATAGGAACAAGTGAGCTTAACCACATATACATCTTGAACGGCTTATAAAACTCATCTCCGAACTGAATTCAGACCAATGTGGAAACAACATGCACTGAGTAATGAGTATAATGACCATGATCATCTTCCATCCATCCCAATGAACATAAGCATGGTGGATTCCTGTACGTTGCACTGGCGGGGATGTAATTCTTCATTTGAACCTTGAATAACACCTTGTTTTCTCATGAATAATGCCTATCTTGCAAGAAAGTTATACGATGGCAGGTCTTCGACTTGTGTTATGTCTTCAAGCAGCAATTCCCTCTCAAGCTGACGGCGTGTTGCTTTCATCACCGACTATTGCATAACAAAATGACAGCATAAATAAACATATTACTCTGTATACAATAACTCATTCACCGTATACAACACCAGTTTCTCCAGGGGTCCGAGGAATGGCGGGATAAGGGTGAAATCCTTTGTTAACAAGAAAGATAGACTTAATCCCAGATTACCATCAATGAAAATTGCATCAAAAATTTCATTGAAGGATGAGATTGATGACTACATAAAATAAGCCCAACAACCAAATTGTATTCCATCATAACTAAAAACCCAAGAATAATGAGTTTCTGGTACCATTGTGCGAGAGAACTTACATTGAAATCCATGTATGAAGCGTGCATCTGAAGCCACTGCTGATCCAGCAACTTGAATGTGATGCAATACAGCAGATCAAATGCTAGTTCATTCTCTGCCAAAAGAGAGGGCAAACTCCCTAAGAAAAACGCAATTAATCGATAACGACTATAAACCAGGTAAATACCTGCCAGAAGCCTTGCAAATATTGCTCCTACCAGCGTTCTTGGCTTGACTGTAAAGTGAGAAAAAAAATTAGCATGCCAAGAGTTCATCCAGTTTTTCAAAGATTAAGGGTAAGAATAGAACCATGTCTGTGATTAAGGGTAAGAAAAACGCAATTAATCGAACCATGTCTCTGATTTTTGCAGATGCCAAGTAAATAGAAAAATCAAATGCAAAAATTTCAGAAAAGGTTAAAGTATAAACTCCACAGCATTAAAGTAGAGGTTTCTCAAATGCTACTAGGAATACATATACTTTCGTAATACACAATGAAAAACGGTTGGACTGTGTATTTGTCAATACCGAAATCAACAGTGAGATTACATTGGAAGAATGCAAGATGATTAAATAAAAACATCTTATAAACAAAGTTGTGGTAGTTTCCCTTCAAAAAGCAGATGGATGTTGATACAAGACATAAACAAGTCAATCAGACACAAGACGGAGTAGGATACCTGCTTCTAAGTCCAGCATTTGAATTAGCATGAATGTAATATTCACACCTGCCACAGCAAATGGATATTCCCATATCGCTCTATCACCTTCTCGTTTATGCAGAAGATCCTGAAATGATGTCTGGATCATGCGGACCCAATCTTCAATGTCAGTGTATAATATAGTCATGAAATTATATACATTCAGGGGTAGCTAAATGCACCATGACGTTTCTGCCAAACTAACAGATGAGATCAAGTGATGAGTGACTAACAAGGGCTCAACTAGCATCTACAATGATCAAAAACTATTCAACTAATTGATCTATAAGTTGGACTTAACAGCAAAGAAATTGACGATTACAACTAAAAGGGTCTGTCAAAAACATACGCAGGCAAGCAGCGTGCATGACCTAGAAAGTTTAAAAAGTCAATATAACACAGACATCAAGAACATTCACATTTGCAATTATCCCCAGCCATCACACATTTTAACCAAATTACTCTTGCTTATTCAAACAAGTGCAAATGCACGCCATATTAATCAAACAGTTGATTTCTTCTGCAATAACTTTGTACCCAACCGGACATGGTTCAATTTTTAAGCATGTTATCACAGTGCCATGTGTTCCCATTGGCTGTGTTAGCTACAGGACACTGCCTGAAAGTTAACAAATTCATCATGAAGATTGAATCCTGGTACAGGTAACGAGACTATTATAAATTTTACAGTAATACATAGTACTCTCTCCATCTTGAATTAGCCCCATTTCTATTTTTTTGCGAGTGGAAAAGTGGGTCCATGGGGCTAATTCAAGAAGATAGAGGGAGTAACTTTTAGGGCTCGCTTGGGATAGGGGTAATGTATTGGGGATAATAGAGCTAAAATGAACTAGAAAATGGTGGAGAGTAGTGATGATGCTAAGCGGAAATAGAGAAAATGAGGGTAATATAGCCTATCTTGAGGGGAAAACATTACTCCCCTCCACCCCTAAGTAATGCATTATTCTCCAATGGGGGTAATTGTTCCTCCTACGTATCTCTTTTACACCATAAAATGGCACAAGCAAGCACTACTCTCCTCCATTCCTAGTTCATTTTAGTTCTATTACCCCCAAGACATTACCCCATCCCAAGCGAGCCCTTAGTACAGAAATAGCATCAAATAAATCACTTATTTTTTTGAGGTAAAATAAATCACTTCTTAAATAGGTTTGTTTAATTAAATTTTAGAGTTAACAAGCTTCTACGAAGTGAAAACAGATTGACAAGTTTCGAGTACCACTTAGAACATACCTGGAAATGTCTAGCAAAAAACAACAGGTTCTCAACTGAGATAAAGCCACCACCCCTGTCATGCATAGCAGACTCAGTTTTCTCACCAATTTAACATAATAGAGAAACACTATGATAAATGACGTTCAAGTACCTGAAGTCTGTGGATGGATCTTTCCCCTGCCACCCCATATCCTTCCACTGTTCTGAAATCAGGCCCCGGAGTTCTTCAGCAGGAAAAGAAGACTTCCACAACGCTTTCAATGCATCCTTTAGCATTTTACATGAAAAAGAAAATGAGTAAAAAAACCTACGACATATCAACAATATATCAAGTATTGTTTACAAGCAAGGTTCAGGTCCAGAAAGGAAAGGAAGTACACAAAATGAGCATCTGCAATTATACTCCCAGGTCAAAGATTTAAGTGTATACCTGATGTTCAGGCTTTGAACTATCATAAGAAACATCTATGCGGTTCTGTAGTCGCAGTAAGCTTACCTCCTGAAATCACAGAAAGCAAAAATAATCTCAGTGATCTTCATAAGGCACAAAATGATGAAAGAGTGAGAGAGAGCATAAAGCCATTTAAAATAATTGGAAAAGTAATAGCAGATATACTCCCACCTTTACCGAGCACAAACTATTTCATCAGATCTAACTCTACATCAGCTTACTTTCATTACTGGCTATCCTTTCACTACATTGACAACTATTTGACTGAAACACCATGACAAATAATAGCAAGGTCTGGCCAACTTGTTAATACAGAGACAACCTCAAAAAAAAACTGAAAGCCAAGGGGTAAAGAAACAAGGCGCAGATCTAAAATTGTTGGCTACACTTTACAAACCACAGAGTAATCAGAAATATACAAAATAATCACCAAGCAGAATATCACATTGATGAGCTGCTTAATCTCACATAATAACCTGGGTAGGAGTAAGATCAAAAGATGGTCGAGCGTCACTGTCTCTTCTCTGCGTGCTGCACACACAAGAAAGACCTAGGCCTAGCCATGCTGCTGAACTGGCAACAACCTCAGCTGCAGCAAATGTAATTATCAGCTGATGTCAGTTAAGATATACTCCGTATAAATGTTCAGACATTAAGTAACAATCAACATGTTCATCACTGGACATTAACACATTTCTGTACGATTGACTCTGCATTTTGAAGACAAATGACGCTGAAAGCTAAAAATCATTGATTGCCAGCAGGCCCAGCACATAGTTAACTCTTAATGTTGCTAAGTTTTCAATCCATCTTGCTTTTGATGAGAGTAACCACCACCTCCCTCCATTTTCTTCCTCATCCCCACCTTCTATTACCCCCATAACAATTAAGTTAATCTGAGGTAAGACTTGAAGGATAAAATGAAGCAAAAATCATGGCAAAACACAGTAAAATGTTCCTTAAAAAAACACACTATAAATATTGGCAATCACCATTTCTGTAAATGGCAAGGGGGGGATGCACTTGATCCATTACACACACGAGCCGACAAAACACTAACACAACCTCAACTTTTCAACTCGAATTTGTATACAAAAGAATGAAGAAAACACCAAAACAAGCTCCAACTCTTGCGCTCAAATTTCTACCCAAAGTAGGCGACGAAACACTAAAACAACAAACTACGTACTGCACCACCTCCAACTTCAACTTCAACTTGAAACAAAATATGAATGCAAGTTGCAACAAGTATTAGGACAGGTAACCTACCCAAAATGACAAAATCTTCAACAAATGGCAAGTTAAAAAACTAATTCAAGTCATGACTTGGTAAACAAAAACAACTGACGTGAGCACCACCACATTCACTCTACATAAACTCACATAAGTAAGTAGTCGCTGGTGAACTTCCCATTCCTTCCAGCTAACTCACAGCTCCCCCTCCCCTCTAGACACTGTATTCCTTTTGTCCCCATCATTTCCTCTTTTCCCAGACCACCAAGAAAATGAAAGGCGTAATTAAACGGAAATATAAAGAAATGACTTCGACTCCAAACAAAAAAAATGATCGGGATGGACGGAATATATACTCACTAAAGAATATTATTAAGATTATTTGACGACGACAATGCAGCAATTCAACCTAGTTCATGGACTCGAATTAAAATACTCCATAATAAAAGCCGTTAGGCTAAGGCTAGACTAGACTTTGAATTGATTGGATATTAAATATTCGTATTTAAAAAGAGAAATCAATTTCATTTCAGTGAGGAATTATATGTAGTATTTAATTAATTCCAACCTATAATAAAATTAAGAGTTGGTGGATGAAGAAAACAATTACCGGAATTAGAATGATAGGCTGCACCTTGAGAAATCCGTCGCACCGTCAAGAACGAACCTCCACCTCCACCTCCACCTCCACCACCACCTCGATCACCCATTTTCATGCTGTATCTTCCAATTAATCCAACTCAATACTCCGTAAATAATAATAATAATAATAATCTCTAATCCCAACCACCAAGCGAATCAAGTCTTCAAGAAAACTTTGAATTCTTAACAACAACAAAAAAAAAGATTTGAAGGGATGAAAGTGTGGCTAAAAATAGAGGAAATTAATGAATGTATATTTGGTGTGATGGTGCTGTTATTTCAAGAACTGTGAATCAAATCATCAATCTTCAAGGACAAGTTTGTTAGAGACGAACATACAGCGTGCTTTTTCTATTTTTGGTAGGGACGTTCACCTTCCATTACTACCTTACTTGTATTTTCATTCCTTTCTTTCAATTCATCCAAAATATTTAAATAGTCTTTCTTTCTTATCTGTCACAAACTTATAATAGCTCAAATAAAACTACATTTATCCAACGTATATAAAATATAGACACAACTAATAAAAAGTTGACACATGTCAATATGTCATTTGTGATTTAATTATTTTAGAACTCCGTATTAGGTTATACTGTATCACATTTAATTATGTTAGGTTAATTATAGGAAGTTTGTATTTTTGATATTTTCTCTTACTAATTTTCATTTATTTTTATGAAATTTTATTTTAGCTAGTTTTCATTTTAATTATGATTATTTTGGAAAAATATTATTTCGATAATATTTTCTAAATCTTGTCATTTTATTGTTATTTTGCTTTATCTGATGAATAATCTTGATGATCATCTTTTCTATCATTATTCTATTAATTACGAATATTTTTTTGGTTTTATTCCTTTTTATTCAAACATAAAATCAATATTTTTAGGTGGTTTTGAAAGTTAGTCATTATCATTTTATTTTATCATTTCTTATACGGAGTATTTATTTATTTAAGCGAAATACTACTCCCTTCCATCCATTCAATCATTGACGGGGGTTTTCACAACTTTTAAGAAAAGTGGTAAAAGTAAGGGTATTATTGGTAAATCAAATGGTTTTATGGGTCCACCAAATTTAAAGTAAGAAAAAAGTAGTGGCATTATGTGTAAATAGAATAAGAATATAAGGATTATAAAGTAAAGCGTTTTGCCAAAAAGGAAATGTAAAGAATTGATTGGATTGTCCATTTATAATAAGTGTAAAGAATTGAATGGATGAGAGGGAGTATACCCTAGTAAATAATCAAAAAACATGTCTATGCTTTTTTATCATTTGTTTTTCTTTTCAATCTTATTTATTTATTTTTTTAAATGCTTGACTAAAAAATATAGTCATTGAAACATAAAAATCAACATCTTTTAAATTTTTTGGAATTGTTATTCAAAAAATGGAAATCATAAATAAAGGAAGAAATTTAAATAAATGAAAAAAAAATAAGATAAAAGCAAAAATCTTGAAATGTGAAGTAATTACACAAAGAAAAAAAAAGAAATGTTACTGTGTTTAGCGGTTAAGAGTAGAATCATTTTGTTTCCAAAATTTTTGTTTAAACACTACTAATAACGGTGGAAATTGCGGCGGGCATATTGTGTCGGATTAATAATCCGACGCAAATATTTAAGTTGCATCGCATTGTGTCGGGTAATCCGACGCTAACTCATTGCGTCGGATTACCCGACGCAATCTGCCTCAATGTAACAGGCGCCAACATTTTTTTGTTGGCGCCACTATGTCAATAATTTGCGTCGGATTAGCCGACGCAAATCCGACCCAAACCCATATTTTGTGTCGGCTAATCCGACGCAAATATGGTCGCGTCAACGCGTCATATCACGCTACCAGTCAACAGGACTGCGTCGGAATAGCCGACACAAAATTGAAATCTTCTTCGGAATTTGCGTCGGCTATTCCAACGCAATGTTTTTAAACTTAAAAAAAAGACGCAAGATTTGCTCATTTCAGACGCACAGCGACCAAACCCCAAAAACAAAACCCCCGGCGATTTCGACGAAGGCA
The DNA here is from genome assembly GCA_958450325.1 of Agrostemma githago. NCBI lineage: Eukaryota > Viridiplantae > Streptophyta > Magnoliopsida > Caryophyllales > Caryophyllaceae > Agrostemma > Agrostemma githago. Next base: position 21,777,463 of record OY288246.1, read on the forward strand.
CGCGAAACCCCCAAACCCCACCCATATTCCGGTGACCCTCCGAGGACCCCAAGACCGACCTCCGGCAACGCCCTTCCTTGCCACCGTAACCCAGCCCCGAAACTCGATGCCAAAACCCTAGCTTCCCTTTCACTCCCTTTTCCGTCGACACTCTGGCGACCCACCGGTGATCTTTCGACGACATTCAGGTATGATTTTCGTCCTTCTTTTCGATTTTGTTCTTCCCTTCACCCTAGGTTTGTGTTAATATGGATTGAGTTTTATTAGTTAGGGTAGATTTGAGGATTATTGTGTTGGATTTGAGTTAGAATTGTTAGAATTAGGTTGTTAATTATGTTGGATTTTGTGAGGTTAATTATGTTGGATTATTAGAGTTGTTAATTGTTGGATTTTGTTGGTTAGTCGTTAGAATTGTGTTGGATTGATGTTGTTAGGATTGTGTATTGTTGGTTAATTATGTTTAATTAAGTTAGTTGTGGAGTATTAATGGGAGTTTGGTTTATTAGTGAAGTATTTGGAGTAGTAGTGGATTATTTGGTGGAGTATTAGGAGTATTAGTAGTATAGTACTAATATTACTAATGCTACTTCACTACTACTAATACTAGTACTATTAATATTACTAATCTACTAACACTAATAACACCACTAATACTAATACGGAGTTACTCTTCGCAGTACCAATTTTACTCGACGCAGTACTTTTTGTACCTATTTTTCCATTATATGCCCTTCACCAGAAAAAAATATATTGTCTTACTCTATCACCTCTATCTATACTGTAACCTTAAAAATCATTCAACTTTTTCAATTATCATCGATTCATTTCAATACTAACTATACCACTCATTCAATTTATCAAATTTGTAAGATTATGGATACAAGTTTTATCGAAAAATAGGTATGAATGGTTATTTATCCCTAATTATTGAGATTAGGGTTATAGATATCGTTCAATTTTTTCAATTATCTCAGATCCCTAATTATTGAAATTAGAGTTACAGAAATCGTCCAATTTTCCAATATCGTCGATTTCCCCAATTCTAATTATACAAATCATTCAATTTATTAATTCATAAGATTATGGATACGAGTTAGATTGAAAAGCAATTATAAAATAATTATTGAAATTAGTTTTTTTTTTCTTAATTTTTTTGTCCTACCTTATTTTTTTACTTACGTAGTACGGTCGTAATTATTTTTACAAAAGAATGTTACAAATCGAACAAAATGTACTCAATCAAAGTTTAAAAAAAATGTTGGAAACAAATGTAAAACATGGAGTGCACGAAAGTAAAATAAAATGTACTGCGTAAAAATAAAAAAAGATGTACTGTATTGAGTTAAATAAATTAGGAGGAAAGAAGAGAAGAAATGAGGGAAAGAGAGGAAAAAAGAAAAGATGAATTTGAGGGGAGGGGAAATGAGAGGAGTATGATTGAAAATGTCGTACTGCATCGAGTAAAATGCGTACTGCGAAGAGCAACACCCTACTAATACTAGTAATGTACTACTACTAATACTACTAATCTACTACTGCTACTAATACTACTAATCTACTACTAATACTAATACTACTACTAATCTACTAATAGTCTAATACTGCTACTAATCTACTACTACTACTAATAATACTGATCTACTACTACTATTACTAATCTACTACTAATACTACTACTACTACTAATATTCTACTTCTACTACTACTAATAATACTACTAATCTACTACCACTACTAATACTACTAATCTACTACTACTAATGTATTGCTGCTACTACTACTACTAATTTTCTACATACTTCTACTACTACTACTAATCTACTACTAATATTAATATTACTACTAATCTACTACTAATACTACTACTAATCTACTAGCTCTATTACATTAACAATACTAATCTAATATTACTTAGTGGATTGAGATGAAAATATTGAAATAACTACAAAAAAGGGTATTTCATTGTTTTTTTAAAATTTTAGTAGTTAGTGGTGGTAATAACAGTAACTATTACTGTTTTTGATGAGTGTGTTGAGATATGATTGTCGTTTTGGACAGTCCCCGTTTTGGGACTGTTCTTGTACTTTTCATGTCACTTAGGTGTTAATCAATGAAATTCCTAGATTACTCTAAACTAATTGACTCTATATTTTAACTTTGCGCAAACATGTTTCTTGTAGACGGTGATCATGGCAGGTGACAGTGGAATCGTTCGGGTGACGGGTAGCGGTAGCCAGAGTAACACCACCCCTATGGAGGAAGACGTGCCTATTGTCCATGGTGTGGACGCTATACAGGAAATTGGGGTGACGGTGTACGTGGCAACGCCTTCGAAGCCCTACCTTTCACGGCGGAAAGTTACGGGCGCTACTTGGTGAGTTTCTGTTGTTAATCAAGTGTTTTATATTATTTTACTCATTTGTCTGCTTAACATCCAAAATTACATGTATAGGTGGGAGGACAAAAAATACTCCGATTATTTGTGTGATTCTGTAATCATGCCCTACTCGTCTACCCCTGGCGCCTACCGTAGCTGGACGGAGGCGCCCCAGAGAGCTCGGGACGACATGTATACGCACTTCACGGTAATTGCCTCGTTTGTCATTCTGAATTGTTCATTGCACGACTTATACATTAAATTATAACTAACAAATTATATTTTTGACAAACAGAGAAGAGTGCGTATAGACTTGGGGTACGACCTCAGATTCGACTACGAGAGTCGGATAAGGATGAGAACAACTGACATATTTCAGAGAGCGGTTCCGATGGTTGAGAAGGCGGAGTGGATTCTGGAGGAGAAGTGGCGGAACTGAAACGGAAGGCAGAGGACCCAAACTTTAAGAAGAAGTCGGCGGTGAAGAAGTCGAACTGCAGAGATGGGCAAGTCGACGCGGTGACCAAACCCACCAGCTGCCTCAAGTAATCATTTAAGTATAGTTCAATATATTATTGGTAAATAAATGCTGAAAGTTCTAACACTGTTTTATGAAGGGTCCAACCGCAACCCCGATGCAGCTTTTGGAGAAGACGAAGAAGGGGAAGGATGGGAAGTGGATTGACCCCCGAGGACCGAAGATCGTTGTGAGTAGTAGTAAAGTTTTTCAAGAAAATACTAGTCTCAAAAATTATGATGTGATAGTATATATTGTTCTGAAAGTTCTAAAACTGTTTTATGTTGCTGTTTCAGGAGAATTTTGAGAAAGCGGTGTAGGAAGCACGAGCTTCTGATTAGTCACCGAACACCTTCAAGATCTTCCACGATGTCACGGGGGGCTACAACCAGAAGAGACGGTTCTGGGGGATAGGCAAAGCGGCGAAAGATCTCTTTCATTCGCCCATGCTTGAGTCGTAGTAAAGAGCCATCCGCGGACACGTACTTCCCTGCTGCCTCCTCCCAGGAACGTACAGTTAACGAGTGCATGGAGGAGAAATTCAAGAAACAAGAAGAGTGCCTGCAGACATTAGAAGAGACCGCAAGAGCCCAATAGAAGAGGTTGGAGGAGTAGGACAAGTTTAAAGAGATGATGAGGGAGAGATGGGCTATGGAGAATGAAACCTGCGGCGGTGGACCACGTACTACAAGGCGCGATGACAACAACGACGATGGTCATCCCTATGGATCGGAGCAGGTTCAGCCCCTTGCGTAGGTAGTCCGTCTCTTCTTTGGTACTTATTTAGGTTATGGTTATGTATATATTTCTAAGTCACTAACTCCTAGATAGAATTGTGAACCCAACACATGTTTTCTTTGTAATATATTTTCATTTTTTATAATAGTACCCTGGTTTAGATTTGTTGAGTTTTGTGGAGTTTTTTGAAGTTCTGTGAAGAAGACGAAGATAGGTATGTGAGCTTTGATTGGAGTTTTGGATGATTTTGTGGCGGATATGCTGCTGTTGGGGTTTGTTGTAGGAGTCGCATGTAATTGCAGGTTGGTTTATTTTGGCACATATGGGGAGCTCAAAACAAACGAATGTTGTTATTTTATAAACGAAGTTGCGTCGGATTAGCCGACGCAGAAGGGGAACAATCAACACGCATTGCATCGGATTAGCCGACGCAACGGTTAATTCCCGTCGACGTTGCGTCGGCTAATCCAACGCAGACGCCCCAGTCAACGCGTATTACGTCAGATTAGCCAACGCAATGTCGACGGGAATTAACCGTTGCGTCGGCTAATCCGACGCAATGCGCGTTGACTGGGCGCGCTGACCGACCAAGCGTCGCGTCGGATTATCCGACGCAACGTCGACGCAATACGCTTGCGTCGGACTTGTTCACGCAAAGAAAAATATTTGCGTCAAAAAATCACGGCGGTCGTTTGCGTCGGCTATTTCAACGCAATCACTGCTTTGCGTCGGATTTTCCGATTTTGCGTCGGACAAATCCGCCGCAATTCTGACTTGATTTTTGTAGTGAAGTATTTTATACTAGAAAGATTTTAATTATACTTTTATTATTCCTTTAAAACCTAATAGGAAATCATATTGATTATTTTAGTTTAAGTAATTTTTAATTTTTTATCCTTTTTTTTCATTTTGATTTGACTTAAAATGAAAAGAAGAAGAAAAAGCAAAAAGAATTAGATTATTTAATTCTAATTTACAAAATAACGTAATTCTTTGACTGTTATTTTCTTTTTTTTCTTTTTAATATAAAAAAGAAAAGAAAAAATCATTACTCTATATAACGTACTGTAATAATTAAATAAAATAATAAAGATAATTTTCTATTTCATTTAAAAAATCTAACTAAAAATAAATGATACTCCATAATTTAACTAAACATGTAAAATAAAGAAGTATAACAATTTGTCCAACTAAAATAAAAGTGGTAGACACCCGCATGTGTCTGTAGTAACTTCCGACAAACACATGATGATGATTGAACAACAACATGCTTCAAAACGCTCGAATAAGGACTCGTAATCGATAGTATCCGACTCGGGCACGTAGCAGAGGACAAATCTCTCAGAAAACCACCTCAAAATCAGACTTAGTGAGCAAAAAAAACAAAGTTATTCTAAGTCAAAACCGCATCACCGGGAGCAAAACCGACTTTTATCGACCAAGTCAAACCTGATCAAAACCAAAAACCCAAAACAACTCAAAAGCCAACATCACGTTCAAATACAAAATACAAACCGAGTTAAAACAAATCAAATCTTGCCTCACATAGTCACATAACACGGATATCAATTCAATCCCGTATTTTGGGCAACTTTTTATAACTACGCGAATTCACCCGCGAGAGACCCTGCAACTTAGGGCTGAGGCGTCTCAGCTCCCGCGTCCTAGAATCAGGACACGTCATGCCCTGCGCCTCTGTTATGATTTCAGAAACTAGGTTTCGACGCTCAAACACATTTTGAAACTTCTCAAATCATGTAAATACATGGCACTGGTCATCATTTCAAAGGATCGAGAATTAACCATTCACACACCATTTTGCACATCGAAAATTTGCTACTCAAGAGCATTTTCAGATACCACTTCAAATTCCTAAAAATACCCCCAACTCATTCTACATGCCGAAAGGCTCTCCGTATTCGTGTCGATACTCATACGAGCCCTCATTTCGAAGCTTGAACATGTAGGTTGAGACTTGAGAGTGTTCAAACCCCAGTTATATCCCTTAACTCTGTTACGTTTACGCATCTAACCACTAACTCTTACATTTACGTTCCTAATTTAACTACTACATTTTACGTTTATGCTCCTAACATCTAACTTTTTACTTTAACGCATTTTTTTATTTCTTAATTGCACTAACCTATATCCATTCGACTTGTACAAATAGTTTAGGTTGCGCTCACCTAAATTACTCGATTCATCAATCGATCGTATCTGTAGTAACGGAGGCGTCACGTTACCAACGGTTTGTTGACTGCGTGAGAAGAACAAAACAAATAGCAAACGATAGTAAAACTGACACACAAATTTACGTCGTTCACCAGCAAAATCATTGGCTACGTCCACACTGATCGACAAGGAGACAAAATTTGTTATTGTGGAGATAATAATACAGCAGTAGACCGTAGTACACGCGCTTAATAGCTCACTGCTAAAGCCAGAAGTACCACCAATTCTACCAACCGAATAGTAATCTCAAATAGGAAAGAGACTACCCGGATTGAACTCACCAATGAGACGATGGAAAATGATCTTGCGGCCAACCAAGATCCAAACAAATTCCAACGGTCTCCAACGAAGACGAAATCAGTAGAACCAAATAATAGAAACTCGGAACAAATTGAGTTCTCTCCTCAAAAAAACCTCACAAATCAGCCCTCTATATTTGTGCTCTCAAATTATCTCTCTGTCTTAGTTAACCTAGAAACTAGTCAGGTCTACATACTCCGTAGTATTATTCCACCCAAACTAGTTACCTAAACTAATTAGTAAACAAAGATTAACCAAATACAAAATTTCCTAAACCAAACAACATTTTTACCAATAATATTGTTACCAAAACAAGAATATCAACTTTAGGAAAGATATCAATGGACAAAACAATTCGAGACCCAAAATGACAATTCTTAGGCACTAATTTCCTAACAGTATCGATTGCGCGTGATGACGAGATAAGGAAATCCGAACACAAAGGTTTTGCCCCGCGTTGTCGGTCGCTTATCTCGTCACCCCGTACGTTTGGTGTGGTAGAAGTCAGTCAACCCTTAAAAATAACTCTCGACGTCATCTAAATTCAATGAACGCATCTATCTTTCGCTTACAATTATCTCGTTCAAAACATTTTCTAAAACAAGTGCATTCGACATTTGAATCTGCCTAAAGTTCGGTCAGTGGCTACAGCGCCTGGACTGAAGCGCCTCAACATTGAGGTGCTTGGTCGCATGCGTCTGAGGGTGAGAGCGTCTCACGGCGTGCGTCTCAACCCTCAGTTATGTCGTGAGCACCATTGTCGACGAAGAGGACCGGAGGAAAGTCGAGGCTTAATAGGATCGGAAAGGAGGAAGGGGAACCCTAATTAGGCGGCCGGAGATAGGTTAGAGACAACCCTATCTCCGGCCAGGCAAGGAGAATCGGGGAAGCTGAGTGGTGGTATATTATTACTCCCTCCGTTCTGTTCAATAATTTGCCTTTTATATTCATTGTGAGGGAGTATATTTTAATCAAAGACAAGCAATTGAATGGAAAGCAAGGAGTACCAATAGTCCAATATATTATTCCTCAAAATGGAAAATTATTGAAGCAAAATTCATGAACCTACAACAGTGTCTCGTAAGAGAAGATTATTAGTGCTCTTTGAAAATAAAGCATTAAGATTACCACAGCCACAAAGCGACCAACACCACAGGAAGCTCGAAAGCGCTCACAACAGCTCAAAACAGAGGAAAACCAACCATGAAAACCAACAAAACCAAATGCTAAGTCACCAATAATAATCGCACACAAACTGAAAAAACGAAGACAAGAACCCTCCAACCAGCCTTAAACCAGGCCAAAGCCAACAATGGCCTAGACAAACCACAAACCAATAACCAGACAAGACCAGAAAAAAAAAGAAAAGACCATACATGAATCGACTGGTGGGGGAAGGGGCGAGGGGTCATGGAACACCAAGTCTATGCATACATACATCACATAGAGAGCAACACATCTGGATCGACTCAGAATATCAAAAACAAAAGTACGGACAATGCTGACTCAAGTGGATGTCGGGGAAGGGTTGACTGGTGAGAGATCAGAGAGCACCTCCCAACTAAATAACCATTACCACACAAAATCAAAACTACATAGGCACTCGCCAGGAAAGCCACCAAGGTGGCACAGCCAGGCACAGAGTTCACTAGTTGGGTGATATTAGGAATGGTTGGTGCTCGATACTGTTGGGACCCATGGGTTGTCAATGGACCACATACTGTTTAAGAAAAATCGGGAAAAGGAAGCAAATATTGAGTATTGAGCTCCAGTGATTCGAAAGAATACAAAGTTTCTGAAGCTACTATTCAATAATAGATCTAACGATAGTTGGTACATAGTCAAAATTGTAACGACAGTAGCAAATTAGGTAGAATCTGCTTTTTGTTTTTTCGACGATAGCTCATCCACATTCCTGTTTATCTTGCCTTCACGACGTTCCCTTTTCATTCCCTTAGCTTTGTATGGCAGTGAAGCATCCCCAACCTAAACACAACATGAAAAATGTAAGGCATTGGTACATAAGCAGAAAGGTCAATGTCAGGACTAAGGAGTGAAAACTGAGATCACGGAATTGAACTGGGTTACTTCCTACGACATACTCGTATACTACAAGAACTAGACTTTAATCTTGGAGTGTCAAACTCATTAACTCAGCTAATATACGAGTAAAAAATCTATGTTTTTACACAATTAAGTATCTTAAGTGGCAGGTTGGACTGGAATGTCAGGTATCTGACACAACACTCAGCAAAAGTGAAGTATAAAACTATGAAAGTAACATGGGTAAATGGGTTATATTTGGGCCTGACATACAAGTCATTTCAGAGGGTAACTTCACTACTTGAGTCCGTATACTGGTATCAGATTGAGGCAGGTAAGTTTTCACTTTTACCGGCCAACTTGCACAGCATCTACAGGAATCTCATCCAAAGATAAGTTAAGCTAACCTTTTGGTCTGGAATGTAAACCTTCCCAATGGTGCCCAGTATAGCATCTCCCTTGACGTTCTTCAGCTGCACAAGAAAACAAAACAAAAGATGAAGCACCAGAAAAAAGCTGTGTCAAGTGTTATAGCTTTTGTTATTCAAGGAAGGACATACCTTCTTCTTTGTGCTGTCTGGGGCAGACTTCATGGCTTCTTTCCTCAAGCCTTCATTAGGCAGGCGATGTCGTCTGATTACTAGATCCATTGAAGGGCCCACTTCAATGAGCTCTATTTTAGGAACACTAGTCCCAGATTTCTTAAGCCTCAATCCACAGTGAGTGAGAAACACCTTATTGGCAGAAACGGCAGTACATACATAAATACGGTCCACTCCCGCAAGATTCAAATTATCCACTACCTGCAATAATCAATTCCATATAACTCATTCGGTCACCGCTGCATACCAACTAGATAAAAGTAGCACAATAAATTTCAAGTTAAATGTTGTAAATACCTCTCCTCTCAAGAGATCAAGCAGAACTTCCTTTAGATGTTTCAGTTCTTCATTGTTCTCAAATCCTTCCCCGACAAAAGCAATTAAAGGTTTGGATCCCATCTTTGGAGCAAACTTCTTATCATATGAAAATGATTGAAGTGACTTGAAATTTTCTACACCAACCTCTACCAAGTCATAAACATGGTGATCGTAGAACCGCCCAATAACAAGATTGTCAGGTCGCTTCTTGGAGTCTGAAGCCAACTGCAGAATAACACCAAAATAAATACAATAACTAATGAGCAAAGCAAACCACGGACCTCATTCTCATTCAAGACAGATATTTTTGGAACACAATAGCAAAGTTTAGGAGAGACCGAACTGCATTCAGTCAACATATTAAATTTTAGAGTTCTATGAGTTTTGCTCAACAAAGATTTTCTTTCCTTGTCTGCAGTCTCAACTTGTATGCATTTGAGAGTCGGTAGGACGCAGCTGTCACAACACTCACAAGGCAATGAACCCACAAAAAGTACATCACTACATTATGGGTGCAGTTTCTATACATGTGATTACAACATAAATCGCATATATTCCACAAATGTAAAGCAATGATTGGGAAGATAAGCTAAGCAAAGAGTAGCCCAAGTGCTCGAATACTCGATAATAACAAGCATGACAACCAATCAGACAACATGAACAAAAGAGGAACTATAACAAGTAGCAGCTCACCACAAAGAGGCCGCAATCGGTTTTTTGCGAAAAGAACTCCAAATTAGTCTCACCCCCAGCTTCGAAAGGCCTAATATTATCATTCTTCCTAGTATATTTAATCGATTCACCCTTCTTGAGGATGTGAATTTCAGTTAACACTTGATTTAACAAACTGTTGGACTTTTTACCGTGTAGTAACAACGTTTTCTTCTGCGTTTCCACCTGCGCGATATAAAATACAATTGAATCAAGCAATGAAATACAAATCAGAATTGTATGATGAATTAGGGTAGAAAAGAAATCTTACGAGTTTGGGGGCGCGTTTTTCGAGCTCTCTTTTACCTCTATGGGTTCGAGGTGTTTTGATTCGCAACATATTTTCTGGGAATAGGGTAGAAAGTTGGTGAAATTGGAGGATGGGGAAATAATTAGAGGGAGGAAACCCTAATTCCAGGAGAGAGAAGAGGGAAAGTTGGAACCCTAATATGCGGCGGAGAAGAGACTGTGATAGAAGAGGAGTTTGGGGTTTTAGGGGACAAGGGCTCTAGTTTTCAAGTCAAGTCTCATATCACCTGGTCAAACTCATGACCGAGGAAAAATAAAGTGTTGTAGTCCTCCGTCCCATAGTAATTTACCCACTTTTATTTAAATGTGGAATTAAAATAATAAGTGGGTAAATCATATTGGGTTGGAGGAGTAAATATTACTACGAGTATTTGCAAAAAGATCAGAGATACACTTGGTGTATGAAGGGTCTCAATGTCTCATACACCAACAATCATAATCTTCCACTTGGTTTATGTGATTTTTTTTTTATTTAATTACTCAGATTCTAACATAAATTAGACTTTAATAAATGATCTTTCATTAATAATAATATTACTTTAATAATTAATAGAGTATATTTTCAGTATTTATACGGATACTATTTATGTATTTGGTCCATATATTTGTACAGCCAACACTTACGTACGTCAAGTATAATTGTACACAATTTTGTATTTTTGGCATATGTACCTATATCTTCGCTATTTGGTTTGTGTTTCGTGTAATTTTTTTTGTGATTATACAATGTCCTATATTTACTTAAACGTTTTTAAATATAATTTAAATTTAAGTATTTTAATGCACATTTATTTATTTTTTTTGGTATGAAATGCACATTTGTTATTAAGATGCATTATTATTATACAGTTTTACATCGTTCGATTACTTTTCTTAAATTTGTTTGTTTGTACTTTTGTTATTAAGATACGTTGTTACTTATACAGTTTTACATCGTTCGGTTACTTGTCTTAAATTTATTTATTTGTACTTTAGCCTAACTGATGTATTATTAATGTTGTATGCAGGGGCGGACCCAGAAATGAAATGTATATGGGGCTGGATTTACGAATGATCGAAACATGTTAATAAAAAAAATGTCCGCGACATATAGTATTCTATTGAATATTGACTTTTATTATCAAATACTAGATGATCGACACAAAAATATAATCTGATCGGAGTGATAATGTAATTAAATATTATATTCCCAAATGACTATGAATATAAAATATAGGAGGTCTCATGTGAAACATACTCACAATAATCGCATTGTGAGACCGTCTCATCAATTCTCACATAAGAATTTGGGTTGAAAAATATGTGTAATAACTTAGAAATACTCTCTCTATCTCAGTCATTTGTTGTCATTTAATTAAAATACTCATTACAAATAATTAAAGAATACGGAGAACTAATTACTACTCTTTCCGTCTCGGTTATTTGTTGTCCATTTTATTATTTGTAAGAAATATTTTAATCAAAGGGCAACAAATGACCGAAACGGAAAGAGTAGTAATTAGTTCCTCGTATACTTTAATTTTTTCAATTTACTATCGTATTTCGTACTATTAATGATCATTATATCATACTAGTACTTAATAACTCGACTTAAATATACGAGTATTTTTTTTCCTTTATCATAAAATATACTCCCTCCGTATCTATATGTTCGTTCACTTTGTTTAATATATGTCAGTAATGTTATATTAAAAATGGGCGAACCTATAAATACGGAGGGAGTATTAAAATTGATTGTCGTATAAAAATAATTTCTAAAATACACACTACGGAGTAAAATATAAGAAAAGCATAAGAAAGACAGTTCTTAGAAAGAGCTGGTATAGCAAAAAAATACTGAAACCGTTGGCAGAGAGGCTCGGACCCCCGTCCTTCCTTGTGATGGGGAGGGATACAACCAACTCAGCTGCAACATATACGTGTAACATATTGCACTTAATTTCTATTTGACAGAACTACTCGGGCTATATCCCGAGTAGCCAAACCCTAGGTCCGCCCCTGAGTTGTATGATTATTATTTACTAAGATTAATCATTATATCGTACGTCTAAATAAAATTGTTTTAATTGTGCAATATAATACTCGAGTTTTCATTAGTGTGTGTATGTGTGTGTGTGTATATATACACACACGTAATTTATTTGAGTTACGTCCGTGTTTATGCATCTTTTACCATGATAACTATGATTAATTGTTACATGTATGTACGATATTACTAACTTATTATAATTTTGTTTTGTGATATATATATATATGGAGTATATATTAATATTTAATATGTAAAACAATAATTTTAGTATTATTTATGTATATACATATGTTTCTTATTTTTGATATACGAGTAATTTGTAATTGTTATATTTGTACTTGAGTTTATATGATACTCTTATTACTACCCTACCATTTTATTGACACGAAGAGTTGAGTACTTTACTTCATTCGTATATGTATGCTTAAGCTTAGTCGATATGGCATACTGACATACCGCATGATACATAATTTTCATATTAATTTGTAGTAGTACGATTATTTACTTTTATTTATTATTTTTTCTATGGTATTAATAATCTTGTTTGTCGGTATAATCATATTAGTCAATCGACATTTAACAGATAGTCGATGGTTCGATGTCATTAGTCGATCGATGAAATAATTTGTCATCCGATCGAACGACGCCTTTAGTCGATCGACATGAATTGTGTATATGTTAGTTAATTATGCGTTTTCGTGTTTTGGTTATAGATTTGTTGTAAACAGTCGACTGAACTGATTATTTAGTTGGTCGTTCGTCAACATTGTGTGTACCGACTTTTGTTTGATAATATTGAAGATGTATTTTTGTCATTATTATATTTCTTCTTATTTTAATAATTTTAATAGAAAATATTAGTATGAGATAAAGCAATTATTGTTGTTGAGAATAAACAATTTATTAAAAAGAGGTTCATCCCTTATAATTTTCTATAAAGTTGAACAAATATTGTGATTTAAATTTATTTTGAACGATTTGGCAAAGTTAGGTTAGTTCATTGACACAAATGACCTTAAGGAGTATATTTAGTCGTTCGATCGGAACCAAAGTAAGGTCGGTCGATGGTACTCATAAATTGGTCGGTTAATTGTCAACTGAGCTTCATACGCATTTCAACATTGTACTGCCTTTTTTTAATTGTCTTATAATATTGAAGACGTAGTTTTGTTGTTATTTTCTCCACCTTATTTTTTTTGGCATAACAAAATATTTATAAAGGGAAACATGAAGGAAAACTATTAATGTTGTTGGGAAGATGCAATTTACTAAAAAGATGATCAACTATTACAATCTTTTATATATTAAAGCCAAAGAAAATGGAAGCACCACATTAACCCACGTAGGCAGCCAACTAGGCGATGACGTAGCAATGACATGGCGATGAGTTGGCTAAGTTGAACAAACCATTAAAAAAAACTTACAGCAGTTTCCAATATTCAATAACCTCCCCCTAATTTCAATCAATTCGGTTATTGTGGAGCAGTTTTCTAACCTCCTGTGAAACCACCACTTCTCCCTCTTATTTCCATTATATTACTAGAATAGTAACCGTTAATCTTCTCTAAATCAGAGTCACTCTTTTCAAAATTTCTCCTCAAAGGGTGAAAGGGTTGCACACCACTATCAAATTCTCAAAATTTATCCTCGAATAGTGAATTAGTAGGTCAACCACTATCAAATTCTCAAGTATTCTCTTACCACTGAGTCAGCAACAACATCTTGATTTTCATTGGTGACCTTTGTGTTGATTAAGAGGAAGATTAAGGCTGCCGTCAAGAAGATGTACGACATCTAGGCAAAGAATGTTCAAAAATAGGTTCAAACCCTTCAACAGTTGGTTCAACCTAAAGCCGACGCCAAAAAAATTGATGTTGAGGTCTTTTTTTTCATCTATTTGTTTCTGTCTTTCATATATTGTGTTTTATGTTTAACATGTATTTAGTTTATTTACTTTATATTTTGTTTGTTTATTGTGTAATTATGGGGGTGAATTGGTCAAGTTGTTTTAGTAATCCTGGAATGTTGTTATTAGTTAATTGATTTGTGGTTTTTTTTGTTTGAAAAATTAAAAATTCAGTGAATTGCAGTTTTGGTGAAGAAGGGTCTATTGGTATCAAACTGTAGGTTAGTATTCTTTGTTAATTTGGTGTTTATCATCCGTCATAAGTTATAAAACGGTTAGTCTCAGTTGTCTCTATAAGCTTTTGGTTTTGATGAATTTTTATTGGTTTATATGTTTTTCAGGACGCATTGCTAAACAATTAATACCTGTCTTTTTGCAGGGCGCATTGCTGAACAATAACCAGAATTTCGAGCAATACAAGAAATCAACAGAAGACTTCATGTGCCGAATATTGCCTAATACACCTTCGACCTCAATCCAATACACACCAGGTATATATAACTTCAATGAGAATACATATACATAATCACACAATTGGTCTTATTTCCACAAATCACTGAGTAACCTACATGTCAGGTGGTCTGATATATAAGCTCAGTGGAGCAACCTGCAGTACGTGACATCGATCACCTTCTTATATTTTTTAATGTTCAAAAATAGGTTCAAACCCTTCAACAGTTGGTTCAACCTAAAGCCGACGCCAAAAAAATTGATGTTGAGGTCTTTTTTTTCATCTATTTGTTTCTGTCTTTCATATATTGTGTTTTATGTTTAACATGTATTTCGTTTATTTACTTTATATTTTGTTTGTTTATTGTGTAATTATGGGGGTGAATTGGTCAAGTTGTTTTAGTAATCCTGGAATGTTGTTATTAGTTAATTGATTTGTGGTTTTTTTTGTTTGAAAAATTAAAAATTCAGTGAATTGCAGTTTTGGTGAAGAAGGGTCTATTGGTATCAAACTGTAGGTTAGTATTCTTTGTTAATTTGGTGTTTATCATCCGTCATAAGTTATAACACGGTTAGTCTCAGTTGTCTCTATAAGCTTTTGGTTTTGATGAATTTTTATTGGTTTATATGTTTTTCAGGACGCATTGGTAAACAATTAATACCTGTCTTTTTGCAGGGCGCATTGCTGAACAATAACCAGAATTTCGAGCAATACAAGAAATCAACAGAAGACTTCATGTGCCGAATATTGCCTAATACACCTTCGACCTCAATCCAATACACACCAGGTATATATAACTTCAATGAGAATACATATACATAATCACACAATTGGTCTTATTTCCACAAATCACTGAGTAACCTACATGTCAGGTGGTCTGATATATAAGCTCAGTGGAGCAACCTGCAGTACGTGACATCGATCACCTTCTTATATTTTTTAATGTTCAAAAATAGGTTCAAACCCTTCAACAGTTGGTTCAACCTAAAGCCGACGCCAAAAAAATTGATGTTGAGGTCTTTTTTTTCATCTATTTGTTTCTGTCTTTCATATATTGTGTTTTATGTTTAACATGTATTTCGTTTATTTACTTTATATTTTGTTTGTTTATTGTGTAATTATGGGGGTGAATTGGTCAAGTTGTTTTAGTAATCCTGGAATGTTGTTATTAGTTAATTGATTTGTGGTTTTTTTTGTTTGAAAAATTAAAAATTCAGTGAATTGCAGTTTTGGTGAAGAAGGGTCTATTGGTATCAAACTGTAGGTTAGTATTCTTTGTTAATTTGGTGTTTATCATCCGTCATAAGTTATAACACGGTTAGTCTCAGTTGTCTCTATAAGCTTTTGGTTTTGATGAATTTTTATTGGTTTATATGTTTTTCAGGACGCATTGCTAAACAATTAATACCTGTCTTTTTGCAGGGCGCATTGCTGAACAATAACCAGAATTTCGAGCAATACAAGAAATCAACAGAAGACTTCATGTGCCGAATATTGCCTAATACACCTTCGACCTCAATCCAATACACACCAGGTATATATAACTTCAATGAGAATACATATACATAATCACACAATTGGTCTTATTTCCACAAATCACTGAGTAACCTACATGTCAGGTGGTCTGATATATAAGCTCAGTGGAGCAACCTGCAGTACGTGACATCGATCACCTTCTTATATTTTTTAATGTTCAAAAATAGGTTCAAACCCTTCAACAGTTGGTTCAACCTAAAGCCGACGCCAAAAAAATTGATGTTGAGGTCTTTTTTTTCATCTATTTGTTTCTGTCTTTCATATATTGTGTTTTATGTTTAACATGTATTTCGTTTATTTACTTTATATTTTGTTTGTTTATTGTGTAATTATGGGGGTGAATTGGTCAAGTTGTTTTAGTAATCCTGGAATGTTGTTATTAGTTAATTGATTTGTGGTTTTTTTTGTTTGAAAAATTAAAAATTCAGTGAATTGCAGTTTTGGTGAAGAAGGGTCTATTGGTATCAAACTGTAGGTTAGTATTCTTTGTTAATTTGGTGTTTATCATCCGTCATAAGTTATAACACGGTTAGTCTCAGTTGTCTCTATAAGCTTTTGGTTTTGATGAATTTTTATTGGTTTATATGTTTTTCAGGACGCATTGGTAAACAATTAATACCTGTCTTTTTGCAGGGCGCATTGCTGAACAATAACCAGAATTTCGAGCAATACAAGAAATCAACAGAAGACTTCATGTGCCGAATATTGCCTAATACACCTTCGACCTCAATCCAATACACACCAGGTATATATAACTTCAATGAGAATACATATACATAATCACACAATTGGTCTTATTTCCACAAATCACTGAGTAACCTACATGTCAGGTGGTCTGATATATAAGCTCAGTGGAGCAACCTGCAGTACGTGACATCGATCACCTTCTTATATTTTTTAATGTTCAAAAATAGGTTCAAACCCTTCAACAGTTGGTTCAACCTAAAGCCGACGCCAAAAAAATTGATGTTGAGGTCTTTTTTTTCATCTATTTGTTTCTGTCTTTCATATATTGTGTTTTATGTTTAACATGTATTTCGTTTATTTACTTTATATTTTGTTTGTTTATTGTGTAATTATGGGGGTGAATTGGTCAAGTTGTTTTAGTAATCCTGGAATGTTGTTATTAGTTAATTGATTTGTGGTTTTTTTTGTTTGAAAAATTAAAAATTCAGTGAATTGCAGTTTTGGTGAAGAAGGGTCTATTGGTATCAAACTGTAGGTTAGTATTCTTTGTTAATTTGGTGTTTATCATCCGTCATAAGTTATAACACGGTTAGTCTCAGTTGTCTCTATAAGCTTTTGGTTTTGATGAATTTTTATTGGTTTATATGTTTTTCAGGACGCATTGCTAAACAATTAATACCTGTCTTTTTGCAGGGCGCATTGCTGAACAATAACCAGAATTTCGAGCAATACAAGAAATCAACAGAAGACTTCATGTGCCGAATATTGCCTAATACACCTTCGACCTCAATCCAATACACACCAGGTATATATAACTTCAATGAGAATACATATACATAATCACACAATTGGTCTTATTTCCACAAATCACTGAGTAACCTACATGTCAGGTGGTCTGATATATAAGCTCAGTGGAGCAACCTGCAGTACGTGACATCGATCACCTTCTTATATTTTTTAATGTTCAAAAATAGGTTCAAACCCTTCAACAGTTGGTTCAACCTAAAGCCGACGCCAAAAAAATTGATGTTGAGGTCTTTTTTTTCATCTATTTGTTTCTGTCTTTCATATATTGTGTTTTATGTTTAACATGTTGTTGGTAGATGGCAAGAGAAGTATTGGTTGTTACTTCTCTTTTTCCATCCCACATAGGAAGAGTAGTGAGCTTTTGAGGTCTTTATAAGGCCTCTCCTCCCTTGGGCTTACAAGAGTGTAGTGGAGTGGGCCTTTTAGGGTGGTGGGTGTTGTTGGGCTGGTAGGGACAACACGCACGCGCGCGTGCGGCCCGGCCCGGCTCGGTCTCGGGCTCGGGTTTGGGTGGAGCACCTGCGGTGCGGGCTGTGCCCGACTTTTACCCTTTTGGGCCTTCTTTTGTTTTGAGTGTCTACATTCTTTGGCCCTTGTCCAGGTTCATTTGTGTGTGTGAATTGGTTTAGTCAAAGGAGCTGTTACAGGTCTTAATGGTGTGATTAAGGCCTTGATCACGTTTTAATGGCCTTAATTGCTGTTGATAGTTTTTGATCCTGCCAGGCTCCTCTGCTGCCTATATATACCGAGCTGTTGTTAGCTTCCAAAACACACAAAAAATACACAGCTTACAGTATTCATCCTTTCTTTCCTCTACTGTTATTTCTCCTCTCATTCCTGGGTACAGTTGTTTTCGTTCCAAAGTTCCGAACCTTGAGTGGTCGAGATTCTGAACTGCAGTGTTCACCTTGGGAAACTGCCGGCACTGTAGGCGATTACCACCGGAGTCGCGCCGATATAGTTTTCAAGTCAGTGGCCTCCATACCACGACACTGCTGCCTGTTTTCACTTTCGTTCCTGTCCGTGTTGCCTCGGTTCTGTCTCTCGGTCGCCAGTTGCCTCCTTTGTCATAGTCGCCTGTTGCCTCGGTTCTTGCCCGATTTCAGTTGCCATCTCGGTTTAGTCCCTCGCCTTTTTGTGTTTTAATTGTTGTCCCAGTTTTCGTCACTCCAACAATTTGAAAACTATATTTTTTGTGTCGCGAGTCGGGAAAACGAAGCAAAAAATGGCTGTTGTGTCCGCTAAGTTCGCTGCTGATTTATCGAAACTTGAGCCTCTAGATGGGTTGAATTATAAGAGGTGGGCTCAAAAACTTTTAATGTTTTTTGAACAATTAGAAATTGATTATGTTCTTTTTGAAGATGAACCTGTTTTAATTGTTGCGTCCACCGCGGCTACACCTCCTTCCGCCGCCACGATTAAATCCAATGAGGAAAAGGTTAAGAAATATGACAAGGATAATAAGACAGTTAGATATCATCTTCTTAATCACATGACCAACACCCTTTTCGACTTGTTCATGGTCCACAAATCGGCTAAAACCATTTGGGAGTCTTTAGATAAGAAGTATGGGGCCGATGATGCAGGCAAAAAGAAATATGTGGTGGGTCAGTGGCTCGGGTTTCATATTGTAGATGACAAACCAATTATGGAACAAGTTCATGTGTATGAAAATTTGTGTGCTGATGTTACAAATGAGGGTATGAAACTTGACGAGGTCTTTTTAGCTAATGTGTTGTTAGAAAAATTTCCTGCGTCGTGGAGTGATTATAGGAACCACCTAAAACACAAGAAAAAGGATCTGTCGCTTCAAGAGCTCATAAGTCATATGAGGACCGAGGAAGCTAATCGCCTCAAGGATAGGTCTGTCCTGTTGTCGTCCGTCTCTACCAAAGCCAACCTTATTGAAGCCGGGGGTCCATCTCATGGTAATAATAAGGGTAAGAGTAAGATGGGTCAGAGTCAGGGTCAAGGCAAAGGTCAAAAAGGGAAAGGTCAAGGTGCCAAGGGAAAGAATCAAGGAAACTCCACCAAACCAGTTCCCAAGATCTTCAAGCCGAATCCAAACGTGGTATGCTATGTGTGTGGGCGGACGGGTCACAAAGCATTCCAGTGTCCTCAAAAGAAAGCTGGTCAAACCGCTCAAGCCAACATTGCTGAATCAGATGATGATATTATTGCTGCAGTGGTGGTAGAAGCCAATCTTGTGGCGAACGCGAGTGACTGGATTCTGGACACAGGAGCATCAAGACATCTCTGTGCCAACAAGGACCTGTTCGCTGAATTTGAAGATGTGGCTGATGGTGAAAAGGTCTACATGGGCAATTCTTCCTCTGCGCTGATCACAGGAAAAGGCAAGGTCTTTCTTAAACTTACCTCTGGGAAAACTCTTGCTCTTCATAATGTTCTGTATGTCCCTACTTTGCGTAGAAACCTAGTGTCTGGTGCCTTGTTAAACAAAGTTGGTGTGAAACTTGTTTTTGAGGCTGACAAGGTAGTAATGTCTCGCAACGGGGATTTTGTGGGCAAGGGTTATCTCAGTGGGGGACTATTTATTTTGAACATTGACTCTTCTGCTATTAATAATATTACTTCTGCTTCTACTTATATCGCTGAGTCTATTGATGTTTGGCATGCTAGATTAGGTCACGTGAATTATGAATCGGTTAAAAAATTGAAAACAATGTCGCTTATTCCTTCTTTAACCACCGAAGTCTTCACTAAATGTTCTAGTTGTGTAGAAGCTAAGTTTACTAAGAAGCCTAGTAAACCTGTTAAAACTAGACATACGAGTCTTCTCGAGTTAATTCACACCGACCTAGCTGACTTCAAGAGTACTATGAGTAGAGGAGGTAAATTTTATTATGTCACTTTTATTGATGATTACTCTAGGTACACTAAAGTGTATTTACTTAAGAATAAAAGTGAAGCTGAAGAAATGTTCATTAAATACAAAGCTGAGGTAGAAAATCAACTTGACAGAAAGATTAAAAGAGTCAGGTCTGATAGAGGTGGTGAATATAGCTCTAATTATTTAATAGATCTTTGCGAGAAAAATGGATTAATTCATGAGACTAGCCCACCTTACCAACCTCAGTCCAATGGAGTAGCTGAACGTAAAAACAGAACCTTAAAGGAAATGATGAATGCTATGCTCTTAAGTTCTGGCCTTTCTGACGATATGTGGGGGGAAGCAGTGCTTTCAGCTTGTCACATTCTTAATAGGGTACCTCATAAGAAATTAGACAAGACACCCTATGAATTTTGGAAGGGTTATGCCCCTAACTTAAGCTTTCTTAAAGTGTGGGGGTGTTTGGCTAAAGTTGGTCTACCAAGTTTTAAGAGGCCTACTATAGGAACTAAGACGTATGATTGCATTTTCATTGGTTATGCTCAAAACAATGCTGCTTATAGATTCATGTCATTGAATGACCGTTCTATTTCTGAGGCAAGAGATGCTGAGTTTTTTGAGCATGTTTTTCCTTTAAAGAAAGTTGTTGATTCACCTCCTGTTTTGCCTGATATGCCTATTAATCCTGTTGATAATTCTATGCATGCTAGTAGTAGTACTGCTGTTGATCATGCTAGTAAACCTAGAAGGAGTAAGAGGCCTAGAATTGAAAAGAATTTTGGAGATGATTTTATCACAACATTCTTAACTGAAAATGCTAGTGATGATTGTGCTTGCTTTGAATTCGTTTCTGCTTATTTAATAGAAGATGACCCAAAAACGTATGATGAAGCTATGAGATCCATAGATGCTATTTTTTGGGAAGAAGCTATTAAAAATGAGTTAGATTCTATTGCATTTAATCAGACCTGGGAATTGACAGATTTACCCAAGGGTAGTAAACCCATTAGTAGTAAATGGATTTTCAAAAGGAAACTGAGACCTGATGGTACAATAGAAAGGTTCAAAGCTAGACTTGTGGTGAGAGGATTTACACAAAAGAAAGATATTGACTATTTTGATACTTACTCACCTGTGACTAAGATTTCCACCATTAGAACTCTTATTGCGTTGGCTGCTATTCATGATCTTGTTGTTCATCAAATGGATGTTAAAACTGCTTTCTTGAATGGTGATCTAAAAGAAGAGATCTATATGTTACAACCCGAGGGGTTTGTGGTAAAGGGTTAGGAGAGTAAAGTGTGTAAATTGAGAAAGTCACTATATGGTCTAAAACAAGCACCTAAACAGTGGTATGAGAAATTTCACAACACTTTGATTGAGGATGGCTACATAACTAACAATTCTGATTCATGTGTGTATTCCAAGATGTTTGGATCAGACTGTGTGATTATTTGCCTATACGTTGATGACATGTTAATCATTGGTAGTAATTTATTTGTTGTAAATAAAACCAAACAATTTCTGTCGTCACAGTTTGAGATGAAAGACTTAGGAGAAGCTGATGTTATTCTTGGAGTCAAATTGATCAGAAATTCATCTGGAATATCCTTAAGTCAATCTCATTATGTTGAAAAAGTGTTGAAGAAATTTGATAGCTTTGATGTGACACCCGCTAGAACTCCCTATGATGCTAGTATACCTCTGTGTAAGAATTTGGGTGAGAGTGTATCCCAAAAAGAGTATGCTAAAGTTATAGGAAGTGTGATGTTTCTCATGAACTGTACTCGACCTGACATTGCTTATGCTGTTAGTAGGCTAAGTCGGTATACACATAACCCTAATAATGAACATTGGAATGCCCTTCATCGTTTACTAAGATACTTGAAAGGGACAGTTAATTCATGTCTACATTTTGGTAAATATCCTGCTGTGTTAGAGGGTTTTACTGATGCGAACTGGATTAAAGGTAATGATGAAACAAGTTCTACAAGTGGTTATGTGTTCACCTTGGGAGGAGGAGCTATATCGTGGAAGTCTGCGAAACAGACTTGTATAGCAACCTCCACCATGGAGTCCGAGTTCATTGCTCTTGAGCTGGCAGGTCAAGAAGCAGACTGGTTGAGAAACTTACTAGCTGACATACCAGTGTGGGGGGGACAGGTTGAACCGGTATCCTTACATTGTGATTGTCAAGCAGCCATCGGCATTGCTAAGAATGATGTCTACAATGGTAAGAAAAGACATATCCGGATCAGGCATGCTGTGGTGAAACAATTCCTGAAAAATGGAGTGATTGCAATAGAATTTGTGAGGTCTGAACGCAATCTTGCAGATCCTTTCACTAAAGGATTACCGAGAAGAGTAGTTCTCGAATCGTCGAGGGGAATGGGGCTAAGGTCCTTAAGTCAAGATTAGAGGATGAATCTTGATGGACTTAAAGCTTACATTCCTATGGCGATACATAATCCATAGCCAGGCTTGGTGGTGCTTTGAGACGCACTTGATGGATTGTGTGGGTAAATTAAGGTTGGACCTATGTCCTTAATGGCTACATGAGATGTGCTGTTGAGAAGCACTAAGCCACCTATGTGAGTGTGATGGTTTCGCCACCATCTAGTGGAAAGTGTGAATTTCACTAGAGCACTCACTAGAACTAAGGTAAACGCATGGTTATGAAAGCGTTGCACTTTGAAATTGCGGAACGACAACTTTTGAAGGTATGACATGTGTTGTGGGGGTCTCAACCGAAGCTCAGTTAGGAATTCAAATCGAAAGATATTCACTAATTGTAAGTAAGTTGTTGCCTCACCTCACTAAAACGTCAATTCAAGTCGAAAGACATTGAACGTCTAAGTGTCCAACCCTTACTTACCCAGGAATCTTTGTTTTTCTTTTCCCTTTTGCCATCTGTGGGGGATTGTTGGTAGATGGCAAGAGGAGTATTGGTTGTTACTTCTCTTTTTCCATCCCACATAGGAAGAGTAGTGAGCTTTTGAGGTCTTTATAAGGCCTCTCCTCCCTTGGGCTTACAAGAGTGTAGTGGAGTGGGCCTTTTAGGGTGGTGGGTGTTGTTGGGCTGGTATGGACAACACGCATGCGCGCGTGCGGCCCGGCTCGGTCTCGGGCTCGGGCTCGGGCTCGGGTTTGGGTGGAGCACCTGCGGTGCGGGCTGTGCCCGACTTTTACCCTTTTGGGCCTTCTTTTGTTTTGAGTGTCTACATTCTTTGGCCCTTGTCCAGGTTCATTTGTGTGTGTGAATTGGTTTAGTCAAAGGAGCTGTTACAGGTCTTAATGGTGTGATTAAGGCCTTGATCACGTTTTAATGGCCTTAATTGCTGTTGATAGTTTTTGATCCTGCCAGGCTCCTCTGCTGCCTATATATACCGAGCTGTTGTTAGCTTCCAAAACACACAAAAAATACACAGCTTACAGTATTCATCCTTTCTTTCCTCTACTGTTATTTCTCCTCTCATTCCTGGGTACAGTTGTTTTCGTTCCAAAGTTCCGAACCTTGAGTGGTCGAGATTCTGAACTGCAGTGTTCACCTTGGGAAACTGCCGGCACTGTAGGCGATTACCACCGGAGTCGCGCCGATATAGTTTTCAAGTCAGTGGCCTCCATACCACGACACTGCTGCCTGTTTTCACTTTCGTTCCTGTCCGTGTTGCCTCGGTTCTGTCTCTCGGTCGCCAGTTGCCTCCTTTGTCATAGTCGCCTGTTGCCTCGGTTCTTGCCCGATTTCAGTTGCCATCTCGGTTTAGTCCCTCGCCTTTTTGTGTTTTAATTGTTGTCCCGGTTTTCGTCACTCCAACACATGTATTTCGTTTATTTACTTTATATTTTGTTTGTTTATTGTGTAATTATGGGGGTGAATTGGTCAAGTTGTTTTAGTAATCCTGGAATGTTGTTATTAGTTAATTGATTTGTGGTTTTTTTTGTTTGAAAAATTAAAAATTCAGTGAATTGCAGTTTTGGTGAAGAAGGGTCTATTGGTATCAAACTGTAGGTTAGTATTCTTTGTTAATTTGGTGTTTATCATCCGTCATAAGTTATAACACGGTTAGTCTCAGTTGTCTCTATAAGCTTTTGGTTTTGATGAATTTTTATTGGTTTATATGTTTTTCAGGACGCATTGCTAAACAATTAATACCTGTCTTTTTGCAGGGCGCATTGCTGAACAATAACCAGAATTTCGAGCAATACAAGAAATCAACAGAAGACTTCATGTGCCGAATATTGCCTAATACACCTTCGACCTCAATCCAATACACACCAGGTATATATAACTTCAATGAGAATACATATACATAATCACACAATTGGTCTTATTTCCACAAATCACTGAGTAACCTACATGTCAGGTGGTCTGATATATAAGCTCAGTGGAGCAACCTGCAGTACGTGACATCGATC
This sequence comes from Agrostemma githago, assembly GCA_958450325.1. Classification (NCBI taxonomy): domain Eukaryota; kingdom Viridiplantae; phylum Streptophyta; class Magnoliopsida; order Caryophyllales; family Caryophyllaceae; genus Agrostemma; species Agrostemma githago. The sequence continues at coordinate 21,802,293 of OY288246.1, forward strand.
ACCTTCTTATATTTCTACCTTAAACTTGTATGATTATGAGATATATTTTGGGATTTATTTGATTTCTCCATTTTCAAGGCATCAATTCCAATTAGTGTTGAGCTTAGTGTTAACAGCTGTCGTGCAAATTCATTACCTTAGTATAAGATATTGAACTTAATGACTTCATTTTTTCCTCTAAGATGGAAGATCGGAGCTTTATGCAATTCTGACACTTACCTATTTCATTTAACATCATTTTTTGTTCTGACCTTTCAAATTCATGGCCAAAACAGTTGTGGTTTCCGAGATTGATTGTCCTAGAGTTGTTGAGTTAAAAAAGAGCTCATCATTTTGGTTAAGACTTTGTTAGGAGATGAACCAGAAAATGAATTTACCTCAAATTCAAATTCAAATCGCTCTTCTTTGTTCAATTCGTGTTACGTACACACCATTAATAAAGGTAAGGAAGTATTGTCGTATTTGAAGTAGGTTAAGTTGAAGAAAACGACGACGTCGTAGAAAATTGATGATGATGATGATGATCACCCTTCTTCTTTCTCTTCTCCTCCTGAATTTCGTTATCCTCTTTCTAAATGTCTCATGAGCTGTTATTATCTCCACTGCCCATATTTCTCTCCTTTTTGTCGAAAAAATAAAATAAAATTGGTTTCTAATTTTGTTGTTCTCGAACTTTCTATTTTTATGTTTATTATTTCATTTACATTTGCTTTATTTTCGTCACAAGATAAAAACATCATATTGAATTATGAAAACAAACTTATCAAATTCAAGCGAAGGTCATTGTTTGGTTGTGTTTTTGCTGTTTTGTTTAGGTATGAGTCAAAGACTCAAATATTGATGTATGTTCGTATCTTACTTGAGAGGTTGAGCATGCACATTCCAAGTGAAACTCAAGTTCAACGAGAAATTTGTGATGGCAAAGGACCCGTTTTATCCGTCACAAGGGTATGACGGGTCAAGTATTACCCACTTGATAAATTAATCACATGCATTCCTCTTTCCTATGCACTATACCTTTTTGTCTTATATGTACTACCTGACCCGTCACATGTTTGTGACGGATATATCCGTCACAAACAAGAATTTGTGGTTGAAACTCAACCACTCCAATACCTACGAAACTCAACCAGTAATCTCACCGTTGCAATCAGTATGCCTCCTAACAGCGTTAATAGACGTGGGCAGGTCCTTGCCAGTGTGAATGAAGCTACAATAATACTTTTTGTTGGTAGCCAAGTATGCTGACAAGTTTTTGCTTATCCTTGGGTTGAAATGCTTACATTTTTGTTAAGTTAATAGACGTAACTTACATTTTTTGTTGCTTGCTTGGTACAAATAAGCAATTTGAAACTTGCGGTTAATTCTAAAAGAGGAATTCTTTCTGGTGTAAAGAATTTAGTATGTTGGTTGGTTTGTCTCTAGACATTAGATATCTTTGACATGTAACTCATTTAATCCTTTTCGGAATGGGCTCAGACAGTCATTTACTCATAGGAGTGTTTTATCTTCGTAGTTTTAGAAGTGTGAGGTGCACAGACATGATAAGGGTTCATGACTTCATGGTGAGGATGCACAGGTGTGTACATCATGAGACACACCGTGTAAGAGACAAATCATGGTGAGCATGCACAAGACATACAGTTTCGCATAGAGACAATGCCTCTTAAAAATAAAAATTAGTGCAATATTACCCTCATTAGATCTAACATGTAAGAGAGGGATAATGGGGTGCAAAGAAGGGCAGTATCCGAGTGTATTTGGTTTGACTGCATTTGATGAGTCGAGGGAAAAAATGCAAATACTTAGGGCTTTATATTGTTATTTCTATTGTAGATTGTAGATTATTAAGTTTATCATTTAAAGTAAGTAGTTTGTGTCTTTTTTTGGAGTACTATTTTCTGAAAAATTGGATGATTAATATGGAAAAACTTAAGTTTCGTATTGCAGTGTTCGCCTCTCTTCAGATCAAACTGTCGACCATGGTATTGCAAAGAAAACTGGAAGAATAATTATTATGAAAAGTAAGTATTTTTCATTCTACTCTACTTAGTTTTTGCTTGCTTACCAGATATTGATATTGATGGACTGTGCATTGAGAATGATGAGTAAATAATCGAGAGAATGCTAATTTATGGTAGGATCGTGGGATATGTATCCAAATTGTGTACCCTCTATGAATTAGCTTCATTAGAGTAAATGTACTTTGCAAAGGCATTAATGATATTTTTCCTCACGATGTGCTTCCTTATGACATAGCTATATCTATGTTAGTTAAAACTAAGAGGTGAAAGATGGGTCAATCGGATTGGATTGGGTCAATGAGTCGGTCATTTTTGGTTGAGTTGGGTTGGGTGGGGTGATTTTGGATTGGAGACCAGTTTCGGAAATTAGTTGGGTCACTCTGAGTTGGGGTATTTTTCGGGTACGAGTCATTTGGGTTGGGTCATTTTAGGATATGAGTAATTTGGATTGGGTCATTAACACTTTGAATATACTCATATCAGTAACAAAGTATTTTGCAAAATTATTTATTTTATTATGAAACATTTAAACTTATTAATCATTTGCGAGTATTTTTTATGTACATAATATTAATACTATTATTTAGTATCATTCATTTCAGGTGGGTTGGATTCGGGTCATACTCCAGTCAAGCAATTTCTGGTCACTTTCATGCCTCGGGTCAACCTTATCAGATAGGGCAAGCGTTGTGAGATCCAGATGGAAGTATGGAATATGCGCCTTCAATATTTATTCATACATTTTTTATCATATTCATCCCATTCACCCCGATATAGGATTAAGACGAATATATCTTTCGTAAACATGAATTTGTATAATTCGAGAAGAAATATTGAAAAAATCCTTTGTGTTTTTTATGATGTGTTTGCTAGAATTATTCGTATCTCATTGTTTGAATATTTCATAACTAAAAATATTCAATCATTGTTAATCCTCTATTCTCAAAATAAGTATTTAGTTAGAAATAATTAACTAAGTAACTTAGCTAATTTTATTTTTAATGAAATAAAATATACTTCTTTCCTCTCAGTCATTTGTTACCTTTATTAAAATATTACACGCAAATAATATAAAAGGCAAACAAGTGAATAAGACGGAAAGTGTATTGTCACCCGATCATTACATGATCAACCCATCTGTTTAATCCATGAAGATGGTCATAAATTTCACTGAAGACGAATGAGTTTGATAAAAATTTAAAGCGACGATGGATGATGATGAATGTCTCGCCCTACCCGAAAGGTTGAAACCAATCTATTGTTGCTCTTATATCATAATTATGGCATGATTCATGTCTAATTATATCAAGCGCTAAATGTGGGCTGCGGCACAAATACGATAATGTGGGATTCAAGTAAAATAGAAATAAAAATAACAATATAGAATCACTACCATATTTTTTTGGGTATGCAAGAGAGGGAAAGCCTAGAGAATTAGAAGTTGACTAGCTAAGGACCAAACAAGGAATTGCTACTCTTAATATAGCTTCTCGAAGGATAAGACGACGATAATTAGAAGGAGAGTCGAGAACAATAGTAGTAGATGAAGACATTCAAAATGACTTGATGCCTTGACCGATATTGAAAATATTGATTCAAATATGGCATCTCAATTATTATTTTTTACATGCGGTGGTAAGTTAATTATTGAATAATTTACAAGTAAAATTTAATTTCAATTCACTGAATATGATATATAGGCAGGAAAGAATAACTTTATAACCATTATTACAACATTTGTTCTACCGTTGATAATAGTATTAAATTTACAGATACAAAGAAATGCAAAATGTTATATTTTGGTCTATATACAAGAGTCTTTTCGACTAAAATGAGTTGAAATAAGTACGGAGTACTATATTGTATGTATGAAAGATTATAATTTTCATCTCATAATGTTACATTAATTAAACATGATACGAAGTATAAGCATTTTTATTGTAGTATATACGAAGTATGTTTTAGACTATTAATTTTACATATTCTTTTTAATATTTATTAAATTATTTCTAATTAAAATATACTCCGTACAACACAATTTTAATACATCCGTGCAATTTTGCACGGGCCAAAAACTAGTTCTTTATAAAGTTAAATTAAGAAAGGTTTTTTAATCTTGTTTGAACTATTTGGCTAAGATAGATTAGTTAATTGACGGATGAGCTAACGAAGTATATTTAGTCACTGGATCGTAACTAAAGGTCGTTCGACTGAACTAATAACGACGTTAACGTGGTCGGTCGATTGATCTCCATATGTGTTTGAACATTGTAATGTATTTTTATTCCATTTTATGTTATTTTTGCATATGAAATTAGTTTTGAAATAAAAACATGTAGAAAAGTCATTAATATCGCACGCTGAAATCATGTTTTTTCTGCTCTTATATCTTTTCACAAAAAAACACTTTACCAAATTAAATGTTAATGAAATTCAACAATATTCTTAAAAGGCAGTATAAACAAATACTCAACTTCATATGAGAAAAATGAAACGATTTTTTTTTTGGGAATTAAGAAAAAAATATAAGTACATCAAAAATTATTTGAAAAAAACTATTAGATATTGTACATATCTTGTAAATATATTAGATATATTAGTTACCTAACTTATAGCATATTCTGTATCAGTTTGATTATATTCCGATCCTGTAATCTCTGTAAACAGTATATAAGGAATGTGATACCTACGATCCTGATCAGGGAATTATCATAACTTTCATGGTATCAGAGCTTTGGTTTTCGAACCAAGCATCCGAATAATCTTCATCTCCCACGTGTGCTTCAACAACGATTTTTTTTCAACGGCAGGAGGTGACTCCCACAAAAATACCACAAAAAGTCTTCATCCTGTATACAGTATCACGAATATTCAACATAAAGTCCGTGTCCTCGATGGCACGAAAATAACATACAATCACTAGGTCAAACTTTTCACACTTCATGCCCGCGGATATCAGGTGCTCAAGCACATTGACGACACTGCGGCACCGACGGAAACTGACCCGTCATATGGCGAGTGGGCCAAGATTGACGCTGTTGTAGTGCAATGGATCTACGGATCTATTGCCGAGGACCTACTCATCCAGATTCTTGAGGAACCAACCACGACTTACGAAGCGTGGACCCGTCTCAAGAACCACTTCCTGAATAACAAAGGGTCTCGGGCTGCTGCTCTCGAACACGAGTTTGTCAATTTGACACTCGAATCAACGACATCGCTGGATGAATACTGCTAGAAATTGAAGGACTTGTCCGCCCAATTGAAAAATGTCGGAGGATCGGTCGAGGACCAACGACTCGTCCTCCAACTCGTTCGAGGTCTGCCTGCCGCGTATGACACATTTGGGGCGTATATTAATCAGACCCTTCCGATCTTCGACACCGCCCGGAGTATGCTGCAACTTGAAGCCCAGCGTCAGACAAGCCGATCCGACGCATCTCCGGTGAGTGCTCTGGCGATTTCGGCAACAGATCCGATCGATTTTGAGGATCCGTCACCACCACCGATCCGCCACCAATCCCATGGTCGTGGCGGCCGTAATAATCAGCGCAGGGGTGGTCGTGGTGGCAGCAACCAACGCAGCAACAACCACTACCACCGCGGTAACAGCAGCAGCAGTCGTGGCGGACCTCTGACATCCGTCAACCCTGCACAGTACTGGGGACTGAACCCACCACAGTACTCGTGTCCGCCATATCTGTGGTCTCCTCCACCGTATCCTTACCCGGCTCAACCTGGATGGGCTGCTCCTTGCGGACCACCACCGACGAACCCGAGCAGAGGAGGCAGAGCGCATAGAAATTCTAGTCGGGTCAGTGGTCAGGCTCACTTGGCTGAAAATTCGGATCTTGAATTCAGCCAAGTCGGATCAGCCTTTCAAACTATCTCTTTGAACAACCCGGAGGATATACAATGGTACATGGACACCGGGGCTACATCGCATCTTACAGCTGACCCATGTATACTCTCTCCTCCTTTTAATTTGAGTACGGTAAAGTCTATTTACGTTGGCAATGGCAACTCCATTCCGATTCACAAATCGGGTATGACACAAATTAATAACCCGACCCGAGACCTACACCTCCTGAATGTCTTGTATACCCCTCATATTATAAAGAACCTTATTTTCGTTCGTCAATTTACAAAAGACAATAATGTTTCTGTTGAATTTGACCCATATGGTTTCTCTGTGAAGGACCTCAAGACTGGGCTTATGATTATGAGGAACAGTAGTTAGGGCGAACTGTATCCCGTGTCTCCACCAACAAACTCCGCTCCATCCCAGTCTAATTCTCGTTCGTCTGTTTTTATTGCGTCAGAGTCGATCCTGTGGCACGATAGACTAGGTCACCCGGGATCTAATATCTGAAACTAGTTGGCTCCGTAATTTATTACTAGAACTACATATTCCACTCTGCCATGCTACACTTGTATTTTGCGACAATGTGTCCGCTGTCTATCTCACAGGTAATCCGGTCCAACACCAATGCACCAAACATATTGAACTCGACATACATTTTGTGCGTGAAAAAGTGAAGGTCGGCCTTGTTCGTGTTTTTCATGTTCCATCAGAATTCCAATATGCTGATATATTTGCGAAAGGTCTACCTCGGTACCTATTTGACCGGTTTCGCTCCAGCCTGAGCGTCCGCCCTCCTCCCGTTCCGACTGTGGGGGCGTATTAGATATTGTACATATCTTGTAAATATATTAGTTACCTAACTTATAACATATTCTGTATCAGTCTGATTATATTCTGATCCTGTAATCTCTGTAAACAGTATATAAGGAATGTGATACCTACGATCTCGATCAGGGAATTATCATAACTTTAAAAAACTTTTATTTTTAAAATGACTTACAAAATTTCAGTAAGAACCGACTCCGTAGAAAAAATTTAATTAAAAAAAATAATTAAAATAAAACTTAACGTTTTATAGGTCCACTTAAAAAAATGGAATTAAACAAATACGGAGTATATTAAATCGTACATACGTATACGTACAAAATACTCCATATATACTTATACGTATAGATGGGTAAGTACCGTGTAAATGGATATACTGTACATATATTATACACATATAAAGGGGGATACATAAAAATATATACTCCGTACTATGTGTTAATATACGTATGACTAGTAAATTGTATTTGAAAAAAAATGGAGTAAATATTATACTAGAAACTCGGAGGGAGTATTACATTTCCACCAATTTTAGGAATTTAAGCATATTATGCTCTAAAAATTAAAAAATATTAGTTACTGTAATAATAGTCATTTGCGTATGTTAACTTCATTTAATTACTTTACGTATTAACTTAATTATTCTAACTTATTGTAATATTATTGTATTTTAGATATTCAATCAAACACGATATTTTATCCACGTAATTATTATATCGTGCAAAAAAAAATCATTACTTCATAAGTTATACTCCCTCCTATCCAATTCATGGTACCCATGTACTATTTTTAGTCAAACTTGTTAAATTTTGAACTCGACAATAAAAATTCAAATAAAAATAATTTAAATATAACACAAACATATTTATATTATTATAAAGTGAAGTTTCACAAAAAATTATTATCAACAAAAAATATATTATACAAATGGAGAAAAATACGGTCAAAGTGTCGTCTCGTAGACCGCAAAAAGTCAAATGGGTACAATGGATTGGATAGGAGGGAGTATATATATTAGTTACCCCTATATTTATATTATTGATAGTTGAAATTTTAGGTAATTATGAATCATACATTCAGTATACTAATATTACTTACCCATTTACAATAATAACCAGTATTATTAAAAAACCTATTCAAGAATACGTATCTAACGAAATTAATACGTACCTAACGCATAACAAAAATAATACATAATTTTTTTTATTAGTTTTCGAATTAAATTACCTTCTAATGTGATGAAAAAAATCAAATAAATTCACGTCAATAAAAAAACTGTATATCAAAAAAGTTTACTACGGAAATATTACGTTCAACCATATATTACGGATATATTAAGTTCAAATTATTTTGAAAATATTACGTATACATTCAAAAATGTATACTACGTTCAAAGATATAATGCGAAACGATTGACATTAATATCGGAAAATACACTCTACTACCTTTGATGTAGGAGTACATAGAGAATAATAAAGATTATGCAAACATTCAAAACTGTATACTACGTTCAAAGATATAATGCGAAACGATTGACATTAATATCCGAAAGTATACTCTACTGCCTTTAATATTGGAGTACATAAAGAGTAATAAAGATTACATATACATTCAAAACTGTATACTACGTTCAAAGATATAATGCGAAACGATTGACATTAATATCCGAAAGTATACTCTACTGCCTTTGATATAAGAGTGCATAAAGAATAATAATGATACCAATTTATATATATACCAATAATAATAATAATAATAATAATAATAATTGTGGACATGACATAGGTCCACCCCGACGCGGCCATGCGCGGGTTTGGGGAGGCGAATGAATCTCATGTGAGATGGTTCTCGGGTTGAAATTTAAGTTGAATTAGGAGTCGCCACCGAACTTTGTGGGAGTTCGGGCCCATTCGAATCCACTCTATATTTGGTGGACCGTGCACAAAGTACGACTCACTTCGATATTAGAGCTTGTGGGGTTCGTCCCTTTGCATTACGATACTGATGCCGAGTTTTTGGGTATCGTATATCGAATGACTCTCGTGCGCCAACGGTTTCGGACATCCGTAAACCGAGGTTTTGAGTAAGGGGTGAAGGTACGTGTTGGGAAGCCCACAAAGGACACCCAACCCCGCCCTCACTTAGCGACCTCTACTAAGATACCGTTCGATTTTGTAATGACGATGAGACTCAAGCTGCACGAGGGTGAGTCCGAAAATGGGGCGACCGTGTTTGACCGCGTCACGTGTTCGGACCGACCGTGGTGACCTAACCCTAGGTGACTCGAGTGTTCGTAGCATAGGTACGACTCGAAGAAGGCATCATAAGGACGCCGATGAACGTAAGGTGCTCCTTAAGGTGACTGTGGTCGAATGCTCAGGTGGAGGACAACCCCCGAGTGAGACTAAAGACTCTGATTAGACTCAGATGGTGTGGCATCTAAGTGACTCAAAAGCGGGGTACGTGAGAGAACACGCGTAAGACATGACCCTTAGAGCAACCGTGATTGATCGCTCTGCCGAAGGGTATCCCCCGAGTGGGATTGAAGACTTTGTTAAGACTCGAATGTTGGACGAGTGACCCTTAGATGTAAGGATCACAAACCTTTTGTTATAGGGCTATGCCTTGTAAAAGGTTGACTCGGCCTCGAGGAAAGGCAGACGGGGTAAGGGAAGAAGCTTGCGGTGTGAGATCGGCAGAGTTTCGACGCTAGAGACCCACGACTCGAGTTGAATAAGGATGACCCTGTGATTAGGGCAGACCCTTAAGTTAAAGAGTTCTCGAATTGGGATGACTCGACTAACGGATTGAAAGATGAGCGAAATTACCTTAGGAAAGGTCGTGGGGACCGTCCTGCTAGAGGAAAAGATCGCGTGGGACTTTCTAGTTAGGGCTCAAGTGTTTAGACGGACCTTCCATTTACGAGTGTATGACTCGTGTTGGTTGGTTATGCCCTTTAGAAAAAGGCGGATTAGGATGGGGAAGAATCCCGTGATATAGGATCGACGGAGTTTCGACGCTGTAGACCTTCGACAAATTATGAAAAGACCCGACACACGGATTATAGTATGTCCTATAATAAGGAAGATTTTTTTGGAAAAGGATTGAATTTTGAAAATTGAGAGGATGGTCCTGCCTTTTGAAATTGGCAGCCTGTCGACAAGATCGGTATTTTTTTTTTGAAAAGTTGAGTATTTGGAATTTTGAAAATTTGAATATCAAAAACGAGATCCCGAACATTTGAAAATCGAAAACGGCATCTCGAAGATTTGAAAATCGAAAACGGCATCTCGAAGATTTGAAAATCGAAATGGAATCTCGAAGATTTGAAAATCGAAATGGAATTTCGAAGATTTGAAAATCGAAATGGAATTTTGAAAATTCAATAGGGATCAGAAATTCGAATATTGAAATGGACAACATGCCGACTAGAAAATAAGTTTGTTTGGGTTAAATCTTAAGTCTAAATTTTGGCAGCATTCCGACTTTTGATTTTTTTTGAAAATATGCATTTTTTGAAATGACGGTTTTTGAAAAAAAAAAACGACACGGAAACCAAGTAGCACATAGTCACGTAAGCATTATGACGACAACATGTATGCTTTACACTAAGTCTCGGTCGGTCTAAATAGGGTCTATACCAGTGCGCATAGCCTTTTCGAGAATCGGGACGGACTTCCTAAGTCGAGTTGATCTTAGAACATGCCGCGAAACCCATACGAATTAGCTATAAACACCTCGACATATCCAATTTGGAATACATCGCGGTATAGTGGGACGTCAGTCACCAGTACCGGCCCGAGTAAAAATGGGGTTATGCATGAACCGTAAAACTAAAGCGCGTATTGTACTAATCGAACAATTTCTCCTCGAGTCTCACCCTGAGGATCCCAATGGTAAGGCACACATCAGTTTTCCCCAGCAGAGTCGCCAAATTGTGGACATGACATAGGTCCACCCCGACGCGGCCACGCACGGGTTTGGGGAGGAAAATGAATCTCATGTGAGATGGTTCTCGGGTTGAAATTTAAATCGAATTAGGAGTCGCCACCAAACTTTGTGGGAGTTCGGGCCCATTTAAACCCACTCTATATTTTGTGGACCGTGCACAAAGTACGACCCACTTCGATATTAGAGCTTGTGGGGCTCTTCCCTTTGCACTACGATATCGATGCCGAGTTTTCGGGTATCGTATATCGAATGACTCTCGTGCGCCAACGGTTTCAGACATCCAAAAACCGAGGTTCTGAGTAAGGGGTGAAGGTACGTGTTGGGAAGTCCACAAAGGACACCCAATCCCGCCCGCACTTAGCGGCCTCTACTAAGATACCGTTCGATTTTGTAATACGCGCGATAGTGATTCGGTTGAATGTTATGCAAACAACGTTTTACGAGATGCGAAAAATTGAATAAGGTTCTACGTCGATTTAATGCACCTAAACTAACGTCGAAGTTATTTTAGCATACGAGGTTCGTTTTAGTACAATAAAACAAACAACAAAATAAAAGCGCGAAAGTAGATTACAAATACACGGGCGGAATACAACCCGGAATTACAAAACAACAAGCGCGAGAATTAAAATAATTGAATTAGTAACGATATAACGATGCAATGCATGATTTTTGAAAGGAAGAGGACACGTGATTGCCTTTACACGTGACGACCGAAGTCGTAAAAATATTTAATGATGCTTACACGATGCAGGAAACCTGTGTACTTTGCGTAAAAGGGCCACTCGATCGAGTCACAGACTTGACTCGATCGAGTGATCTTGCTACGGACCTTCTGCCGGTTTTTTGGAGTACCACTCGATTGAGTGGGTGATCGCCTCCCAATCGGTTCGGTCGTTAACGAAGGACGGAGGATGAAACGATATTTATAAGACTCGAGATGACACACAAAAACAAACAAGTATTCGTGGTAAGTCGAGGTCGGTCCACAGGGAACGGAAGAATTGACGAGTTTCAAGCGATGTGTTTGATGTCTAGAGGGGGGTTTTCTAGGGTTGAGTCTATGGTCAAGTCTATGCTAGAGGAATCACTACGAGAATGGCTAAGGGTAATTAATCTAGGGAAAGGCGTTGGGGAGAAGTCAGGATTCGGAACATGGAATGTAAGAAGGTCGGGATCGAGTTTTTGTTGCAACATTGATAAAGGGAGAATGCCACCTTTTGGTTTCTTCACCCAATCCACCTAAAAACCCGCTTTCGCGGCGAAGAAGGGTAAGTCTCTTGTTATGGTAATTTCTACCCCGAGTTTCCCCATATTGATAGAAATGAGTCAAGGTCGGTCTAGTTGGCCGGACTAAAACAACAATGACACAACAACCACAAACAAGGTAAACCAACATGCAAGCAACCCACCAATACCCCTAAATTCAAATAATCTAAGTCTTCATCCCTAAACCCCCCAACAAGAAATCTACTCACTAATCATAATGAAAGCCAATCAAACACTAACTATGGAAAAACTAACTACAACATGCATATTAACTAAATCTAAGGAAACTAACAACGATGTGATGAAAAAACTACGATCTAACAATTACACACTAAACTATGAAACTAACAAATTAATCTAGAGAATAATCTAGAACAATATAAACATGATCTAGAGAAACTAACTACACTAAGATGATCTAAGCTAAATAATAATGGAAAAACTAAATTAAAACTAAACTAGAGATAAGAGAGTGGAAAGAAATGTACCAATTATGAAGATCTACAAGAAATAAGAAGTTTGCTTGAATAAAGGTTGAAACTTTGATGGAGATAGTGAAGAACTTGTCACTAATTCTTCAATAAACCCATAAATCTTCTTACAAACTTGTAATCTAGAGAATTGATGATGTAAACTAAGTAGATCTACTACTAATTACTATGTAAACTACTAGGTTTTTAGAGAAATACTACTAGAATACTACTAGATTGTTCTACTAATGGATGGTGTAATGTGATGGATGCTACTCTAATGGAGGCCTACTACTACTTGCCTAGGCAACAACTTAGGGTTACATATATATAGTAATCCTCTTAATGGGTATTTAACCTAAAGCCCAAATCCAACTCTTGCTTCATTAGTGAGACAATCTCCCTCAACATCTTCATAGGGTGAAACTTTGCCCTGCGGTCTTGACAGTAATTCCCACCGGGTGAAATTTCACCCGGTCTGATTTTCTTCCTTTTTTCGCGTTTTTGGCACTTCTTCCCATCGGGCGAAATTTCACCCGGTGGGCGAAATTTCGCCCGGTCAGTTTCGCCCGGTGGAGAGTCTCGGAAAATCTTCGGGGAGGCATTTTTACCGTCGGGTGAAATTTCGCCCGGTGGTGTCTCACCGGGTGAAATTTCGGCCGGTCATTTCACTGGCCTCTTTTCTTGTCTCATTCTTCGTTAATTGATTGGATGACTTTAAACTTTAAGTTGTGTGCTTTACTCTTAGGACGGTATTCCCTTCTCTTGTGCTCGTGGAAGCTCGATCGTGATTTCGGTGCAAAATCCTATCAAAATCGATAGAAAACTACCAAAAATACGTAAAACGCACAAGAGGGACGCTAATGCGAGAAGTACACAAAATATGGCGATAATCGCACTCTAAACTCGCAAAATGAGGGGAAAACGGGTCTAAATGAGGAGAAAAACGGTCTAAATTTAGCACACAACAATTCCCCCACACTAAACCGTTGCTCGTCCTCGAGCAAAGACCCAAAAAGAAATTACATACTACTACTACTACTAGCTAGACTACGCTAAGCCGATACGGGGCAATTAACGGGCCCGCTCCGTCCCTTCAACTCACATCGAAATACCCATGAGGTAAGGTACTTCCATGCAAGGCAAGTTGGGGCTTGCTCAAAATGGTGGATGCAACTAAACACACAAAAACACATAGCACGAAAGAATAGACGCATCCAAAGCGAAATTGAAACACCGAATCCCTCATCGAGACGGCGGGGAAGACACCGATTACTTACCTGAAACAACAATAAACTTCCAAGATAAATGACCCATGTAAATAGGGACCAAAGCCTAATACTATGACAATTAAGCAATATAAGTGTTGATAACTTAGCCTAGGTCCTCCTAGTCTTCTAAAGGGGTACGACGGGGTGGAAAAAAGTGAACCATGGATTCGTTCGACATTGTAGGTAGGTGCAATCCCGCTCTCTTTGGCTAAGCCAAGAGGGTCGTTCCAAACTCGAATTTCCTAAATTAGCCCAAATAAAAAGGTGAAGTGTTTACAATTATTGGGGTGGATCGACTAATCACCGCTATCTTCCTAACTCGGGACTCGGTCCTCTAGTTGGCACTTCACGGCGATGAATCGATCAAAGGTTTTTTTTTGAAGGAGATGTTTTTGATGATATGATTTCATTTGAATGTCCTTTTCTCTCCTTGTTTTTCATATTTTTGTGCCCTTTTCTCTTGTTTTGGTTTGCCCTTTTTTGGCTTTTTGATTTTGATGTGGTTCATAACCAAGCTTGGAGGTTATTTTTGTGTAAACTTATTGTGGTGATGTATAGGTGTAGGAATTTAGGTAAACGAGAACACGCGTCATTCCCGGATAACCCACAAAAAGGCGGAAAGAATTTGGACTAAAGGTGCAATGGTCGTTCGAGCAAGGTCACCTAGAAAACGGGATGCGGGAACCAAGGCCTAACTCCTCCATGGGTGGTCAAGGTGGTCAAATGCAAACCCCGAAGTAAACCTCTAGTAGAAAAGGTGGACTCAAGCTAAAGGATCAACAAATACATTGATTAAGAGTCATTCTACTAGATTAAGGTCCAAAATCTACAATGGGTTATCTACAATGGAATGTAAACTCTTGTAATAAGTTTGTAATCGGGTTTTTGAAAACATTTAGTCCTAGACACTCTATACAAAAGCAAAATGAACGCACAAAAAAGAAAAGGCAAAATAAAGGAAAACACAAGTAAAGTCATGTACTCCATACTCCATCAACATTCAAGCACACAATCAACCACAACACCCAAAATGCTCAACTTCGAGAGCCTCCAATAGCAACAACCTAACTCCTCTACAAAATTAAAGAAAGAAGGAAGGAAGTTACCAAGAGGATGCTTTCATAATCTCTTCAATTCGCGCTTCAAGGTGGTGGTTACCTGTAAGAGTAGAGAACAAGACCATACACGGGACACGAAAACATAACGAGAACGAGAAAGGGAAAGGGAAAAGAAAAGAGAAAAATGTTTTTGATTTTTCGATTTTCCAAATATTTATGGATTTTGAAAAGATTTTTGGCAAAATAAAAGATAAAAGATAGTAGACTCCTCCCCCACACTAAAACTGTACATTGTCCTCAATGGACAAGTAGGGGAAGAACGAAAAAGACGGAAAAGAAAAATCTTTTCGGATTTTTCAAATGTTTTTGGGTTTTTTTCAAAAAAAAAATTTTTGAGAAAAGAAAAGAAAATAAAAATGAAGAAAGCGATAAAATAGTGGCGGGCCTAGGTGAAATCACATCACCTAGACCCTAGGCAAGTGGCTAAGAAGTCGGAAAAGAAATTAAAAGAAAAGAAAATAAATAAAAACGAAGGGGTGAAAAATTGGGCATAGGTGTAGTCACGTCACCTAGCCCGGATTAAGAAAGATTGAGAAAAGTTGATTGAAATTTGGATTTTCAAAAGGATCAATGGCGTAATCACATCGCCTAAAGACCGGGAGCAAAACCAAGGCCGCGACGGCCGCAAAAATACCGATGGGACAATGGGACAACTTGCAATTTGGTTCGATATAAAACAATCACAACGATTATAATGATGGGACAAGGAATAAGGAACAATATCATTTCAAAGAGATTAAAGACTCACCGACACAATCCACACAAATACCCACAACACAAACAAACCATGTTATATACCGACTCTAATAGGGGTGTCTAGTTTGAATAGTCATTTGACGCAAAAGAAGCCGTCAGATTTCCCTCACCGGCATACTCCCAAACTCCTATTTCCCCCGATTCGGTCAGTCGGAATTCACAGGGACCTGGAGGTAGGTCCCAATTTTGACAGTTATAAATATTGGTTCGGTTTTTGTTGGGGACAATTAAGGCACGACCGTGGCCAAGAGAGACGAGGCGGTGGTCAGGTACTTTAAAAATTCAAGAAGGGAAGTAGGTCTCGTCAAGCCAGACACGGGAGTCATGTGGGATAAGATGGTCGGTCGCGTAACCCAAATTTCTTGCTATTACAGTCACAAGACCACCACAGTCGACAGAGGGGCGTTGGGCAACTATGATTTGATGAAAGTGTAACGCCACGACAATAGGTAGGTCAAGGGGAATAAGGTTACCGAGCAAAGAGTCACTAATTAATTGCAAGACACACACATTGAGGTTGATAATATTATCGGTAGATGGCAAAAGACAGTGGGAAAGAATTTCAGCAAAATAACGGATGGCAGGGTTACGGATTTCGGCGGTAAAGCTAGAATTTGGTTCGAAATCACGTTGACCCTGCGCTATGCGCCTCCACTAGTCTCTTCTAATCGCACTGCTTTGCGAATCACTTAGGGGTTTACTTTGTCCGGTACCCGATGAGGGTAAACCTAGAGCTAAGCCAAAGTCGGAAACATTTAAATAGTGATTTCTACCGAAGAGTCTAAATTTAAAATCTCTTGGT
The DNA here is from genome assembly GCA_958450325.1 of Agrostemma githago. Taxonomy (NCBI): domain Eukaryota; kingdom Viridiplantae; phylum Streptophyta; class Magnoliopsida; order Caryophyllales; family Caryophyllaceae; genus Agrostemma; species Agrostemma githago. The sequence goes on from OY288246.1 coordinate 21,818,644, forward strand.
GTGGTCGGGTTATCGATGGTAAAGGTACCTAAAAATTCACAAGTCAAGTCTTTATTTGTGCAAGGCACAAAATTAAGTAGCTTACTAGTACCAATCCTAGACGATAACTCTCCAATATCGTTCTTAATTCCTAAAATTTTCGTTGTGAATGGACAAGGCCACCTTGTACTCTGAAAAGCTTTTTCAGAAAAGGTTTGAGCCAAAGGTCTATTAGGACAAGGTGAGAGTTTAGGCTTCGAAGACTTACTAGAAGATGAACATATAGGAGGTTTAGAAGTCGAAGCCATACCTTGTTTTCGCGCGGCTCGTTGAGCTCTTGGCTCCATAATAATAATTGCAAGAAAAAATCCCAAAACTTTAGCTTCTTCCCTCTTCAAAGACCCAAGAATATAATCACCAAGTGGAAATGGAATGGAGGTTTGAATGTGAATGGGTATGGAAAGTGGTTTAATGTGTTTATGATGGGTGAAAATGTGGAGTGAATTGTGAGGTAAAAGGGTGATATAAATAAGGGTGGTTGAGAGGGAAAGTGAAAGTTTTAAAGTTGGTGGTAAAAATTTGGTGTAAAAATTTTTGGAGGGAAAGTTATGGGTGGTAAATATGAAGGAGGGAATTGAAATTATAGTGAGGAGGTATGTTATAGGTGAATTGGCCAAGCCCATGCCGCCGGGTGAAATTTCACCCGGTCAAGCACCACCGGGTGAAATTTCACCCGACGGACTTTTCGTCGTGAAAATCGTTTTCTGGCATTTTTTTCCCACCGGGTGAAATTTCACCCGGTCAAAATCTCACCGGGCAAAATTTCGCCCGGTGGTATCTGCTTCGATTTCGGCAATTTTGGCAACTTTCCGTAGGGCGAAGTTTCGCCCGGTCAGGTCTCACTGGGCGAAATTTCGCCCGGCAGTCTTGTTTCTTCGTTTTTCCGCCTTGCCATTTCATGGCTCTTCCAATAGTCACCTAAGGATTCAAATAATGACTCGACTCACATTACATAATCAATATCTACCACAAACATGCTTGTTGTCTTCAATTTAGCTCCATAACTTCCCCAAAAAGCGTGGTCTTCATCCAAATTAAGTGCTCCATGGCGAAATCCAAGTTCAATCATTCTTCTCAAGATAACAAACTAACAACACAAGGAAATATAATACATATGTACAAGGTGGTTGTTGAGGATACCACCAAACCTACTTCAATTTCGAGAGGGAGTTAGACATCGCTCCCCAATGGGAGCTCACCAATCTTCATGGTAGCGAAGGTCTCACGAACGTGACCGGGGTGATAAATCTTCAAACGTTGTCCATTAACCATAAATTTCCCGGTTTCCGGGCTAGATATCTCTATTGATCCATATGGTTGCACCTTGGTCACTTCGAATGGACCCGACCATTTTGATTTCAACTTACCAGGGAAGAGCTTAAAGCGAGAGTTGAAGAGTAATACCTTATCACCAACGGAGAATTCCTTATGAAGTATTCGAGAATCGTGCCATTGGCGAGTTCGTTCTTTGTAAACTTCGAATTTTCGTAGGCTTCTAGTCTTAGTTCTTCCAATTCTTGAAGTTGGAGAAGGCGGTTATCTCCTACAACACTCTCATCGAAGTTTATCTCTTTGATTGCCCATTCGGCTTTGTGTTCTAATTCCACCGGTAAATGACAAGCTTTGCCATACACAAGACGATAAGGAGTGGTTCCAATCGGCGCTTTGTAAGCCGTCCTTAATGCCCAAAGGGCGTCATTTAACTTCAATGACCAATCCTTTCGGTGTGTATTTACAACTTTCTCTAAAATTCCCTTGATTTGACGGTTGGAGATCTCGGCTTGCCCATTTGATTGAGGGTGGTAGACTAGGGACATCTTGTGAGTGATACCATATTTCTTAAGAAGGTGTTCAAAGGTATCTTTCCTAAAATGAGAGCCTCCATCACTAATTATGGCTCTAGGCATACCGAATCTCGGGAAAATGACATTCTTGAAAAGCTTAATTACAACCTTGGAGTCATTGGTGGGGGAAGCTACGGCCTCGATCCATTTTGAGGCATAATCAACCGCTACTAAGATATACTTGTTACCAAAAGAGGATGTGAACGGACCCATGAAATCGATTCCCCAAACATCGAACAATTCAATCTCTAAGATGGGTTGAAGGGGCATCTCATTTTTTTTTTGTAATATTCCCACTTCTTTGGCAAGCATCGCATGCGAGAATGAAAGCTCGAATGTCCTTAAACATGGAAGGCCACTAAAACCCGCTTTGGAGAAACTTGGCAATTGTCTTTTGGTTGGCCGAATGTCCACCATAAGATGTCGAGTGAAGGTGCTTCACAATATTATATCCTTCATCGGCCGTGACACATCGTCGGTAAATTCCATCTACACAACGGCGGAATAAATATGGTTCGTCCCAATAATAGCGTCGGGCTTCATAACGTAGTTTCTTCCTCTCTTGCTTGGAATAATCGTCCGGAATAAAATGAGATACTAGGAAATTGACGATATCGGCATACCAAGGTGTAATAGTATCAATGGTCATCAAGGCCTCATCTCTCATAGCTTCATTGATGGGGATAACATCTTCTTCATTGTTCTTTTAACTAATCGTTAGTCTACTAAGATGATCCGCTACCAAGTTTTCCGATCCGGCTTTGTCTTTAATCTCAATGTCGAATTCTTGTAAAAGAAGGACCCACCGAAAAAGTCGGGACTTGGTCTCCTTTTTGGACATGATTTAACGAATCGCCGCATGATCGGTGTGAATTATGACTTTGGAACCGGTAACATAATTTCGGAATTTCTCCATGGCATAGACAACGACAAGCATTTCTTTCTCGGTTGTTGTATACCTCGATTGGACTTCATCTAATGTCTTGCTTTAGTAGTATATCACATGAAGCTCCTTGTCAACCCGTTGTCCTAGAACGGCACCTACGGCAAAATCGAAAGCGTCGCACATGATCTCAAATGGAAGATTCCAATCGGGAGCTTTGATAATTGGAGTGGTAGTGAGAGCGGTCTTTATCCTGCAAAAGGCTTCAAGACACGAGTCATCGAAAACAAAAGGTGCATCTTTCATAAGCAAAGAAGCCAAAGGCTTAGCAATCTTGGAAAAGTCTTTAATAAATCGTCTATAAAAACCGGCGTGACCTAGAAAACTCCTCACCCCTTTAACATTTGTAGGTGGTGGCAAGTTTTCGATCACGGAGACTTTCCCCTCATCGACTTCAACTCCTCTATTAGAAACAATATGACCTAGGACAACACCTTGTTCAACCATAAAATAACACTTTTCCCAATTTAAAACAAGTCTATACTCTTCACATCGAGCTAAAACTTGATCTAGATTTTCAAGACAAAAATCAAAAGATGTACCATGGACACTAAAGTCATCCATAAAAACTTCCATGGATTTTTCAATGAAATCGAAAAAAATAGCCATCATACATCTTTGAAACGTTCCCGGCGCATTGCATAGTCCAAATGACATCCTTCTTTAAGCATAGGTGCCATAGGGACATGGAAAAGTGGTTTTCTCTTGGTCTTTGGGATGAATGAGAATTTGAAGAAATCCGGAATGACCATCAAGTTCATTGACCATCCAGAATGACTCTTGGTTTTCTTTGTTCTCTTTGTTCATTCTCCGCATTTTGAAGGATATCGAACTCCGCTTGTATTCCTCGGTTTTTTTTGGGGGAAGTGGGAGATGATTCTTGTGATGCACTTAGTTTATTGACTTTAGATGGAGTGCTTTTGGTGTTCAAGTTCAAGTTCTTGTATGGGTCCTCAAGTTCTTTGCCACCTCTCAAAATAACGGCATTTGCTTGGTGCGAAGGGTCTCTTGGATTTTGGGGTTGTCCGGGCAAACCATGGGGTGGATGAATTGGGGCGGCTAGGGCTTTTGTTGCTTCTTGAGATTCCCAAACCTTTAGCCTTGCCTTGGTGTCTTGATGTTCATTCCATAGTTGCCCAACGGTTCTTTGCAATTCATTATAGTTTTCCCATGGGACTCCTCCTTGAGCAATTTGAGAATTGTTTGGTTGGTCATAAGATTGAGAGAGTTGATTAAATGGTGGTTGGTTGTAACTTTGGTTTCCTTGAAAATTACCTTGGAACCGTTGATTGTATCCGTGATTAAAATGATTACCATGTTGATTTTGGTAATTGTTGTAATTGTTAGGAACATGGAAGTTGGTACTTTGTTGATTGAAGTTACTCCTTTAATGAGGAGGCATATATGGGGGCGTCCTTGGAGGACCTTGGTTAAAGGGCCTTTGTTGACTTTGATTGAATGACCTCAATTGACTCCCTTGGGCACGTGGCATCGGATTCTGGACATTTTGATTTCCATAAGAAAAATTAGGATGAAATCTTGTGCCGGCATTGTAAGTATTGAAAAAGGGATCAAATTGGGGTCTTTGCCCATACACTTGTATAGCTTGGACTTCATTTGGCTCTTCAATATAAACTTCTTCATTAGGAATGCAAGAGCTAGAATCATGGCCATAATTGCCACAATGATAACATTGAACTTCCCATGTCAATTGCTTTGGAGGTGATGGTTGCCTTGGTGGAATACTCCCTTGAACTTGGTACATACCTCTAGGAGTAGGCCTTAAACTCATGGAATCCATTCTCTTTTTTAATTCTTCAAGTTCCGCTTGAAGCTTCAATTCATTAGAACTCGTAGATGAGTTCACTTCAACTTTCTTTCTAGAATCCCTCGATTGACGCATTCTAGAGTCACTCCTTTTTTTTTGGTGGGAAGGTGAGGTGTATTATATAACAAAAACCGTAGTTACAATGTCATATACAGGCTAAGGACATACATCCGGAAGAGGATGTTTATCCAAATAAAGAAAAGATCTAATGCTCTCAGTATCGGATATTTTTGTGTGTGGGTTATGCATCACAGCACGCAACCTATCTTTGATTTCTTGCTTAATAATATTGGTGACTTTCTCAGGTAGAGCAACCTTTCCTTCAATACGGGCTTTGTTCCTCGACATCCAAATGCAATGGTGAAACGCATTGAGTGTCATTGCGATGATCTTTCCTTTAGGATTATCTTCCACTTTCAAATCAGGGGGAACGGGCTCCGAATCCACTTCTCTAGTTCAAATTTAATGATGCTGCTGTAGGAACATTCTGTGAACAGGTGAGTGACAGTTTCAGGGGCTGTCTCGCAGATATAGCAGTTTGCATCAGCACAGGTCCCCCAACGCATCAGTTTATCTCTAGTGTTGAGTCCCTTATTGAGCATGATCCAAGTAATCATAGCATGCTTAGGCACGTTCCAATTGTTCCAAGTTAGGTTATACCAGTCGGGTTTAGGGTAAGAACTCGACAGCCATCTATAACCTCTTGCAATTGTGTAGCCGTGAATATCAGCAGTCCAAGAATTATCATCGTATCCGCTTTTTATTCTTTCTTTTGCCATCTTTGCCATCTTTTCAATAAGACTTTTAGATGCCTCATCGGTAAGAGAAGAAAAGTCTCCTCCGGCGGCCGAATTGAGGTTTTCTTTGGTTCTCGATGAAAGGGTGTTATAAAATGTTTGGGTGGTTAGCCAATCGGGTATTCCATGGTGTGGACATTTGCGCAACAAATCTCTAAATCTTTCCCAAGCCTCACTTAAGCTTTCAAATTCATCTTGTTTGAATGTTTGTATCTCCATGCGATATTGGTTAGTTTTTGACGGCGGGAAATATTTTTCCAAGAAGGCATTAAATAATTGAGCCCATGTTGTAAAAGTATTAGCGGGATGGCCTTGAAGCCATCTACGAGCTCCATCTCTCAAGGTCTTTGGAAATAGTAAACGATGCAATTGGCATGAAGTTAATCCATTGAGACGGGCTCCTACTAATTTTTCTTTAAATGAAGCAATGTGCTCTTGAGCATCTTCTTGAGAAAAACCGTGAAAAGTATCTTGTTGAACCGCATTTGTCAAAGAAGCTTTTAATTCATAATTCTCGGGAATCTCCCCGAAATCGACGGGAGAAGGTGTTTCTTCATTTCTGAGTTGGGAATGAGAGCCTAGGGTTGCCATTTGATGAATTGGTGGTGATGATGGATTTGAATGATTTGGAGGAGATGGATTTGAATGATTGTGTGGTGGAGTTTTCGGTAATGGTGGTGAATTTTGTGAAGTGGAAGGTATGGAAGAGTTATTTGGAGTGAGATTATGTGATGTAGGAGGTGTAGAAAGGTGTATGTGGTAGGATGGGATTAAGGTTAGGAGGTGATAATGAAGGATGTGGAATGATAGTGGTTGAGTTATTTTCCCGAAAATGTAATGCTCTAATAGTCCTTTCCGGCTCCGGATCGAACCACAAGGGCGATGACGTGTTCCTAGGCATAAAACTCAATTTAAACGATAAGACTCCTAGCACCTTGCGGCACTAGGGAAAAGAGAGAAGGGAAAAGAATCAAATACAACAATTAAAAACAATACAATTACTCGCCGTTCCCCGGCAACGGCGCCACTTTGATCGCCTCCCAATCGGTTCGGTCGTTAACGAAGGACGGGGGATCAAACGATATTTATAAGACTCGAGATGACACACAAAAACAAACAAGTATTCGTGGTAAGTCGAGGTCTGTCCACAGGGAACAGAGGAATTGACGAGTTTAAAGCGATGTGTTTGATGTCTAGAGGGGGGTTTTCTAAGGGTCGAGTCTATGGTCAAGTCTATGCTAGAGGAATCACTACGAGAATGGCTAAGGGTAATTAATCTAGGGAAAGGCGTTGGGGAGAAGTCGGGATTTGGAACATGGAATGTAAGAAGGTCGGGATCGAGTTTTTGTTGCAACATTGATAAAGGGAGAATGCCACCTTTCGGTTTCTTCACCCAATCCACCTAAAAACCCGCTTTCGCGGCGAAGAAGGGTAAGTCTCTTGTTATGGTAATTTCTACCCCGAGTTTCCCCATATTGATAGAAATGAGTCAAGGTCGGTCTAGTTGGCTGGACTAAAACAACAATGACACAACAACCACAAATAAGGTAAACCAACATGCAAGCAACCCACCAATACCCCTAAATTCAAATAATCCAAGTCTTCATCCCTAAACCCCCCAACAAGAAATCTACTCACTAATCATAATGAAAGCCAATCAAACACTAACTATGGAAAAACTAACTACAACATGCATATTAACTAAATCTAAGGAAACTAACAACAATGTGATGAGAAAACTACGATCTAACAATTACCCACTAAACTATGAAACTAACAAATTAATCTAGAGAATAATCTAGAACAACATAAACAGGATCTAGAGAAACTAACTACACTAAGATGATCTAAGCTAAATAATAACGGGAAAACTAAATTAAAACTAAACTAGAGATAAGAGAGTGGAAAGAAATGTACCAATTATAAAGATCTACAAGAAATAAGAAGTTTGCATGAATAAAGGTTGAAGCTTTGATGGAGATAGTGAAGAACTTGTCACTAATTCTTCAATAAACCCATAAATCTTCAATAAAACTTGAATAATCTTCTTACAAACTTGTAATCTAGAGAATTGATGATGTAAACTAAGTAGATCTACTACTAATTACTATGTAAACTACTAGGTTTTTAGAGAAATACTACTAGAATACTACTAGATTGTTCTACTAATGGATGGTGTAATGTGATGGATGCTACTCTAATGGAGGCCTACTACTACTTGCCTAGGCAACAACTTAGGGTTACATATATATAGTAATCCTCTTAATGGGTATTTAACCTAAAGCCCAAATCCAACTCTTGCTTCATTAGTGAGACAATCTCCCTCAACATCTTCATAGGGTGAAACTTTGCCCTGCGGTCTTGACAGTAATTCCCACCGGGTGAAATTTCACCCGGTCTGATTTTCTTCCTTTTTTCGCATTTTTGACACTTCTTCCCATCGGGTGAAATTTCACCCGGTTGGCGAAATTTTGCCCGGTCAGTTTCGCCCAGTGGAGAGTTTCGGAAAATCTTCGGGGAGGCATTTTTTTACCGTCGGGTGAAATTTCGCCCGGTGGTGTCTCACCGGGTGAAATTTCGGCCGGTCATTTCACTGGCCTCTTTTCTTGTCTCATTCTTCGTTAATTGATTGGATGACTTTAAACTTTAAGTTGTGTGCTTTACTCTTAGGACGGTATTCCCTTCTCTTGTGCTCGTGGAAGCTCGATCGTGATTTCGGTGCAAAATCCTATCAAAATCGATAGAAAACTACCAAAAACACGTAAAACGCACAAGAGGGACGCTAATGCGAGAATTACACAAAATATGGCGATAATCGCACTCTAAACTCGCAAAACGAGGGAAAAACGGGTCTAAACACTACAAGAGAATTATGATTTAGCTACTAGTTTAACAATTGACCAAAATTCGGTCGCTAAATATATTATTTAGCTACTAATGTTGAGACATAAATATATTTAATCTCTATTTTAGAGACTAAACTGAAGCGGTGGCTAATTATGTCTCTATTTTAGGGACTAAATAAAGTCGATAGCAAAATTAGTATCTAATTTATGCTTTTAGATACAGAACAATGTTAGTAGCTAATTATGTCTCTATTATAGAGACTAAATAAGGTGGATAGCAAGAGTAGTATCTAATTGAAGTTTTTAGATACAGAAAAAAATGTTAGTAGCGAAAATTGTCCCTATATATAACGATATAATATTACGAACAATGAATTAGTGAATATCTAGGAGACCAAAGTAAATTAGTGGATAACTACGTAGTTATTGTGGAGACGAAATCAAATGAGTACCAATTTTAATATCTAATTTACTTTTTTAGTTACTAGAATATGTTTAGTTTTTTGTATATTTCATATAAATGTATGTGATTGTGAAATATACTTTTAAATTAATAAGATTTTTTTATAGGAGTAGTTATTATTAAAAAGTATGTACCTTATAATCCACGTGTGTAACAATTGCTTTTATTTTTAAGTTGACATTTATGTCCAATTATGTCAAATGTAAGCATTAATCTTCATGTGGCCTAATGGTTAGAGTGTCTACTATGTAGTTGGAGGTCATGAGTTCGATTTCTCTATCCAACATAAACTACCAATATCTTTACAAGAAGGCGAAAGGGGTATGTGGGTGCCCGTTTAGCGCATGGGGGTGGGGAGGGGTGGAGTGGTTGAGGCGGGGCAGTTCTATTTGCCCTGTCACCCGGTGAGTGTGGGGCCAAGAATGGTGACGTAGCAATAACCGGTATGTACCTTCATGCTTGGTAACCATTTTAGATACCAAAGCATTAGTCGCTAATTTTGTGACACCAAAATTGGTCTCTAAGTCTGTCACTACATTATCTACCAACAATTTGTGGTCGCTAATGTAGCTACTTAAAAGTTCGTCCCTATTATTGTCGCAAAATTAACCACAATGCTTTTAGTCGCTAGGTGGTAGCTAATTTTGGTCGCTAATTCTGTAGCTAAATTAGCGACAAGGCCTTTAGCTACCAATGAAATTTAGTCGCAAATTCCATCCCTAAGTTGATTAGCCACGGAAAATTGAAGAGTTGCTACTAAAATTTCAGTCTCTAAGGAGACTTCACCTTGTAGTGAAATGAGGGGGAAAACGGTCTAAATTTAGCACACAACAGTGGGCTATGACACTCGATCGAGTGCCTCCTGTACGAACTGCTATCCACTTAGAAAAGGCGTCGATCTCGAATTTGCTTTAGTTTTAAATCGATAATTTATTAAGCCGCGTAAAAATATGGTGTAACAACTCAGGTTTAAAAAAAACTTAAAACAATATAAATAGTATAAATAATAGGGTCAAAGGTGGCAGAAACACCCGACCAAATCCGAATCGTCACTATCTCGACATTTAAACTAATACATTATTCAAAAGTGTTCAAACTGAAAATCAAAAGAAACTTAAATAAAAGGTCTCTCTCCACAAGTCTTCCCCCAACACAGCATCACAGTCAATAGCATCTCGGAAGACCTGAAAGGGGGGGGGGGGGGGGGGGAGGTCCACAGTCAGTGGGGAGCAACTAGATGTTCTCCCAGTCATTGTTGTAACAGGTTGAACATGAATAACAATAATAATGAAAGATAACATAATCAAACGACATGTGAAGATGTCAATACACATTATGACCAACATGTTATAAGTCACGATCATATAATTTATTGCAATTCATAATTAATCATAACGATCGAGATAGATACTACGTATCCATCCATGCATGTCGGAGTAAGGAACAACAGACTTCATACAAAGATGTATAGGATATAGAATGAACACCGGCTAGAGTATGTAACTGATACTCTAACTAGTCAGAGCGTGTAACTGACCCTCTGACACAGAGCGTGTAACTGACCCTTCATTTTGTGAAGTATGTAACTGATACTCCACGGTACTATGTATAGCGTGTAACTGACGACTATATGTCTAAGACCTGGCCAGACCTCTCGACGCAATAACTGTACGTCGAACGACACACGGGAACCCAGAACGTGTAACTGACGAATCTGGACCCACCGAACATAGACCAATTAAACCTCTTGCGAGCAGTATTGGTTCATTCTGATAGTATGTAACTGATACTACCGTAATCTATATCACTAACCATCATGTACGTTGCACAGTGTAACTCACTGCCAACTGCGTGAGCAACCTCACGACTTCTACGTAGTACAGTGTAACTGACTGCACTATGTAGTGATCAGACCTAGTATAGTGTCACTAACTATACTAGGGAAAATCAAGCCCTAGATAGTGTAACTGACTATACCAAGTATTAATCGTTTGTGATAAACATTACGACTCAAACGTAAAACAATGTAACTGATTGTTCTAGAGGAACGAGTATAGAAGTAATCAAACAACAATAATATAATGAAGTTATAGCACAACCGACTATAACCTTAGCGTATTTGTAAGGTGAAGGAGAGATTGAAAATTGCCATGGAGGACGGTGAATGGACAATGACTAATCCGTATACAACAGCCAAGGGCTATCATTGGATGAGAGAAAGGGAAGAGGAAGTGACATGGCATAGAATCGTGTGGAACAAATGGACTATCCCGAAGCATAGAGTTATCGCTTGGCTACATCAACACAGAGCAATGAATACCAAGCAAAAGCTGCATAAACTGAACCTGACAGATGATACTTTATGCTGTGTGTGTGGAACACAGGAGGAAGACCTCGAGCACTTGTTCTGCGAATGCAACTACAGTAGATTGATTATGGCGATGCTGGCAAATTGGACAGACCAGAAGTACCAATCCGGGGTGAATAATGAATGGAGATATAGAATGAGAGGAAGCAAACTTCAGCGAGATGTCGCGAACAGTGTGATTAATGCTGCTATTTACAATATCTGGGAGCAAAGGAACAAGAGCAGGATGGAAAGTGGGCTATTAAGGCCACAAATTGTCGTTAAGAACATTAAGAAGGAACTTCAATTGTATTTTAAGAGCATTCATAAAGGGAGTCTTAGTCCTAGGGATAACACCTTTATCTCTAGAATAATGTCCACTTGATGTATATTTGATTTATTCATTGATATATACAACTTACATTTCCACACAAAAAACCGACTATAACCTTCAAATAGTAATAGGGTTAAGGTCTAACGGACTATAACCCTGAACATCTAACTTGTATTAGAATTCAAGGTCAAGGTAAGGCCACATTAACCTTGTCTACTAAAGTGAAGTTATGTATGTAACGTCAACCCAAAGGTGGTGTCATAGTATAACCACTATAACGTCAACTTCAAGTTAAAGTTACATTAACCTCGACTATAACCTTGTGAGGTTACCTTAACCTCAGTGAGATCATAGCTTCGTAACGGTGTTACGTAATCCTCAAGTGAAGGGTATCGTAACTTCCCACTGAAGTTACGTTGACTTCAAGTAAGGTTACATTAACCTTCTTATAACCTCGTGAGGTTAAATTAACCTCCGAGAGATTATAACACATGATAAGGTTTCATTAACCTCAAGTGAAGTTGTACAACAACTTTACAATAAAGTTACGTAAACCTCAACTAAGGTTATATTAACCTTGATCATAACCTCGTGGAGTCATTTAAATTGAACCCCAACGAGACTATAACCCCGCATTGAAGTTACCTTAACCTTAAGTTAAGTTTTGGTGTAAATGTAAGTATATATATCAAAATCAAGTCATCTTACAACCAACTTGTACTCCATATCTCCCTATTTAGCTATCAATCATCTTAGCAACCTATCAACATATGAATAATATTTACAAGGAATGCTTTTCCTGCAACATATAAGTTTTGATCTTATCTCCATTTGCACTAACTGAATAACATACTCTGGATGATCAAGCCGCAATTGGATTCTACATTGATTTCGAACCCTCCAAATATGGTACCAAACCCCTAATATACCAGCTGCCACTACCTGCTTGCTCAATAAAGATTTTAGTCTAAGTTTCCTCCACCAGTCCGCTGTATCAGCAGCAGGTACCTGTACCCGTAGCCAGTTTGATAATAGTAAGAAGCAGCGTTTAGCATACTGGCAAGATGAAAACAGGTGGGTGTGCGATTCATCTGCTGTTCCACAAATACAGCATTCCACACTCATGATGCCACTATATTTCTGCAGTCTGTCCCTAGTAAGTAACCGGTTCTGACATACGAGCCAAGCTATAAACCCATGTTTAGGAAGACTCATACGATTCCAAACCAGTTTATCCCATCCCACTTTCTGCCCATGGACCCTTAACCATTCATATCCCTTTGCAACTGTGTATTTCTGTCCCTGACTAAGCAGCGTAGGAAACATATTATTAGAGTAAAATAAATCCTTAACCCAGCATATCTTCCTCCAAGACCAACTAGAGTTAAGGGTAGGTTGATAAGAACACCAATCCTGATCTCGAAGATAAACAGCATGTATCCATTTAACCCATAAGTGGTCCGCTTTACTTGTTACCCACCAAGCATAATTACCAATGCAAGCAATGTTCCAAAGGTGGTTGTCCTTGAGGTCCAAACCTCCCTCTTCTTTAGTACGGCAGACTTTCTCCCAAGCTACTAATGGAGGGGAATTATAGTGCTCAATTCCTTGCCATAAAAAGTTCCTGCATATAGAATTAATTCTGTTGATGACACTAGTAGGTATGATAAAAATACGTGCCCAATACATGTGAAGTGTGCTTAGAACCGATTGCACCTACACCAATCTACCACTGTACGACAGTTTTCTAGCCCCCAAGGCTCTGATCCTTCCCACAATCTTCTCAGTAAGTAAATGACACTCCATCACTGAAATCTTCTTAGGTGACATAGAAATGCCCAAATACTTAAAAGGTAAACTCCCCTTATCCATTCCAGTAATGTCTTTAATCTGTACCGCATCTTCCTCCTTAATCCCATTATAATATATGCTCGATTTGGACTTATTCATCTTTAGTCCAGACGCTTCAGAAAAAGCACCGAGTGCCCGCATAATCCATTTAACAGATTCAACCGTCCCTTTACTAAACAGCATTAAATCATCTGCAAAGCACAAGTGACTTAATTGAATGTATTTGCAGTGAGGATGATACCTGAACCCCTGCTGTTTTTGCACAACCAAAAGTATCCTAGTGAGATACTCCATACACAGAGTGAATAAGAGCGGGGATAAGGGGTCCCCTTGCCTTAATCCCCTTCTTGCCTTAAAGAACCCAAACGCTTCCCCATTAATCACTAAGGAATAGCTGGGGGTAGTCAGACATTCCATAATGATGCTAATAAACATTCCAGGAAACTGCAATGCTCCCAATATCTCTTCAACAAAAGCCCACTCAATTGTGTCATATGCTTTCTGCATATCTACTTTGAGGATAATTCGAGGAGAACAGTACTTTCTGTTATATAAACGAATCAGATCCTGGCAAATATTAATGTTTTCTACAATGTCACGCCCCTGTACAAAGGCACTCTGACTAGGGCTCACAATGTCAGGAAGGATGCCTCTCAATCTGCCGCATATTACCTTAGACACGCATTTATAAATTGTGTTACAGCAGGCAATTGGACGAAATTGGCTAACGTTCTGAGGATTAGAAATTTTAGGAATGAGGGTGAGATTCGTATTGCTAGTTTGTTTCAGTAGCTTACCACTCCTAAAAACATCTTGTACTGCCTCAATGATACTTGGACCTGTAATGTTCCAGGTGTCTTTGAAAAATTGACTTGTATATCCATCCGGGCCCGGAGCTTTATTGCCATCAATGCTAAACATTGCTGTTTTCACCTCCTTCTCTGTTACCGGCTGCAACAGCATCTCTTTCTGCTGGAGTGTAACCACTTTTCCCCGTCTAACAGTAGGTATATGCACCCTTGTAGTGGTTGTTCTCTCACCTAGGACACTCTTGTAATATTCAATAAAAGCATGTTGTATTTCCGTAGGCTTATTAAGATGTTGCCCCCCCATATTCTGAATTTGGAAGATTTTATTAGTTGCTCTCCTTTGTTTAATTGATGCATGGAAGTAAGCTGTATTCATATCACCTTTAGCACTCCAATTAGACTTAGCTTTCTGCTGCAAAAACTTATATCTCGCTATGTCCAGTATCGCAAACTGCTTGGCTATTGCACTCTCATTATCCATAAGGACGGTATTAGTAGGATCTTGCCTCAATTGGGTCTGGATATTGAGTAAGGCTGTCTCCATAACCTCAGCCATATTTACCACATCTCTATATTGTTTTCTATTCAATTCTTGGAGTCGAGCCTTTAAATTCTTCAGTTTCTTAATCACCTGAAACATCGGGCTACCTTCTATTCTATTTCTCCATTCATGGTCAACAATTTCCATGAAGTTCTCAGATGCGGACCACATATTGAAGTACTTGAAAGAATGCTTCCTTTTCTCATACAGATTACTAAGAGTAATGATGCCAGGGCAGTGATCATATAGCCCTTCTGCCATAAAGTTAACCATGGATTCTGGGTACTGTAATAGCCAAGTATCATTATGGAAAACTCGATCAATTCTACTGAAGACCCTGCTCCCTGGTTCATGTTTGTTATTCCAGGTGAAGTGTGATCCAATAGTTTTTAATTCACTAATCCTGCAGTCCTGAATACACTCACAAAAAAAGGTCGTATCTCTGCCATGGTAACAGATCCCCCTCCAATCCTTTCATCATTCCTCAAGACATTGTTAAAGTCTCCAAACAAAATCCAAGCCCCATTACTAGTGCTGGCATAGTTCCTGAGCTGAGTCCACAAAGGGCTACGTTCAGCAGGTTTATTCAGCCCATACACCATAGTACACCAAAACCACCGATCACTTCCAACAGTATTAACCTTCAGATGAATGGTTTGAGTAGTAATATCTAAAATATCCACCTGATATCTCTGTGGGTTCCATAAGCACCATATACGTCCACCCTTATGTGTAGCATTATTAGTTGTTATTGACCACTCAGAAAACATATTGCTAGCAGTATGCCAGTTATTACTACCTATCTTTGTTTCCAGCAGACCAAATAAATTGACCTTGTTATTATGCATAAACCATCTTATTTCCTTCTGCTTCTTGGTTTTATTCATGCCTCTTATATTCCAGAAACCTAGATTATCCATGATTGTCTTGATTTAGTAGCATTCCATCCCCTTCATCCCCTTGTTGTTCTTTATTATGGCCTCCACTAGTTGAAGTTAGCATCTCCAAGAAACTGAGTCCTTCTGCAGTGTACATCATTCCCCCCGTCTCCAAGTTAACCTTAAGTTAAGTTGTATAGTAACTTTCCAATAAAGTTACATGGTCTTCAATCAAGGTTAGATTAACCTCAACCCTACCCTCCACATCGGGCGATGATAGGACGAGTCATCTAATACTTAGGGTTGGATCCCTAAAGCCATCGATGAAACAACCCTAGCATCTCAAACGGAGAGGCCAAGCGGCTCACGTACGAATTTTAGATGTTACAACGGATTAGATCTAACAATTCTAATATAACGAAAATGATAATTATAGATCTAATGAAATAATAAATCGTTCAATTAACATACTAATTAATTAGACTCTTTAAATCATGAATATAGATGCAACACAAATCAATTAAATCATGTTACAAATCATTAAAATCACACAACACATTCAAAATGCATAAACACGATAAGAATCACATCTAGTTACCAATTTGCGATTTAATCAACGATCTTTTCTTCAACGATATAAACGTCTTCCCCCGGGCACATCTCCTTGTCTATACCATCATCAATCACGTGCCTACACCAAACAAAAACCTAATTAAACACTACTAAAAACAATTACGAAAACCTAGCGCGAAATGAAATGAAACTTACGAAACGATGTGAACAATTGCGCTAGGATCGAAGAGACTTGAAGAGGATGATGAATAATACTCCCTCCGTCCCAAAATGTTTGTCCGTTTACTTTTGCACAATAACTAAGAAAATGGTGTGATAATTGAGTATGTAGGCAATGATGACTCCCTTTATAGGGTGAGTCATAATGTTGGGTGAGGTAGGGTGAGATAATGGAATGACAAAATGATAAATACTTTAACTTAGTAGGGACAAAGTTGTAAAAAGGGATAGACTAAAAAGAAAAGTTGAGAAATTGGACAATCTTAAAGAACCTACCAAAAAAGGAATACAGGACAATCTCAGTGGGACGGAGGGAGTACATAATAGAGATGATGGAGGCACGAAAATATAGGTATGGAGGGAGTATAGGCATGGCTAAGAGGAGAGGAAGAGAGGAGAGAAACAAAACCTAATTCTAGGGTTTGCAAATGAGAAGGAAGGGTGAAATTCTCACCTAATCACATGTATATATAGGCAAGGATTATGGGTAAACCCTACTTGGGCCCAAATCTCAATGCTCCCTCAACAATCCACATGTGGAAAGTAAGGAGAGGTTAGCCTTGACCCAACATTCAAGCTAAACCGACAATAGATTACAAGAATACGATTTTCGGACAATTAAACAGGAAAAGAGAATATCCGAATAGAAAAATGATAGGAATTAAATTAGATAAATAATTTCGGATATTGGAATATATGAAATGGAATAAATAATTATGTCCAAAAATTCGGGGTGTTACAATCCAACCCTCTAAAAAGAAGTTTCGTCCTCGAAGCTTGAAGTTCAAAGACAAGATCAAAAGAATATAAGAATTACAAGTGATCATCACCACCAGTCGTCTCGGAATCCAAACCGCTGCGCACTCTGATTCTTATAAACACTCAAACCACAAAATTGTATCTTAAGTACTCAATGTTAAATAATCATTATCCATTCTAAAACCTCAATCACATTAATCCCAAATAATCACAACCCAAAATAATCGCTAAATCAATACCGTCTTCCTAATAGTCGTCTATTTTATCACGATATGACCTTATCGAGTAAACGTGGTCAACATTTTCACACCAGCATCACCTTAAGCATATGGTTAACTCTCATAAATACCATTACATCTTAGATCCCATAATATCAATGATTGCATTACGTTCACCAAGTATTCTCAATACCCTTAAGTAATACTCATCGATGTACAACATCTTATCTCATGAATTACCAACTTCTACTCCATTTATTTTAAACATTAGCCACAAATATCAGCCATCATTCCAAAATGATATATTCTTAATCCATAAATAACTCATATAACTTATTTCCTTAAGAAAAACTTCAATAATTCTCTTAGTTAAAGGCATAAGTCACAATATTCCCAAATAATATACTATAAGATAAATCTATTCATCAGGTCTCTCATTCCTTGTAAAATCATGAAACCATAATCGTACATCTTACGCCACACACAAACACTCAATGTCATCAATAACGATTTCCTAAAAAATACAAGGATTTAACACTCATAATCCTAAAGTAAACAGCGTCATAACAACCTCTATTCCAAAAGTAAACTTCATCTCAATGATCTCTAATCTCAAAGGAAACATCATCTCACAGCCTTTAATCCCAAATTAGACTTCTTCGCGACCAAACTCTTGATAATAATTGCTCTCTTCTTTCATACTTGCACATCTCCAAATACAATCAATTCTAACTTATTAACTCAAGAGTAAATCACAACAGGAAAACTCTTAAAGATACCTTAAGAAGAGACGACACCACCAAGTGATCCAAAAGGATAATAGTACGAGAAGAGTAAAGCTCGGGTTATCAAGGATTAAGAGTTTTGACAAACATATAACCAAAAAGCAGAATGTGTATGTAACATCAAAGAGACATTTATCCAAAAAATAACCGTGATTTAAATCAACAAAGCACGCTTGAAAAAGTCTTTACACGAACCATGCACTTATTACAATTATTAACGATAAACATTCAGGCATATCTCACATGACTATATTTTATCGTATATATTAAAAGTTATATCAATGATTCTTCTCACCTATGAATAGTGCACAATGACTAAATGTATGGAATTGATTGAAACGGAGGGAGTACATGACAATAATCAAAGACTACTTCGTTTTACAGATCCTCAACTCCTCAAGCATAACTAAGATCTAATATAATTTGCAAAGTCATATTCTTCCTTAGTACTCATTCATAAATGTATTATAAAATTTTACGGTTAAATGAAGCAAATTATATACTATGTACTTAGTATAACTTGGATCGGTTAGCCAAAATGCTGTTCATTCTTGCAGGAGCATCTAAATCGTTAAAAAAAAGAAAAAAAAGGAAGAAAAATATTGAAGAACATAACATTTACTTGTTAAATTTCTTTGGGTGAAACAAATATTGTATTCTCTCAATCTCTAATATTTATTTATATCTGAATAAAATATTTCGAACAAAAAATATAAAAGTAAAACACACAATGGAGAAAAAGAAAATGTAATATACGGAGTATTTACTTAAAAATTCTCAATTAGTTAGTTTTCGTATGATTGAAATAAATTTATAGCGCTAATTTGTTGACCGATGTAAAGGAAAAGTTGAAAATTAAAGTGACGGTATATATACGGAGTAGTAGTAATTAGGGACTTAAGGGGTAGTAAAATAGAGAAGTTTGGGCATGGGAAAACGAAGGGATTGAAATTGGTAGTTACTAGTACAACATAAAAAAAATTGTTATTTAAGTTTACTTTTACCTCTTATTTTTTCTTGATTCATCAACCTTCAAGTTATGTTGAAATGATGCCACGTGTCATCCTCTTACAACTAAAAGAATAGGAGTTGATGATGTGTCAACTTCTCATGAAGTTTTTTCCCTCCAAATTACCATCACTCAAATAAGGAAACAATTAAACTTAAACAATTACTACATTTAATCCAAATTCAAGTCAAAGTCAATATTTATGTAAAATTAGAAGAAGGATTATTCAATAAATAAAATTATCATGCACTCCGTATGTATTAGCTATATATTAAAAAATATACTCCGTTTATATTTATGATATAATTTATTTATTTTTGTGACAAAATATAAGTGTCTCAGACTATCGAAGTCTAAGTATTGTAAACAAATATAAAATCTTGACGATGGAAAAAATTACGGAGTATATAAAATACTTTCAGATTTTGATTTTAATATATACATATTTGGAGTTATTTTTTTATCTAATAATATTTGGAGTATTATGTTATCTTATAATTTGTTAATTAAATTTATAAATGACCTCAATATATAAGAGAATGAATTTTGATGTGTGAATATTGGTTTTGTGATTAAAAAAACATTAATTAAATAATCAAGTAAAAATTATAAAATTTTGTTATTAGCTTTGTAAAAAAAAATATGTTCATTAAAATATTAAAATATGAATTGAATGAGATTACACAATTATATCTTGATTATCATTGAAATTTTAAATTATTATCTAAAATATAAAATGTAAATATTAAAAATGTGAAAAACTAATAGGGTACCAATAGATATTTATAAGTCATCATTAAATATAAAATTATAAATGTACCGTGCATTAATGCGCGGGATCTAAACTAGTACAATTAACAACACAACTAACTACTCAACTTGCCTTTCTATATATTTATATCTTGATTTACCAAACTTCAAGTTATGTTGAAATCATGCCACATGTTATACAATTAACAACATAACTAACTACTCAACTTGTTGTTTTATATATCACTTTCGCTTCTCGTCCTCGGCGATTTACTTAAAATCGTCGACAATTTTACATAATTTACCTATTTTACCATTTACTCCCTTTTCCTTCCTTAACTAAACAAAACAAAAATTCATTTGTTTCATCTCCTATACCAACCGTCAACATCCTTTCCCTTCATTCACTCAACAGCAATTGATTTTTCAACTTCAAAAAAAAAGCAATTATCATCAAAATCAACTTCAAACAACCCCAATTTTCCCGTCAAGCATCCACAACGAAGATCGGCAAAATCAACAACCTAGCATCAGCAACAACAAAAATCATCAAAATTAAACCGAGATGGAGTTAATTACAAGGGGAGCTAAAGTGAGAAACAACTATTCAGAATCGAGATAATTAACTCTCGACCCAACCCAGGCGCATCTCTTCGTCGGCCAAGTAACAATTTTTTTTTTTGAATTTTCTTCTAATCTTAAACCTAAATCGATTTCCCCTTTTGTTTTTCTAAATTTTGTAGTGTGTTTGGTTTGATTGATTTGGTTTTTACCTAAAATCTTAAGAATGCCACTGTCTCATAATCCTCCGTTTCGGTTTCGGGTTGTGTTTAATATGATATCTACTAGTCAACGGGTTTTTCAATTACATCTTGTTCTTCTACTGTAATTGTTAAAATTACTCGATTTTGGGCTACTTTCTCCCTACTGTATGGCTTGTTGTCCTCTTCTGTCTATTAGGAAGTACGGGTCTAATTTGTCATCATTGGTTTATTTTGTGAACTGTGAGTTTAACATTGTACTGTGGTAATGAAGTACGTGAAACTGAGATTGAAAATTTACCTGAGCAATGAGAAGGTGAAAATCCTCATCTGAATAATTTATAGTTGGTGCACCAGTAATGTTCTGTGAGCGAAATAAGCACTTGGCATTATTTTGCCTCCTTGTAACCTACACTCGTCCTGATAGTACAGATGCATCGTTCCTGGTTGATTCATAACAGGACGTGCGTAATCTGGTTGTTGATTCTGCTGCACAAAATAAGAATTCTGTGTGAATCTGTAATTTGTTGCTGTTGATAATTTCTGTTGACTTTCATGGTGCAATACTGTATTCCTATGAGCAGATGCCATCGACATCCTTCACTTCTCATGGAGTCCTGAGAAAAGATGGAGCAGAGCCTGCAATGCCAACTGAAACTATAAACCTTAATCATGGACATGGGAGCAAGGCTGGTCCATCAAGCAGATGGATTTCTCCCCTGATGCGGATCTCTTCTGCGAAGTGACAAGTGGTTGTATCTGCATTTGCTTACTCCTATTTGGTTGCATTCACCCAGTTTTTTGTCCATCCAACCCATCAACTTTTTTTAATGAATAAAACGTCACTTTGAGAAGAACAAAACATCCCTGCAAATGCTAATGCTTCCAACTATATTCACTCATCCGGATTACCTTAATATATGGCTACTTGTGATTTCTACTCTTCCTACTTTACTTTGTCTTAAAGAGTGTACCACAGTCAACCAAAGAGAAGTTTACTTTTTTCTTACACATTACCTTCGTTTAGAAATGTAAAGGATTGCATATGCTCCATCCAGGTGAAAATTATGCTGGGATGATCTCTTGATGTTTATCTATAGACGCCAATTGCACCTTGGATCTGCCTCTCCTCTTCCATATGAACTTGTGACGTGCAGATTACGTGACTGCAACATTTGATTTGGATTTACAGTGTATGACTGGAAGCCTGATGGAATACCATGAATTGCATCCATCAGTCATGTATTTACAATTCTGTGTAACATGACAACTTGTGGCTTATTCTTTCGAAATGCACTTTAAATGTGAAGTGCCTACGTCGCCACATGGTTGTCATCAGCAACATTTGATTCATGGTTGTGTGAGTTCTGTTTGTACTTTTCTGCAAATTTGATGTATGTGACAGCAGCAGTAAATATTAGATTGAATAACTGTTAAATTCCTCTCAATATGTAAATGTGGTGTTAATTACTGTTCCTTTCCCCTACTCTACTCACATTAGAGAATTGTTCCTCTGATGACATTTTTTTGTGGATTCTTTTTATCTGTATAGTGGTTTCAAAAATTCTGTGGTTCTTGAAAATTTCTCTTATTTTTGGGTTTTTTGGTTGCTGGGAAGGTCACTATTATGTAACCTCAAGATTTTTAGAGGGTTTTCTGCCTCTTAACTTCCACAATATTTGATATTTTGTGCAATAAAGATCACCGATAAAGACGAACAGTTGGCATACTTTCACGCCGTCTTGAACCAATATGAATCGTTGATACCACCCTCACCAGAACGCACTGTTGAGGACGTTCCGAATCGTTCTGCTGCGAGAGGGGGTGGCCGCCATGTACATGTTAGAGGTAGTCGAGACGGTCGACGTAGTGGAGGACATAGCCGAGCAAGGGGTAGCAAGAACTAGGGGAGGGTTGTTAGTTATTCGTGAAGACTTTTAATTGTTGTTGTTAATGTTTTCATCGACCTCGTAATTACTACTTATTTTGTAATGTTGCGTCCCTACTTACTATTACATTCTATGTTTTTGTATTTGTTCACCCTTAGACAAGAAGACTAGATTGCATAATATAAATGTAAATCGGCAACAACGATAAAGCCCAAAGTTTACAAAAATCACTCAAAATGTGTGCGACGAACAAGAGAAAGAGGAACAAAAGAAAAGTAAACTTCAACAATCTGTTGGGATCCTATGTACTAAAAAAAATTACGGGCAAAAAACAACAAATTGACTATCTCGAGCTCATCCATAAATCTACTCGTTGTCCGAATATATCCACAAAATGTCGAATACTGGGATCGCACCAACTTATCCACGCAGGGTGTACTATGAGCATGGAAAATCCAGCTCGTAAGCGTATACGCTCCCAATGATCGAACGCATGTACAACACAAAGGACCCCATACGGCCCATTAGCACCCGGCGGCGCTGCTAGTGGCAAGTATGTAGTGCATGCCCCGGCCACATTCACCTTATTGACCTCATGCGCAGTGATAACACAAATAGCCCAGTTGTGTATCGTTGCGAATCCGAAGAAATCGTCAACCTCCAACCAATGTTCTGAACCAACGGGTACACGCTCCATGAATCCGATGCGTTCACGTGACGTAGCCCATTTCTCCGGACCATATGCGTTTTCGTACATTAGATGAACTACCTCTCTCCATAAAGAGTATCTGGCCTGAGTGTAGCCGTCTTGATCTCCCCGTGTTGCATGTGATATGACCCAAAAACCGCAGTGACCGTCACCTATAATGTTCTCCCAACCTTCTAAGTATGGACGTAAGAAATCAGGGACATACTTTAATGAATGAAACGAAATCACGTCCCAACTTTGTAGTTCAACTCCAAAGAGGCCCCAACATTCGAGTCTCAACAACCAGTCGAAGCTGGTCCAGAACGTGGTGGTGGCACATCACGTGTAGTAGAGTCCCGGTGTGTTCGACTTGCGTGCTCAAATGCGGATGGGTCCCTACGTGTCGGATTCCTGGGTTGGGTATGTCTCCTAGGTCGTCCCGTCGGGTTCTCGACAACATCAGGCTCTTCGACGTTCGTCTCTCCAGGATGTAGACGGGCTAATATAGTCTCCATCACCTCCTCCATCACTACCGGATCAGCTCGTCTGACTTCCGCAATCATCTCGTGAAACCTGTCCTCGTCAGTTGCCGGCAAAGCTGCGTCGGTTCCGTACGCCAACGTCTTCCAAAATGAATCAATATCACGAAGGTGCACCTTACGACCCTGCGCCCTCAGTGTATAGAGTCTACAAGCACACAAGAGTCCATGAGTGGTGGGATACGAACAATCGCACTCATCGTATATGCACTCCCCGATGATGTCCGCGTCCTCCAACTTGTTTCTCATCAATTCTATCGTATGCCTGTCCACATAGTTGAATTATTTGGTAGATGTAAACGTATGATATATGTTAAATTGAAGCAAAATAAAAATTACCTGGACACCTTTCCAAATAATAACGTCCAAAGTCCACCGGACTCATGAAGTACGGTTGATCGGGAGTCCTCCAACAATTTCCTGATTTCAACGTGCTGTCGTTCGATTAGCTGATGTATACGCGTCCATATGGTGTCGAACGCTAGACTCGGACTCCTCAAAGAGTTTTTTAGTGCTCCATGGGCGGATTCGACTATCCCCGTAGTCGTGTTACTAAAATGCTTCACCTGGTTAGTGTACACTCTAGCCCAGCATTGTTTGTAAGGTAACCACGTCCGTGTTAAATATCCGAAAATGCCGCCCCATTTAGTACCGAAACGAACCCACGCTGCATCGAATTTTTCATGTGTCTCCGCGTACACAATGGGATGGAACCAGTAATCGCGAACAATGTCGCCAAGTGTAGAGGAGTTTAAAATGGTGGCAGCACGAGCTTGAACAGCGCGAGTAACGTGAAACACACAAAATAAGTGAGTCGAACGAGGGAAGCTATCTGGAATCGCTTTAATTAACCCGAGCTCTCGATCCGTCACTATTGCGATCGGTGACACATCATCAATCAACAATGACTTGAGCTTCTCCAGTACCCATTTGCACTCCGGCAAAGATTCCGTCCGAACGAAAGCAGTAGCAATTACAAAACTCTTGTTGACGAGAGTCATACCGATCATCTCAAAACGTGTGAGCCCGTATTTGTTAGTTTTGTATGGCGCATCAATTTGTACGACGTAGTAATAAGTTCTGAACATGTTAACTGAAACCCGATTATCCATGAATGATCGTAGCAGACGACGTGTCCCTTCATCAACTTCAAACCAAACTAAGTACCCCGCGTCATGTGCAAGCTTCAACATTTGTTGCACTGGATTTCTGCCACCTCTATCTTTCGCCCTAACTCTATATGCCCGGTTATGAATAAATCATATACCGGGACGGGGCTTATCGGGATCTCTAATGTAACCCCTCATGAATCTTCGAAGAGGGACACCGGCTAGAACTTGGGCTTTCTCATCTTCATCAAGCTTAGCATGTCGGGGATGACCATCTTCATAAACCGTGAACTTATGATTATGATATCCGCCCCCATTAAGTACCGACAAGTTCCACTTGGGGGGATGAACCAGTATCTCGGTCACTTTCAATTTAAACGAACAACTGATCTTCGTCGTAGCAGTATTTTTGCTCTTCCCGGGAGTTCCATTCTCCACCCCCCGAGGATCTCCGCCCCTACGACAGTAAAAATAATTTATGCGAAATTTTCCGCTACGATCCCTTTTGTTACTACTCTTAACTAGATTGAACTCGAGAGGGCGTGCCCTCAATTGAGCCCAGTTGAACGCTTCGTCAGACCTAGGAAAATCAACGTCAGTCTCAAATTGGTCCGTGTAATCAATGCCGTCATCACCGAATTCTGCAGCAGAAATCTGCAAGTTCAATTTTAGTTTTTACAAAAGTTTTAGATAACTTTTTCTACAATTATCGAATTTTGCATCCTCGAATTCGATAATTATTTGGCTTTAATGTATCTATATCATCATCGTAAACATCCATATTTTAAATAAATAAATAATGTAGAATAGGAGAGATGAACATAAGTAGGAAAATTTTCATAAACAAATTGTGAGTCGATAAAATGACGAGTATTAAGTACTTCGGAGTAACAATTAAGAAACGTAGATTAGCTAATTAACTTCTTACCCACAAAAAAGAAAATAAAATAAAAAAAAATTAACTGCAAGGAGTGTCGAACCCCTGACATTCAGTCCACCAACTGCTCTACACACCATACTATGTATCTTATTGCACCAATTTTTATTTAACCTAAAAGCAACTCGGGCTAAAGCCCAAGTAGCCTAAGGCTAGGTCCGCCCCAACTTTAAAGTTAAAGGACTACGCTTATGGGCTATTCTCGGGCTGTCTTTCACGCCTATACCGAAAAGTTGTTCACGACTGTCTTTTCTTTTTCCGCAATAACCAAAGAAATTACACCGCGTACATAACAAGAGAAATTAAAACTAACCTCGTCAACGACGTCGTCTTCCGAATTATTTTTGGTATACGGCAAATTCAAATCAAAAGGGAAATTGTTAACCGTGTTCGACATTCCGGACAATTGTCAACGTTATTGGAAAAATCAAAATATAAGCGTTTCAATGTTATTCCGCTGATGATTCAGTTAAATTTAAATATAATAGTGCTACTTTCGGAGGTTAAATAGTGATAGGTTAAATAATGGTAATTAGGTTAATCTATATATAAACATAAAAAGGCATTCCAACAAGTTTTTTAAGAGCTTCTAATGAGTGACATGTGGCAACACTCTAATGAGTGACATGTGGCAACATTCCCTTCCTTTCCTCTATTTGCAAATTGACTTTGTTTGACCGGCTAAAGGAGAAGATGAAAGGACAAAATGAAGCAATTTATAGTGCCTTAAATCACAAACTGACTTCTACAACAAACAACCCACGACATTTTTTTCCTCGAATCACGGATCTGGCAATCGCTGTTCCAAACAGTCAAGCTTGACTCAAAACCGCCACTATTCTTTTTAAAATGTAAGATTATATGAGTATTTTTCCTCTTAAAATTGGTTCAATTGGATTATTATTAGTATTTCCTCTTAAGTTTTTGGTTGCACACAGGTATACGTCACCTTCTCTTAATGTACTCTGTATGTTAGTATAATCTATTTATATCTATATATATAAACATAAAAAGGCATTCCAACAAGTTTTTTATGAGCTTCTAATGAGTGACATGTGGCAACACTCTAATGAGTGATATGTGGCAACATTCCCTTCCTTTCCTCTATTTGCAAATTGACTTTGTTTGACCGGCTAAAGGAGAAGATGAAAGGACAAAATGAAGCAATTTATAGTGCCTTAAATCACAAACTGACTTCTACAACAAACAACCCACGACGTTTTTTTCCTCGAATCACGGCTCCGGCAATCATTGTTCCAAACAGTCAAGCTTGACTCAAAACCGCCACCATTCTTTTTAAAATGTAAGATTATATGAGTATTTTTCCTCTTAAAATTGGTTCAATTGGATTATTATTAGTATTTCCTCTTAAGTTTTTGGTTGCACACAGGTATACGTCACCTTCTCTTAATGTACTCTGTATGTTAGTATAATGCACCCTACATGATTCGACTTTAGACTACTTCATTGAATAAAATATGTTTGTCATTTGTAGGACATAAGGCCGGGATGATTCATCAAAGAAGATGTGTTTTGGGGAATTACTTGATCTACAGAACAATCTAATCATCTATCTATTATGTTTAGGATTACCTTGATTACTCAAACTAAATAAGATAGATTACGTAGAACAAAATCACAACTTTTCAATTAGTGTCCCAACCTCACAGGTAAATTCTAAACCTCAATGTTTACTTAATTTTTTGCTTATCAGAATTTACTTTGAGTAGTAAGGAGTAATTATCATGTTACTAATTATTTAACAACTATGTCACGTTGTCACTATTAGATATATCGTATATATGTCAAGATATTATTTTCTCATATTAATGATTGTGATATAATTTAGTTTAAGTAATTTGTATCTTTTAGAATATTCTACTTATTGTATACTTCTACCCTAAGGAAAATTGTATCTTTTGTAATGTCTTATATATAGGACCTTTATTCATCAATAATATTCCTGCAATTCATAACCAATAATTCTTTCATAATTCCAACAGTCACCACCACCACCAGACCACCCCACCCTAGCTTGCGAGTAAATTTGTTCTCTTATTATGTTCGTTATGTTAGTAGCTATGATAAACTCAAACATAACTCGATAGATATGAAATTGCAAGTTTTAAAGTAAAACATAATGATATTATCATTGAAGAAGAGAAAACAACCTATGATAAACAAGCAAGACATGCTCCCCAATACGTCACATATAACAACGGGCAGAAGAGTAAGTATGTCTAATATTACAAATAATCGTATTATATGTCTGATTATGCCAAGTAACCGAGTATGTTTATCATGCATCGCAGGGATGAAACTGAAGAGGGGGAAAAATCACGGAGGGGACTACTAGAACTGGAAAGGTTTCGGGACTACTGTTACATACTATTGTTACTTAAGAAGTCTACCAACAAAATTTGAAAAATAATTTATATAGGAGTACTATTGTTAGTTACCTAAATAGCTAATACAAACGAGCATGTATGCGTTATACTAGAATAATACTCTGTCTGCTTTAAATGGTTGTCCCGTTTCATTATAATACTCCTCACATATATTTTCCAAATTGGACAATAATTTAAAACCGGAGGCAGGAAGTGTTATCATCATTTAAATACTATTTTCACATATCATTAACTATTTTTATTTTTTGTTTAAAAAAAATTATGTTTACTGTTTTTTAAATGGTGTGTAAGTTGAAAATTTTGGCGACAAATAAAACTATGGCAATAATAAAGAAAAATCGTATAATATATAAATCGTTAGACCCGTGAATTTCACGGGCACGAAAACTAGTTTAGTTAGTAAATCGTGATAATATAATAGTAGTTAGGTTAAATATAATTTAGTTAGGTTAATTTAGATTTTGTTTAGTTATTAATTAAACAAAGGGCGATATGGTCATTTACTATCATATTTGCCAATGACGTTAAGTAAACCGCCGACGACGATGAGTAGTCCCCTTATATATTTATATAGATAGATATAGATATGCACGACTTAATCACTCTTGGCACTCAATATTCAACATGGCCAGTCGACACCACAACAACACAACCCCAAGCCTTTGACACCTTCGATAATTCACAACCAAAAAACAATTAACCCAACCACCTTCAAATGAGTACAAGTAGAGTAAGCAATATCTTTAAGCCACCATTTTCGCACCCATTAAATACTCTAACAATAAAGCGAAGAATTAATAAACAATAGAAGTTTAAAAGGTTAGGCTAGGAAGAAGGTAATAAATGCAGGATGAGCTGAGAAAGATGAAGTAAGGTGAAGATTTAATTAAGCATTTGGGGTAAAGGCAGTTGATCAAGTGGTGAGAAAGAAGATAGTAGTTGTATGAAGAAGGAAGAGGAAGATGTGGATGAAGTGTAAGAGAAACAAGGTTGTTTAAATGAGAGAATGGAAGTAATTGTGTTTGAGATTAGTGAATAATAAACCAACCGATTAGGTTAATTAAACTGTTTTTCGTCAAGTTTAGATGGAATCTGGACTTTTGTGACGGAAAATGTTAGTCGGTGCCTTTCGATAAAAAAAACACAGATGATAGGTGCTTCTGGGCTCAAAAAATAACTTTGGGTGCCATTTTTGCAAATGCCTTAAATGTTAGGTGTTTTCCGACAAATTACCCTTCCGCAAACATCCAATAATGATAGGAATTAGGACAATATGTTTTTTCGTCAACATTGTTCATTTAATGGGACTCATTATACGATGTAAAGTGAGACTAAGTCAACGGAATTTACGAGTTAAATGAAATTTAAATCTTCGATGTTCGAAATGAGTTTTTTTAATTTCGAATTGATTTTAAAATTTTTGATATTAAACTTTTACGATTTAATTGATTTTAAAAATAAATAAATTTGTTTGAAGTTGTTTTTTTTTTAATTTTGATTTGAATTCAACATTTTCTGTATGATTTATTGAAAATAAATAAATTAAGGTTTATTTAAATTACTTTTTCTTTTGCGAAAATGTAAGATATTATAGATGTATAAAAAAACTGTACAAAAGCTTTACAATTCAGTCATGCCTGCAAAGACGACAACCACCTTCTCTCAAACGAGGTAGGAGTGCCTCTAACAAGCCATGCTATTCTACGACGAATAACCTTCTCAATCAAATCAACCACTATTGTAGGACGCATTGCCTTTCCTTCTAGCCGATATAGGTTTCTCTGCCACCAAATATGATAGATTGCCGCAACAATAGCAGCTCGAAATATATGACGTTGCAATATTGTACCCGAGTTTCAGCCAGCACCATCAGGGGACCTGATATGGGAAGTTTAAGCCACCCATGGAGTAATTGCAGCAGCTGACTACTGAACTGACAGTCCAGGAAAAGTTGCGTCAATGTCTCAGGCGCACATTCACAGTTGCAGCAACTGTCTGCAGAACACAGGCCATGGCGAAATAGTCGGGCTCTCATGTTAAGCGCCCTCTGAAAGACCAACCACAGGTGAAATTGGTGCTTGGGTAGAGTCCATTGACTCCACACTTGCTTATTCAGGTGACAGAAGGGCGTCCAGGTCTGAGAAGTGCATACCCAGCAGCGATGCTATAGGACTCTCCACCTCCAATCCATTTAGAATCGTGAAAATGATTCTTGAACCTCTCTTTTAATTGACAAATCTTCTTCCAACCCCAAGTTGCTGATAGACTAGGGATGTAATCCACCCATATTTTCCCCTTAAGATAAAAACTATGAATCCACTTAACCCATAAACAATCTTTGTTCTCAAATATCCATGCTACAAGCTTAGCAATAGCCGCAGCATTCCAATCAGCAAGGTGTCTAAGCCCCAGACCTCCCTCCTTTTTTGAACAGCAAACATGATCCCATGCAACTAGAGGTGTGCGTTGATGTACTGAGGTTCCATCCCAGAGAAAGCTCCTACATATAGTATTAATACGAGCCACGACCCCCTTTGGTAAGATGAAGATCATTGTCCAATAAGAGTGAACATGAGACAGTATGGACTGAACCAGGGTGAGACGGCCAACTGTAGACACTCACATTTTGACCGCCAGGTGTCTATAGCAGTTTCCAAAAAACAACCGATGATGGTCGGACGTAAACATAGCTTAATACACTCGATTTTGGACTCGGAATCAATAGTAGTCGGCACGAGCTTTTAGCGGAGTAAAAATCTCACCAAACCGACCTCAAATTCAGACCCAGTGGGTCGTTTCCAGTCAAATGAGACTAATTTGGGTCAAAACCGTCACCAAGGGCAAAACCGTCTTTTAGCGACCGGGTCAAAACCCGGTCAAAGGCATTTCCGAGCCATAAATATCTGGCACACTACCTCGAAAATCCAATCCGAAGTCAAACACCTACAAAAAATCAGCAATGAAGAAGAGTTCAGCAACTAAAACTCTCCCAAAAGGACAAAACTCAATCTCTAAGGAGGTCTCCCACCCGGCTAGACCTACTCGATCGAGTGGACCCATAAAATCAGCCAAAACCGGGTGTTTTCTTCCTTTACAAGCCACCCTTTCCTCTCCAAAAACGGAATCCTATTGCTTCCAAGAGTACTACATTTCCTATCCGAAATAGGAGTTTCTTCCCATCCAAGCCAGGAAACCTCCCCTATAATACACCTCCCTTGCACACACAAAACATCAACATCCACGACAATTACAATTCCTGACACATATCAACTACACACGATAATTCCAATCCCGACACACAATACAACGATTCACAACCCGGAATTCCAGCAATACTAGGCATATTATATTCCGATCTTTCCTCTAGAAATCTTATAGGATTCCCGACCATTCACAGCTCGAAATTCTAGGCAATTTTAGGCAAACCATATACAAACCCGAGAGCAAAACTTGACAAATCCTCTCCCTAACCATACACACCATAACTCTCCTATATAATCTTAACGCTCCCGCGCCTAGGCCGCTACTACAAGTTCGTTTTCAAGATAATTAAGCATGTAGGTTGAGGGTGTTACAAAATCCCGACTTCTCCCTTTTCTTCTCTTTCTCTCGTCCGTCCGTTTCTATTTACGGGTCGTCGTCGTGTCTTTTTTATTTCTTTTCTCGTTCCTAATATCGATATTCTCGTACTATTTTCAATAAAGCATCATCCCTAGGATTCGATATCGATTCTATAGTCGAATATCGGATCTAAAGGGATCAATCATCAAATCATGTTAAGCATAATCCCGTTGAAACCGAGTAATGGTCACATGGTCCGAAAAGACTAATTACGACATTACAACGTGGAGGAATTATTTCGTCTTAACAACATCCAAAACAATTTATAAACGTCTTTTTTCAAAAATCCACTCTAAATAGTCGATACTGATTCTATAATCAAATATCGAATACGACGAACATCGAAAATTGAATCGAGTATAAATCATATTATATTTTTCACGCGATTCAACAAAGTCACTGATTTTTCGAAAATAAAAACCGGTTAGCAGTTCGTACAGGGAGCACTCGATCGAGTGTCTAGCCCACTCGATCGAGTGGCATCCCTTAACTCGGGCAGGAGGTTTGTTTTTCGAAACCACTCGATCGAGTCCCTCAATGACTCGATCGAGTGGCTCCTGGTTCATCAAAACCGTGAGCCTTCAAGCATCTTCCGAGTCCCGATAAAATATTTCTTTATGGTTTCGGTCAACACGTGTCAAGTCTATC
Organism: Agrostemma githago; assembly: GCA_958450325.1. Taxonomy (NCBI): domain Eukaryota; kingdom Viridiplantae; phylum Streptophyta; class Magnoliopsida; order Caryophyllales; family Caryophyllaceae; genus Agrostemma; species Agrostemma githago. The sequence goes on from OY288246.1 coordinate 21,851,077, forward strand.
ACGTGATTCATGCATCATATCTTTTGCCTTATTCTAATCTTTTTACAAACCGTTATATCGTGACTAACGCGTTTGCTTCTATTTTGGCATTCTTTTGTTTTATTGTACTAAAACGAATCTCACATGCTAAATACAACTTCAACTTAGTTCAAAGATGCATTAAACGACGTAGATCAAGCATAATTCACATGTTTAGTCAAAACGCTGTTTGCATATCATTCAACCGTCAAACTAACGCGCGTACACAAAAAATGAACGATATCTAAGTAGAGGTCGCTAAGTGCGGGCGGGGTTGGGTGTTCTTTGTGAACTTCCCAGCACATACCCTCACCCCTTACTCGGAACCGTGGTTTCCGGATGTCCGAAACCATTGGCATACGAGAGTCATTCAATACACGATTACCGATAATGTCGGTTCAGTATCGCAATGCAAAGGGACAAACCCCATAATCTCTGAAATCGGAATGAGCCGTACTTTGTGCACAACCCACTACGACATAGAGTGGGTTCGAACGGGTCCGAATTCCCACAAAATTCGGTGGCGACTCCAACTTCGATTTAAATTTCAATTCGATCCATCTCACAAAAGATTCATTCGCCTCCCCAAACCCGCGCGTGGCCGCGTCGGGGTGGACCTATGTCATGTCCACAATTTGGCAACTCCGCTGGGGAGTCCTGATGTACCACTCGTCATCGGGGTTCATTGGGTGAGACTCGAAAAGAAATCGCTCGATTATTAATGTACGCGTTTTAGTTCGATGGTTCATGCATAACCCAAATCTTTCCCGGGCCGGTTACTTGTGATCGACGTCCCACTATACCGCGGTGCATTCCTAAATGGGTGCGCTAAAGACTTCTATGGCCGAACTCGCATGGGTCTCACGGCATGTTCTAAGTTCAATTCGGCTTAGGAAGTCCGTCCTGATTTGCGAGAAAGTCGTCGCTGTTGGTATCGACCCAATTTCGACCGACCGAGACTTAGTGTAAAGCATACACGCTCTCGTCATAATATTTGACTACGTGCTACTTGATTTACATGTCATCTTTTTTCCAGAAAACCGTCGTTTAAAAAAATATACATCTTTTCAAAATTATCCATTTTTCAAAATCCTGAATACTACCGAAATTAGGATATATGATTTGACTCAAAATAGCTTATTTTTAGCCGGTATTCTATCCATTTCAAAAATTCAAAAAAAAAAATTGACTTTTCAAAAATTTTGGGCCCGACGGCACTTTCGCCAATTTTAAAGGCCGGGATCCTATTTTCGATTTTCAAAATTTCGGAAGTTCGTTTTCAATATTCAAAATTCCGAAATTCCAAAAATCCATCTTTTCAAAATTTTGAAAAAAACCGAAATACCATCCGTTTCGGGACCCGCTTTTCAAAATATTCAATTTTCAAAAATCGAAACGCTGCCGAAATTTAGACTTACGATTTGACTCAAAACAAGCCTACTTTCTAGCCGGCATGCTATCCCTTTCAATATTCGAATTTCCGATCCTCATTTGATTTTCGAATTTTCAAAATTCCATTACGATTTTCAAATCTTCAAAATTCCATTTCGATTTTCGAATTTTCAAAATTCCATTTCGATTTTCAACTCTTCAAAATTCTATTTCGATTTTCAAACTTTCAAAATTCCACTTCGATTTTCAAGTCTCCGAGATACCGTTTTCAATTTTCAAATCTTCAGGATCTTATTTTTTATTTTCAATCGGAAATTTATTTTTCGTTATTCAAGTTTTCAAAATTCCAAATATTCGACTTTTCAAAAAGTTCGGTCTTGTCGGCATGTTGACAATTTCAAAAGACGGACTGTCTCCCAATTTTTCAAAATGCGAAATTATTCGCAACCATTCTAATATTTCAAAATGCTTGGTCTTATTGGCCCACCACCAATTTCGGGACCGTCCTCTCAATTTTCAAAATTCGACCATTTTTCAAAAACCTTCTTTATTTTAGGAAGTCGACCCTTTCAAAAACCTTCCTTATCTTAGGACTTGCCACATTTAGTAGTGTCGGGTCTTTTTCTAAGTCGTCGAAGTCTCTAGTGTCGAAATTCCGTTGATCCTACATCACGGGTTTCCTCCCTATCCCAGTCCGCCTTATTTGTCAAAGGCATAACCAACCAAAACGAGTCATACACTCGCAAATGGAAGGCTCGTCCAGACACTCGAGTGCTAACTAGAAAGTCTCACGCGACCTTTCCCTCTAACAGGACGGTCCCCACGACCTTTCCTAAGGGAATTTCGCCCGTCTTTCAATCCGTTAGTCGAGTCATCTCAATTCAAGAATCCTTTAAACTTAAAGGTCTACCCTAATCACAAGGTCTATCCTTATTCAAGTCAAGTCGATCATCGAGTTTCTCTAGCGTCAAAACTCTGTCGATCTTACATCACAAGTTTCTTCTCTTACCCCGTCTGTCTTTTCTCGAGGCCGAGTCAACCTTTTACAAGGCGTAGCCCTACAACAAAAGGTTCTTGATCCTTACATCTAAGGGTCACTCGTCCGACACTCGAATCTTAACAAAGTCTTTGATCCCACTCGGGGATACCCTTCAGCAGAGCGATCAATCACGATTGCTCTAAGGGTCATGTCTTAGACGTGTCATCTCACGTACCCCACTTTTGAGTCACTCAGATGCCACACCGTCTGAGTCCAATCAGAGTCTTTAGTCTCACTTGGGGGTTGTCCATCACCCGAGCATTCGACCACAGTCACCTTAAGGGGTACCTTACGTCCATCCTACACCGGCGTCCTTATGATGCCTTCTTCGAGTTGTACCTATGCTATGAATACTCGAGTCACCTAGGTTTAGGTAGCCACGTTTGGTCCGAGCACGCGACGCGATCAAACACGGTCGCCTCATTTTTGGACTCACCCTCTCGTAGCCCAAGTCTCATGGTCCAGTCCAAACCAGAGTCGTTACCTTATCTAGATCAACGTTCGAATATCCCGATCCGAGAGTCTTAGTCATTCCCGTCACCCCGGGCCGAGTTTAGTTCGACTCCTACTCTTGCACCTGCGAAAAACCGAGCTTAGGCGAGTTCTAACACCCGTCGCTTCTTCCTACCAGGGACCCAATGAACGAGACACTACCTAACCACGAGAAAGCCCGCGCCATCGAGAAAGGGAATATCCAGGGAAGCATGCTTATGCTATCTTGCTCCATTAACAATATCTTCTCGAAAATCAATACCGCCCAGATAACCTAGGCTCCAGGGTAGCCATCATCGAGGAGGATCTTGCAAGAACCCAATCTCGTCTAACACAACTAAAACGGGTAAGGCAGCCAATCACCCAACCGGGCCATTTAAACGGTGATGACTCTTATGGAACCATCCGATACCCCCAGGATGACAAGACCGAGAGAGGTAATCCACAAGTCACCTCTCCGAAAAATCAAGAACCAGTCAAAAGTAAGGACATTTACCCACTTGGATATGTCCTACACCGTCGTTTTCCAAAGTTTGGTTTCGAAGGGCCTAATACTACCCATAGGCTCAACAGCCGACGTACCTTTCGAAAAACGCTCCAGAGCATGGAACGCCGAGCATTACTGAAAATTCCACAGAGGGAGGGGACACGATACAGAGCAGTGCTGGAAACTGAAACACCTCATCCAAGATTCCCTCGATGCCGGGAGGACACCCGTCATGGAAACATTGTCACTTGAAAGGCCCCTCATGGACTATACAAGGCCCAACGACCAAAGCATCCAATCTATCTCCCATATATCCAAGAGTCCGGATTTGATTTGAGTCCTAGTCTGAGTCCGAGTCTAGGATGTACTATTTCTTTCAATTTCAAAATCAGAATCAGAGTCATTTGTATTCTGTCCTCTTTTCAAAATTCTATAATATCAGCTTTTTTATCTCCCATATATGCTATCCTTATGTGTTTCGGAGAACATGATCAATGCCATCATACACTATGAGCACACGCACATGACTATTATAGGCACATCTATAATGACCACATAAACTGAGACCCATGTTTTCCTTTACCTGTTCCATGTCTGGAATAGAAAGCCACATAACTACCCTTAGCAGGAGTGGTATCGAATCCTATGACAAACCTAGGTAGTCTCCTAGTTTGGGTTCCAGACGGGAGACAAGCTCATTTCCCACAATAAACGCCCTTCCGATAAGACTGACCAATCCCTACCTTAGGTGTTAGACTGACCAACAAAAAAAAGGGAAAAAGCAAAAAAACTGAACGAAAATCGAAAGTCCAAGGAAAAAAAAGCAAAAGGCCAAAACAGAAAAAGCAGGCCATCATAAAAAAAGGCATCCCTTGACCAGGGCACGATCAACCCAAATAAAGATCCCACGACCGGGGCTAAGAGGTCAACCCAAAAAAAACCAGGACCACGTTTAGCGGTCAACTCAAGTGAAAGTCCTTTGACCGGGGTACGGTCACTTCAAGAATCATCAATGCCCATACTATCCTATAGGGAAGAGATAATCAGGCTGGTCAGCTAACACCAAATCTAGCCTTCCCACATTACAACCCTCAAGACCTTCTCGAGATCTAGACTAGAGACAACCCAGAATTTTGAGGATTCAAGCTCCATAGGATACCCCTAACCATTAGGGTCAGACATGGAAATCAGATCCCGCACTATCAACCTACCCCGATCAAAGTCCGAGTCATTTTTACTCGACTTCCCCATTTCCTACCACATTACAATACCTTACCCTCGAAGCCTTAGCTCCACAAAATCAAGCTCCAGATGTCAAATCATCAAAGCCACTTACGACCTAGCACCACATTTTCAAAAACATCCAAACCAGTTACCAGCCCCAAACACGGGAATTCAACCCGTGGTCGGCATATAACATGCCCAAATAGTTCACACCACCTCTGGGGGCTACCCCGGAGAACGCTCACAGTCACAGGATCAATATCCTAACCATTCTAGCCCTTTGATCAAGACATCATTGGGAATGCACCTAGCCAACACCATCGCTATGGCTAGTTACACACAAAGCCCTAATAGATTAGGCACCATAGTATATCTTTCAATCACTGAACTACGGCTTGGTTTGATTTCACCATACGTGAATACGTAGGCAGCCTTTCAACAGAGGCACAATCACCCATATTGACACATATTCGAAAAGCATCGTCATTCCGGTCACGACACTGTCATAGTTCTCAACAGTTAGCTTTGTCGTCCTGAGGGCTTCTCTTAGGCAGAAAATCTCCATCCACTCGCATAATCCAAATACTTTCAAAATCTAGCCTCCTTTCTATAGAATGTCCTAGTACTCGACTTAGTCGAAGACGAGAATCTGTCAGGACTCGAAGCAATACCCACTTTCGGAATATACCCCAAAATAAAAAAAAATTGAAAAAAAAAAGATCCAAAAGAACACCAGTCTACGGCATTGCTACTACTAAATCCTGTCATTACAGAATACATATCTTTCCCATTCCGAGGATTCGACCATGTTGTCACTCGCCTAGGCTACGGAATAGCGCAACTTAAGAGTCTTGTCATCTTAGGTGGCCCACCCCCTACCGAGTCACGGTCCAACCCCTCAAGAGTCCAGTCGTGTCTGTCAACTTGTTCTGTCGCGTCTAGAGTCGAGTCTGTCGGTAGGCCTCTCTCTTCAAATTCTCACTTTGAAATCTGCAAAACTTAGTCATTTGAGAAAATCCTTTTCGACAAGGTCAAATTTCAGTCTATTTAAACTGCAAATTTCTTTTCTGCCCCTTTTAATTTTGAAAACCTATCTCCTAGCACGTGAGTTGCTTTCAGGACTTCGATTTCAAAATGAAGCAAAAATCATTTTCTCCAGCGCAAGTCAGTCTATAGATACTAACTGCATTTCCTGTATGCTATCTTGCTATCTGCTGTATTTGCTATTTTGGTCTATATATCTAACATTGCAGGTACCAGCTTGGCTTCTCAACGGAATACCAAGTTTTTATTCCCCAGCGTGAGTCGGTGTTTCGCCCAAATGTTACATACAAATTACTATGTGACAGCATACAGGTACACCCAAGACTCCAGAAGGAATCTCCTCGCAACTCATTAAAAACTCCCCAGCGAAAAGCCCAAGTTGACATTTCTCCTAAAGAAACACGGGATGTGTCTGCAAACGGGCACACCCAGGGCTTCTTAGGCAAGCTCCTGCGCAATTCCGAGTTGGGATGTGTTTGCAAACGGACACACCCAGGGCTTCTTAGGCAAGCTCCCCTGTAATTATGAGTTGGGATGTATCTGTAAACAGATACACCCAAGGCTTCCTAGGCAAGCTCCCGCGCAGCTCCAAGATGGGATGTGTCTGCAAACGGGCACACCCAAGGCTTCCTAGGTAAGCTCCCGCGCAGCTCCAAGATAGGATGTGTCTGCAAACGGGCACACCCAAGTCTTCTTAGGCAAGTCCCCATGGAGCTATTAGCATCAACTCAGGTATGATTTCTATCTTACGGCTGGCGAGCCCTTTTACGCAAGTCTAATGGACTATATAAACGACCCGACCAGAAGTCTACCAGGTCTTAATCCTCGGTTGCCTGATAGCTACTCTGACTTTCGCCTTGTCCAAGCCTCAGTCAGAGAGGGGGCTCTGTAGACACCCACGTTTTGACCACCAGGTGTCTATAGCAATTTCCAAAAAACACCCGATGATGATCGGACGTAAACATAGCTTAATACACTGAATTTTGGACTCGGAATCAATAGTAGGCGGCACGAGCTTTTAGCGGAGTAAAAATCTCACCAAACCGATCTCAAATTCAGGCCCAGTGGGTCGTTTCCAGTCAAATGAGACTAATTTTGTAACAACCCGGATTTTCGATGACTTAAACTAATAGATAATGCGGAAAGTTATCTAAGTCATTTAATTAAAATTATATCAGAGTGTAAATAAATCCGGATCGCTACGGATCCTTACAACAAACGACTATTAATTACATTGTCTTGATTCACTTAGTACAGAATATAGATTGTATTATGCAAACATATTATTAAATCTCTCTCGCTCGATTCCCCAACGTCTTAGACCTGCAAAAAAAATAATACAGTGGACGTTGAGCGGGACAGGAACCAAGTCGTTCATCTAACATCACCTCGAACACATAAGACAATCATGTGAATAACAAATAATATGCTTACAAAAATATTAAAGGTTATCATGTAGCGGATAGTTTCCTTTAATTCAACTAACAACATGTGAGGTGATGAAGACGGTAAAGTTTAAAAGATGGGACATTGGCAGCCATTTGATTTTAAAATCATTTTTCACGTAAACAGAGAATAAACACATGAGTCGTGGCTCCTAGTATCACCGCTACACCCTATTGGCTTGCATCTCACCAATAGAAGTAACCGTGTTACCAACTTATAGACCGAACCAATCTTATGAGGTTTACATCTCACCCACAAGGCTCAATTGGGCCCGAACTTCTATTATATTATACGTTTATTCAGACGGGGCTCTAGGCTGAAATAAAAGCTGATGATTACATTCTCTGCATCACCAAGAGGGAACCCGCAGTTTTCAGAATTCTGTTCTGCCCCCGCTACCTAGGTGGTAATACTGATCAAGTACTCAGACTCTTGAACCGCAGCTCTCACTGCCGTAGGACGACTACCTTAAACACTAGGTCGACTCTCGGACCGCAGCCTCCGAGTCTGCTTTTCATTACAAGTGTAGTCGAAACATCACGCATGGTAGGATCCAACACAAGCTATTCGTCCCAAACTCGCATCGTAAACTTTATATAAAAGTCGCCCGTGAACAAGTAGTACATTATTTGGTGACCTTTTAATAATTGGTCGGACTCATTTGAAACAGTTAAATCCTCAAATACTTACTTTCAGTGGGACAACGTTACACTTTAATCCTCAAGTGTCACCCGAAACATTATATCCCAAATATCGTAATATTTTTAAAATAGTAAATTCTTTAAAATGAAGTTTTATATAAAAATAAAATTTAAGGTATAATAATAATAATAATAATAATAATAATAATAATAATAATAATAATAATAATAATAATATTTAAAAATTTATAGTTTCTGAAAAATATAGAAGTTTCTGAAAAATATAAATTAAGTCGTACTTAATCGATTTACAAAATTTGACGTAAAATCATTTTTTTATATTTATGAATCCCGTGTAAAAATTTCGGAATAAATCCATTTATTTTAGAAAAATGAATTTTATAAATTTGTACCTATATAAAATAATAAGTGAAATTTTATTAAAATAAGATTTTGTAGGTTACCAATCTACTCCATTATTATAATATACAAACAAATGTAAAGTACTAATAAAATATGACAAAAATTACAATTATATAAGATATAAAGTACATAGAATAAATCCACGTAATAAATAAAATAAAATGAATAAAATACAAAGAAAATGATATCAGTAAATTTTATTATTTTAATAAAGGTCTTTTAGTCATTTTCTCATTTTTTTATATAGATAGAAATGTACAGGTGATAAATAAATAAATTAAACAAGTGATAATTTAGTCAAGTTAAATTTAGTCATAATAAAATATGACGTAACATTTTGTTATATACATAAGTAATTTAGTCATACAAATAAGCCTAAATATTTAAGTAAGCAATTTATTAAGTTAGTAACACAATATACTTATATATAAGAAATGTTGTTAGAAGAAAAGTTTGGTTACCTTAATAAATATTACAGAGTATTTATTAACGTTATTAAGAATTAAGGTCGACAGGGTCAAAAATATCGTCTACGTTAGAAAAGTCGTCTTCTCTCCCCTTTTAAAGAAAATTTCGGGTCGAAATGGTTTGACCCAAATACGATTTACGAAAAATAATTCCGTCAAATAATGGGCAGCTCTTCAACCCCGATGCTCCAATTATAGAGAAGGACGAGAGAGTAAATATAGTATGTAGTACCGAGTATACAGTATAACATAGTAAGTAGAAGTAGTGTAGTACGATAGAGTATGTAGTATATGTAATACGTAGTAATAAGATGTAGTAGTATATTATGTACAGAGTAATAAGTAGTAGTAGTAGTAGTAACATATGCGCGTATGTAGTAGTAGTAGTGTACTCCGGCGTATTTATAGTACTCCGTAAGTAGTAGTGTAATGTGTAGGTTCTTTAGGTAATGTGTAGGTAGTGTAATGTGTAGGTAGTGTAATGTGTTAGGTGTAGGGTAGATTCTTTAGGTGGCTAATTTATATGTAGATTAGTGTATGCATGAGAATTTGACGTGGGAGTTTTAAAAGATGTTTACGTTTTGTTCCATTTCTCGTACAAACGTCTTTCTTTCTTAAAAAGTTGAAAGATAAGATTACGGAATTTAAAATAATGGAAACCGTAAAATTTATTTTTAAAAAGAAATTTGTAAGACGGTAAATAAAATAGACGATAAATAATATTATGGGACAAAAGTTATAAGAAATCATTATTTTAAAAATTCGATAAATTATTAAATTTTTACGAGATGAGAAAATGTAGTTAAAACGACAGGTCAATATTAAAAACAATTTCGAGTTTTATTCTTTATTTAACGAAAGATAAAAAATTTAATAATTCGATGAATAAATTCCCATATTTTTAATACGGAATAATTTTTTATTTAACGAAAATAAAATATTTTATTTACTTTAATAATTTTTCAAACGTTAAACTTAGTTTAAATAAATGTTTAAAATTTTAACTCTATTTGAAAAATACGGGGTATTACAAATTTGGGTCAAAACCGTCACCAAGGCCAAAACCCTCTTTTAGCGACCGGGTCAAAACCCGGTCAAAGGCATTTCTGAGCCATAAATATCTGGCACACTACCCCGAAAATCCAACCCGAAGTCAAACACCTACAAAAAATCAGCAATGAAGAAGAGTTAAGCAACTAAAACTCTCCCAAAAGGACAAAACTCGATCTCTAGGGAGGTCTCCCACCCGGCTAGACCCACTCGATCGATCGAGTGGACCAGCTCACTCGATCGAGTGGACCCATAAAATCAGCCAAAAGCGGGTGTTTTCTTCCTTTACAAGCAACCATTTCTTATCCAAAAACGGAATCCTATTGCATCCAAGACTACTACCTTTCCTATCCGAAACAGGAGTTTCTTCTCATCCAAGTCAGGAAACCTCCCCTATAAATACGCCCCCTTGCACACACAAAACATCAACATCCACGACAATTACAATTCCCGACACATATCAACTACACACAATAATTCCAATCCCGACACACAATACAACGATTCACAACCCCAAATTCCAGCAATACTAGGCATATTATATTCCGATCTTTCCTCTAGAAATCTTATAGGATTCCCGACCATTCACAACTCGAAATTCTAGGCAATTTTAGGCAAACCATATACAAACCCGAGAGCAAAACTTGACAAATCCTCTCCCTAACCATACACACCGTAACTCTCCTATATAATCTTAACGCTCCCGCGCCTAGGCCGCTACTACGAGTTCGTTTTCAAGATAATTAAGCATGTAGGTTGAGGGTGTTACAAAATCCCGACTTCTCCATTTTCTTCTCTTTCTCTCGTCCGTCCGTTTCTATTTACGGGTCGTCGTCGTGTCTTTTTTATTTCTTTTCTCGTTCCTAATATCGATATTCTCGTACTATTTTCAATAAAGCATCATCCCTAGGATTCGATATCGATTCTATAGTCGAATATCGGATCTAAAGGGATCAATCATCAAATCATGTTAAGCATAATCCCGTTGAAACCGAGTAATGGTCACATGGTCCGAAAAGACTAATTACGACATTACAACGTGGAGGAATTATTTCGTCTTAACAACATCCAAAACAATTTATAAACGTCTTTTTCAAAAATCCACTCTAAATATTCGATACTAATTCTATAATCAAATATCGAATACGACGAGCATCGAAAATTGAATCGAGTATAAATCATATTATATTTTTCACGCAATTCAACAAAGTCACCGATTTTTCAAAAATAAAAACCGGACAGCAGTCCATACAGGGAGCACTCGATCGAGTGGCATCCCGTAACTCGAGCAGGAGGTTTTTTCTCCGAAACCACTCGATCGAGTCCCTCATTGACTCGATCGAGTGGCTCCTGGTTCATCAAAACCGTGAGCCTTCAAGCATCTTCCGAGTCCCAATAAAATATTTCTTTATGGCTTCGGTCAACACGTGTCAAGTCTATCACGTGATTCATGCATCACATCTTTTGCATTATTCTAATCTTTTTATAAACCGTTATATCGTGACTAACTCGTTTGTTTCTATTTTGGCATTCTTTTGTTTTATTGTACTAAAACGAATCTCACATGCTGAATACAACTTCAACTTAGTTCAAAGATGCATTAAACGACGTAGATCAAGCATAATTCACATGTTTAGTCAAAATGTTGTTTGCATATCATTCAACCGTCAAACTAACGCGCGTACGCAAAAAACGAACGATATCTAAGTAGAGGCCGCTAAGTGAGGGCGGGGTTGGGTGTTCTTTGTGAACTTCCCAGCACGTACCCTCACCCCTTACTCAAAACCGTGATTTCCGGATGTCCGAAACCATTGGCATACGAGAGTCATTCAATACACGATTACCAATAATGTCGGTATCGGTATCGCAATGCAAAGGGACGAACCCCATAAACTCTGAAATCGGAATGGGCCGTACTTTGTGCACGGCCCACTACGACATAGAGTGGGTTCGAACGGGTCCGAATTCCCACAAAATTCGGTGGCGACTCCAACTTCGATTTAAATTTCAATTCGATCCATCTCACAAGAGATTCATTCGCCTCCCCAAACCCGCGCGTGGCCGCGTCGGGGTAGACCTATGTCATGTCCACACCAACATACGACAATTTCTTTGCTCCTAAACCAGTAATCGGCCAACTTGTAATTTTGTGTATCAATGTGTCACAATCTTGCTTAGTCAACCATGTTGTTTGGATTGACACCCCCAAATAACAAAACGTGATGAACCAACTACGCAACCTGAAATTCGTATAACTTCTTCTTTTTGGGCAGGGGGCATTCCAATGCAGTAAATGTTCGATTTACCAATGCTCATAGTGAGTCCAGAGGATCTCGTGAAAGTAGCGAAGGCCTGCATTAGAACTAAAATAGACTCCAAATTCCCCTTACAAAACAGGAGAAGATCATCCGCAAATAGCAAATGACATAATTTCAGCGACCTACATTTAGGGTGGAACTTGAATTGCGGTTCTTGCGTCGCATACTCAAGGATTCTCGATAAATACTTTATACAAAGGGTGAAGAGAAGAGGAGATATGGGATCTCCTTGACGGATTCCCCTTTTTCCTTTGAAGAACCCAAATTGCTGACCATTCAAGCATAGGGAATCACTCACTGTTCGGACACATTCCGTGATCCAGGCACGAACCTGCTCAGGGAAATTCAGCGCTTCCAATATTTGAGAAATAAATTCCCATTCAACACTATCATACGCCTTTTGTATGTCAACCTTAAGGAGACACCTGGGTGAAACATGTTTCCGATTGTATAATTGCACAATATCCTGAAACATCAATATATTTCCAATGATGTTGCGGCCCTTGATAAACCCCGATTGTTGCGGGCTGATCAGATCAGGGAGTACCCTTGCCAATATCTTACTGATGAGCTTAGATACTCACTTATAAACTACGTTAGAACAAACTGTCGGTCGAAATTGTGTTACGTTCTGAGGCTTCGTAACCTTTGGAATAAGCGAAATTGTCGTCGTATTGAATTGTTTAAGCAATTGACCTGATATGAAAAAAAATCTTGTACTGCTGTCACCAAGTCCTCTCCAACCGTGTCCCAAGCATCTTTAAAGAATTGACTGGAATATTCGTTAGGACCGTACCGGGTGCTTTATCTTTGGGGATACTGAAGCACACTTCCTTTACCTCTTGGCCAGATACCGGTTGCAGGAGAATAGCCCAATGCTCTTCGTTACAGACTTTCCCTCTTCTAACCAGCTCCTTGTGAACAGGAAGGGTAGCCTCAGAACTACCTAACAAAGTCTGATAGTAAGAAAGGAAGTCCACCTGAATGCTCTCTTGTGTGTCACACTCTGAACCAATGACATCTTTAATAACTGCAACCCTGTTCATCGTCCTTTTCATGCGTAGCATCAAGTAGAAGTAGGTCGTATTCAAGTCACCTTCCTTTAGCCAAGTAACTTTGGCCTTCTGACTCAGATACGTCCTCGCCTCTTGCAACATCAAAACTTCCTTCAGTTGTTGTTGTTCATTGTCCTGAAGGAGCCTGTTCGTCGGTTCATTTTGTATGGATATTTGCAACTGTTTTAGCCTCAATTCCGCTTGAATACATCTACTCTCAATTCCCCCAAAGCCTTCGGCATTCAGCTTCTTTAAGACCTGTTTTAGGCGCTTCAATTTGCTGGGTAAACAGAACATGAGCGGACCCTGAACTGGCGCTTGCCAGGACTACTGCACCACCTCTTGAAATTGCGGAGATTTGCTCCACATATTCTAGTACTTGAAAAACCTAGCACTTCTACCTTCCTTCTTCATCATGTGTAACACACATGGACAATGATCAAATGTGCCCTCAGGGAGGAAGTACACAAAAGCCTGTGGATAAGCCTTTAACCATACCTAATTAACCAAACATCTATCAAGCCGACTATAAACTCTATCCTCAGATTGCTGCTTGTTATTCCAAGTGTACCAAGCACCCGTAGAATGACTATCTTCTAGCCCACAGTCCGTTAAACAATCCTTAAAAGGGTTCATCTCTGCATCAGAACTAGTACCACCCAAGCGCTCCTCTGGATTCATTACTGTGTTAAAGTTACCTTCAACTACCCACGGACCAGTAATCTGATTGGCATACTGCCTGTGTCTTCTCCATAAATCCTCCCTGGCTTCAATAGAGCTAAATGCGCACACCATTGACATATGGTATTTCATCCCATTATGAGCTGAAACTTCAATATGTATGCATTGCGCTGAGACCTCCAAGACATTACATCCACATTCAATGAGTTCCACATCACCTAAACTCTCCCCTCTGAATGGTATCTCGTATTGGTAATGGACCACTTATTGGTGAGACATTCACTCACTTTATTCATATTAGTAGGTTTTATTTTCGTCTCTAACAAACCAAAGACATCTACATCCTGCTTCTGTAAAAACTCTCCTATTGTACGTTGCTTATTTATGTTGTTCATGCCCCATACATTCCAGAAACCTACTCTATATATGGGCCTTAATCATAAGAAATTATAGGTCCATCCACACCTTTCCCAACCTCCCTTACCAGAGACTGTTCTCTTTGCCCTGCGCTTTTGTTAATGGTGAAGTTTCACCAGATACTACTTGAGCATACGAGACCTCTCCCCTAACAGCTCTTGTAGCCACTGGTTTGATAGTTGGTATTCCAGTTTTGATAGTACTCTTCAAAGCTACAGTCGTATCCCCCGGCCTCCTATGAGAAGGCATGAGGGTAAGCTTGGCAAACTTCCTCCAGGCTTCTCTTTTGTCCTGGGGAGGTAGCTGTTTCTTAGCCTCCTCTTTCTTACAGTGAGCCTGTTCATGACCAAATCCTCGACATTTAGAACACTGGAAGGCTTCCATTCATATGACACTTTCATCTCAATAATATTACCTCCTTTGTAATCCTCCATAAAGTCTAATGCAATACAGTGACGGAAACACTGTAGATTTGGGATTTAAAACACGCTGATGTTCTAAAATTTTACAAATAGAACGGTCAGTCAATACAAAGGCCACTTTTTACAAAAGGGCTAAAAATAAAAATCTTTCAAATGGGTTTAACAATCCATAAATAAACATAAATCAAGCGGAGTAGGATCCACGCCACTCGCTAGCTCACACCAAACCCCGGAACAAATAATACATGTCATGTTATAAACATAACAGCCACAATTCAGTGGGGAGCAACTCAGGCAGCTCTCCCAGCCATATTACATAATATTAAAGCATAATTACTATTATATCAAAATAGTTGAAAATGGAAAACATTTAAAATGATACGGTAAAATACTTCAAAATGATTGCCAACCTGCAAATCACTGTCGTCAATCAATAATAATAACGGCATTATGAAAATCAATCAGTGTAACGGAATAGACTTTCACCAGGATCATACTAAACTAGGTTCGAGAATTCAGTCAAAACAAATTAGACTTCGGTCTCTAACTAAGCAACTCAACTATAACAGGACTGCGTGCAGCGAGGTCCTGGCTTAAGTAATGTACACCCCTCCTGGACACCAACCGTAATCCAGTTCAACCCGACGGCGACTTACACGATGCGATATCTAAGTATAAGGTCAAAATATACACACTCCTGAACACAAACCATGCTCAGTTCAACGACCAATGCGTCTCAACATAGACACACCAGCTTTATAGTTGATGGCAAAACGTATACTCTAGACTGTATTACTCTACACGTACACTTGTCCTTATTCCATAACTCCAAAACAAAGTCGTTTATCAAAACGTTCTTAAAAAGAAACTTTCTAATTTGGTAAACTTTCATCAAATATTAACTTTCCAAAA
Organism: Agrostemma githago; assembly: GCA_958450325.1. Taxonomy (NCBI): domain Eukaryota; kingdom Viridiplantae; phylum Streptophyta; class Magnoliopsida; order Caryophyllales; family Caryophyllaceae; genus Agrostemma; species Agrostemma githago. The sequence continues at coordinate 21,866,605 of OY288246.1, forward strand.
TAGGTATTATTATAATTAGATATCGTTTAACATTTGAATTATATAAAATAGTTATATTAGGCCTCGAGACATAAACATTATATTTATTAGATAGATGTATAATTAATGTTAAAAGTCAAGGAAAGTAAAAGTCATAATTATTTCTCAAAAGGTGGAAATATAAGTAATTAAAGTATTAAATTACAAATTTACTGATTTTTCAGATTTGCACTATCTTACTATAAAATTCATATTTAAATAATTAAAAAATCAAAACGATGTAAGACCAGTGAGGTTGAAAACTTTAAAAGCTTAAATACAACTTTTGTTTCTGGATAAAATCGAAATTCTTAATTTAACAAGGATTTTTATTCGTAGTTTTATAAACTGACAGAATCTGACACCCGATCGTATTTCTTTAATAAAACACGTTTAAAAATTTATTTTAAACCAAAACCAATTGGAAACATTACTAGACTCTTAAAATTTTAGGAACATAAATTACCCAGAATAAATTCAAAACTTTTCATAGGTTTTAAATTAGGTTTTACAAAAATTGACAGATTCGCGGACTAATCCGACGTTTGTTCGTAAACAATTTATTGTGACCAAAATACTTGGAATAATTATACAAAATTTAAAAGACATAAATTAGACTTAAAATAAATAGTAGACTATTTTCGAAGTTTTCAAAAATAAAGTATTTAAACAGGAGAAATAAATCGTATAAAAGCACTAATAGATTTCCAAACATGCTGTAACTTTGTTAAATACAATAAAACTTTCAATTTGATAATGTATATCAAAAACACGAAAATTAATAAATTAATTATTACTTATACGTTTAGTCTCGGCCTTATAATAATTTTAGAAGATTTGAAAAATTTTATCATAATATAGTTCAAACACGTTTACTAGTATAAGAATTCGATTTTAAAAAAACGATACTACAAGCAACTCCAACATATATATCATGCAATACCGAGTCATGCCATCATGTGTTACCTTCATTGAGATCCGAGCCAATTATAATAATCGTCATCGTCGGAACTAGCACAATCACCTACAAAATAAATTAATATATGGTATTAAAACCATATAAATAGTGAATAGAAAGAGGGAAACAAGACGGAGAATAAGAGTAATTAAATTACCCTTGAGATTGAAACGAATAAGGAACGAATTAAGGCTGAGATGATGAATGAAATAAGAGTTAAAGGCTGATTAGGTGCGACAAATAGCAGCAGAACACGACCTATCAGTCACAACAACAGAGACGACATAACAACTGCATCATCATTAAAACAGCAGCAGCATGTGCAGCAAACGTACCATAGCAGTAGCACCGAGACAAAACTGACAGCAACATGTAACAGTAGCAGGTCAGCGACGAAAGTAAGGAAAAGAAGAGTAAGAAGAAGAAGTAGACACGAACATTAGTATGTAGCAAAACCAACAGCACGCAGGACGTCACCGTCAACACGCAGGATCGGGTGCACTAAGCAACAACAGCCACATCACGCAACAGCAGCACACAGGTCACAGCAGCAGTGCATCAGCAACGTAACAACAAAGAGAAAAAAAAAAAAAAGGTGTTTGAGTTGGAGAGTGATTGATAATGAATGACTTATGTAAGTAGGAGTAAGTAGTTATTTATTAGGATATTAATATCCTCTAAAGGCATAAAATAAGAGCCGAAATCTCAGCACAAAACCGATCCCCAACAACAATACTCGGTCAAGATAGAGAGTTTGTAGGGTGTTTGTTTGTACTTTGTAGTGTACGCAAAAGACACTTTTTTATGAGAGGAGGTTGTGTGTGTGGTTGGTGTAGGTGTTTGGTTTAATTCACAAGGGAAGGAGTTTGCTTATTCATTAAAGAAAGTGAGAATAAGTGAGTCCGAAAAGGAGTCGAAAGCTACGAAAAATTAAGAGAGTTTGTATACCTTTATGAGACCGAGAAATACCAGCTCACGAAATTTATAAGACGGATTAAATAAATCTTAAAAGTCGATCATAAAAAATTATAAAATAAAATACGGATACAAGAAAAAATCGGGTCAAAATCGCATTAGAAGAGAATTAGATCCAAACTGTGAAATTAGCTAAAAATATTATTTCGTCGTAACATTAAATAATTACTTGACTCGAGAAATCAAATGGGTCAATCTCGAGTTTAAATAATTGTTTGAAAGAGAAAAGAATTCTCGACGAATAAATAGTTTTCATGAAAATGAATTAAATTGATTTCTCAAAAACAAAATAATGATTATTCAACGAAAGTTTAATAAAATGATTTCTCGAGAAAATAATAAAATGTTTTAATAAGTTTCGAGTTGAAAATAGAAATTTGAGCTAAAATAAAGATTTTAGGAATTGAGACGAAGTCAAAGTAAATCCGATAATAATTAAAATGAATTACGAGTTAAATCGCAAACAAAATAAAAATATGAATACAAATTTAATTTATAAAAATTAGGGGTGTTACATTCTTCATCCTTAAATTTGAGAGTTTCCCTTAGCTTTTGCCCTAGTTTCACCTCCACCATGGCACGTAACCTAGTCGAACTTTATTTGCGGTAGTTTGGTCAAGTTTTAAGAGCTTACCGACTATACCAATCACCCTAGGCAGAAATTTACCCCAAAACTTCAGAGGTAGGTTATGAAGTTGCACTAATACTGGTACCTCCCGCACCCTTTCTTTAGTTAGTTCTTCCTCCGGGTTCCAATCCTTCACAATTAAAGGTTTGTTGTCAAAGAGGCAATGTCCTCGGTTTAATATTGCTTCCTTCATTGCCATGGTGTTGAAGCGCACAATAAAAATGTCGTTAGCCATGAACGAGATTTTGTCTACCACATAATTCTTCCATATATGTCTAATGAACCCTTCAATCACAGCCCATGGGGGATTAGCTCTCATGATGAAGCAATACACCGAGTGCTTCCAATACTCGAGTTCGTCTTCCACTTTCTCTTTTGTAATTTGAACGAGTTCCTCTTCCTCCTCCTCAATGCTAACCTTTTTCCCATCCTTGATCATCCACCGCTGATTTTGGGCATCCACTGTATTCTCAGTCGTCTTATTATTTCTAGCCTGAATACCAGCAGCCAACGCACTGTCTGTCACAATCATTTCATTCGCAAGTCCATCCTCAAGATCAAACAAAGGTGTTGTACGCAGAACGTGCATAAGAGTATTGGCCACAATCTCATCCCCAAAACTTGAATCATCATCCGTGGCAATAGTGTGCTGCCTTTTCTTACGGGAGACAATGGGTTTACGTGCCCTAGTTGAAGCTTTTGAAGCTTTCCTTGTCATGGTACACAAAATCGCCTCAGGTTCGCCGCTTATTAAGAATGAATTCAATTTGAAATATTGGTTTTGAGACGTTTTACGAATTGCCGCTTTTATTCTATTTGAAAAACCAAGTTTTAAAGCATGTTTTAAACCCTTCTTTTGTGCGATTTTTGGGCTCGATTTTTAAGAGAGTATTAACCCAATCTCGTGCCTCGTTTGCTGTCGAGCTCGACCCCCTTGCACCAACCAATTGCCCATTTGCCCTTCGTTTTACCCAAACCGAAACCCGTGAACATGACCTGAATCAGTGAATCACGCACAACACACGTGCAACACCCACGGAACCCCCTGTTTTTTCCAGCCCATCGTTCTGTTTCCGACAACCCCGAACCGACACCAAACACCACCCAATTCGACCCTCCAAGCCCATTTCACTCACCTCATTTTAGCCCACATACCATCCCCATGATCCACCCAAAATCACGAATAAATAGTCCCTCAAAAGCTACCCACGAAGGCCGCAACCCCACTTGACAACCCATGTTTTGGCGTCAAAATAGGGCGTCCGAACCATATTTTCGAGATCCGTTTGGATACCTCATGCATGCTCACCTAAGCCTCCATGCTTAATCCCTTTGATAACCCGTATCTTATCCATCCATAATCCACTTAAATAGAGTTCAAGTGAAAACCGAAACAAATTTTCTCATAAAAGCCTGTCCAAAATTTCATTTGTTTCCTTCCCAACTTCAAACTCAACCATTATCTTTGCCTTTACCGCCAATATAGGATATTTTAGACTCCTATCAACATATTATCTTGTCCTAGAGCATCTTAATCGTGATTCGATATAAAAATGTTCTTCCTCCATGAACGGGACACAATATTTTGCACAGAAAAATCGAGCAACCACCATCGGAACTGTACATAATAAACCACGAAAATACTCTTTTGACAACCCATAAAGAAGCTTTGATGTTGTTACAAAATATTAAACCAGTTTTTTTTGCCATCAAGCAAATAATATCAGGATTTAGGATCGGAGCATCACAGTAGCTAGGTTGTTTGTCAACCGGTTCTTATCTCGAGGTACAAAAGAGAGAGAAATACAGTGAAACGAAGAGAACAAGAAAAAGATATTATGCATTATTCTAACAATAGATAGAGCCGCCTTCTCCACATTAAAAAGTTGTTGGACGAGCTGTAAACAATCTGAAAATAAAGCAATATATGCAGAATTATGTGATCCCAAGCCCACCGAACAACATTGAAGAGACAGAGAGCATCCGATTGGAGAGATGAAGTGATACGTGTGATTTATATGCGTTTATTCCGTTTTCTATGCACGCATTTCTATGTATATTGAGTAGCATTTGTAACACCCCATAAATTTCCTAGACGTAATAATACACGATATGCTAGAATATGTGTATAATAAAACTCGTAATTTGATTTAACTATTATAGGTAAAATTAAGACATTTAATTACTCCGCCAATAAACTATTTTGAACTATTTCAAATAATGTCGTGTGTTAAAACAAGCGTAAACAAAGACCGATTTAATTTCGAAACAGACTCAATTACGAGTCCCAAAACTGTTGTAATTAATCCTACCTACTTTTTTCTCCCTCTCTCCTCTTTTTCTCACCTTTCACGTCACTCTCTCACTCTCTCATCACAATCCACCTTCCTCCCTCTTTCCTAATTCATTTAATCACCACACTCTTCCTTCCTCCTGATTTCATTCCACTCATTCACTCTTACTCCACCATATTACTCTACCATAATAACCCACTACTTTTCACTACTATAATAAAACACACTATAATAATAATAATAATAATAATAATAACAAATAAATATATTTCAACCAAATCAAAGAAAGTAATGGGGTTTATCAAAATGAAGAAATAAGGCAAGCATGATTTCCTAAATTAACCAAGATTTTCATTCCAGAAAAGTTATATTTCTTCAAATTCCTTATATATAATAATAACATTCTTATATGTAATAATAAGGCTAATTTGTCAATAACTACCTATTAAATACATAGTTTTACAATTTACTACCTAATAAAACAAACTTCAAAATTTACCACCTAATATAAAGTATTTATTACAAATTGCTACCTTAGAATAATTATGAGTAGAAAATCAACCCCAATTTAAATTATTTTCACACAAATTTATACAAATATTCCCTTTATACCCTTGCTCCATTAATTCTTTCTTTTATCTCGTTCATTTTCCTACAATTTTTCTTTCCTGCATCCCTTATGCATTCATCTTCATCTACGTTCCCAATAGTCCGACCCTAACTAAATACACGAACTTAACTAGTAAACTAAATAGAAGGGACTTGAACCGAACTAACTCGAATGTTTATCGCAACATACAAAATTGTCCCCAGATTTTTTGAAAATAAAACACCCGAAAATGGACTCTGTTTAATTTGTTTATTGACTCTATTAGCAATGGAAATTCTATCATCCTACAAATAAATAAACTTGTTTAGGATGATCACAAAATTCTCTAGCATCACAATTAAATACGATTTTTTTTTAGAATTTCCAAATAGCAACTTTAAAAGTCATTATAATATAGGACTAATAAAACACAAAATCATTAAGTACAACTTTAAAAATTAGCTAAATTCTCTCTTATTGTAAAATCCTAAAAAGCGAAATTCACCAAAATCTATCACATAAACAAAGGAATAACAATAACAATGAGTTAATTAACTAAAAGTGAACATATTACCTCTTACTATCGTATATGATGTATCGATCAAATTTGTGTGTCAATTTGAAGGAGGAGAGAAGGAGATAGTTTGAAAAATTTTCATAGGGGAGATGATCAGTTGATATTGTTTCATGTTGCGGGTGATTGAATGTCTGACCTAATTTTGGGTAATTTAGGGTAAATAATTATTATGGGTATTTTAGTCCTTCTACTATTTTTCTTTGTGAGAGTCATTTGTAAATACTAATTTGTAAGTCAAAAATTTTACAAGGTAGTAAATTTTGAAGTTTGTTTTATTAGGTAGTAATTTGTAAAATTTTATATTTAATAGGTAGTTATTGACAAATTAGCCTAATAATAATAACGAAACCCAAAATTTATATAATTAAAGTCTTGCATGTTTTCTTTTAAAACTTATAAACCATCATTCTTTATTTTATTTTTCAGTTTATTTTAAACTTTTTGAAAACTTAACCATTTTTAGCCTTGCATGTGCTTAAAATCTACAGATCTAATACATTTGAGTTATATAGTTACTATCTTATTTTTAAAATTTTAAGTTTGGCATTGCATGTCCTTAAAAACGGTAGATCTAGTATATTCACTTATAAATTCCTTAATTTTATTTTCATTTTTTATTTTTATAAATTTCTGAGATTTTGGTGGGATTAATTAATTAATTTATTCTATGGGTTTTGGTGGCGAAAAAGAAGAAGAAGAAGCAGAGGAGGCCGAAGAAGACCTTGGAACCGAGATCGAAGAAGCATAGTTGCATATCTCGTTTTTTTTTTAGACCAAAAATCGAACCAAGGGTGGGTAAATTATATTAACTGATGAAAAATTCATTTTTACAGAATGAATTTTTCATATAACTGTTTGCATGTTAATTTTAGTCGTAGTTTTATGTTAATAAGGAGTTGCATGTAAGACTACTACTAAATTATGGTAAACATTATTATAATAACTTATAGTATAAATAAAACTTTGGTCTAAACTCCTAAATAATGAAAAGGGAAAATAATTAGTTAAGTGGCATTAGAGTTGAAATGGAGAATAATAAAATTTAGGATCTAATAAAATTTTAGAGTAATCGTATAATTAAGAACAAAAATAATCACTTTGGGGATGATAATATAAAATCCGGCATAGGGACTTTTCCGAAATTATTTCGTAGACCAATTACGTGCTAAATGATTTCTTTTATTTGTTATCCTTAAAATAATGTTGTAAATTTATATTTGTATTTTTATTTTTATTGTTATTGTTTTATTTAAAGACTTCGAAAATCGATGTAATTTAATAGATTAGGGCGAGACTTGACCAAACGATACCCCAAAATATGTAATATTAAAGACCTAGTTATTCTTACGAATAGGTTAGATTTCTAGGACCTTGGCAAGCGTTTAGGCCTGACTCACGATATCACTAAAATTCGCCTAAATAAATCTCGGTATTTCCTAAAAATATATATTTAAATAAACTTTTCGGTATACTTTGACATTTTCAAAATAAAATCTCTTATAAGACGAAATTAGGGTTTTTAGCTAGCATAAACAAATATACATCAGTCTTTTTGGATCTTGTCAAAACATTCCAACATGGACTTAAATCCACAAACAATCTTTTTAAAATCAAAGTATTTAAAATAAACAAACTTCTTAATAATAAGAGTTTCAAAACAAAAAGCATCCGCTTACATTACACTACGTAATCAGAAACCTTTTTAAAATAACTTTTCTTAAAATTATTTCAAATCAATATTTTAAAATCGAAATTAACCAAATTAAACTAAGACGATCTACATCGATTAAACTACTCAGGGGAATAAAAACCGTCCCATAGTTAAATCGATTAAACTTGGCCAAACTCCGTAAATGATCGTACTAATCATTTGACATATTGGGCCAAGTTCGTTAGCCAAATCCCGGCTTACAAATAGGGACACCCCATTAAGCAGACCAATAGTTAAATACGTGTTATGTGCTTACGGATAGAACCATTTTCAAAAATGAAAATTCATTTACACAGAAATTGAGATGAATAAAACGTAACATTTTAAAAATAATATTAAAAATAATTTTATCTTTGATTGGGCATTTTTAGGACTTTATTTGAAATCTCATTGAGCGGGAAACCATGTTATTTCTATTGTGTACGAGATAGCATGGAAGAATAGCGTTTAGCTTAACCGTATAAAAGCGTCCGTAGCGTACGAGGGGTCTTTGGCTGCCCTTGTCATTGACTCGAGAGTAGGCGGGAGTGTGGCCATACTTTACGTGGGGACCTGATCAGTCCCGTACGCGTTAGGTGGATCGCACTCGGGTTCCCGAGTGTCGATGATTGGAGCATGGCTTCGGGGATAACCGGCCGGGTGGAGAGTAGTCCGTGGTGCGGGTAACAACCCCACGTACCGGCATTCGACCCTGGAGATGAGAGGACGAATTTTGTTTTAAACGTGTTTATGTCACCACGATAAACAGGGGTAATAATGTAAGCCCCGGGTATTGGTGTGATTGGCGGTATATTTTATCGTACGAGTATCAAATAAGTACCTATTTGGAACCTGTACAATAATTGGCTGGTATATCGTGATAAAACTTTCTAAAAAAAATACGGCCATAAAATATTTTTGTTTTAAAATTTCAAGACACGGTGAATGTTAGATGTTGTTATTTTATGGTTAAGCGTCAGTATTATTTCTTGTTTGTTATTCATTACTTATAATCTACCCACCTGACGATTTGTTTTCTTTGATATTTTTCAAAATATTTAAATCGTCAGATTTCTCGGAGACTGACCACACCTTGGGCGGACAAAGTTGGAGATAATCGAAGACGGATATAATAGTTACCTTTTTAAGTATTAGGAATAAATGTAATAAGAGAATTTATGTCTATGTATTACAACTTCCGCTACCTTATTTTGGACGTCTCTCGAGTTTAGAAAATCTGGGTTGTTACAGTTGGTATCAGAGCGGTACAATCCCGGAACGTGTTGAAATCACCAAATTTTGACACTTAGCTTGAACATCTCGAGCTTCCGAGATCCCAACTCGTTAATAGAGGAGATTATATTGCTCTCCTGACACCCAGTCTAAGGAAATCACAAATAGGAAAGTGAGTAAAAAGGGGGGGTAAGAACCACTAGGAACGACCTAGAATAGGAACCTGATTAAATTAAGCACTTCGATCTAAGACTTCTTATATGCTAATTGTTTCCTACGAATTTGTGCATAGAATGTCTTATTTGCAAGATATTGGTAATCGCCCCGACTTATCGGCCCACCAGTTTCCCCACGTTTTCCAATCATGCACGAAGGTGATTGTATGGAGCGTCATAAATAAGTTATGAGAGAATGGACCTTGACCTACGTATCTGGATGTTCACATGATTGTCATAATGATGAAAATGCACCGTAAGGGTTATGAAGTTTTCCTATGTAGTATTACTAAGGTCGAAAATGAGGATAAACTAGATAACATACCAATCGTTAGAGAATATCCTGATGTTTTTCCTGACGAATTACCCGGGTTACCCCCTAATCGAGATATGGAGTTTTCCATTGATTTAATGCCTGGTACCTCTCCTATATCTAAAGCCCCTTATCGCATGGCCCCTTCTGAACTACAAGAGTTAAAGAAGCAACTGGAGGAACTGATTGAAAAAGGATTTATTCGACCTAGTGCGTCGCCGTGGGGGGCACCAGTCTTGTTTGTGAAAAAGAAGGATGGGAGCATGCGACTTTGTATTGATTATCGAGAACTCAACAAGGTAACTATCAAAAACAGATATCCCTTACCTAGAATCGATGATTTATTTGATCAATTAAGTGGGGCAGGAGTGTTCTCGAAAATTGACTTACGATCTGGATACCATCAAGTCAGAGTTAAAAAGGAGGACATTCCTAAAACTGCCTTCAGAACTCGTTATGGTCATTACGAGTTCACGGTGGTACCGTTTGGATTAACCAATGCACCCGCAGTCTTCATGGACCAGATGAATAGAACATTTCGTGAATACTTAGATAACTGTGTGGTAGTTTTGATTGATGATATCTTAATATATTCCAAGACTCGGGAAGATCATGTTGAGCACCTCCACACCATACTTGGTATTCTTAGGAAGCATAAGTGGTACGCGAAATTATCTAAATGCGAATTCTGGTTAGAGCAGGTCACTTTTCTGGGGCATGTCATCTCTAAGGACGGAATTATGGTAGACCCCGTCAAAATTAAAGCCATTATGGAATTAGAACCCCCTACTAATGTAACTGAAGTTCGTAGTTTCTTAGGTTTAGTAGGTTACTATCGTCGATTTATTAAGGATTTCTCCAAAATCGCTAAACCTATGACTAAGTTGCTGCAAAAAGAGTCTAGATATGTCTGGAGTGAGGAATGCAAAAGAGCATTTGAGGAGCTAAAGAAACGACTTACCACTGCTCCAGTTTTAGCCTTACCCGTTAGCGGCGAAGGATTTGAAGTCTTTAGCGATGCATCCCTTAATGGATTAGGGTGTGTTCTTATGCAAAATAATAGGGTGATTGCTTATGCGTCGCGACAATTGAGAACCCATGAACGTAACTATCCCACCCATGACCTAGAATAAGCAGTTGTTGTCTTCGCCTTAAAAAACTGGCGACATTACCTTTATGGAGTTCCATGTCGATTCTATACCGATCATAAGAGTCTTAAGTATATTTTCACTCAAAAGGAATTGAATATGAGACAGAGGAGGTGGCAAGAGCTAATCAAGGACTATGATTTGGAGCTATTGTATCATGAAGGGAAGGCGAACACTGTGGCCGACGCCTTAAGTAGAAAGTCATCGCATGGGTTAAATGTTTTGAGGGCTCTGCCTATTGAAATCAAGCAGGACTTAGAGAAATTGGAGATTGAGCTTGTCAACCATGATGTAGCAAAACTATATTCCTTAACTGTAGAACCCGATTTGTTCCATGAATTGCGGACAGCCCAATGGAAGAATGATCAATTCATACATCTTAGAGACTTGGCTCAAAAGAAGGAAACACCAAACTTTGAGATTCACCCAGATGGTAGCTTACGCTTCCATGGAAGGTGGTGTGTACCTAATAAGGCTGAATTAAAGCAGAAGATTTAAGACGAAGCCCATAATCCGTGGTATTCCATCCATCCTGGAGCATACAAAATGTATAAGGATCTAAAACTATAATTTTGGTGGCCTAACATGAAACGAGAAATAGCTGAATATGTGTCTAGATGTCTTATCTGTCAGAAGGTAAAAATAGAACATCAAAGACCTGGTGGATTACTACAGCCCATGCCAATACCAGAAGAAAAATGGGATTCTATCGCAATGGACTTTATAATGGGGTTGCCCCGAAGTCAAAGTGGGAAAAATGCTATTTAGGTCATTGTTGATCGTTTTACTAAGGTTGCACATTTCTTACCTATTAAAGAGAATTGGGGACTTGAGGAATTAGCGGGTACATATCAGAAAGAGATTATACGTCTTCACAGAGTGCCGTTAGAGATTGTTTCCGATCGTGATCCGAGATTTATATCTAATTTTTGGAAAAAAATTACAACAACTTCTGGGTAGCCAATTATTGATAAGTACCGCATTCCATCCCGCGACAGACGGGCAAACTGAGAGGACTATACAAACCTTTGAAGACATGTTACGGGCATGTGCCTTGGAATTTCACACCAGTTGGGAGAAAAACTTGCCTCTAGCCGAATTTTCTTATAACAACAGTTATCACTCCAGCTTAGGACAGGCACCTTTTGAGGCCTTATATGGACGAAAATGTAGGAGTCCAATTTGTTGGGACGACGCAAGCGATAGGATTCGAGTCGGATCAACCACCATTGAGGAGCATATTGAGAATATTAAAACAATACGAGAGAAACTCCGGGCCGCCTAAGATCGACAAAAAAGGTACGCTGATCCGCGTCGCAGACCAATCACATTTGAAGTTGGAGATAAGGCATTTTTAAAGGTATCCCCAATGAAAGGCATTAGGCGATTTGGAGTCAAAGGGACGCTTAGCCCTAAGTATATTGGTCCATTTGAAGTTTTGGAGAGAATAGGACAAGTGGCTTACCGTTTAGCCTTGCCACCTAATTTGTCAAATACCCACGATGTCTTCCATGTATCACAACTGCGGAGATATCGTAGTGATCCATCCCATGTTTTAGAGCCTGATCAAATTGCGATCGAGCCTAACTTACGATATTCAGAGAGACCCATTAAAATCGTGGATCGCAAGGAAAAGAGGTTGCGTAACAAAGTGGTACCCTTGGTTCGGGTACTATGGAGAAGCCAGAACTCTGAATCTGAGACGTGGGAGACAGTGAAGTCCATGCGATTGAAATACCCTGAACTTTTTTCTTAAGGTAAACCTAGATTTCGTTTAGTTTCGAGGACGAAACTTTTTGTTAAAGGGTAGGAATGTAACACCCCGTAAATTTCCTAGACGTAATAATACACGATATGCTAGAATATGTGTATAATAAAACTCGTAATTTGATTTAACTATTATAGGTAAAATTAAGACATTTAATTACTCCGCCAATAAACTATTTTGAACTATTTCAAATAATGTCGTGTTTTAAAACAAGCGTAAACAAAGACCGATTTAATTTCGAAACAGACTCAATTACGAGTCCCAAAACTGATGTAATTAATCCTACCTACTTTTTTCTCCCTCTCTCCTCTTTTTCTCACCTTTCACGTCACTCTCTCCCTCTCTCATCACAATCCACCTTCCTCCCTCTTTCCTAATTCATTTAATCATCACACTCCTCCTTCCTCCTGATTTCATTCCACTCATTCACTCTTACTCCACCATATTACTCTACCATAATAACCCACTACTTTTCACTACTATAATAAAACACACAATAATAATAATAATAATAATAATAATAACAAATAAATATATTTCAACCAAATCAAAGAAAGTAATGGGGTTTATCAAAATGAAGAAATAAGGCAAGCATGATTTCCTAAATTAACCAAGATTTTCATTCCAGAAAAGGTATATTTCTTCAAATTCCTTATATATAATAACATTCTTATATGTAATAATAATAACGAAACCCAAAATTTATATAATTAAAGTCTTGCATGTTTTCTTTTAAAACTTATAAACCATCATTCTTTATTTTATTTTTCAGTTTATTTTAAACTTTTTGAAAATTTAACCATTTTTAGTCTTGCATGTGTTTAAAATCTACAGATCTAATACATTTGAGTTATATAGTTACTATCTTATTTTTAAAATTTTAAGTTTGGCATTGCATGTCCTTAAAAACGGTAGATCTAGTATATTCACTTATAAATTCCTTGATTTTATTTTCATTTTTTATTTTTATAAATTTCTGAGATTTTGGTGGGATTAATTAATTAATTTATTCTATGGGTTTTGGTGGCGAAAAAGAAGAAGAAGAAGCAGAGGAGGCCGAAGAAGACCTTGGAACCGAGATCAAAGAAGCATAGTTGCATATCTCGTTTTTTTTTTAGACCAAAAATCGAACCAAGGGTGGGTAAATTATATTAACTGATGAAAAATTCATTTTTACAGAATGAATTTTTCATATAACTGTTTGCATGTTAATTTTAGTCGTAGTTTTATGTTAATAAGGAGTTGCATGTAAGACTACTACTAAATTATGGTAAACATTATTATAATAACTTATAGTATAAATAAAACTTTGGTCTAAACTCCTAAATAATGAAAAGGGAAAATAATTAGTTAAGTGGCATTAGAGTTGAAATGGAGAATAATAAAATTTAGGATCTAATAAAATTTTAGAGTAATCGTATAATTAAGAACAAAAATAATCACTTTGGGGATGATAATATAAAATCCGGCATAGGGACTTTTCCGAAATTATTTCGTAGACCAATTACGTGCTAAATGATTTCTTTTATTTGTTATCCTTAAAATAATGTTGTAAATTTATATTTGTATTTTTATTTTTATTGTTATTGTTTTATTTAAAGACTTCGAAAATCGATGTAATTTAATAGATTAGGGCGAGACTTGACCAAACGATACCCCAAAATATGTAATATTAAAGACCTAGTTATTCTTACGAATAGGTTAGATTTCTAGGACCTTGGCAAGCGTTTAGGCCTGACTCACGATATCACTAAAATTCGCCTAAATAAATCTCGGTATTTCCTAAAAATATATATTTAAATAAACTTTTCGGTATACTTTGACATTTTCAAAATAAAATCTCTTATAAGACGAAATTAGGGTTTTTAGCTAGCATAAACAAATATACATCAGTCTTTTTGGATCTTGTCAAAACATTCCAACATGGACTTAAATCCACAAACAATCTTTTTAAAATCAAAGTATTTAAAATAAACAAACTTCTTAATAATAAGAGTTTCAAAACAAAAAGCATCCGCTTACATTACACTACGTAATCAGAAACCTTTTTAAAATAACTTTTCTTAAAATTATTTCAAATCAATATTTTAAAATCGAAATTAACCAAATTAAACTAAGACGATCTACATCGATTAAACTACTCAGGGGAATAAAAACCGTCCCATAGTTAAATCGATTAAACTTGGCCAAACTCCGTAAATGATCGTACTAATCATTTGACATATTGGGCCAAGTTCGTTAGCCAAATCCCGGCTTACAAATAGGGACACCCCATTAAGCAGACCAATAGTTAAATACGTGTTATGTGCTTACGGATAGAACCATTTTCAAAAATGAAAATTCATTTACACAGAAATTGAGATGAATAAAACGTAACATTTTAAAAATAATATTAAAAATAATTTTATCTTTGATTGGGCATTTTTAGGACTTTATTTGAAATCTCATTGAGCGGGAAACCATGTTATTTCTATTGTGTACGAGATAGCATGGAAGAATAGCGTTTAGCTTAACCGTATAAAAGCGTCCGTAGCGTACGAGGGGTCTTTGGCTGCCCTTGTCATTGACTCGAGAGTAGGCGGGAGTGTGGCCATACTTTACGTGGGGACCTGATCAGTCCCGTACGCGTTAGGTGGATCGCACTCGGGTTCCCGAGTGTCGATGATTGGAGCATGGCTTCGGGGATAACCGGCCGGGTGGAGAGTAGTCCGTGGTGCGGGTAACAACCCCACGTACCGGCATTCGACCCTGGAGATGAGAGGACGAATTTTGTTTTAAACGTGTTTATGTCACCACGATAAACAGGGGTAATAATGTAAGCCCCGGGTATTGGTGTGATTGGCGGTATATTTTATCGTACGAGTATCAAATAAGTACCTATTTGGAACCTGTACAATAATTGGCTGGTATATCGTGATAAAACTTTCTAAAAAAAATACGGCCATAAAATATTTTTGTTTTAAAATTTCAAGACACGGTGAATGTTAGATGTTGTTATTTTATGGTTAAGCGTCAGTATTATTTCTTGTTTGTTATTCATTACTTATAATCTACCCACCTGACGATTTGTTTTCTTTGATATTTTTCAAAATATTTAAATCGTCAGATTTCTCGGAGACTGACCACACCTTGGGCGGACAAAGTTGGAGATAATCGAAGACGGATATAATAGTTACCTTTTTAAGTATTAGGAATAAATGTAATAAGAGAATTTATGTCTATGTATTACAACTTCCGCTACCTTATTTTGGACGTCTCTCGAGTTTAGAAAATCTGGGTTGTTACAGTTGGTATCAGAGCGGTACAATCCCGGAACGTGTTGAAATCACCAAATTTTGACACTTAGCTTGAACATCTCGAGCTTCCGAGATCCCAACTCGTTAATAGAGGAGATTATATTGCTCTCCTGACACCCAGTCTAAGGAAATCACAAATAGGAAAGTGAGTAAAAAGGGGGGGTAAGAACCACTAGGAACGACCTAGAATAGGAACCTGATTAAATTAAGCACTTCGATCTAAGACTTCTTATATGCTAATTGTTTCCTACGAATTTGTGCATAGAATGTCTTATTTGCAAGATATTGGTAATCGCCCCGACTTATCGGCCCACCAGTTTCCCCACGTTTTCCAATCATGCACGAAGGTGATTGTATGGAGCGTCATAAATAAGTTATGAGAGAATGGACCTTGACCTACGTATCTGGATGTTCACATGATTGTCATAATGATGAAAATGCACCGTAAGGGTTATGAAGTTTTCCTATGTAGTATTACTAAGGTCGAAAATGAGGATAAACTAGATAACATACCAATCGTTAGAGAATATCCTGATGTTTTTCCTGACGAATTACCCGGGTTACCCCCTAATCGAGATATGGAGTTTTCCATTGATTTAATGCCTGGTACCTCTCCTATATCTAAAGCCCCTTATCGCATGGCCCCTTCTGAACTACAAGAGTTAAAGAAGCAACTGGAGGAACTGATTGAAAAAGGATTTATTCGACCTAGTGCGTCGCCGTGGGGGGCACCAGTCTTGTTTGTGAAAAAGAAGGATGGGAGCATGCGACTTTGTATTGATTATCGAGAACTCAACAAGGTAACTATCAAAAACAGATATCCCTTACCTAGAATCGATGATTTATTTGATCAATTAAGTGGGGCAGGAGTGTTCTCGAAAATTGACTTACGATCTGGATACCATCAAGTCAGAGTTAAAAAGGAGGACATTCCTAAAACTGCCTTCAGAACTCGTTATGGTCATTACGAGTTCACGGTGGTACCGTTTGGATTAACCAATGCACCCGCAGTCTTCATGGACCAGATGAATAGAACATTTCGTGAATACTTAGATAACTGTGTGGTAGTTTTGATTGATGATATCTTAATATATTCCAAGACTCGGGAAGATCATGTTGAGCACCTCCACACCATACTTGGTATTCTTAGGAAGCATAAGTGGTACGCGAAATTATCTAAATGCGAATTCTGGTTAGAGCAGGTCACTTTTCTGGGGCATGTCATCTCTAAGGACGGAATTATGGTAGACCCCGTCAAAATTAAAGCCATTATGGAATTAGAACCCCCTACTAATGTAACTGAAGTTCGTAGTTTCTTAGGTTTAGTAGGTTACTATCGTCGATTTATTAAGGATTTCTCCAAAATCGCTAAACCTATGACTAAGTTGCTGCAAAAAGAGTCTAGATATGTCTGGAGTGAGGAATGCAAAAGAGCATTTGAGGAGCTAAAGAAACGACTTACCACTGCTCCAGTTTTAGCCTTACCCGTTAGCGGCGAAGGATTTGAAGTCTTTAGCGATGCATCCCTTAATGGATTAGGGTGTGTTCTTATGCAAAATAATAGGGTGATTGCTTATGCGTCGCGACAATTGAGAACCCATGAACGTAACTATCCCACCCATGACCTAGAATAAGCAGTTGTTGTCTTCGCCTTAAAAAACTGGCGACATTACCTTTATGGAGTTCCATGTCGATTCTATACCGATCATAAGAGTCTTAAGTATATTTTCACTCAAAAGGAATTGAATATGAGACAGAGGAGGTGGCAAGAGCTAATCAAGGACTATGATTTGGAGCTATTGTATCATGAAGGGAAGGCGAACACTGTGGCCGACGCCTTAAGTAGAAAGTCATCGCATGGGTTAAATGTTTTGAGAGCTCTGCCTATTGAAATCAAGCAGGACTTAGAGAAATTGGAGATTGAGCTTGTCAACCATGATGTAGCAAAACTATATTCCTTAACTGTAGAACCCGATTTGTTCCATGAATTGCGGACAGCCCAATGGAAGAATGATCAATTCATACATCTTAGAGACTTGGCTCAAAAGAAGGAAACACCAAACTTTGAGATTCACCCAGATGGTAGCTTACGCTTCCATGGAAGGTGGTGTGTACCTAATAAGGCTGAATTAAAGCAGAAGATTTAAGACGAAGCCCATAATCCGTGGTATTCCATCCATCCTGGAGCATACAAAATGTATAAGGATCTAAAACTATAATTTTGGTGGCCTAACATGAAACGAGAAATAGCTGAATATGTGTCTAGATGTCTTATCTGTCAGAAGGTAAAAATAGAACATCAAAGACCTGGTGGATTACTACAGCCCATGCCAATACCAGAAGAAAAATGGGATTCTATCGCAATGGACTTTATAATGGGGTTGCCCCGAAGTCAAAGTGGGAAAAATGCTATTTAGGTCATTGTTGATCGTTTTACTAAGGTTGCACATTTCTTACCTATTAAAGAGAATTGGGGACTTGAGGAATTAGCGGGTACATATCAGAAAGAGATTATACGTCTTCACAGAGTGCCGTTAGAGATTGTTTCCGATCGTGATCCGAGATTTATATCTAATTTTTGGAAAAAAATTACAACAACTTCTGGGTAGCCAATTATTGATAAGTACCGCATTCCATCCCGCGACAGACGGGCAAACTGAGAGGACTATACAAACCTTTGAAGACATGTTACGGGCATGTGCCTTGGAATTTCACACCAGTTGGGAGAAAAACTTGCCTCTAGCCGAATTTTCTTATAACAACAGTTATCACTCCAGCTTAGGACAGGCACCTTTTGAGGCCTTATATGGACGAAAATGTAGGAGTCCAATTTGTTGGGACGACGCAAGCGATAGGATTCGAGTCGGATCAACCACCATTGAGGAGCATATTGAGAATATTAAAACAATACGAGAGAAACTCCGGGCCGCCTAAGATCGACAAAAAAGGTACGCTGATCCGCGTCGCA
Organism: Agrostemma githago; assembly: GCA_958450325.1. Taxonomy (NCBI): domain Eukaryota; kingdom Viridiplantae; phylum Streptophyta; class Magnoliopsida; order Caryophyllales; family Caryophyllaceae; genus Agrostemma; species Agrostemma githago. The sequence continues at coordinate 21,885,275 of OY288246.1, forward strand.
GACCAATCACATTTGAAGTTGGAGATAAGGCATTTTTAAAGGTATCCCCAATGAAAGGCATTAGGCGATTTGGAGTCAAAGGGACGCTTAGCCCTAAGTATATTGGTCCATTTGAAGTTTTGGAGAGAATAGGACAAGTGGCTTACCGTTTAGCCTTGCCACCTAATTTGTCAAATACCCACGATGTCTTCCATGTATCACAACTGCGGAGATATCGTAGTGATCCATCCCATGTTTTAGAGCCTGATCAAATTGCGATCGAGCCTAACTTACGATATTCAGAGAGACCCATTAAAATCGTGGATCGCAAGGAAAAGAGGTTGCGTAACAAAGTGGTACCCTTGGTTCGGGTACTATGGAGAAGCCAGAACTCTGAATCTGAGACGTGGGAGACAGTGAAGTCCATGCGATTGAAATACCCTGAACTTTTTTCTTAAGGTAAACCTAGATTTCGTTTAGTTTCGAGGACGAAACTTTTTGTTAAAGGGTAGGAATGTAACACCCCGTAAATTTCCTAGACGTAATAATACACGATATGCTAGAATATGTGTATAATAAAACTCGTAATTTGATTTAACTATTATAGGTAAAATTAAGACATTTAATTACTCCGCCAATAAACTATTTTGAACTATTTCAAATAATGTCGTGTTTTAAAACAAGCGTAAACAAAGACCGATTTAATTTCGAAACAGACTCAATTACGAGTCCCAAAACTGATGTAATTAATCCTACCTACTTTTTTCTCCCTCTCTCCTCTTTTTCTCACCTTTCACGTCACTCTCTCCCTCTCTCATCACAATCCACCTTCCTCCCTCTTTCCTAATTCATTTAATCATCACACTCCTCCTTCCTCCTGATTTCATTCCACTCATTCACTCTTACTCCACCATATTACTCTACCATAATAACCCACTACTTTTCACTACTATAATAAAACACACAATAATAATAATAATAATAATAATAATAACAAATAAATATATTTCAACCAAATCAAAGAAAGTAATGGGGTTTATCAAAATGAAGAAATAAGGCAAGCATGATTTCCTAAATTAACCAAGATTTTCATTCCAGAAAAGGTATATTTCTTCAAATTCCTTATATATAATAACATTCTTATATGTAATAATAATAACGAAACCCAAAATTTATATAATTAAAGTCTTGCATGTTTTCTTTTAAAACTTATAAACCATCATTCTTTATTTTATTTTTCAGTTTATTTTAAACTTTTTGAAAATTTAACCATTTTTAGTCTTGCATGTGTTTAAAATCTACAGATCTAATACATTTGAGTTATATAGTTACTATCTTATTTTTAAAATTTTAAGTTTGGCATTGCATGTCCTTAAAAACGGTAGATCTAGTATATTCACTTATAAATTCCTTGATTTTATTTTCATTTTTTATTTTTATAAATTTCTGAGATTTTGGTGGGATTAATTAATTAATTTATTCTATGGGTTTTGGTGGCGAAAAAGAAGAAGAAGAAGCAGAGGAGGCCGAAGAAGACCTTGGAACCGAGATCAAAGAAGCATAGTGTAACAACCCTAAATTTTCGCGACCAAAATAACAGAATAAAATAGGAAAATTTAAAGTCGTTACTCCGCATTTAGCTCACAAGGCCAAATGCAAGGCAAAAGAATAGTATATGAATTAAAAAGAAATGTAAATCCGATAAATAATTAAATGAAAAAACGTTGCAGCGGAAGACTTAAGTCCCACAAAATTCAAAACGGTTTAAAACAACTTCAACCCACAATTCAACATAAATATAAATAGTTTGGAGTTAAACGTTAAATAATAAAATCATTCCTCGCTCAGCATCCCGAACCAAATGCACCCATGCAGCATATTAATTGTACCTATCAACTGTACCCAAAACACAAATAGGTACAGGTTCCAGCGGGGGAACGACCCAAAACAAAATGACGTCAGCAAAGCTGAGTAAAATATATTATATTGAAAACGTAAAACAATAATTATAATTTGTAGTAAACTGAAATCAGAGTCAGATATTATTGTCTCAACACCAAACCAAAATACTATGAAAATAGTAGTCAAAACCAAAACCAACCAAAGTATATTGTTTCCACCTGTGTGCCAAGGTCCTACCCTTTTGCACGATCTAGAGGTACCACCTATGCTTAGCTAGACTTACTATAGTGCGCACTACTCACATTTGGTCAGTCAGTAGGATGAGGCTGCCAAAGGAGAAAGTCTAACTACCTAGCAAGTGGGGGCCGGAAAAACCCCACTTAACACAACTCGGGCCAGGAGTTCAGTTTCGGGACGAAATCCCAGGGACGTCTCAGACGCACCTTAACCTCATAGACCAACAGAGCTCCCAGAGTCTGTTATAACCACCAAAAATTGTACCAAAATAATTCCAATATATGACTTGTCACAAAGTTCCAATATCCAAAATATTACAAGAGTATCATAAAAATTCATCGTTGACAAAATAATTATAAAACCGTTTCAAAAGTATAATTTAAACCAAACATACTCTTTACTTGAAAGTGAAAAGGTCAAAACGTCCTTACCTCTCGAGACGGTCAAACCAAGCTAAGACTAATCCACAAATTCTCTCTTCTCGAACCCACAAACTACAAACAATATAGATGGTTCAATAACAAATCTCACTGATTTATAAATTACTGTCTCAGTCTATTAACAAGCTATAATGGTTGACCTCCTTAAATACCAAACTTACGCTCATACAAATCCTTTACATAATTAGTAACCCAAAGCACCCAATTTAAATAAAAGTAGAAAAGTCAAGCTTTATAATTGACCCGAAAAATAACGGGGTGTTACAGACTTCCCTCCTTAAAACAAAACTTCGTCCTCGAAGTTTAAACTCATCCTCGAAAATAACTTCTCACATTACTCACGAATGTCCAAAATGACCCGATCCCTCCATATATCCAAAATCCACTAAAATCCTCATGTATATCCAAAATAAATCTTTCGCTCCACATATCCAAAATCCGTCAAATTAACTACACAACCTTAAAAATATCTCGCATTTCTAATTTCCTCAAAAATCCAAGAGCACCTAATTCCTCAAATTTCAAAGTATACAACTTACCATCACCTAAATCCACAAGATAAGATCATCTAATTCCATAAGATAATACCAAAGTTCGAAACCACCAAAGTTCTCGTACTCCTCTAAGGTAAAGTATCACTTGCCAAGTTAAGAGCATGTCGGACAAAAATATTTAAATTATTTCAAAATTTTGAAATTCACAAGTTCAACCATTTTACAAGTGCGTTGCGCACAAAATCAATCAATCAATCAAATAAATATGGTTAACACTACCAAACCAACAATATGTGCGTTGAGCATAAAATTACCAATATGTGCGTTGAGCACAAACAAACCACAATATGTGCGTTGAACACAAACAATTCACAAACACGTGTAAACAAGTCAATTTCAAGTAATAACAAATAACCAATGACATTGTGCTTATTAAGCATCGATAATAGCCAAAATATTCATATTTGTGACCAATAAATAGATATTAACATGAAATCACACAAGAACATGTTTAGTTTACCACAAAAATAAGTAGTCATGCATATTTCTATCCACCTTAAAATAAAGCTTCGTCCTCGAAGCACGAAAAATTACCTTAGGCAAAAAGATGAGGGTATTTGTCTCTCATGGTTGACTCAAGTTTCTCCCAAAATATTGGAACACATATGTTCGATACCTAATATAATATCCTTTGAAACCCCATGATGTCCTACCACATAATGTATATAAGCATCAACAAGTTGCTTCTTCACTCACATATCCTTCATGGAAATGAAATGTAAACTCTTAGTTAATCTATTAATTATAATTTATAACTCAAATCATATTATTACCTTTCTATGACCTTGACAACCCAACTATAAAATCCATAAAGATTAAACTCCACTTCCACTCGAAAACTCCTAAAGGATCTAACTCATACTCCAAGCATCAACCACCACATTGGCTTTTCTTACCTGATACTGAATCTCGAACTTATAGTCCTCAATCAAATCCAACCAGCATCTTTATCTCACGATTAGCTCCTAATGGGTAAATATATATAACTTAAAATTTACGATCATAAAAACCTTAAAGGGTACACCAAACAGATAATGTCTCCAAATTTCTAAAGAAACTAATACGGCTGCTTAAGTCTAAATCATAAGTAGGATAATTCTCTTCATAAAGGTTCACTGCCTAAATACATAAGCAATCACTTCTTATTCGGCTGAAAATACTAACTAATTCATTATTAAAATGCATATGTATAAACTTCAGAAACTTCATTTCCATCCGAGAAGGTCAATCCTAAAGTAGTGGTCAATTTTTCCTTATAATTCGAAACGATTCCTCACACCTCTCATCCCAATGAAATTTTATGGCTTTCTACATTAGTGCAGTCATTAATCTATCTATATTTAAAAAAAAATCTTCACAATCTCATATAGTAACCAGCTAAACCCAAAAGCTACGAACTTCAGTTACAGATTCTGGGTTAGGTCACTCCTTAACAACCTTAACAGGATCTACTAATACTCCATCCTTAGATATAATATTCCCCAAAATTACCGTACCAGCCAAAAATCACACCTCGAAAATTTAGCAAATTCTAATTTCCTCTCAAGATGTCTAAGATAATTCGTAAATGTTCCTTATTCTTCTCTCCATTCTTGAATAAATACTATGTCATCAATGAATATCACAACAAATTTATCTAGGTAAGTCCTCAAAGTTCAGTTCTTCTAAGTCCATAAACATATCAGGTGCACTAATCAAGCCAAAAAAAACATCAACCGTAAAACTCACAATGACAATATATATCTAGTAGAAAATGTACTCTTAGATAAATCCTTAAGCGCTATCATTAATTGATGGTACTCAAATTGCAAATCAACTTTAGGGAAAATAAAAGCTCCCTTCAACTGGTCAAATAAGTCATCAATCCTAGGTAAGGGAATCTTATTTTATATAGTAACTTGATCCAATTCCCGATAATCAATACATAATCTTAAAGTTTCATCATTCTTTTTCCACAAATAAATCAGGGTCACCCCAAGGCAGCACACTAGGCCTAATTCATCCCCAAAATAACATCAAAGTAGGGTAATGAAAATTCTATCAGGTTTGCCTTAAAATCATGATCACTAATAAAAAGTGACACATCCCTATAAACCCTCTTACAGTTTACTAAGTTCCCAGATGGCATGGCAAAATCATAATCCACAATTTTACTAGAGTCAACATTCATTTTATCCATAAACTTAGTCGAAATAAAAGAGTGAGATGCACCAGAATCAAATAAAATATGAGCTAAAATAGAATTCACTAGAAAATTACCCGAAACGATATCTGTGTTTTCGGCTTCCTCCCTATTCATGACATAGAGCTTCCCAATAGGCTTTTTGCTATTCTGTGCAGCATTTACTTGGCCTGCGGGTTTACTAGCTGTGGTAACGTTGGTCTGAGTCGGAACTGAATTTCTAAAATTATTGTTAGTTGTGGACCTACCAAAATTTTGTGGGTTCCCCTGACCCTCAAATCGGTTATTCTGATTCACACTAGTACTAGCAGATTGCGTAGCACGAGGTTCCCTGCCTTCTTGTTCCTACACTCAAATTCTCGATGTCCTAACTTCCCGCACCAGTAGCATGTCACCTTATTTCCCTCACAGTCAACGCCTGGGTGATCTCCCTTGCATAACTTACAGTAGTAATGAGGTGTAAAGTCATTTGTTGTTCCCTGGTTTCTACCTCTCCAGTTATTACCTTCTTCCTTCCCTTTCCCTCCAAAAGATCGGGATTTTTGTTGAGTGTTATTGTTAGTATTGAAATTCCCTTTCTTCGCTGGGGTGTCTGATTGATTCCCCTGAAATTCTCTCTTCTTAGTCCCAGTAGTTACCATCTCAGTCTCCATCTTCTGGTTACTCCTCTCAATATTAACAGCCCTAACATAAACATCTCTTAATGAAGTAAATGTCTCTCCAGCAAATCTACCCTTAATCTTCCAATGTAACTTATCCTCAAACCTAGATGCTTTAATCCCCTCAGTTGGCACTAGCTCCTTAGCAAAACGACTAAGTTCAACAAATTTATTGTAAAAGTCTTTCACACTCATCTCATCGGTTTGTTTTAGGTCTCCAAATTCAGCTAATTTTTGATGTTTCACATGTTCTGGGAAAAATTCTGCTTCTAACATTTCCTTAAGAGTATCCCAGTCTTTATCATGTAGTGTGTGTGTGCCATTACGATTTCTTATTCTAACTGGTTTCATAAAGTCCTCTTTAACGGTCTGCCACCAAAAGTTCGCCTCTTCCTTCAGATAGAAGACGGCGATCCTAGTCTGAAATTCATGTGGACAACCTACAACTAGAAAAATTTTCTCCATCTCCATAACCCAATTATCTAGTTCATTTGGATCCCCTTTCCCAGTCAAAGTCGGCGGTTTCTTCTTCTGTACCGCTTCAGACATTCCAGTAACCGTGGGTGTAGGATCATTCTCATTCTCGACCCTATCATTCATATTTCGGGTAACAGCAGTCATTTGTTGTACAGCTTCGATAAGAGCTGCATTCTGAGCTAACAATTGTGCCATCATAGCGGGCATATCATTGTTTTCATTTCCTCGAGACATTGTCACTATAGATGTAAACAATATTCTATTAAGTCTAAGTATAAGAAGATTAAATCACAATATTAATGTAAGTAGTATCTCTATCACATTTCAATTAGGTAAGGATAATAATAGTACTAAACATGACAAATATAAATATATATAGATATAAATAACATAATTCATGCGTATGCAATGCACCCAATCCACCCAACACTCTCGGTTTAGAAAGAAAATAATTTTTTTTATAAAGGTAGTAGCTTTTTTTTTAAAGTAGTAATTTTTTTTTAAACCATTTCAAATTTTGCAAAACATTTCGGAAAGACCTATTGCTCTGATACCAACTGTAACAGCCCTAAATTTTGGCGACCAAAATAACAGAATAAAATAGGAAAATTTAAAGCCGTTATTCCGCATTTAGCTCACAAGGCCAAATGCAAGGCAAAAGAATAGTATATGAATTAAAAAGAAAAGTAAATCCGATAAATAATTAAATGAAAACGTTGCAGCGGAAGACTTAAGTCCCACAAAATTCAAAACGGTTTAAAACAACTTCAACCGACAATTCAACATAAATATAAATAGTTTGGAGTTAAACGTTAAATAATAAAATCCTTCCTCGCTCAGCATCCCGAACCAAATGCACCCATGCAGCATATTAATTGTACCTAACAACTGTACCCAAAACACAAATAGGTACAGGTTCCAGCGGGGGAATGACCCAAAACAAAATGACGTCAGCAAAGCTGAGTAAAATATATTATATTGAAAACGTAAAACAATAATTATAATTTGTAGTAAACTGAAATCAGAGTCAAATATTATTGTCTCAACACCAAACCAAAATACTGTGAAAATAGTAGTCAAAAACAAAACCAACCAAAGTATATTGTTTCCACCTGTGTGCCAAGGTCCTACCCTTTTGCACGATCTAGAGGTACCACCTATGCTTAGCTAGACTTACTATAGTGCGCACTACTCACATTTGGTCAGTCAGTAGGATGAGGCTGCCAAAGGAGAAAGTCTAACTACCTAGCAAGTGGGGGCCGGAAAAACCCCACTTAACACAACTCGGGCCAGGAGTTCAGTTTCGGGACGAAATCCCAGGGACGTCTCAGACGCACCTTAACCTCATAGACCAACAGAGCTCCCAGAGTCTGTTATAACCACCAAAAATTGTACCAAAATAATTCCAATATATGACTTGTCACAAAGTTCCAATATCCAAAATATTACAAGAGTATCATAAAAATTCATCGTTGACAAAATAATTATAAAACCGTTTCAAAAGTATAATTTAAACCAAACATACTCTTTACTTGAAAGTGAAAAGGTCAAAACGTCCTTACCTCTCGAGACGGTCAAACCAAGCTAAGACTAATCCACAAATTCTCTCTTCTCGAACCCACAAACTACAAACAATATAGATGGTTCAATAACAAATCTCACTGATTTATAAATTACTGTCTCAGTCTATTAACAAGCTATAATGGTTGACCTCCTTAAATACCAAACTTACGCTCATACAAATCCTTTACATAATTAGTAACCCAAAGCACCCAATTTAAATAAAAGTAGAAAAGTCAAGCTTTATAATTGACTCGAAAAATAACGGGGTGTTACACATAGTTGCATATCTCGTTTTTTTTTAGACCAAAAATCGAACCAAGGGTGGGTAAATTATATTAACTGATGAAAAATTCATTGTTACAGAGAGAATTTTTCATACAACTGTTTGCATGTTAATTTTAGTCGTAGTTTTATGTTAATAAGGGGTTGTGTAGACACCCGCATTTTGACTGCCAGGTGTCTATGGCGGTTTCCCAAAAAACACCCGATGATGATCGGACGCTAACATGCTTCTATGCGCTTGGATACGGGCTCAAATCCATTAATCGCTGGCTAACGCACTTACAGAGTACAAATATCACAAAATCAACCTCAAATCCAGGCCCAGCGGACCATTTCGAGTCAAACAAGACTAATTTGGGCCAAAACCGACACCGGAAATAAAACCGGCTTTTCACGATTGGGTCGACCTCGGTCAAAGTCGTTTCCGAGACACACAAAAACAACCCATCAATCATCAAAAGTCCAAGTCAAACACAAAACCCATCAAGGTCAAGGTCCAAACAAGACCCGCGCGACCCATCTAGGCCACTCGATCGAGTGACCCATCCACTCGATCGAGTGGGCCTGCTTTGAGCCCGGCGGCTGACATAACGGGCCACTCGACCGAGTTGGCTACCTACTCGGTCGAGTGCCCTAGCCCGGGTGCCCTAATCTCTTCTATATAAACACCCTAAAATCGAGTCAGAAAGCTAATTATGGCACCCACTCGATCGAGTCTCATAGTGACTCGGTCGAGTGGCCATGTACTCGACCGAGTTAGTCAATAACTCGACCGAGTACGGTCTTTGACGCAAAACAGAATCATTTTTTTTGGTTCCACTCGATCGAGTCCATCGACCACTCGATCGAGTGGCCTCATAACGACTCAAACACGAGTCGTACATTATTCTACTTTTCAAACTCGATAGTATTTTACGACTTAGGTCAACATGTGCATAATTAATCACGTGTATGCTATCTTTTCAAATCATGCATCTTCATATTTGCATCTTTTTAATTCAATTCAATTTTGCACAAACCGTTATTATTCGTTACATTATTATATCATTACTAACGCGTTTGTGGTTTCTCTTGTTAATTTAATTTTGTTCGTTTATTGTACTAAATGAACCCGCATGCTAAAATACAACTTTGACGTTAATCTTAGCTGCATTAAATTGACTTAGAAACCCGTTTCAATTCAATTCGCATGTTTAGGGGAAATACTGTTTGCATATCATTTTCCCGTTTAACTAGCGCGCGTATTGTAAGTCATTCGAGTTCTTAGTAGAGGCCGCTAATGTGCGGGCGGGGTTGGGTGTCCTTTGTGGGCTTCCCAACACGTACCCTCACCCCTTACTCAGAACCTCGGTTTCCGGATGCCCGAAACCGTTGGCGCACGAGAGTCATTCAATACACAATATCCGATAACGTCGGTATTGGTATCAAATGCAAAGGGACGAGCCCAATAAACTCTGACATCGGAAATGGGCCGTATTTTGTATACGGACCACTACGACATAGAGTGGGCTCGAATGGTTCCGAATAACCACAAAATTCGGTGGCGACTCCACTTCGACCTAAATTTCAATTCGATCCGTTTCATATGGAGATTCATTCGCCTACCCAAACCCGCGCGTGGCCGCGTCGGGGTGGACCTATGTCATGTCCACAATTTGGCGACTCCGCTGGGGATTAACTGATGCGTGACTTACCATCGGCATCCTCAGGGTGAGACTCGAATAGAAATCGTTTGACAAATACAATGCGCGTGTTAGTTTTACGGTTCATGCATAACCCATATTTTCCCGGGCCGGTACTGGTGACCGACGTCCCACTATACCATTGATGTATTCCAACATGGATATGTCAAAAGGTGTCCATAGTCGATTCGAGTGGGTTTCGCGGCATGTTCTAAGCTCAATTCGACTTAGAGAGTCCGTCCCGATCAACGTCTAGACTATGTACACTAGTATAGACCCTTTCAGACCGACCGAGACTTAGTGTAGAGCATACATGGCGTCGTTATAATGCTTGTGTGACTACGTGCTACTTGGTTTCCGAGTCATTTTCAAAAATATCAACTTTTCAAAAATTACATCCTCTTTTTCAAGATATTCAATTTTCAAAACCCGGGACATACCGAATTTAGGACTCATGATTTTACTCAAAATAGCCTATTTTCTAGCCGGTATGCTGCCCAAATCGAAACTCAAACTTTCAAAACTCATGGCCCAATGACTTTTCGTCCTCTATTTCGGAAATTTGGGCCATTCACCGAGTCCACTCGGTCCTCTTTCAAAAATCAATCAATTTTCAAAACTTCCCTCCTCTTAGGACTTCCCATTTTTAGCAGTGTCGGGTCGAGTCTTAAGTTGTCAAGGTTTCTAGCGTCGAAACTCTGTCGATCTTACATCACGAGTTTCTTCCCTATCCCAGTCCGCCTTATTAGACTAAGGCAAGGCCCACCTAAGTAGGACATACTCTTACAAAGGAGGGCCCGTCAACACGATCGAGTCAAAAGTCTGGGGATGTCTCGCGTGAACCTTCCTTCGAACAGGACTAGGCCCACTTGCCGAATCCTAAGGAAGGCCCACACTTCACGAGTCACCCGTCTAAGTGTCTTCTTCGAGTCATTTCCCTTTTTAGTCTCGTTTGGGATGTACTTTCTATTCCGGGATTTCTGGGCTAGTTTCTGATTACGTGGTGTTCTTACAGACAGGCCAGCCACAACCCGACATCAACGCAAGATGGACGAATTGAAAAATGCCTTAGCCAAGATCGAGACTCAACTGACCTCCATCCTCGCTAACCAAGCAACTTTGGACACCCGCCTGAGCACTGTGGAGAAGACGGTCCCAGTTGAAGGAGCTGATTCCGCTGGGCCCATAGCCGAATTGGTCAGTGTCGTTCGCAGGCTCGAGGAGCAAGTCCACTTGTCAACAAGCAACTCGATCCACTCCGAGAATGCTCGCATTTATTCACCTTTGATTGACGAGCTACCGGCCAACCTCAACTTGACGGGAATTCCTATGTTTGAGGGTACCGAAGACCCGGTCCATCACATCCGGGCCTTCAAAGACTTCATGGCGGTTAAAGGGGTAAAGTCCACCATGTTCAAGCACTTATTCCCTTCCTCCTTGGAGAAGCATCCCAGGGCCTGGTTCTACAGGCTCGACCCCAAGAAGTACAAGACTTGGGATGATGTGGCAACCGAATTCGCTCGGAACTACGCCGATAACACTGAAATCCAGACTACAATGCGTACTCTGGAGGTAATGGCCCAGGAGCCCAAAGAAGGGTTCACAAAATATCTGCAAAGGTGGAGGGCTGAGAGTGTGAAGCTGGTTGACAAGCCCGGCGAGAAGGCCCTAGTGGAAGCCTTCGTCAAAAATCTACTCCCATCCTACCGGGTCCATCTCCGGTATGCTATTATCCCGAACTTTGCTGTCCTTACTGAAATGGGCACAAGGATCGAAGATGATTTGAGGTTGGAGAGCCTGACTAAGGCCTCTACCAAAGGGTATCAAGGGGCGAGTTCATCTACAATCAAGCCCACACCCGCAGCTGCAACTCGCAGCATCTTCGATGAGGTAAACCTGCTCGACACCTCATCTAAAAAGAATACACCAAATCGGGTATTCACAGATATAGGGACTACCTATACTTATGCCTTACAGAGGCTATCCTCAAAGGGCCTAATCCAACCGATAGGCCCAACTGCAGAACCTCCAGTGGAAAAGAGGCCCAAAACATACAATGCCCAGGCCTATTGTCAGTATCACCGGGGTAACGGGCACGATACTGAAAAGTGTTGGAGGTTAAAACACCTGATCCAGGACCTTATCGAGAGCGGGAAAATCCCGTTGCCCGGAGACAAGCCGAGCAACAAAGAAAACCCATTCAGCGCTCATGCTATCTTCACCGGTGAGGTAATTGATTGTTCTCACCTCATCTCTCCCTATATCCCACAAGTCAACGGGATATGGTTCGACGACGAGGATGATGTATACTTAACCAAAGGGGAAGCTGTCCCCATCACCCTCGAAGAGGTTCGACAAGCTAAGTCCAAGGCCTTAGCCACCAATCATCTCGCCACAGCTGGGCGTTCCATTCCTATATCCGTCACTGAACCCGCCAGGACGGAGCCCACCCTCGAAGAGCCGAGCCCGGACACGGCTCTGGTCCAACAAATGAAGAGGGTCCGAGCCGATCTGACCATATGGCAACTATTGGTTAGCTCGCAAGCTCATCGGGAAGCACTAACTAAGGCTCTCGATGAAATCAACGTTGATTCAGAGGCTACCCCTGCTGAAATGGTAGCCACCATCATGCCCTACCTTAAGGGCAAATCCAAAGAAGAAGGCCCACTCATAACCTTCTCTGAAGCTGATCTGCCACCATTTGGGCCCAATCACAATCTGGCCCTATACATCACGGTCATCTGCAAAGGTAAATATCTCCCGATGACCCTTATCGACGATGGATCAGCCGTGAATGTCCTTCCTCTAAGGACCGCAAAAGCACTCGGCATCACCGATGCCGATTACCTTCCAACGGCACAGACTATCCAGGCTTTCGACGGAAGCCCAAAACCTGTCGCCGGGGCTGTGAAATTAAAGATCATAACGGGCCCAATCGAAAAGGAATTGGAATTTCAGGTGATAGATGTCACCTCATCATTCAATCTCTTACTAGGAAGGCCTTGGATCCACGCAGTCAAGGCCGTGTCATCTACCCTCCATCGAAAAGTCAAGATGCCCCTCAAGGGCGGTATCATCACGCTGGAGGCGACCCCAATTACCGTAGCAAGCTGCAACGCTACGGGCCGGGCCGACCCACGAGAATTCGATTTCGTAGGCATGATCGAAGAAGAATATCTCTTTAGGCCCTACTTCACAACTAGCATCGACACGATGCTACAAAATCTGGGTTACCTACCCGGAATAACCTCAAGGCCAAATCTTCCAGCTGGGAAGATTATCGAGGTTCTAAATGATGGCGAGTCACATTTTGGATTGGGGTATGCTATAACCCCGGAAAACGTGGTTCGGGCCGGTATTCGCAAGGCTATCGACATTATCAAGGGTACTTACATAAGCCCTTATAGCCTAAAGCTAACGGATTACTTCGTCACTCCAGTCTTCGGAGCCGTCCAAGTGGGCCTTTACCAACCCACCATCACATATCCCAAGACCAAAAAGGCCCGGGAATGCAATTTCATCCCTGATGATATATTCACCATCGTCCAGACAGAATCAAAGGAAGGCGAAAGCAGCTCCGAGCCCGTGCTGGGGCTCTTATTCGGGGAAGACAAGGCCATTCCCGCTCCAAAAGACGACCTGGTCAACTTGATCCTTCGCAGCGATCGGTTCGACCCAACCAAGCTAATCACCGAAGTCGGTGCCAACACCGAGACGAGGGCTTGGAGGAAGACCATAAAGTGGACCGATAGTCAAGGACGGGTCTACAAGCTGACCACCGGCGAGGGAGACATGCCGGATACCGAGTCTGAGTCAGAGTCAGAGTCGGAGTCTGAGTCCGAGTCTAGAGGGTCTGGTGCTAAAGTCGAGTCTGTAACCCCTCTTCCTTTATCCACTGAGGTCTCGGGGCCTGTCCCAAGACCTCTCCCTATCCCGCCACTGACCAATGATCAGATGGCAGCTCTATTCGAGCTATTTTCAAAATTTACCATCAATAATAATAACGAACACCGTTCTGCTTACGACTTGTCTTATTTCCAAAATCTTCTCAATTTCAAAAATTTTATATGCAATGACATTGAGAAACCCGACGAACAGGTACCCCTACCTCAACATCTGGTCGAGCAGCTCGAGCAAAGGGAATCCCGAGATCCGGTAATCGAAGAAACCGAGTCCATCAATGTGGGAACCACTTTAGAGCCCCAGATGCTTAAGTTGGGCCTATCTTTAGATCCAGAGGAGAGAAAACAATTCACAGACCTCCTCCACGAATTCAAAGATGTCTTTGCATGGTCCTACAAGGACATGCCGGGTATAGACAGGGAGATAGCCGAACACCGAATACCCATCAAAGATGGGTGCAAGCCGGTAAAGCAAAAACTCAGAAGAATGAAGCCCGAATGGTCTCTTAAAGTCAAGGAAGAGGTCGATAAACAATTTAAAGCAGGCTTTATACAAGTGTCTGAATATCCAGACTGGGTTGCAAACATCGTGCCGGTACCCAAGAAGGACGGCAAGGTGCGGGTTTGCGTGGACTTCCGGGATCTTAACAAGGCAAGCCCAAAAGACGATTTTCCGTTACCACACATCGACATACTGGTGGATAATACGGCCGATCATGCCCTTCTATCGTTCATGGACGGGTATGCCGGGTACAATCAGATTAAAATGGCAGAAGAGGACATGGGTAAGACCACCTTCATTACACCTTGGGGTACTTACTGTTACACCGTCATGCCATTTGGGCTTATCAACGCCGGGGCCACTTATCAACGGACTGCCACTACTTTGCTCCACGACATGATGCATAAAGAAGTGGAGGTCTATGTGGACGACATGATCGTCAAATCCAAGGACCGAAGCGGGCACATTTCAGCCCTAAGAAAGTTCTTCACCCGGCTACGTAAATACAACATGAGACTGAACCCACAAAAATGCAGTTTTGGGGTAACGTCGGGCAAATTACTGGGCCATATCGTTAGCCAACGCGGCATCGAGGTCGACCCAGCTAAAATCAAAGCCATCACCGAGATGCAACCACCCAAAACCGAAAAAGAAATACAGGGGTTTCTCGGGAAAGTCCAATACATCAGCCGGTTCATTTCAAAACTAACCATGGTATGCGAACCCATCTTCAAAAAGCTAAAAATCGGAGAACGGGTGCTATGGGACGACAAATGTCAAGCGGCTTTCGACAAAATCAAGGAGATGCTGTCTGCTCCGCCGGTACTAATGCCACCTCAACACGGTCTGCCTTTGTCGTTATACCTAACGACGACAGAGACGGCCATGGGGGCTATGCTGGCCCAGACAGTCGATTCAGAAGAACGGGCTATTTACTACATCAGTAAAAAGTTCCTCGAATATGAGTGCAAATATACAATGCTCGAAAAGACGTGCCTAGCATTGGTTTGGGCCACTAAAAAGCTCCGACATTACATGCTCAGTCACGAGGTACATGTGTTATCCAAAATGGATCCTATCAAGTACTTATTTGAGAAGCCCATCCTCAACGGCAGGATGTCAAGATGGACTTTAATGTTATCCGAGTTCGACCTCAAGTTTGTACCATTAAAAGCCATCAAAGGTCGGGTAGTTGCCGAGTTCCTCGCTGACGGCCCAATATCCGAAGAAGGCCACACCGATACATGGGCCTTTCCTGATGAAGACATATTCCATACCGATACGGAAGTGTGGGATTTATATTTCGATGGGGCATCCAACTTCCGAGGATTTGGGGTCGGAATCCTGTTAATTTCACCCCGAGGGGAACACACTCCCTTGTCCATCAAGTTGGACTTCGACGTGACCAACAACGCAGCCGAATACGAAGCATGCATTCACGGGTTGCAAGCCGCCGCTGATTTAGGGGTAACAAACCTCCGGGTCCACGGTGATTCATCATTAGTCATCAATCAAGCACTCCAAAAATGGAAAACTCGGAACGCCAATCTCGTGGCTTACCAAGCACGGGTAAGGGTTCTAGAGAAACAATTTCAAAAGGTAGAATACATTTATCTGCCCCGGGAAGAGAATCAGTTCGCAGATGCACTTTCCAAATTAGCATCTTTACTGAACATCCCGGATCACCTGACCAGCATGCCAATCTGTGTCGAAAGACGGTCCGAGCCAGCCTACATCCACGCCATTCAGGATATCGAGATAACTGACCCGGAGCCTTGGTATCAAGCTGTCCTAACCTACCTGACAACGGGAGAGTACCCCCCGGAAGCTGAAAATCGGGCCAAAAAGGCCCTACGAAGATTAGCAACCCAATTTGTCCGAACTGATGACGGGCAATTGTACAAAAAGACGGCACAGGGGGCTCTACTCCTATGCATCGACAAAATACATGCCGAAAAGGTCATGACCGAGGTCCATGATGGTGAAAACGGCCCGCATATGAACGCCCATATGCTAGCCCGAAAAATCATGAGGCTCGGGTACTATTGGAACACCATGGAAACAGACTGTCAGTTGTATGTCAAACACTGCCATAACTGTCAGATCTTCGCCAATGTACAGCATATGCCATCTTCCCTATTATATACCATGACATCACCATGGCCATTTTCGACATGGGGAATTGACATAATTGGAAAAGTGCATCCTTCCGGGACGGGAGGTCATTGCTTCATCTTGGTGGCCATCGACTACTTCACCAAATGGGTCGAAGCCGAGTCATACCGTGTCTTGAACGCCAAGCACGTGGCCAAATTTATCCAAAATAAAATAATATGTCGGTATGGGATCCCTCACGAGTTCATCAGCGATCACGGGACCCACTTCCAAGCTGAAACTGCCGCATTGCTGGCAAAATACAAAATTCAAAGGCATACATCTTCGCCTTACCGACCTCAAACAAACGGAGCGGTAGAAGCGGCCAATAAAACAATTGTCACCATACTTAAAAAGATGGCTGAAAATTACCGGGACTGGCCCGACAAAATACCTTTTGCCCTATGGGGATATCGAACCTCAATCCGCACCGCGACTGGGGCAACCCCGTATTGACATATGGAATGGAAGCGGTCCAACCAGTCGAGCTAGAGGTGCCATCCCTTAGGATCCTACTTGAAAGCCAAGTACCTGAGGCAGATTGGGTCCAAGCCCGATACGATTCGCTAGTCCTTTTAGACGAACGGCGATCCCGGGCTCTCAACAACATTCAAATATATCAAAAAAGGATCCAACGGGCTTTCAACAAGCGGGTTAGGCCCAGGAACATCAAGGAAGGGGATTTGGTCCTAAAATCGGTTCGTGCCTTACTACCGGTTGACCCAAGGGGTAAATTCAAACCCAACTGGGCTGGGCCATACTTGGTTAAGAAGGTCCTATCAGGAGGAACGGTAATGCTGACAGACTTGGACGGGAACGAATTTGTCAACCCAACCAACTTGGACCAGCTGAAGCGCTATTACCCATAAACCCCCATCTCAATGTCGTTTGCAAAATTTTATAAAAATTTGTCCTTTTTATAAATTTTCAAAATTTTAGACAAGTCAATAAGCTAGAACTAATCATTCTACTGTCGCACATCTTGAATTAATAATCCTGATGTATTTCGAAAATTGCAAAAAAAAAAAAAAGTCAATCAAATCAAATTTTGAACTACGTTAGGTTTGATTCCGCCGTTTGCGGATACGTAGGCAACCCCTCAAAAGGGTACAACCACTGCAATAAACGAAAAGACGGGAACGGTGTTCAATAATATGTCTTTTATTAATATCTCGATAAACTCGGGATTACAAAAAAAAAAAAAAAAAAAAACGCCAAAACGGCATTCACACAAAAAATCACACCACAAAAATAATAATAATATTCAAATAATAAAACAAGGAGACTAGTATCCGGGCATCTTCCCCTTCCCCTTGTCCTTCGGGTCGCGTGGAGCCTGGGGTCTTCGGGGTGGTGGCGAGCGTTCCCGAATCACAAGTGGAACCTCCTTAGCCCGAGCCCGTTTCTTTGACGACGGGTCTTCAATCACGGTCTTCGGCCCAAGTCGGGCCCGCACATGCTCAGGCAGTCTACCCCGTGGGCCAAGTCGGTCCTGCACGGGTAGTCTTGGGCCCAGTCTCCTTTCCAAGTCCATCTGGGGGCTCACTTTCCCCCAAGCACCTTTAGCACTAGACCCTTCAGCTTGAGTCTTAGTCTTCTTCTTGTGACCAGACATTAGACGAACTAGGGTAGCTGGAGTGTCACCATCATCGAAGAATCCCCTATTGTCTTTAGCTTGCTCCCTCCTCAACAGGTCAAAAGCTTCGTCAACCTTCAGCGCAGCTCGGGCTTTAGCATCAACAGCTTTGGTCCACTTCATATAAGAATCTGAAACCCAGATTGAATGGCGAGATTTGACAACGGGCCAAGTATGCCGTGTGCACCACCTTTGCATCCAGGTATCACACATTACATCAGTCAGTTGGGTAGGGTCACTCACAACTGCTTCAACTTCAGGGATTCGCTGAGTCCATCCATACTGCCTTAGTATGCGATCTGGATAGAGATGAACCGTCTGCTTGAAGGAAAGGATCACCTGATAGCGGGCTCTGTCCCTCGGGTCCAAGCCACTCCAAAGGTAGATGGGCCACCATGGAACTACCCATCGAATTAGCGGGCCGCCATGAAAAGACAAAACCTCGTCCCAGTACTTCTGCGTAATCTGACGAGAAAAGTCAATGGCCCGCCTTCTCGTCATCACCTGGTTATGACGATAGTTGCCCGCATCAAGTGGAGGATCTATCACTGATAGCCTCTCATATAGCCAAATCTGCAAAAGGAAACAAAAGCATGAGATTCCAAGGCAAAATAGGTGCTCGCCTGAGGCCACTCGGTCGAGTACTCGGGACACTCGGTCGAGTGGTACCCCTGAACGTAAACAGGAGGCTCTTTACGAGGGTACTCGACCGAGTGCCTGGGTGACTCGATCGAGTACCCCCCCTGCAGTTAAAAAAAAAAAAAAATTTGCAAAAAATAAAAAAAACGAAAAGTTAAAGGAAGAGGTCAAGTGACATACTTGCAACAAGCGGGTGCTCCCAGTGAGACGAATGGAGGAGTCCCTTTTGCGATCGTCCAATCCTTGGATAATCTCGCTCGTGATCAACCAAGCCGGGCTGTGCTCAGTCTCCATCAGATCCACTACAGTCAGAAGACGGGTACTTCCCATGCAGGATAACAAGTCCATATGACCCTCGAAAGCGTATACATGGAGCATGCAAAAGGAGAAAGCTCTACGGCTACAAGCCGGCCTAACCCGAACATCGAGAGAGTTCATAAATTTCTCAGCCAAGTCGATCAGAGAAATTTTATCACCATCCATCATACGGGACACCTCGCTGTGGGAAAGCCCTAGAAATTCTCTCAACTTCCTCCTCGGATCGTAGATCGAGTACGGGACGGCGGGACGGAGTATCGGGTTCCATCCTCCTATAGCTGCAATCTCCTCAGGCAAAGGGCAGACTTCGCCCCGAGGGAAAGCAAAGACATGATATATGTCATCCCAATAAGCCAAGCAAGCATCCAGAAAATAGCGGTCAACCACCATCTGACGGAACGGGTACAATTGGGTTATCCCCGAGCCACCCTATCTGCATCCCTAAAGCGACGGGACCATTCCTGCAACATCACAATCAACCTATCGATACCCATGGCTAAACTTCTTAAAGAAGATGAAGAGACTTTCTCAAGAGAATTAGAGAGACTTTCTCTTAAGAAAGGGTTGTTTGTGACTTGTGAAGAAAATCAAGAGCAAGGAGGGGCTATATATAGCCTTGGCCTTGCAAACTATTTAGGAAAATTTCCTAATCTCAATAAGAATCAAACCACAATCCTAGTCTCAATACTAGCACGGGAATTTCCATCCCAAACTTTCCTAATCTTTGTTAGGGGTCAAAAATCTCAAAGTTTCCAAAATTCAAAAAATCTCAAGATTTCAAATTTCAAAAAAATTCAAAAATTCAAATTTTCAAAAAACATTTCTCCCCAGCGCGAGTCATTTTACTGCCTACGTGTTGCATGCATTTTATGTGACTCATACAGGTACAACTCAATTAGGGAAGTGCAACCCACGATAATTCCCCAGCGGAAGCCAACGACGGCATTTCAAGGGATGAGTCTACATACAGGCGCACCCAGGACTTACGAGACAAGTCCAATTCTCCACGGAGTTATCGGCTCAGGTATGACTTCTAGCTTGCGGCTGGCGAGCCCTTCACGCAAGTCTAATGGACTATAAACGACCCGGCCGGAAGTCCGCCAGGTTTCAATCCTCGATTGGCTTGGTGGATACTCTGACTTTCGCCCTGTCCAAGCCTCAGTCAGAGTGGGGGCTCTGTAGACACCCGCATTTTGACTGCCAGGTGTCTATGGCGGTTTCCCAAAAAACACCCGATGATGATCGGACGCTAACATGCTTCTATGCGCTTGGATACGGGCTCAAATCCATTAATCGTTGGCTAACGCACTTACAGAGTACAAATATCACAAAATCAACCTCAAATCCAGGCCCAGCGGACCATTTCGAGTCAAACAAGACTAATTTGGGCCAAAACCGACACCGGAAATAAAACCGGCTTTTCACGATTGGGTCGACCTCGGTCAAAGTCGTTTCCGAGACACACAAAAACAACCCATCAATCATCAAAAGTCCAAGTCAAACACAAAACCCATCAAGGTCAAGGTCCAAACAAGACCCGCGCGACCCATCTAGGCCACTCGATCGAGTGACCCATCCACTCGATCGAGTGGGCCTGCTTTGAGCCCGGCGGCTGACATAACGGGCCACTCGACCGAGTTGGCTACCTACTCGGTCGAGTGCCCTAGCCCGGGTGCCCTAATCTCTTCTATATAAACACCCTAAAATCGAGTCAGAAAGCTAATTATGGCACCCACTCGATCGAGTCTCATAGTGACTCGGTCGAGTGGCCATGTACTCGACCGAGTTAGTCAATAACTCGACCGAGTACGGTCTTTGACGCAAAACAGAATCATTTTTTTTGGTTCCACTCGATCGAGTCCATCGACCACTCGATCGAGTGGCCTCATAACGACTCAAACACGAGTCGTACATTATTCTACTTTTCAAACTCGATAGTATTTTACGACTTAGGTCAACATGTGCATAATTAATCACGTGTATGCTATCTTTTCAAATCATGCATCTTCATATTTGCATCTTTTTAATTCAATTCAATTTTGCACAAACCGTTATTATTCGTTACATTATTATATCATTACTAACGCGTTTGTGGTTTCTCTTGTTAATTTAATTTTGTTCGTTTATTGTACTAAATGAACCCGCATGCTAAAATACAACTTTGACGTTAATCTTAGCTGCATTAAATTGACTTAGAAACCCGTTTCAATTCAATTCGCATGTTTAGGGGAAATACTGTTTGCATATCATTTTCCCGTTTAACTAGCGCGCGTATTGTAAGTCATTCGAGTTCTTAGTAGAGGCCGCTAATGTGCGGGCGGGGTTGGGTGTCCTTTGTGGGCTTCCCAACACGTACCCTCACCCCTTACTCAGAACCTCGGTTTCCGGATGCCCGAAACCGTTGGCGCACGAGAGTCATTCAATACACAATATCCGATAACGTCGGTATTGGTATCAAATGCAAAGGGACGAGCCCAATAAACTCTGACATCGGAAATGGGCCGTATTTTGTATACGGACCACTACGACATAGAGTGGGCTCGAATGGTTCCGAATAACCACAAAATTCGGTGGCGACTCCACTTCGACCTAAATTTCAATTCGATCCGTTTCATATGGAGATTCATTCGCCTACCCAAACCCGCGCGTGGCCGCGTCGGGGTGGACCTATGTCATGTCCACAGGTTGCATGTAAGACTACTACTAAATTATGGTAAACATTAGTATAATAACTTATAGTATAAATAAAACTTTGGTTTAAACTCCTAAATAATGAAAAGGGAAAATAATTAGTTAAGTGGCATTAGAGTTGAAATGGAGAATAATAAAATTTAGGATCTAATAAAATTTTAGAGTAATCGTATAATTAAGAACAAAAATAATCACTTTGGGGATGATAATATAAAATCCGGCATAGGGACTTTTCCGAAATTATTTCGTGGACCAATTACGTGCTAAATGATTTCTTTTATTTGTTATCCTTAAAATAATGTTGTAAATTTATATTTGTATTTTTATTTTTATTGTTATTGTTTTATTTAAAGATTTCGGAAATCGATGTAATTTAATAGATTAGGGCGAGACTTGACCAAACGATACCCCAAAATATGTAATATTAAAGACCTAGTTATTCTTACGAATAGGTTAGATTTCTAGGACCTTGGCAAGCGTTTAGGCCTGACTCACGATATCACTAAAATTCGCCTAAATAAATCTCGGTATTTCCTAAAAATATATATTTAAATAAACTTTTCGGTATACTTTGACATTTTCAAAATAAAATCTCTTATAAGACGAAATTAGGGTTTTTAGCTAGCATAAACAAATATACATCAGTCTTTTTGGATCTTGTCAAAACATTCCAACATGGACTTAAATCCACAAACAATCTTTTTAAAATCAAAGTATTTAAAATAAACAAACTTCTTAATAATAAGAGTTTCAAAACAAAAAGCATCCGCTTACATTACATTATGTAATCAGAAACCTTTTTAAAATAACTTTTCTTAAAATTATTTCAAATCAATATTTTTAAATCGGAATTAACCAAATTAAACTAAGACGATCTACATCGATTAAACTACTCAGGGGAATAAAAACCGTCCCTTAGTTAAATCGATTAAACTTGGCCAAACTCCGTAAATGATCGTACTAATCATTTGACATATTGGGCCAAGTTCGTTAGCCAAATCCCGACTTACAAATAGGGACACCCCATTAAGCAGACCAATAGTTAAATACGTGTTATGTGCTTACGGATAGAACCATTTTCAAAAATGAAAATTCATTTACACAGAAATTGATATGAATAAAACGTAACATTTTAAAAATAATATTAAAAATAATTTTATCTTTGATTGGGCATTTTTAGGACTTTATTTGAAATCTCATTGAGCGGGAAACCATGTTATTTCTATTGTGTACGAGATAGCATGGAAGAATAGCGTTTAGCTTAACCGTATAAAACCGTCCGTAGCGTACGAAGAGTCTTTGGCTGCCCTTGTCATTGACTCGAGAGTAGGCGGGAGTGTGGCCATACTTTAGGTGGGGACCTGATCAGTCCCGTACGCGTTAGGTGGATCGCACCCGGGTTCCCGAGTGTCGATGATTGGAGCATGGCTTCGGGGATAACCGGCCGGGTGGAGAGTAGTCCGTGGTGCGGGTAACAACCCCACGTACCGGCATTCGACCCTGGAGATGAGAGGACGAATTTTGTTTTAAACGTGTTTATGTCACCACGATAAACAGGGGTAATAATGTAAGCCCCTGGTATTGGTGTGATTGGCGGTATATTTTATCGTACGAGTATCAAATAAGAACCTATTTGGAACCCGTACAATAATTGGCTGGTATATCGTGATAAAACTTTCTAAAAAAAATACGGCCATAAAATATTTTTGTTTTAAAATTTCAAGACACGGTGAATGTTAGATGTTGTTATTTTATGGTTAAGCGTCAGTATTATTTCTTGTTTGTTATTCATTACTTATAATCTACCCACCTGACGATTTGTTTTCTTTGATATTTTCAAAATATTTAAATCGTCAGATTTCTCGGAGACTGACCACACCTCGGGCGGACAAAGTTGGAGATAATCGAAGACGGATATAATAGTTACCTTTTTAAGTATTAGGAATAAATGTATTAAGAGAATTTATGTTTATGTATTACAACTTCCGCTACCTTATTTTGGACGTCTCTCGAGTTTAGAAAATCTGGGTTGTTGCAGCATTTACTAGTATTTCCTCTCGGATTTAATACTTAGTGGTCGTTGCATCTTATATAGGGGATGGACCCGTGGATGTATAAACAAGCCAAAACTCGTCCTTAAAATGAAATCTTATGCGAAATAAAAAAAGAGAATAATCATTTTCACATAGGTCAACTTAAAACTCTAGGGCTCGTTTGGTTACCCATCTAATTACTGGGAAGTGCAAGATCCCGGGAAGTGCATTTTCAGGGGGGGTGTTTGGTTGTCCACTTCATGAGAATTGTCACTTCCTCCATAAGACCATGGTTATCAATTGATGCAATTTCTCTCCACAGAGGACCCCACTTCTTCCACCTCACTTTTTCTACCTCATTTTCACTCTCTTATAAAATACTTCTATATCAATGGATTCATTTTTCTCTCCATAGGGGTCCACTCATCTCACAACATTTATCATGCCTTATCTATTTAATTTTTACTCATTTTTTTTATATTTCATTTTATAAATTACGATTATATTATAATCCATAAGTTTTGATCATTTTTTAAATAAAAGCGACAATTTATAAAACGAGTATTTGACATTTTTTTTTTCGTACTTTAAATAATTTTTTTATTTTTTTTATAAATCTAATTTAATACATTTTAACTAACGAAGAATTAGCGGCGTTATATAGATTTCGAATATAATTCGAAACTAAAAAACGAGAATTTTATAAATTCGAAAATATGAATAAATAATAGAAGTTTAATGGTACAAGTTTAATTTTATTAAGATGAGATGAATAAATAAAAATTGGTAGAAGAAATGTATTTATAACACAATTGTAAGAAATAGGCATTGAACTCAATTATTACGCATAATACATTTAAGGCAACTTAATCACTAATTGCTTAATCTTTCCTCTTTTGTTCAATCCGTCAAAGTGGATATTTTTTCTCAATCCTCCTCCAAGGATTGATGATCCATTGATGTATCATCATTTTCAATCCATCCACCCTATGGATTGAGTCCAAATCCATTGCTAACCTTGCTCTAATGGGGAAGTTACTCACCAAGTCTCTCTGCGGGTAGAACTTCCTGCATGGAGTGATTTGCCACATGACAACCAAACAATATTTTGTAATTCCCATGAAATACAAATTCACGTGAATTTAAAGTTCAACTTAATTTTTCCATAGTGAACCAAACGAGCCCTTGATATCTCGATTCTCAAGTTCTATTACTCCAATTGAGCTGATCCAGACTGCATTGAAAACTATTTCTCTAAACTTTCCGACGCAACGTGGGTATATCATAGCCTAATTTGGATGAAGTAATGAGAATATGAGATCGGCAGAAGTGCACAACCGCGAATGGGAGCTGGACTACTGCTGGAGTTCGTAGTCCACTTGCAGCTCCTTAAAGAAGAACCGAAGGAACCACGACACACTTCCTGTCCAAACAAACAAACGCTCCACTTACCAAAAATAGAAAAAACAAACTCGCCGCCCAAATGCAATCCCCGGTCAAATTTCTCGACACCTGCAACCGCCTCACCGTGATCTCACCCCACCACCGTCCGCCGCCCCATCTCTTCCGCCGGAATCATTTCCCGACAGTGTCCTGCCGAAAACCTAACCCTAAGAGCAAGGATAATGTGTGGAGCATCGATAATGAGATGGCGAAGGTGGCGGAGGAGAGAGATAGGTCTAAGAGGCGCAAGAACAAGCCTAAATTTGCGAAGAGGGTCAAAAAAATTGTTAAGGGGGATGATTTCTTCATTGTTTCTGGTTCCATGTTGATGGAAGTCGAAAATGTTCTGCAAACTCAGGTGCGCAGTACTTCTTTCCCCCATTTTCCATCATTCATTGTTTGAACTGAATTAAGCAACGCAAAATCAGCTGAAATTGACCCCGAAATTAGAAGGCGAGATATTGATACAGAGTGAATCGTGAACGAAATTGTACAGATACTCTTGTTGGTGCCTTGGTGGATGGTGATAGTAGTGCAACCTTTGTTATCTACATGTCTTTGTCGTACGATATGTGACTATTTTGAATATGTCATTATGATTAGGACGAAGTTTGTGACTAGCATCAGCCTCTTACGGATGTTTGAGGGGTATTTGTTGGGATTTTCGATTGCTTGTCTGTATTACTATCTATAATGCCAATGCGTTGTTGGATTAATGGTCTGTATCGATGACATAAAGGCATCACCTGATAGAGTGTGGTCACTTTTGCAACTTACAATGTAAGAAGCGACCCTGTAGTCTCTACATGTTATTAAAGACTTCTTTCGATTGTTCTTGTAGCAAGTACATTCTATTATATGAAATCGAAGGTTCTTTGAGAAAATATAATAAGTGGCAATTAAAAAGGTTAATATTTTTGTTTGCCTTGTTGATTACTTTCAAATTGGTTTCGATGTATCTTGAAGAGCAATATATATCTTGATGCAAGTTGCTGTGATTTTTTCTGCTCCGTCTGATTTATGGATATTCTTTCCTACTTTCGTACCTTTTAACATATGATGAGAAGAGGCATCTATGGTAGGAACCTGTCATAAGACCAGTTTGGAACACTTTCGTGAGTAGTGTAAGTGGGATATGGAAAGGAGTTGGAGCCGTTTTTTCACCAACTACTGCTGAAATGGAGCCACTTGAAGCGGGATGCAACAATGATTATCTTTATGATTGCTACATTCTTTCGCGTGTGCAAGCTGCGGGTTCAGACAAGAGGTCATCTCAAATCAAGAGGACAATTAATTGGGTTACTCTGAACCCGTACGGTGAGAAACGACAAGAAAGTAGCGATAGTAGCGGTGAAAATGTCGAGGGAAAACGTGAACATATGATCTCCGCAGTGAAAGGAAAGGGTTATAGGGCAAACCATACCATGCCTAAGTTTGAGTCATTCAACTTTGAGAAGAGTGATTTGATGGAAGAGGATATAATGGGGATGGAGCCTGGTCTTGTTTTCTTTGAGGTATGTTCTCATTGTCTATACTTTTTGCAAGTCAAGTGTCTTTTCCTACTCATTGATAGAATGTAGAGCATCTTCAACTAAGTAGCTTTGCTGCATTGTTTTATAACAATATCCCACATTGATAATTATCATGGCTTGTGCTTTTTGTAATTTTGATTCTGTGACTGATATTCCTTGTGGCTTATACAAATTACCCACCGCTCCTCTGTTGGTACTTGGTTTTGGCTGCAAGTAGGGGTTAATCATTGTTGTTGAAGTGGTTGGTGTTGGCATGTTGTACCGTGGAATCAGAAACTGATGTGAGATAAGAATATGATTCACTAAGTGGAGATTTGAGCTTTGAAGTAAAACGTCAAATTACTACCCAGTTACCTTGTGCCTCTTGCTTTGTGGAGGATGTTACCTCTTTTGCCTTGGATATTCTCTCAACCTTAGTGGTCCAGACCTTTTCCATTGGGTTATTTAAAAATAGTTTCAGGTGCATACTTGATTATCTGGCCGTTGATCAGTTATCACGTTGGGATTTTTGGGGGGATAACTCTGCAACTTGACAGTCTCCAGAATTAACTTTTATGCCCACATATTTATCAATGAAGCTAAGCTAAGGCTATGACTCCACCTGTGTGATGCTCCCTGATTTCTACAAGACTAGTCATGTTTTTGTATGCTAAACACCTGCAGTATGCTGATAAGGCTATTAGCACATGGAACTGTTAAATGGCAACATAAAGTTGATGAAATTCAGGGACCCAGTTTCGCTAAGGCAAAAGTTACACCAGTGTCATGGGTGTAATTTGGCCTTTAGTATTCCTCACAAGTCACACATGTGAGCCTGAATCTAAACTCTTAAACAAACCTGGCTGGAAATCAGCAATCCCTGCTTGTCTCGTGTAAGTTTCCTGATAGTGTGGCTACTCCGTATATGACCCAGCCATGTTCTCTAGGGCTGAGCAGAAGCGGCATCTATGTCACAATTGTGACACTCATCATAAAGTAGCTTTGAGTGCCTGTACCTCGTTGAAGTATGTGAGCTAAAATTTTCGAAACCTCGCTAAAGCTGTTGATGAGCTCTTTTTCTGTGGATCCAACTCATGTTTTTGAGACCTTTCATCTACTCGGGGGATATGGGGTTATTGGGTATCTTTTTTCTGTGGTCATGTTTGTCCTAAAAAACTCCCTCATGAGTCATGAGGAGGACCGTCTGAAATACATTATTTAACGAGTTCTCTTTCTTTTTCTTTTACCAATATTCCAGTAGTAAGTGCCGATTTTGTGATGTTATTTTTTAATCTCGTATATGGAAAAAGTCTATTACAGCATTCCTTGACAATTCACCAAGTCAATTATCATATCTTTGTTTTTTGGCAGGATGGGTCTTACTCTAGAGGACCAGTTGACATTCCTGTTGGGGAAGTGGATGACTCCAACTACTTTCTTTCTCCAACATATAAGTTTGAACAAGTAGGCTAATCCCCTCGTATCTATCCGTTTAGTTTTTAAGATCGGGCATTTGATATTGATGTTTACAGTTAATTAATATCTTCAATTTCCATTGTCATTTGATCATCTTTGAACACTTTTATCCTCAACTAGTAGAGTTCTTGTCTATCTAGGATTTGGGGGCAACTACTTGTTTCAGCTTTCAAGTACTGTCTATCACTACTGATAACTGGGATGTTCACAGTATGCTATTCGAACACTGAGGATTCGGGGGCAAAAATGCTCATCTGAGTATCTAACGGGGCTGTCTTCTGTTTTTGTTCATAGTGCTTGGTCAAAGGCTGCCACAAGAGATTACGAATTGTGCATACTATAGAATTTAGCAATGGTGGTGCTGACATCCAGATACTAAGAGTCGCTGTTTATGAAGAACAATGGGTCGGTCCTGCTAATATTGATGAACAAAGGTATTCTTGGTGATTGATCTTAGGTAAATATGTTGAACCTTTCCAATGTCATGCTGTCTAACATGTTCTCAACCTTAATTTACTGAACCAGTGAAGTTGAGCTTGATATGAAGCCATTTTCTCAGCGAAAGAGAACTCGTGCATCAGAGCTTACAGGACCATGGAAGGTCTTTGAGATGAGTGCGACGCCAATTTATGGTGATGACATGGCAATGGAAGAAGGAAGCGGGTCCCCTTACGTGTACCTTTGCATGGAGACTATGAAAAAGAGAAGTTTGCCCGAACAGTCTGTCTACTTTGGGGAGGAAGAGATGGTGGATATGCAGGATGCAACTGTTCTTTGGCTCCCGGGTGGGGTGACCTCCTACGTTGATGTCAGCAAAGATGGGATTCTTTGCATTGGAGTGGGATGGTATTCTGACGAAGGAATTAATCTCGTCATGGAAAGAGATTATGAAACAGACGGGAAGCTTAGGGAGGTGCGGTCCAAGTCGGAGTTAAAGCGGAGGTTGCCTGATCCCACCACTCTGTAAATGTTTTGTTGGTGGTATTTGTTCATTTCGTGTAA
Organism: Agrostemma githago; assembly: GCA_958450325.1. Taxonomy (NCBI): domain Eukaryota; kingdom Viridiplantae; phylum Streptophyta; class Magnoliopsida; order Caryophyllales; family Caryophyllaceae; genus Agrostemma; species Agrostemma githago. The sequence goes on from OY288246.1 coordinate 21,914,539, forward strand.
ATTGTGTTCATATTGTAATTTTGTAGGATATGTTACTTTTCTTGCCTTGTTACTGAAATTATGTGAGCATCTTTGTGGCTTTGCAGGTGTCTTTAAAGCATTTTTGATCATCAACTGCTACTACTACTACTACTACATAATTAGGAGTATGAATACAGAAACGTACTACTTTGATTTCTATTGTTGAAATCGTAGAGACAACTGAATCATCGGCTACTATCAAACAAACTTCATTCTAATTCAAGGGACTTCTTTGCTTCTAGTGGTTTCTTCTTTAAACATGCATTTAATGATTCTGACAGTATTTGACGACAGTGCTAGAATGGGCGCGTCTCTCTTTGGCCAAGAAGACACCTGAACTCCAAGCTTGTCAAGGCAAGGCTGGTAGCAGATGAGATGTTGAAGCATAGATGGTGATAAACCCGCAGAAGTAACACGCCACAAAACAGGAGACGGTTTTACCGGATGTTTTTCAGGCATTGTCGAGTCTCTGGTTGATGTTCGTGGAAGCCTTAGCTTAAAACTTAAATAAAAGTAGCATGACTAGCCTCAAATAAACTAAAGCCAAGAAAACCCCTTCTTTTTGCTTGTACCTACATTTTGAGGATATCTTATTTTAAGTGATCAAGGTAATGTAGCTTGAAGAAGGCGTGGTTATTTTGCCTGGCCGTATAGTAAGTAATTTTCATTTTTACGGCAGATATGCCAGAAATTTGTGACGACTTTTGTTGCTTTAGGGAGAGCCTAATTCCACGAACGATATGACTTGTGCCACAAAGTAGTATCGCAGGTAAGAATCGAGCCCCACCACATGGTTGGAGAGTCACACCGAAGTGCACTATTCACCAATTAATGAAACCAATGGTGTAACCGCATAATGCATATAAGCTCTGCCCTCTGGTATTAAGCCTGTTCTTATTTTATGGAGAGATAGGATAGGTATGGAACCCCCTCTGTGGTATGGCTCAGTATAGGATTCTGGCATTATGTCCGAGACACTTGCTCAATCCCGCTAATACAGCAAGCGAAGCGGAACTGATCTCAATGTCAAGTGTTGAGACAGCCAGTACTGAATATCCCTTATATACACAGGATACGCTAGAAGATAACAACCACCCGGATTTTTTTTATATTTTCAACCAGCCCCCTCTGGCCTCTACAATCTACATAGCCCAACAACCAACGAGACTTAAACCCGCATTACAGCCCCTAGTTGAACCTAACTCAACTCATTTGGGATTCTGAATCATATGATTTAGAGAATGGACAAAAAACACAGGTGTGAATGGACGGACGGACGGACGAGCAGAACTCTTACGGCTCACGGTCATGCAAAATAAACTGTCTACCCAGGGTCAGAGGACTGTTAAGCAACTAGGAGTCGCTATTGGCTGCGAGGATACCAAAACATAAGATCTACCTGATAAATATATAGATTTCCAATTGAATTCAACAGTGAAGTGGAACATATATTCCTAACTAAGAATTGAAAATGCACTTGGCAAAACATCACCTCAACATTTTCTCAGGGCTACAGAATGATACCCTCATAAGTCATAACAACGACAAACAGCTACAGTTTTGTCCAGTCAGAATAGTGCTAAAAGAATTCAAAATCCAAGTATTTACCGCCACCCGGCTTGGTGTCATTGCTAGGCATTCTTTTGCTGACGTTACCAACACCCACTGTGTCAACCACGCCAAACTTACCAAGAGATTCCATTTCGACGGGTCGTGGTATCTCTGGGGGTGTACTACACCGAATCAAGGCCCAGTTAACTCCTTCGAAGAATGGGTGTTGCTTGATCTCAGTGGCGCCCCTTTTCACTCCAAGACGATTCTGTGGCTCCTTAGCCAATAACCCCCGTATCAAATCCCGGCTTGCATAGCTTGTCGATGGTGAATCCGGAAATTTCAGCTGTTGCCCAACCACATTAAAGAGTGTAGCACGATTGCCTGTCCCCTTAAATGGAGTTTTACCATATAAGAGCTCGTGCAGGAAAATACCGAATGTCCACCAATCAACGGCGCTACCATGGCCTTCTCCTTTGATGATTTCGGGGGCTAAATATTCGTGGGTCCCAACAAAGGACATGGATCGGGCTTGGGTCGGCTCAGCAACGAGCTCAGGCAATCTATTACATGGAAGCCCATGATCATATTTGGATTGTTTCACCTTTTTCTTGTTCTTCTTGGGGAATATTCTGGGAAGGAAACATGTTGGTTGGATACAAACGGTTGAGGGCTCAATACAAGCTGGTTGCACACAAAATGCATTACCAGAGCCAGAATCATAGGAAGTTCTCACAAGAGTTGGTGAGACGGTGCATCGCAAAGAAAGGTCAAAATCTGAGAGCATTATGTGGCCATCATCACGGACTAAGACATTTTCTGGTTTCAGATCTCGGTATATAACTCCAAGCATGTGAAGATATTCTAGTGCCAATAAGACTTCAGCAGCATAAAACCTGCGCGAGTCAAAAATAAAGGGTAACGACTAAATGAGTGGGAAACCTTTTTTCAACCATTGTGACAAAGTAGAGATCACAAGAGAATCAAATTCAAAGTGAAATATGCAAAATAGGACGGTTACTCCCAAATAGTCACTCGGATATGTGTACAAGAAATGGAAGTGAAATTTTCTAATGCTTTCTAGGTTACTGGTTTCGACAATCAATCGCAGTATGAAAGGGAAAACACTGTGTCATCAAAAGCAGCAGTTCAAAATCAATTGCAATGAAGTTATGGTGAGACGGTTACCATGAAGAGGAACACCATTGGGACTTGGCTACTGTTGCCGACCAATTAAACTTCCGATTCATACTTAATAATAACAGCAAATGCATACAATACACTAAGGCCCTAAGAAAGTAAGGAGGTATGAGGTATCTCTACTCGGAATTTAAGAGAACGACATGCTAATTGAAACAAAGAATCAAAGTGGCAGCTGCCCCTGCTATTTTAAAGTGCATACTTGATGCATGATGGTAGGCTGCCTAGACGCTGATAAACTGATTCTATCTGAGACCAGAGAAAAAGAAGTAAAAAAAATGATCCAAAACAAAATCAGAGTGATGTGACATTGTGACCTGAACTTAGATTGCCCCACGATTCTGAAACTACCCGAACCAAAACACTTTGACTCGAAAATGAGCAGGTGCATATTCAAACAAAAGGACCCTAATTGTCAAACTTGAAATTACATCTAAATTTATTCACATAACTAATGATTAAAATTCCAAATACAACCCAAATGACCCTATTTAGACCATAATGGCGTGACCGATAACTGCAATAACCATCTGACCAGAGCCACTGCATTGCGTAGTGGAAATTACAAGGCACAAACTGACCCAAACTAAATGACCCATTCATCAGGTCTAGGTGGTGGGAGAAAAGAAATAGAATCTCACATATTTTCACACTGAAGCACGATGATCACATCATTTCAAAAACAAAAAATATGGTTCAAGATTGTCAAAAAAGATTGCAATATGACTCATACCGTGCTGCATACTCTGTGAAATGTTTCCCCGGCTGACGCTGTCTTAAAAAGTGAAGATCACCTCCAGGACAATACTCCATCACTAAACAAGAGAATCTGTCGGTCTCAAAATGAGTATACAGAGTTGGTAGAAACGGGTGATCAAGGAGCTGCAAAATCTCTCTTTCTGTTTGAGATCTATTCAACTTTTTCCTGGAAGCAAGAGACGCCTTGTCCATTACTTTCATAGCAAAGTAACAACGGGTGCCACTTAGCTCAGAAAGATACACACTCCCGATGTCCCCACAACCTAGCCGTTTGAGAAGCCTGAAATGGCTCATACCCAACATTCCATCCCGACACCTAATGGCAAGAATAGCTTTCCATCTAGGATCGTTCCCTTTGTGTGGCTTATTAGCACTTCCAGTAAGGTTACTCCAGTTACTATCATCACTAAAACCACTGCTGTCGCTTACACGACTCATGCTCGTTTTTGCACTTTCAAGCAAATCTCCTCTAATACCAAATTTAGTATACTCAAAGTGTTTTTCAATACTTAGCATTCCATCACTTACAGTCCCATCACTTCTATATGTGCTTGCACAACTATTAGCAATGCTCATAGATCTAACTACACTTGTACTATCAATACTGCTATGAGGGCTTGGAGGTACAGAAGTATCCAAACACATTCTTTCTCATCGGACTCGGGAAAGGGAGATGCTTCAGTATTTTGTGATGCTCGAGAAACTAGAAATGGTGACGACGTAACATTTGAATCCACCAAGTTGGGAGGGACTTGAAGTGAAAGATCATCGAGAAAAGGGCCATTAAGAGATACACTTTTCACCAACGACCCATTATCCGTCTTCTTTTGACCTATAGGAACATACACTTGTCTCATCATATCGGTATCAACAGGTTCTGGAGGATGACTAGCACCCGAAAAGGAACTTGACCTGCCATCTTCAAATTCAACAGAATCAGTACTACGATTTGACGTAATAACATCCAACAACAGCTCATCTTGTTTCTGCAAGGATGTTTTCCCGTCCCATGGCCTTGTAGGCACGGGAAAATCTAGTTCCTTGGGATCTCGTCCTTTGGATCGATCTAGCTGTTCTTTTGCAGAAATAACCTTATTCCCAACGATCAAAGTAGCAGAAGGCAAGTAAGAAGCAAGTGACTTCACTTCTATATTCCTCTTCATTCTGGTTTAACAAATATCATCACAAATCAGCAACTCCAAATGGGATTACAACTTGGTATGAGGATTAACATCTGATCCTGCAATGACAAAATACGGTTTCCCCTTCAATTTCAACCTTATCACAATTATATGAACACCTTTCCTGCTAAACCATCCAATCATAGTAATATTATATAGTTGCAAACTACAGAATGTGAGTCATTATAGGGGGCAAAAGCTACTAACCAAAAATAAGAAACAGGGAACCAAATGAATCAAATCCTCACCACACACGAAGTAAAAGCAGTACACAAATTTTGAAAAGAAGAGAAAATACAGAATAAAGCAGTGTAAAGATGAGAGACAATGAAATACTTAACTTGAGTAGGAATCATCATTCATTCATCAGTGAAGAGTATAATACTGTATGTTTTTTTGGTTCAACGAAGAGCGCCGTTAGTCGCAATACAATAGCACTGAGGGAGGGAGGGGATCCAACCTGAGACCTATCGTCGTCCAGGTAACTCCGTCTTAACAACTAGGCTAAGATATCATCTACGGTATGTACAATACTCTATGTATGAATACAGCACACACTAGTACTACTACAAAAGGAACATACACCAAAAAAAGGAAGAGGAAGATGGTAAATGTGTAAAAGGCAAATACCCAAAGTAAGAAAAGTGTCAGATTCTTTCTTTGGGTATATCATATCATATATCAGATCACAAACAAATATTCAAAGAATCAACCAAACCCAACTCAATTAACAAACTTGTAAAATCAAGGCACCAGTTTAACTAACTAAAGCAGTAGTAGTAATTATGAAGCATGAAAGAAGAAACTTTGATGAACAAAATACTACTCCTAGTTGGTTAGTTTAAGAGTTTAGTGAAGTGGGCATACTCACATTACAACATCATAAATGATCCAAATCCTTGTGAAATTGACTGTGGAACTAGGGTTCCTTACTTCCTCTCCATTTTGAAGACCCTGCAGAAAAATTAGCAGAAGAATCCAGAAAATGAAGAGAGCTAGAGAGAGAGGGAGAGAGACGAGTAACTGATACAGTACTATTCCACAGTAATCCTGCTGATACTTGTTCCCTGTTTGTTTGGGTGTAAGAGAAATAACAGCAGACAAAGGAAAAGCAAAGGCTGCACAATAATTACTCCTTCCCTCTGGTTCATTCGTTTCTTTACGTTTGTTTTTTGGCACTATTTATGAGTGGGTAGAATATCTAATATAATTTTCAATCTATAAATTAAAACATAGTCATGTGGATCTTTTTAAAATTGTCTTAATGAATACATTAACAATATCAAATTTTTACGATTTTTAATAATGTGTAAATAAAGATAAAAACGAAACAAAACGTGCATTAGTAGGTGTGATAAAGCAACCGTAAAGAATCAAATGAATCAGAGGGAGTAGAATGCTACTCCATCCGTTCCGTTCAAGCATAACATTCCCTTTGTTTTTTTTCACAAGTTCTAAGAAATTGATGGTTTATTGTTAAATGTACAAATGAGTAAAAGTTAAGTACTTGTATTTGTTTAATACGGTAGATATGGCTATTTATATAAATATATACGGAGTAAGATTTAAAGTATGTTTTTTAATATTAAAACAACGATTAAAATGGAAATAGATAGGTTGGACTTGATCATCTCAAAAAGAAAAAAAAAGAAATAAGAGAAGTTTTGACTTGAACGGAGTGAATACTACTCGAACTTTTCCATATTCCTTTTTTAAACGTTTAAGTTCAAGCTACAATTCCATTTTAGTTATTGTTTTAAACCTTACATATTTACTAAATGTCTCTATCTACCTACATTTTTAACATTAAACAAATATTTATTTATTTGTACCTTTATTAATAATAAACAAACATTTTCTTAAAAATTGTGCATAAAGCATACGGGTAAATTCAATTTGAACGAGAGAGTATTCTACTCGCACAATCATATAGGCGAACCCAAAATCATCTCTTCAAAATTATTAGACCATCCATAGGGCAAATAGTTAGAATAAGCAAAATTTATGTGCGGATAGATATGTTTGTCATAAGTAAGATGGACCGCCAAACACAAATAAACGCATCTTGTGACTTGTGCCGTAGAGGTTCTTGGCCGACTACGGTATTTTTTTAAAGAAACAAGCCTCGATTTTTTTTAATTAAATGACTTGAACTTTATTTAAGGCCATCAAACCATCAGTTTATTATCACGAAAAAATGGAAAATAATATTCTCTCCATCCTAATAATTTGTTTAGTTTTGATTAAAATATTCTTAGAATATAAAAAGGTATAAAGAATTTCACTCCGTATATAATACATCTAGCTAATAGCAAGAACCCCAAATTAACTTTACAAAAAATCATTAAAATTTTCGTAAATATGAAAATTTAACATAAATATTAAAAATTTATTATGAAGTCCCAACTAAAAATAATCTTGTATGCTTTAAAATTTGTGATTGCAAAAGTTTATTAACAACCAACTAACCAAAACCAAGGGGTAGGTTCGTAGCGTTTGATTGAAAAAAGAAGAGACGTTGATGATGGCGAAAAGAGAAAAGCAAGAAAGGAAAGAAAAGAAGCAGGCATTTTGTTTTGTTTGTTAATATTATAATAATAATATAATATGTGGTGGGGGTATAGATGCTACTGTGCCACTCCCATTTCTGCTCCTTCTTTGCCCTGCACGTCTTCCCATGCTCCACACTTTGTTTCTCTCCTTCCTACTTTTGACCAATCAAACATTTTAAATTTGTATCATTGTATTATTACGGGTCAAATATAATCACTTAAGATTGATAAACATAAACTTGTAAAGTCATATTCTTTTTGACTTATATTCAACTTGTTTCAGACCAGCTCAGCCTAACTTCTATCTGCTCAGCTCAGTCTAACTCCTATCAACTCAGCTCAGCTATTTTCAGCTCAGCTTCAATATTTTCAGCTCCTAAAATAATTCTTCAATAATAATAATAATAATAATACTCAGTAATATTAATAATTTGTTAGTCTCATTTGCTTTATACACACTTATTAAGTAAGTATGTCTACTAAGAGATGATCTCTCATTAATTTAATGAGAGACCAGTTACAACTTGATGTTACAATGGTACAAAACCTAATAAAAATATGTACGTTTAATATAAAAGAGTATACTAATAGAAATGGTCACAATCTATAATAAAAGGTTACGGTTGTTATTAAGAACAAGTACAAAATGAAATTGTTATTTTGAAATACAACTAATGTTAAAATAGGTACGAATTACACATAAAGAGGTACAACAAGAGTGGTCTCTCAATAGATTATTGAGAGACTGTCGCTTACTAGATTTTGTGTAAAAGAAATTATTGAAAAATGAAAATGAAAGAGAAATTAATAATACAAGTGAATCTTATAGATAATACTCCTTTAAAAATGAAAATGAGAGAAAATAAAGGGGGCTACTCATTGTCGTCGGCAATTTAAGAGTAAATTACGGAATTATCCTTGTTCATTTACGAACTTAATTTAACCTAATAACTGATTACTAACGCAATTAGGAGTACAATATTATTTAACCTGATAAAATTATATTTTGAATTTTCAATTATTCGTTGATGATTGATTGAAATGTCGAACGTGGATAAAAAAATTCCTTTTGATTTGAATTTGTAGTATAACGAAAAAAATTCGAAAAACAACAACATTGTCGAGGTTATTTTCGTTTTAAATGTTGTTTAACCCGTTATAATTTGTCTTATTGATCATCATGAAAAAAAAAACATAACCTAGACGTGGAAGAAACCCACCTAGATCAACGCCTAAATGTGAAAGACTCACGACTGAACCTGGCGCAAGATAACCACGCCTGAACCCAGGCGTAGTCGATGTTCTTCAACGCCTATGCTTGGGATTACCAAAACCAATTCTTGCAAGTTGCACCTACTCTTACTTTTTTGTTAATAATTCCGTTCATGAATTAACCAATTCTCGTTAATTATTGTTCTACACCACGCCTGAACCCAGGCGTAGTCGATGTTCTTCAACGCCTATGCTTGGGATTACCAAAACCAATTCTTGCAAGTTGCACCTACTCTTACTTTTTTGTTAATAATTCCGTTCATGAATTAACCAATTCTCGTTAATTATTGTTCTATTCGAATTAAGCAATATATATTAGGCACATCATGATGTTCATCCTCTTACAAGTGTTTGAACTTGACCTACGTACGATATCCTTTGTCGTCTATACTATTCGATTTCCTTTAACATATACTGATATGATCAAAACTTTAAAAATCTGGCATTGCATTTCTCAAAGGAGTTTCTAAGGAGTAAGGATGAACGTCTGAGCGATCCCAATTAATTGATGACTTGGGTTTGACTAAATGTTAATTAGTCAACTCGATTCCGAGATTGAACTATTCAAAAAAATGGACATTGATTTTGGAAAAGATTGCAAAAATATATTTGTGTACAAATAAAAAACCCCTCAACATCTAGCTAATTGAAAGATATTTTTACTTGATATCAGGTGTAATATTGTGGACATGACATAGGTCCACCCCGACGCGGCCACGCGCGGGTTCGGGGAGGCGAATGAATCTCCATATGAGATGGGTCGAATTGAAATTTAAATCGAAGTGGAGTCGCCACCGAACTTTGTGGGAGTTCGGGCCCGTTCGAACCCACTCTATATCTTAGTGGGCCATGCACAAAGTATGGCCCATTCGGATGTCAGAGTCTATTGGGTTCGTCCCTTTGCATTTGATACCGACACCAACATTATCGGATACCGTGTATTGAATGACTCTCGTGTGCCAATGGATTCGGACATCCAGAAACCATGGTTCTGAGTAAGGGGTGAGGGTACGTGTTGGGAAGTTCACAAAGAACACCCAATCCCGCCTGCACATTAGCGACCTCTACTAAGATATTGTTTGAATTTGAAATACGCGTGTTAGTAATACGATGAATGATATGCAAACATTGTTTTGACTAAACATGTGAATATTTGAACAAGTTGCTATGTCGATTTAATGCATCTAAAATTAACGTCAAAGTTGTTTTAGCATGCGAGGTTCGTTTTAGTATAATAAGACAAACAATGAATAATAAGATACAAAGAACAAACGGGTTATTAACGGTTTGCAAATCGAATAAATGATGTAAAATATGATGCAATGTATGGTTTTGAAAAGTTTATGACACATGATTGACTTGACACGTGTTGACCGAAGTCATAAAAATATTTTATCGGGACTTGGATGTTGCTGAAGACTCACGGTTTTCAGGGAAGCACGCGACCCGCGCGGAGGGTGCGCGACTCGCGTAGCCACACGACTCGCATGAGGCGCATGCGACTCGCGTGGCGGACTGTTCTCAAAATTGTTTTTTTTTAGAAAATCGATAATTTTGTTAAGTCGCGTAAAAATATGATACGATTCATACTCGACTTAAATTTTCGATACTCGTTATATTCGATATTCGATTATGGAATCGATATCAAATATTCGGAGTGATTTTTAGAAAAGATGGTTATAAATTATTTGAAAATCGAACTAAGACAAAATAAATTTCTCTCCGCGTCGAAATCGTCGTATTATGTATTTTTAGGACCATGTGACGATTTTTTAGCATCAACGAGAAAAATTTGGTTCTTTTGGTACGATACTCGACTAAAGAGTCGGTATCCTGTTTTTAAGAACGTTTATTTTGTATATAAAAAAAAATTGTAGTGATAATATCGATATTAGAAAGAAAGAAAAAAAAAATGTGATGAGACCCGTACGAAGACAGACGACCGACGACTCAAAGAATAAAAAAAATGAGAGGAAGAGAGAGAGAAAGGAGAAAGCGGGCTTAATTTTACACCCTCAACCTACATGCTTTGTATTCTCGGACCGGGGCTCGTCGGAATGTGGCTTAGACACGGGAGCGTCGAGATGATGTAGGTGAGTTATGGTGGTTTTAGGTGTGTAGGGTGTCGGGTAGAGGTGGCCGGATTTCGGGGCTAAGGTGGCGTGATCTCGGGTTGTTGGATTGTATGTGTGTGATTCGTAGATTGCTTCTGTGGATGTGTGTATTGTTGTAGATGTTGTCGTAATTCCCTCTTTTTTTGAATGTGTGCAAAGGGATCTATTTATAGGGGAGGTTCCCGATGCCGACTAGGAGATATAGTCTTGCTTGGGTGAGAAGAAAGACTGTTTTGGATAGGAAAAGCACGCAATTTGAGTGGAAACAGGATTCCTTCTTTTGATGGAAGAGAGAAAAGAGGCTCCTTTTAGAGATCAAACTCTATCTCGGACGGATTTGTTTATTATTTTTGTAGCTGATTTTTTGTAGTATTAGACTTCCGGCCGGATTCCCAACGTGACGCAGCAGATTTACGTCTCGGAAATGTCTTTGACCGGGGTTTGACTCGGTCGCTAAAAGACAGTTTTGCCCTTGGTCTCGGTTTTGACCCAAATTAGTCTTATTCGACTGGGAACGACCCACTGGGCCTGAAATTGAGGTTGGTTTTGTGAGACTTGTACCCCGTAAAAAGCCCATGACAAATGCCCATGATTTTGAGCCCATATTTGAGTATGTCAAAACACGTTTGCGTCCGATCATCATCGGGTGTTTTTTTTGGAAACTACTATAGACACCTAACGGCCAAATATGGGTGTCTACAGAGCCCCCACTCTGACTGAGGCTTGGACAGGGCGAAAGTCAGAGTAGCTACCAGGCCAATCGAGGATTAAGACCTGGCAGACTTCCGGGTCGGGTCGTTTATAGTCCATTAGACTCGCGTGAAGGGCTCGCCAGCCATAGCCTAGAAACCATACCTGAGCTGATGATGATCCGTGGGAATTCGGACTTGTCATATAAGTCCTGGGTGAGCCTATATATGGGCTCATCCCATGCTATTCCAGGGAAAATGCCGCCTAAGGCTTTCCGCTGGGGAGTGAGTTGTATGTCCCTACTTGAGCCATACCTGTATACAATTATGCGAAGTTTTGCATGTAATATTTTAGGTAAAATGACTCGCGCTGGGGAATATAAATTTTTGAAAAAGCTGAATTTGAGAATTTGAGAATTTTGATTCTGAAAAGGAATAGGAATGCTCAGGATGGACTATTCCTACACTAGCCAAAGAATTAAAATGGGGCCTGTATGCTAAACCTCTGAGGATTAGGAATCCTAAAGATAGGAGGACTACCCAGGTTTAGTGCTATAAATACCAATCCTTGGCTTTTAATTTTTCATAATTCTCATCAATCCCTTCCCTTCTAAAGAGAAACAAGCCCTGAGAATCCTTTATATATTTCTTAAGAAAAAAATCTAGCCATGGGAATCGACCGTTTGACCCAAATGCTGCAAGATTGGTCCCGATGCTTTAGAGATGCCGATAAAGTAATTCTGAACCAGAACGGTGTTACTTAATTGTTTACGATCCGCCAGATGCAAGTAGGCCGTCACTTTCTCGATGCTTGTTTGTCATACTGGGACGACACTTATCATGTTTTTGCTCTTCCCCGAGGCGAGATTTGCCCTATCCCTGAGAAGATTGCTGCCGTAAGAGGATGAAATCCCATACTTCGTCCTGCTATCCCGTTTTCAGTTCACGACCCTAGGAGGAAATTACGGGAATTTTTAGGGCTTTCTCACATGGAGGTATCCCGTATGACGGAGGGGGATACCATTTCTTTGATTGATTTGGCTGAAAAGTTCATGAACCCACACGATATCCGGGTCAGGCCGGTCCACAGCCGTAGGGCCTTTGATTTTTGTATGCTCCATGTTTATGCTTTCGAAGGTCACATGGATTTGCTATCTTGCATGGGCCACGTCCGACTTTTCACTGTGGTTGATCTGATGGAGACGGAGCATAGCCCGACATGACTAATTACAGGGGAGATTATCCAAGGCCTGGACAATCGTAAGAGGGATTCGTCGGTTCGTTTGACCGGGAGTACCCGTTTACTACAGGTATATTGCTTCGGACTTTTCTGATTTTTCGATTTCTCAATTTCTCGGATTTTTTTTTCTAGCTTTGGTTATTCGAGCGGCTATCGATCATAGATCCTCCCCTTGACCTAAGTCGTTATCGACCCAACTAGGTGATGACTAGGAGAAAGACCATTGACTTTTCTCACCATAATACCCAGAAATATTGGGACGAAGTGCTGTCTTTTCATAATGGCCCGTCGATCCGGTGGATAGTGCCTTGGTGGCCCATTTATGTTCGAACTGGCTTGGAATCGAGGGATAGGGCGCGGTATCAGGTGATCTTATCCTTTAGGCAGAATATTCATCTTTATCCCGACCGTATACTTAGGCAGTATGGTCGGTCTCAGAGAATCCCGGAACTCGAGGCGGTTGTGAGTGAATCTATTCAACTGACGGACGTGATGTGTGATACCTGGATGCAACGATGGTACACCCGAGCCACCTGGTCTACTCCCAAGTCCCTTCATTCGATTTGGGTATCAGATTCTTACGTGAGATGGACAGAGGCAGAATCTGCTGAAGCCCGAGCTGCCCTAAAAGTTGATGAGGCTTTTGACCTACTCCGACGAGAGCAGGCTAAAGACAATAGGGGTTTCTTTGATGAGGGGGAGACCCCGGCTACATTGGTCCGACTGATGTCAGGTCAGAAAGGAAAGACCAGGACTCAAGCTGAAGGGTCCAGTACTGAAAGTGCACGGGGGAAGGTGAGCCCCCAGACTGACCTGGAAAGAAGACTTGGCCCAAAACTAAAGGTTCAGGACCAACTTGGTCCTCGAGACAGGCTACCCGAACACGTACGGGCTCGACTTGGACTGGTCACAACGGCAGAAGACCCGCAGTCGAAGAAACGGATTCGAGCAAAGGAAGTCCCCTTAGTGATCCGGGAACGTTCGCCCCCGCCCCGTCGACCTCGGGCTCCACGTGACCCGAAGGATAATGGAAAGAGTAAAATGCCCTAAGTGCTAGTCTCCTTAGTTTTATTATCTAAGTACTACTATTATTTTTTGTGGTGTGTTTTTTGTTTTTGTTTTTTTTTTATTGTGTGATGTAATTTTGAAATTCCTGAGTTTATCGGGTTTTTTTTAATAAAAGAGATATTAGTAAACACCGTTCCCGTCTTTTCGTTATTGCAGTGGTTGTACCCTTTTGAGGGGTTGCCTACGTATCCACAAATAGCGGGATCAAACCAAACGTAGTTCAAACATAGATTTTTGCAATTTTCGAAATACATCAAGACTATTAGTTCAAGATGTGCGACAGTAAGATGAATAATCCTAGCTTATTGACTTGCTTATAATTTTGAAAACTTATAAAAAAATGAATTTTTATAAACTTTTTTGCAAATGACATTGAGATAGGGTTTATGGGTAGTAGCGCTTCAACTGGTCCAAGTTGGTCGGGTTGACGAATTCATTCCCGTCCAAGTCTGTCAGCATCACCGGTCCTCCTGATAAGACCTTCTTTACTAAATACGGCCCAACCCGATTGGGTTTGAATTTTCCTCTTGGGTCGACCGGTAGTAATGCACGGATCGATTTTAGAACTAGATCCCCTTCTTTGATATTTCTGGGCCTAACCCTTTTGTTGAAAGCCCGTTGTATCCTCTTTTGATATATTTGGATATTGTTGAGGGCCCGGGACCGCCGTTCGTCCAAAAGAACTAGTGAATCGTATAAGGCTTGTACCCAATCTGCTTCCGGCACTTGGCTCTCAAGTAGAATCTTAAGGGATGGTACTTCTAGCTCGACTGGTTGGACCGCCTCCATTCCATATGTTAAATAGTATGGAGTTGCTCCGGTTGCGGTGCGAATTGACGTCCAATACCCCCAAAGGGCAAAAGGTATTTTATCGGTCCAGTCCCGGTAATTCTCAGCCATCTTTTTAAGTATGGTGACAATTGTTTTATTGGCTGCCTCTACCGCTCCATTTGTTTGGAGATGGTAAGGCGAAGATGTATGCCTTTGAATTTTATATTTTTCCAGCAAAGTAGCGGTTTCAGCTTGGAAATGGGTCCCGTGATCACTTATGAACTCGTGCGGGATCCCGTGTCGGCATATAATCTTATTTTGGATAAATTTAGCAACGTGCTTGGCGTTCAAGATCCGGTATGATTTGGCTTCGACCCATTTGGTGAAATAGTCGATAGCCACCAAAATGAAACAGTGACCTCCCGTCCCGGAAGGATTTACCTTTCCGATTATATCAATACCCCATGTCAAAAATGGTCATGGTGATGTCATGGTATATAATAGGGAAGATGGCATATGTTGTACATTGGCAAAAATATGACAGTTATGGCAATGTTTGACGTATAACTAACAGTCAGTTTCCATGGTGTTCCAGTAGTACCCAAGCCTTACGATTTTTCGGGCTAGCAAATGGGCGTTCGTATGCGGCCCGCATAGACCATCGTGCACCTCGGTCATAACTTTCTCGGCCTGCATTTTGTCGATACATAGAAGGAGAGCCCCTTGTGCCGTCTTTTTGTACAATTGTCCGTCGTCCGTACGAACGAATTGGGTTGCCAATCTTCGCAAAGCTTTCTTGGCCCGATTTTCAGTTCCCGGGGGATATTCTCTTGATGTCAAGTAAGTTACGGCATCTTGATACCAAGGTTCCGGATCAGTTATCTCGATGTCCTGGATGGCGTGGATATAGGCCGGCTCGGATCGTCTTTCAACGCAGATCGGCATGCTGGTTAGGTGCTTCGGGATGTTTAGTAAGGATGCCAATTTGGAAAGTGCATCTGCAAATTGATTTTCTTCCCGAGGTAGATAAATATATTCTACCTTTTGGAATTGCTTTTCGAGAACCCTTACTCGCGCTTCGTAAGCCACGAGATTGGCGTTCCGAGTTTTCCATTTTCGGAGAGCTTGATTGATGACTAGAGACGAGTCACCGTGGACCTGGAGGTTTGTTACTCCTAAATCAGCGGCTTGCAACCCGTGAATACATGCTTCATACTCGGCTGCATTGTTAGTCACATCAAAGTCCAATTTAATGGATAATGGTATATGCTCTCCTTTTGGTGATATTAACAGAATGCCGACTCCAAATCCTAGTTGGACGCTCCATCGAAATACAAATCCCATGTTTCGGTATCGGTATGGAATATGTCTTCTTCCGGAAAAGCCCAAGTATCGGTATGCCCTTCTTCAGATACGGGACTATCGGCGAGGAATTCGGCTACTACCCGGCCTTTGATGGCTTTTAGTGGTACGAACTTGAGATCGAACTCTACTAGCATTAAAGTCCATCTGGATATCCTGCCGTTAAGGATGGGCTTTTCGAGTAGGTACTTGATAGGAACCATTTTGGATAATACGTGTACCTCGTGACTGAGCATGTAATGTCGGAGCTTTTTAGTGGCCCAAACCAAAGCTATGCACGTTTTCTCGAGCATTGTATACTTGCACTCGTATTCTAGGAACTTTTTAGTGATGTAGTAAATAGCCCGTTCTTCTGAATCGACTATCTGGGCTAGCATAGCCCCCATGGCTGTCTCGGTCGTTGTTAGATATAACGATAAAGGCAAACCGGGCTGAGGTGGCATTAACTGGCGATGCAGACAGAATCTCCTTGATTTTATCGAAGGCCATTTGACATTTATCGTCCCATAGTGTTCGCTCTCCTATCTTCAGTTTCTTGAAAATGGGTTCACATACCATGGTTAACTTTGAAATGAACCGGCTAATGTATTAGACTTTTCTGAGAAACCCCCTTATTTCTTTTTCGGTTTTAGGTGGCTGCATCTTGGTAATGGCCTTGATTTTAGCTGGGTCGACCTCGATGTCGCGTTAGCTAACGATATGGCCCAGTAATTTGCCTGATGTTACCCCCAAACTGCATTTTTGAGGGTTCAGCCTCATGTTGTATCTGCGTAGTCGGGTAAAGAACTTTCTTAGGGCCGCAACGTGCCCTACTCGGTCTTTGGATTTGACAATCATGTCGTCCACATAAACCTCCACTTCTTTATGCATCATGTCATGTAATAGAGTTGTGGCGGTCCTTTGATAAGTGGCCCCGGCATTGATGAGCCCAAATGACATAACGGTGTAACAGTAAGTACCCCAAGGTGTGATGAAGGTGGTCTTACTCATGTCTTATTCCGCCATTTTGATTTGATTGTATCCAGCATACCCGTCAATAAATGATAACAGGGCATGATCGGCCGTGTTATCCACCAGTATGTCGATGTGTGGTAACGGAAAATCGTCTTTTGGGCTAGCCTTATTAAGGTCCTGGAAGTCTACACATGCCCGCACCTTGCCGTCTTTCTTGGGTACCGGCACGATGTTTGCAACCCAGTCTGGATATTCAGACACTTGTATAAAGCCCGCTTTGAATTGCTTGTCAACTTCTTTTTTGACTTTGAGAGACCATTCAGGCCTCATTCTTCGGAGCTTTTGTTTTACCGGCTTACACCCGTCTTTGATGGGTATACGGTGTTCAGCTATCTCCCGATCTATCCCTGGCATGTCTTTGTAGGACCATGCAAAGACATCCTTGAATTCTTGGAGGAGATCCGTGAATTTTTTTCTCTCCTCGGGATCTAAAGATAAACCCAACTTAAGCATCTGGGGCTCTAAAGTGGTTCCCACGTTAATGTACTTGGTTTCCTCAATTACTAGTTCTCGGGACTCCCTTTGTTCGAGCTGCTCGATTAGATGTGGAGGTAGAGGTACCTGTTCGTTGGGTTTCTCAATGTCATTGCATATAAAATTTTTGAAATTGAAAGAATTTTGGAAACAAGACAAGTCGTAAGCGGAACAGTTTTCGTTATTATTGATAGTAAATTTTGAAAATAGCTCAAAGAGAGCAGCCATCTGATCGTTGGTCAGTGGCGGAATAGGGAGTGCTCTCGGGACAGACCCCGAGGCTCCAGTGGGTGCGACTAAAGGAAGAGGGGTTACAGACTCGATCCTAGTACTGGACCCTCTAAACTTGGACTCAGACTCCAACTCTGACTCTGACTCGGACTCGGACTCGGACTCGGTATCCGACATTTCTCCTTCACCGGTGGTCAGCTTGTAAATTCGATCCCGGCTATCGGTCCACTTGACAGTCTTCCTCCATGCCCTTTTTCCGGTGTCAGCACCGACTTCAAAGATCAGCTTGGTTGGATCAAACTTGTTGCTGCGGAGGATTAAGTTGACCAATTCTTCTTTAGAGGAGGGGATGGCCTTGTCTTCCCCGAATAAGAGCTCCAGCATGGGTTCAGTATCATCAGTGCCCTCTTTGGATTCTGCTTGAACGAGGGCAAATATGTCATCGGGAATATAGTTGCATTCCCGATATGTGATAGTGGGCTGGTAGAGGCCCACTTGAACAGCCCCGAACACTGGAGTGACAAAGTAATCAGTCAGTCTTGTACTGTAAGGGCCCAAGTAGGTACCCTTGAGGATGTTGGTGGCCTTCTGAATACCGGCCCGAACCACGTTTTCCAGGGTTATAGCATACCCCAAACCGAATTTTGGCTCCTCATTGCTTAGGACCTCGATGATCTTGCCGCGAGGTTTGGTCTTGAAGTAGCCCCCGGTAGGTAGCCCAAGTGTTGCAGCATCGTATCGATGGTAGTGGTGAACTAGGGCCTGAAGAGATATTCTTCCTCGATCATTCCCACGAAATCGAAACCTCGTGGGTCGGTCTGGCCTGCAGTGTTTCAACTTGCTACGGTTATGGGGGTGGCTTCGAGAGTGATGACCCCGTCTTGTATGGGCAACTTGACCTTCTTGTGGAGGGTGGAGGATACGGCTTTGACCGCATGGATCCAGGGCCTTCCAAGCAGCAGGTTGAAGGATGAGGTGACATCAATCACCTGGAATTCTAGCTCTTTCTCGATCGGGCCGGTTATGATTGATAGTTTAACAGCCCCAACAACTGATTTTGGGCTTCCGTCAAAAGCCTGGATAGTTTGCGCGGTCGGAAGGTAGTCGGCCTCGGTAATGTCGAGGGCCTTGGCAGTCCTTAAGGGAAGGACGGTTACAGCGGACCCGTCATCAATCAGGGTCATGGGGAGATATTTGTCCCGGCAGATCACCGTGATGTATAAAGCCAAGTTATGGGTGGCCCCGAACGGTGGGAGGTCGGATTCGGAGAAGGTGATGAGGGGGCCTTCTTCCTTGGATTTGCCCTTAAGATGGGGCAAGATAGTGGCTACCATTTCGGTGGGGGTAACCAACGAGTCGACCTTGATCTGATCGAGAGCCTTAGTAAGTGCTGCCCGATGTTCTTGAGAACTAACCAAAAACTGCCATATGGTAAGATCAGTTCGAACCCTTTTTAGTTGCTTGACTAGGGCCATGTCAGTGCTTGGTTCCTCGAGGGTAGGTTCCGTCCTGGCAGGTTCAGTGACGATTTCCAGGGTAGAAGGGACAGCCGTGACGATGTGAGTGCTGGCCAAGGCTTTGGTTTTAGCCTTCCGGATTTTCTCGATGGTGATGGGGACAACTTCCCTCTTGGCCAGGTAGACGTCGTCTTCATCATCATTCCATATCCCGTTAATTTGTGGGACGAAAGGAGAAATTAGATGAGAACAGTCGATCACTTCTCCAATAAAAATGGCGTGAGCACTGAAGGGGTTCTCCTTGTTACTCGGTTTGTCACTGGGCAGCGGTATCTTCCCACTTTCGATTAGATCTTGAATGAGATGCTTCAATTTCCAGTATTTCTCAGTATCGTGCCCATTACCTCGGTGATACTGGCAATAGGCCTCAATGTTATAGCTTTTGGATCGTTTCTCGATCGGGACTTCTGGAGTTGGGCCTATCGACTGGATCAGACCCTTGGAGAAAAGCCTTTGTAAGGCGTAAGTATAGGTGGTCCCTATATCAGTGAATACCCGAGTTGGAGTATTCTTTTTGGATGAGGTGTCTAGTGAATTGACCTCGTCAAAGATGCTGCGGGTTGCATCTGTGGTTGCGGGCTTGCTGGCGGACGAGCTGGCCCCTTGATACCCTTTGGCAGAGGCCTTAGTAAGGCTCTCTAGCCTTAAGTCATCTTCAATTCTTGTACCCATCTCCGTTAAAGTGGCGAAAATAGGTATGATGGCGTACCAGAGATGAACCCGGTAAGAGGGGAGGAGATTCTTCACGAAGGCCTCCACTAGCACTTTTTTGCTGGGCTTATCAACCAGCTTCACGCTTTCGGCCCTCCACCTTTGAAGGTATTTGGTGAAACCTTCCTTGGGCTCTTGGGCCATGACCTCCAGAGTACGCATGGTAGTCTGGATCTCGGTGTTGTCCGCGTAATTTCGAGCGAACTCCGTTGCTACATTGTCCCCAAGTCTTGTATTTCCTGGAATCGAGCCTGTAGTACCAGGCTTTTGGATGCTTCTCGAGGGAAGAAGCAAACAGGTGCTTAAACATGGTGGACTTCACTCCTTTGACCGCCATGAATTCCTTGAAGGCTCGGATATGGAGTACCGAGTCTTCAGTCCCATCGAACATCGGTAGGCCCGTGAGGTTGAGATTGGCGGGCAACTCGTCGGTCAGGGGTGAATAAGCCCGAGCATTCTCGATATGGATGGTGTTGTTGGTCGACAAATGGACCTGTTCTTGCAGCTTGCGGACCGCGCTGGCCAATTCAGCTAACGGCTCGGTAGTCTCAGTGTTACCAATAGGGGTTCCTTGCTCCACGACAGTTACACGGGTAAGGATGACAATCTGGTCTTCCTTCATTGCTGTCAATTGGGTCTCCAACTTAGCCAATGCGGCTGTCAACTCGTCTATGGCTTGTTGCGTCATGGCTCGGGTGAAGGACGGTCTGTCTGTAAGAGTACCGCGTAATCAGTAACTAGCCCAAATCCTGGAACAAAGGTACATCACGAGCGAAAGAATGACTCGGAAAGACACCTAGACGGGTGACTCGTACAAGGTGGGCCTCCCTTAGGATTTGGCGTGTGGGCCGAGTCCTGTTCGAAGGAGGGTCCACATGAGATATTCCCCAGACTTTTAGACTCGAGTGTGTAAACGGGCCCTCTTTTGTAGAAGTATGTCCAACGTAGGTTGGTCTTGCCTTAGTCAAATAAGGCGGACTGGGATAGGGAGAAAATCCATGATGTAAGATCAATGGAGTTTCGACGCTAAAGACCTTCGACGACTCATGACACGACCTGATACGGCTAAATACGGGAAATCCTAAGAAGAGGAAAGTTTTGAAATTTTCTTTGGAAATCCGGAAAAAGTGGCGGACGTCCCGATTTTCGAGAATCGAAAAAAAAAATTATCAGGCCGCGGTTTTGAAGTTTTGAATTTTTGAAATGGGTAGCATACCGGCTAAAAATAGGTTGGTTTGAGTAAAATCATAAGTCTAAATTCGGTATGCTTCCCGGGTTTTGAAATTGGATATTTTGAAAAGGATGTATTTTTTGAAAATGACCATTTTTTTGAAAATGACTCGGAAACCAAGTAGCATATAGTCACGCAAGCATTACAACGATGCCATGCATGCTTTACACTAAGTCTCGGTCAGTCTATAAAGGGTTTATACCAGTGTGCATAGCCTATCCGAGAATCGGGGCGGACTTCCTAAGTCGAGTTGAGCTTAGAACATGCCGTAAAACCCATACGAATCGACTATGAACACCTTTGACATATCCAATTTGCACTTCATCAATATTATAGTGGGACGTCGGTCACCAGTACCGGCCCGGGAAAAGATGGGGTTATGCATGAACCGTAAAACTAAAACGCGTATTGTACTAGTCAAAACGATTTCTATTCGAGTCTCACCCTGAGGATGCTGATGGTAAGTCACACATCAGTTAATCCCCAGCGGAGTCGCCAAATTGTGAACATGACATAGGTCCATCCCGACGCGGCCACGCGCGGGTTTGGGGAGGCGAATGAATCTCCATATGAGATGGGTCGAATTGAAATTTAAATCGAAGTGGAGTCGCCACCGAACTTTATGGGAGTTCGGGCCCGTTCGAACCCACTCTATATCTTAGTGGGTCATGCACAAAGTATGGCCCATTCGGATGTCAGAGTTTATTGGGTTCGTCCCTTTGCATTTGATACCGACACCGACATTATCGGATACCGTGTATTGAATGACTCTCGTGTGCCAATGGATTCGGACATCCGGAAACCATGGTTCTTAGTAAGGGGCGAGGGTACGTGTTGGGAAGTTCACAAAGAACACCAAACCCCGCCCGCACATTAGCGGCCTCTACTAAGATATCGTTTGATTTTAAAATACGCGCGTTAGTAATACGATGAATGATATGCAAACATTGTTTTGACTAAACATGTGAAAATTTGAACAAGTTGCTATGTCGATTTAATGCATCTAAAATTAACGTCAAAGTTGTTTTAGCATGCGAGGTTCGTTTTAGTATAATAAGACAAACAATGAATAATAAGATACAAAGAACAAACGGGTTAGTAACGGTTTGCAAATCGAATAAATGATGTAAAATATGATGCAATGTATGGTTTTGAAAAGTTTATGACACATGATTGACATGACACGTGTTGACAGAAGTCATAAAAATATTTTATCGGGACTTGGATGATGCTGAAGACTCACGGTTTTCAGGGAACCACGCGACTCGCATGAGGCGCATGCGACTCGCGTGGCGGACTGTTCTCAAAATTGTTTTTTTTTCGAAAATCGATAATTTTGTTAAGTCGCGTAAAAATATGATACGATTCATACTCGACTTAAATTTTCGATACTCCTTATATTCGATATTCGATTATGGAATCGATATCAAATATTCGGAGTGATTTTTAGAAAAGATGGTTATAAATTATTTGAAAATCGAACTAAGACAAAATAAATTTCTCTCCGCGTCGAAATCGTCGTATTATGTCTTTTTAGGACCATGTGACAATTTTTTAGCATCAACGAGACGAATTTGGTTCTTTTGGTACGATACTCGACTACAGAGTCGTATCGTGTTTTTAAGAACGTTTATGTTGTATATAAAAAAGAATTGTAGTGATAATATCGATATTAGAAAGAAAGAAAAAACGTGATGAGGACCCGTACGAAGACAGATGACCGACGACTCAAAGAATAAAAAAACGAGAGGAAGAGAAAGAGAAAAGAGAAAGCGGGCTTAATTTTACACCCTCAACCTACATGCTTTGTATTCTCGGACCGGGGCTCGTCGGAATGTGGCTTAGGCACGGAGCGTCGAGATGATGTAGGTGAGTTATGGTGGTTTTAGGTGTGTAGGGTGTCGGGTAGAGGTGGCCAAATTTTGGGGCTAAGGCGGCGTGATCTCGGGTTGTTGGATTGTATGTGTGTGATTCGTAGATTGCTTCTGTGGATGTGTGTATTGTTGTAGATGTTGTCGTAATTCCCCCTTTTTTTGAATGTGTGCAAAGGGATCTATTTATAGGGGAGGTTCCCGATCCCGACTAGGAGAGATAGTCTTGCTTGGCTGAGAAGAAAGACTGTTTTGGATAGGAAAAGCACGCAATTTGAGTGGAAACAGGATTCCGTCTTTTGATGGAAGAGAGAAAAGAGACTCCTTTTAGAGATCAAACTCCATCTCGGACGGATTTGTTTATTATTTTTGTAGCTGATTTTTTGTAGTATTAGACTTCCGGCCGGATTCCCAGCGTGACGCAGCAGATTTACGTCTCGGAAATGTCTTTGACCGGGGTTTGACTCGGTCGCTAAAAGACGGTTTTGCCCTTGGTCTCGGTTTTGACCCAAATTAGTCTTATTCGATTGGGAACGACCCACTGGGCCTGAAATTGAGGTTGGTTTTGTGAGACATGTACCCCGTAAAAAGCCCAAGCCAAATGCCCATGATTTTGAGCCCATATTCGAGTATGTCAAAGCACGTTTGCGTCCGATCATCATCGGGTGTTTTTTTTAAACTACTATAGACACCTAACGGCCAAATATGGGTGTCTACAAATTTGCACTCCGTAATTTTTAAACTCGACTGAAAGTTACAATGGCTAAGTAATTAGCTAGACCTTAGTTGAAAGATATGATGGGGTCGCTTGTATGTAGTTTCTAGATTCGTAAAAAATCCTCTTATCTTGGAACATGTTCCTAGCCAGTACCAAAAAACGCACTCGTTTATAGTCGTGCTTGTATCGTGTCTCAAGGAAAAAAGGACATTTGTAGAGCGAGTCCAAAATCAACTAAGTTCATATATCAAAGGATGAAAACAATATCTACCCTTATATTACCGTTACGCAGCGCGTGGACAAACTATTACTCCCTCCTAGTTTGAGTATTCCTCTCACTTTTCTTTTTGAGCTTAGTTCGGTTTTCTTCCCACTTTCCTTTTTTGGATGTATTTTTAATCATTTTTTATTCTTCCTTCAATTCTTTATTCTTTTCCTCAACACCTAAACCCAACACTTTTTCACTTCATACCCCACCTCTTACATTTTATACCCCACTTTTTACTCATTTCTTAATCTCTTCCCCAAAAAAATTGGGGAGGAATACTTGAACTAGGAGGGAGTACTATACAACAGAGGTGATCAAATGACCCAAGCCCATAGGCCCAGCCCGGCCAGACCCGTTTTTTTGAAGGGTTTCGGCCTTATATTATGGTCCAAAAAGGCCCATGGACCGGCCCTAAAAAGTCCGAAGTATTTTTGGGCCGGGCTTAGGCCACACATTTGGCCCAAATTTTGGCCCAGTCCAGCCCATACTAAAAATAAATAATTTTTATTACTACTAAACTTAGTGATAAGATTATAACTCTCTTTAGAAATTCTTATATGGTCATACGTAATTTAGGATTAATATCTCCGTAATATGCTCGTAATTACTCAAAGTAATACCCAATACAAGTATATATTAGATTCATGTATACTTGATTAAATATTTTAAATTTGTTACGTTATTCATTATATCATACTCCGTATTTAAAGTGATATATGTATGCCGATATTGTTGTTTATCATTAATTTTTAATGAAATTATAAAATTTATAAAAAAAAATACGAGTTTAATTTATTAAACGGTGATCTTAAGTTATTTATTTCATACGAGAGCCTTCAATTATAGAGCCCAAAAAGCTCACGTTGATCAGAAAAGTCCGCCCTAGCCCACTAGGACCGGGTTTGGACTTAAAAAATAGGCCCACTTGTTTGGCCCGGCTCAACCTGTTCACGTGGACCATTTTTTTTGTTAGGCCCAACCCAAGCCCGCATCGACCCAACCCATTGAAACCAATTGAAACGCAGCTAAATGAGCATATTGGTAAAAAAAAGAGATTTCTACGACAGATTGGTAAAAAAAAAGACTCGTGACAAATTGTTAAAAAAAATTCCTACCTTTAACCATTTGGGGCAAAAAAGAAAAGAAAAGGTTGACAAACCAAAACTCACTGTATTCACTCATCTCTTCCCTCTGCTTACCATCATCTACGAAGTAAACCTCCCTAATTCATCTTCAATTATCAAAATTCCTTAAAAATCAAAGACTATGAAGAACAATATTTCACAAGAAGCTTATAGTTCGTGCTAATTTGACGTCAAGGTACGAATTTTCTGTTTTATTTATTGAATAAAAATATCTTTTTTATAGTTGATTAAATATAGTCATCAAATAAAAATTGAAAGTTTATTCGTATCGTAGAATTATGGTTTTGACGTGGGGAATGGTTAGGTTTATGATAAGTTGAATAAGTTAGCGTTTTTTTCCTAGATTTGTTTCCGGCTTTCCCTGTCAAATTTAGGTACATTATTTGTTTGTTGAAATTAAAAATATGCAGATGAATGTTTACGAATTAGATGGTGATGAAGATTTTCTAGAGATAGTAGGATTTAGCACTCAACTACTCAAGATAATGTCTTTTCTCCTCAATTACATGTTAAATCACAACCCCAAGTTAATGTCGTTTCTACCGAATTACTCCGTGCATGTTAACCTCAAATCCGAAATCATGATGGGGAAGAAAGTGTGTATAGAGAAGTAAGTGAAATTTGGGATGATTGTGTGGATGGAGAAACAAGTCCTGATGTTTATGGATCGGATGACTCACTTGAATGTTGTAATGACTTGTCGATGGAGGAATTACAATATGATAATGAAGAAATGTATGAATGGAGAGTAACAAACAAAAATTCAAAAATTTAGTCGTACCGGCCTGACCCGACCCGCTTGTGACCCGAGACTTGATATAACCAGTTATTAGTGATCGAAAATACCGAATTCAAACCCAATTTGACCCGCTGGACCAATTGACCAGAAGTGACTCGACCCAAACCGAACTCGTCTCGAAAGAGATGTTGACCCGTTACAACCCGAAAACGATATGAACCGACTTGACTTGACTCGATCCAAATCAGATTAATATAGTGAGTTTTGGTTTGTCTTTTTAATTGTAAGAACCTTTTCTCTTTTTTTGGCCTAAATAGTTAAATATAGGATTTTTTTACCAATCTGTCATATGAGGTACTCCCTCCATTCAAATCCAAGTGTCTCATTTGCTTTTGCACATTTGTCGAGACGCGTTTTACACTAGCGATATCTTTCATTTTACATTAGCAAAAATTATAAAAATTTGATATTCTTAATGTGCTCATAAAGACGAATCAAACAAAATCCCACATGACTCTATTCTCACTTATAGATTGTCGAGAATATCGAAAATTCCTTATCAATCTGTCATTTAAGCCTTTTTTTTTCTTACCAATATGGTCATTTGGGAGTAGTTTTTTTTTATAAAATAATGCTCTAAAAATAAATAATTATCGAAATGGGGTTTGTTTGAAAATAATTATCGAAAATGGGTCAACGTCACCTCCTAAGCTAGGGTTGGTAAGAAACCGCTATCTCAGATAGCGTCTACAACCAACTCAAACTGCAAAAGATAGGTTCGGTAATAAGTCGCTATTTGAACCCCTAACCTATTGCCCTAGTACAATTTAATTAATACAAGTTTACCACTACACCCAAATAATCAACTTGGTAGAATAGTATATTCATTTTTATTTATCATAATAGTTATGACAATAAATTATCTACAACAACCTCAGCTCGTGATTTTAAATTGTTCATTAATACTCCGTATTATCTAATTGACTTGATTTTCTGGTGGAATTAAATTTCGTGTCTTATTAGTTGCTAGGGTTTGACTCTCACATTTTCCCAATATTTTTTTGTTGTTCTTTTTTTATCAAATCGTATTTAAATCGCTGTTTTATGAATAAAAAAGGTACTTGTATGATAAATATCTCAAATTCAATCTTAAAAAAGTATCCATATGTATTATATTAATTAAATACTCTCTAATATGGGGTATTTATTAAATACTTCGTATTTATTAACAAATGACCGATACGAAAATAGTACTCCGTAGTATATTAAATTCAATGGAAAATTTTTAAATTCAATAAAATTATGAGGTTATTGTAGATTATTTATTATTTTGTATCACTTACTGTTATAATAAATATAAATGATTATGGATTTGTATCAAGTTGGTGGTTTGAGTGTCGGGGGGTAAACTTGCTTTCATTATCTTACCTAGGTGCATTATTTTCGGGGTTCAAATCCCTTAAACGATTTTTTTTCCTAAATTTTTTTTGGCACGCTAGAAAATCGTTATCTCAGATGGCGATTTGTGTCAAAAACGCTGTCTCAGATGACACGCTAGAAAATCGCTATCTCAGATAGCGATTTGTCTCAAAAACGCTGTCTCAGATAGCGATTAAGCACCGAAGCATAACTTCGCTTACCCGATCCTACGTGGACCCATTTTTTATATTTATTTTGATTTAAACACTATTTCGATAATCAATATATATATATATATATATATTAGGCTTTTTTCGAGCGATCTCATTGGTCCGTTTCATCAAGCCTCAAATTAGGAAAGTATCATAAATAATAAAAAGAGTAATTTGCGAAACACTACCTAGCATTTACCCCTGTTTGCGAAGAACTACCTAACATTCTTATTTTTGCGAAACACTACCTAAACTTTAATGAGTTTTGCGAAACACTACCAAGTGACGGTTTCTGTTAAACGTTCGTCATAGTGGGTCATGTTTGAAGATATTTTCCTCCATATTTTCCTTCCCTTTTTCCCTCCTTTCCCACTTCTTTCTTTTGTATACACTTTTTTTTTCATTCTAACATATTATATCTCTTTTATACCATTTCCAATCTATCCTCCTTTGTTTCTTCTAATTTCTGCAGCTCCAAGACTAAGTTACAACATAAATAAGAACAAAGATATCAGCTATGAGACAAATACTTGACATGTGGTTACAAATACTTGACATCAAGTACAATAATACTTCATTACTAATATATACTTTAGCATTAATTGTCGATGGTTGATGGTGCAGTGGATGCACGAGTACAGAAGAAAGAGGATGAAAAGGAGAGAAAAGGGGGAAGGAAAATATCTTCAAACATGGCCCACTATGAGGGAAGTTTAACAGAAACCGTCACTTGGTAGTGTTTCGCAAAACTCATTAAAGTTTAGGTAGTGTTTCGCAAAAATAAAAATGTTAGGTAGTTCTTCGCAAATAGAGATAAAAGTTAGGTAGTGTTTCGCAAATTACTCTAATAAAAAAAATCAACTAGAGAATATTTTAACTATTATAATATATATTTAATTTATCATATTAATGAGATATTTTACAATTCTTAGTTAAAAACCTTTAGAGTTCATTTTTCAAAAATATTATCGTAAAATAAATTATAAAAATGAAATAATTATATTCGTGGAAAAAAATGCTTTCATTAGAGTATAAATTTCATATTATTTGTTTAACATTATGTAATGAATTTATTACATATAACAGTTTTAAAATTATCCCACATCGACAAATTATAATATGATGATGAAATTCTATATTATAAATAAAGAGTAATAATTTGTTCTTCAATATCTACCAAAATTCTTTTGAATCTCAAAAAGAGTTCCTAAGACTATAAACCTTAAGTAAATCTCAAAAAATCGAAAAATTATAATGAGGTAATGAAATCAATATATATATATATATATATATATAAATATATATATATATTAGGCTTTTTTCGAGCGATCTCATTGGTCCGTTCCATCAAACGTCAAATTAGGAAAGTATCATAAGTGATTGGGGTCGGCAGCCTGACACTAACAGCCTGCTAGGCAGGCTCCCAGAGGATTGCCAATTAAGCCCAGAAACCGGCCCGGCAAACAGTCAAAGTAAAGAACATAGAAGTGGGAAGAACTACCAAGGAGAACAGCCGACCCTCGGGCCAGCAGGGTGACGCGGCCTGCTAGAGCTTAGCTCCAGCAGCTCAAAACCCGCCTACCCCCTGGGGACATCTCCGCAGGCAGAGCAGGGATCCCCAGGGGCCCTCTCGTCATTTTGCCTAAGGTAATTGAGAGTGGGTGGATGAGAGGACGCCACTTGTCACCTCCTTATCCACCCACAAGAAAATCCGCCCAGTTCTCTCTCTAGAACTCTTACTCTAAAATTGCCGCCCAGTTCCTCACGAGCTGGGTTTCTTAAGGCTTTCACGGACTAACTTAGGCATCGGAGAGGGTTTCCTCGGACAACCTCCGAGGCCCTGTGCGTTTTCTGTGCAGGGAGCCTGCCCAATCCGCCGGGAGGGTCAGACTGAAAGAGTAGGAGGAAGGAGAGTGTCAAGATTGATCGGTGAACATTCAGAAGTAACACCGAACGATTCAAACCCGAATTCCACGTCGGGTTAATTGATTCCAATAACCGGAACAATTTGGCGCCGTCTGTGGGGAAGATCTTGTTGTATCCACGAATTACCCACAAAAATCAACCATTCCCAATTACAAAAACTAAACCAATCAAAGTAATCATGTCGGAAATCGTTGACACTAGTGTAGGGGTAGGTCCGACGGTCCCACCGGTGACCCCCCTATACGGCATGCCACAGCCAGAGAGGGTTCCTCCCACCACGACCCTGGGGATGGGAGGAACCAGTCTCCTGGGCATGCCAAATGCTGTTGTAGCACCAGAGTTGGGGGCACACCCAGGGCACACTCTGAACCTGACCCCAGCTCAGATTGTACAGACAACTGCCTTCTTCTCTGCAATGCTAAACCAGGAGTTCACTCCTGAGGACATGGTAGGCAGGGTCGCAACGACCCCCAGGCAGCCACCCTCAATGAACAGGGATGGAGCTGGGGGCACGAAGCGAACCGCCGCCAGAAACGCCCAGAGGAAAGCAAGAAGGATAGCTCAAGTATACGCGCAGGTGCAGAAGCGTATCACAACAGGCAGCCCAAAGCCACCTGCCCAACAACAGGCGTTCTCCATTCACACAACAGAATCCGCGTCTGGAGAGCAGAGAGGTCTATCTTAGGGATTGCGGGAGCGGATGAGGCACAAGGAACCTGCATCCAAGCGCCTGGGGGAAAAGCAGGGCGAAGTCTTCTCCAGGTTAACGCCGGCAGCCAAGGGACAGCCGACCCCAGGGTTGTCCCAAAGCCTGCAGTCTAGGCTTAACCGGGGGCAACCGCTCGAATCTAGATACCACCAGGATGACAACCTCTGCCAGTCTCAGAGGAAGAGACCCAGACAAATCTCCCCTGAGGTAGAGGACGAATGATGGGATGGGATTTGTCGCGGATCCCAACCGTCAAATAAAACCGGCAAAGCCTAACTAGGGTAGCTAGGGTAAGTCGGGTCGAATCCACAGGGACGGGAGGTCGGACTAAGGTATGCTACGGTCTAGGACTAGGTTCGAGACGAGCTAATCTAAGGAGGGGGAGACTAGACTATGACTAAGAAGAACAACTAAGGAAAACGGGCTAGGATTAGGTCGGGGTCAAAGGGGTAACGGAATGGTCAAGGAGGAGTTAGAGTGAAGGAGGTAGTAGGGTAATCTAGGTAATCTAACTTAGACTCACCTAGAGGTTCCTCATGGAACCCATTTCGGCGACACACATGACAAAGGAAGGCAAGAAAAACAAGCATTCTAACCTACCTAGTCATTCAAGCATTCCAACAAACATGTGATATGCATCAACCAAGAGGAAACCCAAATCTTCCACCAACATCTCCAACAAACCCTTAATCACCCAATTAACACCCTAATCACCCTACTAACCCTAGCAAGATACTACTCTAACATATCTAATCTAAAACTAACAAAAACAAGATAACCCAACACAAACAACAAAACTTGCATAATGAAACTAGTGAAACAATGAACTATGAACCTAACAATGAACAATCCACACAACAAAGATTCAAACTTTAATGAGAAAAACAAGGATTAAGAGAAAGGAAAAGAGATTATACCATACTAGAAGATGAAAAGAAGAGGAAACTTGCATAAATGGAAGAACCCAAAACAAACATCCAAGGTTGTCAAGCTTGAGTGGAGATCTTGAAGAATTCCAAATTACAAGCACTAATCTAGGATTAACGATAATCTAAGGACTAATCTACACTAATCTAATCTAATCTATGCTAAAACTAGGCTAGGGTTTGTGGGTAATGTCTAACATAACATAAGATTACAAGAGGAGGGGTATTTATAGGGTTACAAATGGAAGGGAGAAGAAGGAAAGGAAATGCGGGCAACAGCAGCACGGCCCCGATCGGGACGGGTTCAACCCGACCGGGACGGTCCTGTCATCCCGACCAGGACGGGTTGGTCCCGACCGGGACGGCCTGGCAGTGACACCCTCAAAAGCGCACTTCATCCCCGACGGGATGAGGTGCATACCCGTCGGGGATGAGTCTTGTAGGCCTCCAATATGACCCTTTTGGTTCCTTCTTGCCTCACATGGACTTCTCATCGATTCTCGGGACTCGGGATCGGGTCTCGGAGGCTCGGGATTGGGTCCCAAGGTCTCGGGGTCGATTCCAAAGCATCGAGTCATCGTTCCTTTATCTCGTTGGCTCCAAAATGTGTATGAATCGAGTCGGAAACGCTCCAACTCTTCCAAATGGGTCTCGGGAACCTGAAACGAACTAAAGGAAGCATAAGAAGCCCATAAATCGCTCCCAAGGAGCGATTCCACAAGGAAAATGGGACCAAAACACTACGAATAGGCACTACAAACCACACTTATCAACTCCCCCACACTTAACCCTTACTCGCCCTCGAGTAAGCATATACTAACTACTATACTAACCGAATGGGTATTAGCGCACCCTACGCCCTTTCAACTCACGCGATAACACTTAGAGGACAAGTGCTATCCGCAAGGCAAGTGGGGTCTTGCGACAAAACTGTGGATGCAACCGGACACAAAACACACAAACAAACAAACAAACACACAAAAACACACAAAAGGTTGCACTCAAAAGAAAAGAAATACCGCTTCCCTCAAACAAGCGGTGAAAGAAGCACCGGTTTAGGACTCAAGGCAAGTGACAACGTTCCCAAGCTAGCAATACAAACCAAAATGGACTAAACCCTAATAGTATGACGACAAAGCAATAAAAACGTTGGTAACTTACCTAGGTTCCTCCTAACCTTCTAAGAACGTACTACGGGACGATCGGCGGGATGGAAAGTGATGAACCACGGTGTTAGTCGACACTGTAGGTAAGTGAGACCCCGCCCCCTTTAGCGTGAGCCAAGAGGGTCGTCCCGTGTCCAAAACCGCCTAACTAGTCCAAGTAAAAAGGTGAAAATATGCAAAATGAGGGAAGACCGACTAATGCCGCTATCATCCTTCCTAGGGACTCGGTCCTTTGGTAGGCTCTTCACGGCAAAAGTCGGAAAAAGGCTTATTTTGAGAGGTAGGGGTTATTTTTGTGAATCGGGTTTTCTTTTGGCATTTTCTCTTTTCTTTTGCATTTTTGCCTTGTTTTGCCATGCCATTCTTTTTCTTCTTTTCTATTTTCTTTTTTGGCTTTTGTGCCTTTTCTTTTTCTTCATTCTTTTCTTTCTTTCACTTTCTTTCTTTTTCTTTTCTTTGCCCTTTTGGCTTGATTTGGCTTTTTGGCATTTCTTATTGCAAAGAAAGACGAATTCAACAATTTGCAATTTTATTGTGTGGATATGTGTAGGAGGTAGGTGAATAGGTGAGTCGGGGAGCGTCCTTCCCTTCAAACCCACAAAAAGTGGAGAACTTGGACTAATCAAACAATCCTAAACATGGTCACCTAAAGGACGAGACTCGGTAACCAAGGCCTTTTCACACCGTGGGTGGTCAAAACGCAAATCCCGTAGTAAATCCCTAGTAAGCTAGGTGGACTCAAGGTAAGAAACCAACGAAATCATTGATTTAGGGTCATTCTACTAGGCTAAAGTCCAAGACTCGATTTACACTACTAAGAAGGGAAAGTAAGCACTCACACACTAGCCTCTAAACCGGGTTTTCGAAAAACTTTTTACACACAAGACACACAACAAAACACAAAACAAAGACTCAACGAAAACGAAAGAAAAAGAAACAAAAGTAACAAAACAAGAACAACACAAAACGAACACAAATGAAAACACAAACACCACCCCCTATCTTCCAAATGAGCAACCAAATCAACCTCAAACTTTACAAAGCTCCTCCCGAGCACACCACATCACAAATCTCCTCCAAACTCACAAGAAGCAAAGAGGGAAAAAGGGATGAAGAGACGTTACCGGAAGTCTTGAAAGCTCACCAAAGCTAACGGCGATTAGGCAACCTATAAGGAAAAGAGGGGGGCAAAACACACACAACAAAACAAAAATACAACATAACGACACAAAAAGGAAAAGACACAAAAGAAAATCTTTTTGATTTTTATGAAAAATTTTCAAATTTTTAGGGTTTTTAAAGTTTTTTTTCGAAAAACTACAAAAATAAAGCTAACTATGCTAGAATATCCCTCCCCCACACTTAAGCCGAGCAATGTCCTCATGCTCGACCTTAGTGCATGGGAGCACAAAAGAAAAGAAAAGAAACTACGAAAATAAAGCTAAAAATCAAGAAGAAAAGTGGAGAAAAGAGTAGAATGTGTCCGGCCGGGGTGTAGTCAAGTCACCATGGGCCGAGACAAGAAAAGATATGGAGGGGGGAAGAAAAATAAAAAGAAGGAAATAAAAGGAAATGGGAGGGGAGGACTAGGTGTAATCAAGTCACCTAGCCCGGATTCCGCCCGAATCCGATTAAATCCGACAAAAAGGGGTGAAAACCTTGTGAAATTTGGATTTTGAAAAGGACTCTCGATGTAATCACATCATCGAGAGTCGGGAGCAACCATACTAAGGCCTCGAAGGCCGCCAAGACACCATGACTCAAGCGGAAGGGGGGCAAACAAGAGAAAACAAGCAATAATAGACGAAAAAGAAAGGATAGTTGCCGTACCCATAGGATAGCAACTCACTCGCTCCATCGTCTCCAATGATCAATAAAGGTACTTTGCTAGTCTTCCTCATTGCTATCCCACTTCGAACTTTATAAAACACATGGTAGAGGAAGTAATGGTGTGAGGGGAGTGGGATTCGATGTGAAACTCGGTGTAAAGGGAAGAGAAATGAGGTGAGGGTATGTAAATGAAGTGTAATGGTCACATGACATGAGCAAGGATGGGTAGGGAGGTTGGGTGGGGGTATACAATGGTTGGGTGGGCCCAAATGTCGAAGAAGAGGCCAAAAGAGGAGAAAGGGGACCATCCCGGTCGGGATGGATGGTCCCGGTCGGGAAGACACACTCGTCCCGGTCGGGAAGCCACCTTCCCGGTCGGGACGACACTCCAGCAAGCTCCAATTTTTGCACCTCCATCCCGATCGGGACGGCTCCTTCCCGGTCGGGATGGCATACCCTTCCCGATCGGGAAGCTCCCTTCCCGCCCGGGATGGGTCTTCTTGACCTCCAAAACCCCAAAAGCTTCACCGAAGCTTCAAAAACCGACTTCCATACTCACGAACCAAGCTCTATCATTAACCATTCCTCTCTAGGAATCATCTTCACTTCACACCTATGACAATAAGCTCAAATACAACATCAAATTCTCTCCCTCACAACGCTCATCAACAATCCAAATTACAAGAATTTCACAAAACTAACAATCCTAGAAACCAAGGTACCAAACAAACATATATACACACAAAAAAAGCAAAAAGAACAAGAAAAAGAGATATATACAATAAGGTACTCTCACCAACTACACCTCCATAGCCATCAAGAGCTCGAAGGAGTAAGTCAAATGCCCTAGCAACATCTTCATTTAAGCTCACATGGTCAAGCCTAGCCACTTTCAAAAGCTTCCAAGTCGGAGGGAAGAAGCGATCATCTTCATTATGCTCGGGGTTCTCGTGATCTTCCGGGTCTTCGGAACCAACATAGCTACGACTCTTATGACCATCCGGTAGGTATAGTGGTCTAGAGTCAAGCTCGGCATTATGATGTGGGAGATCACACCCTAGGGGTGTCGCTTCTTCTACGGGGTCGAGAGTGGGACTCTTTTCCACCGCCCGACAAGGATCCTCTTCACCAACCGTTTTACAAGACAAGGGACTAGGCATCGAGTGCGGTAGAGGAGGAGAAGGCATCAAGTTTTCTTCATTGGAGGCTTTAGGATCCTCCAATTTCCCATACAAGGCAAGTTCCAAGGCATCTACTTCTTTTTCTTAAGTATTGCGCTCCTTTTCACTCACCTTGTCTATATGGCCTAGAGGAGGTATGTCTTCACTTGGCTTTGGATTGTCATCCGGTTCATCACGAAGAAAATCGAACAAATCCAATTTGATAGCCAAAACATCGGCTCCCCAAGAGTTATCTTGAGAATCATGTTCACTCCCCTCCCCATTGTTGGCCCTTGAAGCTTCAACTTCCTCTATTCTCTCCCTATCTTCACTACCCAAGCAACACTCAACAATGGTCTCTTGATCGACCCTCTCTTCTTCATTTGTAGCTTCAAGGTTGGGTTGACTTTCTTGTGGAGGCACCCGACCTTCTTGCCCAAATGAACCTTCCTCAACATGTAGTGGAGCTCGAGTGGCCAACATCGTGATATGAGCCATGAGTGCATCGATTCGAGCATCTTGCACCGCTATTTGGGCCTTGAACTCCTCCCTAACCCCTTGTATTTGAGTCAACATCAATTGTTGACCCTTTTGCAATAACATCAATGTCTCATTTTGACCCATTTGCGTTTGGACCAACATTTGACAAGTCTCAAAGTTAGGGATATTTGGTTGTGGGTTATGTGAGGGTGTTTGGTAGTTATTAGGATATTGGAACGATCCTTGACAACTTTCTTGGTAACCCTAAGAAGATGGTTCATAAGATTGTTGATGAGGTTGATATGGTTGGTAAAGTTGTGGGTTTTGGTAATTCGCCCCATAGTTGTCCCGTGATGATTGATGGTAGCTTGGACACGCCATGTCCATAACGTTGCTTTGGTACCTAGGATGAGCTAGAAGCACTTGAGCAAACGTTAGTATCCTAGTGCTTTTGAGGCACTAGGAAGGGAGAGTAACACACAAGAAGAAAAACGGAGATACACAAGGAGAAGAGAACACAAAAATCAAGAACAAAGTCCAAAACTAAGCACACAAAAGTCTAAACTACGCCGTCCCCGGCAACGGCGCCAATTTGATGGGATGGGATTTGTCGCGGATCCCAACCGTCAAATAAAACCGGCAAAGCCTAACTAGGGTAGCTAGGGTAAGTCGGGTCGAATCCACAGGGACGGGAGGTCGGACTAAGGTATGCTACGGTCTAGGACTTGGTTTGAAACGAGCTAATCTAAGGAGGGGGAGACTAGACTATGACTAAGAAGAACAACTAAGGAAAACGGGCTAGGATTAGGTCGGGGTCAAAGGGGTAACGGAATGGTCAAGGAGGAGTTAGAGTGAAGGAGGTAGTAGGGTAATCTAGGTAATCTAACTTAGACTCACCTAGAGGTTCCTCATGGAACCCATTTCGGCGACACACATGACAAAGGAAGGCAAGAAAAACAAGCATTCTAACCTACTTAGTCATTCAAGCATTCCAACAAACATGTGATATGCATCAACCAAGAGGAAACCCAAATCTTCCACCAAAATCTCCAACAAACCCTTAATCACCCAATTAACACCCTAATCACCCTACTAACCCTAGCAAGATACTACTCTAACATATCTAATCTAAAACTAACAAAAACAAGATAACCCAACACAAACAACAAAACTTGCATAATGAAACTAGTGAAACAATGAACTATGAACCTAACAATGAACAATCCACACAACAAAGATTCAAACTTTAATGAGAAAAACAAGGATTAAGAGAAAGGAAAAGAGATTATACCATACTAGAAGATGAAAAGAAGAGGAAACTTGCATAAATGGAAGAACCCAAAACAAACATCCAAGGTTGTCAAGCTTGAGTGGAGATCTTGAAGAATTCCAAATTACAAGCACTAATCTAGGATTAACGATAATCTAAGGACTAATCTACACTAATCTAATCTAATCTATGCTAAAACTAGGCTAGGGTTTGTGGGTAATGTCTAACATAACATAAGATTACAAGAGGAGGGGTATTTATAGGGTTACAAATGGAAGGGAGAAGAAGGAAAGGAAATGCGGGCAACAGCAGCACAGTCCCGATCGGGACGGGTTCAACCCGACCGGGACGGTCCTGTCATCCTGACCGAGACGGGTTGGTCCCGACCGGGACAGCCTGGCAGTGACACCCTCAAAAGCGCACTTCATCCCCGACGGGATGAGGTGCATACCCGTCGGGGATGAGTCTTGTAGGCCTCCAATATGACCCTTTTGGTTCCTTCTTGCCTCACATGGACTTCTCATCGATTCTCGGGACTCGGGATCGGGTCTCGGAGGCTCGGGATTGGGTCCCAAGGTCTCGGGGTCGATTCCAAAGCATCGAGTCATCGTTCCTTTATCTCGTTGGCTCCAAAATGTGTATGAATCGAGTCGGAAACGCTCCAACTCTTCCAATTGGGTCTCGGGAACCTGAAACGAACTAAAGGAAGCATAAGAAGCCCATAAATCGCTCCCAAGGAGCGATTCCACAAGGAAAATGGGACCAAAACACTACGAATAGGCACTACAAACCACACTTATCAACGAAGCAGCGAGCAGGCCGCCACTGAGGCACCGCTCCCCCAGTACTAGGAAATCGATCCCTAGACAATGGGATATCCACGGTAACCAGTCTGGGGAAAGCAGGTCATGAGTGGTAGGCAGGCCTACAAAAACCCCTCTTCATCCTGATGTAAAAGATTTCCCCATCCCAAAAATCAAAATGCCTACCGTCAAGTTCGACGGGACCACAGACCCAGAGGATCATCTGGCGGCATTTGAGAGTCACATGGGCATGTATGACGTGGATGACGCAATCTGGTGTAAAATCTTCTCAACCACCCTGGTAGGACTTGCACAAGGATGGTTCAGGGACCTTCACCAGGGATCGATCAGCTTCTTTATAGAGTTAGCCGAGGCCTTCCTTGAGCAATATGCAGGGAACAAAAGGAGACGCCTCACTCGTTTCGATCTCATGACCCTGAAACAGAAGAAGGGCGAAAGCGTCAGGGAGTACCTGAAGAGGTTTGACTTGTCCTATCAACAAGTCAGAGAGATCGATGATTCCACCGCTGCTTACGCCCTGACAATCTCCATGCTCCCAGGAGAAATGAAGAATCAGATGATCAGGGCCCAGCCTGAAACCTTGGCCAAGGCCAGGAAAATCGCTGAAGGGTTTATTCTGCAGGAAGAGTTTCACAGCCTGCCGGACACCCCTGCAGGCCAAGCAAGGCCGCAAGGGGGACCGCAGGGTGGACGTGGCAGAAACGAGTCAGGCAAACAGAGAGAAGAGGGAGACACCCCCAAGAAAGAACTCACAAAATACCAGCCTAGATTTGACAGCTACACGGCCCTCAATAGGCCGAGAGCAGAAATCTTCGAGTTGGAAAAAGAAACAGCAAAATGGACTCGTCCAAACAAGCCGCGCAGCCCAAAGGGGGATCCCAAAAAATTCTGCACGTTCCACGATTGCATAGGCCATACCACGGAGGAATGCCGACACTTAAAAGATGAAATAGAGAAACTTATAAGAAACGGCTGGCTGAGTAACTATGCAGCAAGGAACAAACCCCAAAAGGAGGCGGCGGACAAACCTGAAGGCTCAGCCCAAAATCGCACAATTATCCATGTGGTGTCAGGAGATGCAGAGGGGCGGACTAGCAGACGAAGCCAGAAAAGGCAAATCCGCGAATTGCGGAACCAAATTTGCTACGCCGAGAGGTCAAGATGCAGGGAGAGTCGTGTACCCGCATAATGACCCTCTGGTCTTAACTCTTGAAATTAGCAATCACATTGTCAAGAGATGCATGGTGGACACTGGCGCCTATACCAACCTCTTGTACAAAGACGCTTTTGAGAAAATGAATCTAGAAAAAAGACATCTGAAGCCGGCCCCTGGATCCTTGTATGGGTTCAGTGGGGCAGGTGTGCTACCCATGGGAGTTATCGACCTGCCGGTAACATTCGGGGAGGGGGCCTCGGCCAGAAATGTCAGGGCATCCTTTGTTGTGGTGGATGCCAAGTCTGCGTACAACGCCTTGATAGGGCGAGCCACCCTAGATGAAATAGAAGTTGTTGTGTCAATTAGGGCCCTCACCATAGCCTATGTGACAGACTTTGGCATGGAGGGGAAGGTCCATGGGGATCAGGAGTCGGCCAGACACTGTTACTCCGTGGCCCTGCAAGCTCATGAGACAGAAAGGAAAGGAAAGCCAAAAGCCAAAAGCTCTCCCAGCAGGGAGGGCGAAATCCCGGCTGCCCAGCAAGAATCAGCCCACCTAGAGCCTGAAGGGGAGAGCATGCTGGTGGACATGGAACCAGGAAGGCAGGTCCTCATAGGGGCCGACCTGGAGGAATCCTACCAAAGGGAGTTAATTGCGGTCCTGAGAGAGAATAGGGACGTATTCGCTTACTCTGCAGATGAGATGCCAGGGGTCGACCCGGCTTTCATTGTTCACAAGCTGAACATTAATCCGGAGGCTCGCCCTGTGAAGCAGAAGAAAAGAAACATGTCCGTAGAAAAAGACGCGGCGATAAAAGAAGAAATAGACAAACTCCTGAAGGCAGATTTCATCAAAGTCTGTGACTACCCTGAATGGTTGGCAAACGTTGTAATGGTAAAAAAGTCGTCAGGTGCATGGAGAATGTGCGTAGACTTTACAAATCTTAACAAAGCCTGCCCAAAGGACTGCTACCCTCTACCCAGGATAGATCAACTGGTGGACGCCACTAGTGGATACACCACGCTAAGTTTTCTGGATGCATTCTCAGGGTACCATCAAGTGTACCTCTGGCAGCCAGACAGGGTGAGGTGCGCCTTCATAACCAGCCACGACACTTACATGTATAAGATGATGTCATTCGGGCTGAAGAATGCAGGCGCCACCTATCAGCGGTTGGTGGACAAAGTCTTTGAAAATCAAAAAGGGAGAAATTTGGAAGCCTATGTCGATGATGCGATTGTCAAGAGCAAGGGGGACAGGGAGCATCTAACAGACCTTCAGGAAACATTCTCCTCCCTGCGGTCATACAAGATGAAGCTGAATCCGAAGAAATGCACATTCGGGGTCCGATCCGGAAAATTCTTGGGATTCTTAGTCAGCTCCAGGGGGATAGACGCCAATCCCAAAAAAGTTCAGGCGGTCCTAGATCTCCCGGAGCCTAAAACCATCAGGGACATTCAGCGGCTTACAGGCAGGATGGCCGCCCCGGCCCGATTTATCGCCAGGTCGGCAGACAAGTCCACCCCCTTCTTCAAAGTATTGAAGGGCAACAAGCAATTCAAATGGGAGGATGAACAAAAGAAAGCCTTCGAACAATTGAAGGAACACCTGAGGAAACTCCCTACCTTGGCAAGACCAGTGGCCGGAGAAAAACTGTACCTATACATTGCTGTCACCAACACGACAGTAAGTGCAGTCATCCTAAGGGAGGAAGCAAACTCACAACAACCCATCTACTTTGTGAGTCACGCCCTGGGGACAGCCGAAAGAAATTATCCTTTGATAGAAAAGGCCGCCTATGCAGTCATCATCGCAGCCAGAAAACTCAGACCCTACTTTGACGCACATCCCGTTGTGGTCCTCACCGACCAACCTCTGGAAAAAGTGTTGGAAAAGTTTGAGAAATCAGGAAGGCTGCTGAAATGGGCGATCGAGTTAAGCGGGCTGGGGATATCATATCAGCTAAGGACAGCCATCAAACCACAAGCCTTGGCTGATTTCCTGGCTGAATGTTCCCATTCAGGGGAAGAAGAGCCCCCCACCGAAGAATGGATTGTGCACACTGACGGATCCTCAACAGCCAATGGTGCAGGGGCAGGCGTTGTTCTGACCAGCCCAGAAGAAGTTGATTTTGAGCATGCGCTCAGATTCACCTTCCCCGCATCAAACAACGAGGCAGAGTACGAGGCTGTACTCCCAGGGATAAATCTGGCTAAGGCCGCAGGGGCAGAGCGAGTTATACTAGCAACTGACTCCCAGCTCATTGCTAATCAAATTAATGGAGAATATGAGGCCAGAGACCAGACCATGGCCACCTACCTTGAAAAAGTAAAACAGGAGTTATCAAGCCTGAAGTCCTATGAAATCCAGCAAATACCCCGATCACAGAATAATCGGGCTGACGCTCTGTCAAAGCTGGCCAGCTCCAGCTTGCAAGACATAAGGAGGTCAGTTTGGGTTGATGTTATGCATGAGAAGTCCACCACTTCCTGTCAGGCAGTCAGCACCATTGAGGAGAGACAGGGAAACTGGATGACCCCCCTCATTCAGTTCAAAAGATACGACATCCTACCACCTGATCCGGTACAGAAGAGGAAAATTCAAGCCAAAGCCGCCTGGTTCATAATCATTGACGAAGAGCTCTACAAGAAATATTTCACTTACCCCCTGCTCAGATGCCTAGGGGCAGACCAGGCTGCCGAAGTCCTAGAAGACATCCACTCAGGAATCTGTGGACATCACATCGGAGGAAGGTCATTGGCCCACAAGGCTCTCACGGCAGGGTACTACTGCCCTACCATGCT
The DNA here is from genome assembly GCA_958450325.1 of Agrostemma githago. Classification (NCBI taxonomy): domain Eukaryota; kingdom Viridiplantae; phylum Streptophyta; class Magnoliopsida; order Caryophyllales; family Caryophyllaceae; genus Agrostemma; species Agrostemma githago. The sequence goes on from OY288246.1 coordinate 21,956,121, forward strand.
AGCAGATGCTAGAAGCCTAACCCAAAAGTGCAGAAAATGCCAACTCTTCGCTCCATCAATCCATGTCCCAGCCCAAGAACTCAGGCCGATTCTATCTCCCATTCCTTTCGCCCAATGGGGAATGGACATACTGGGTCCATTCACCACGGCTACAGGGGGCCGAAAATTTCTGATCGTAGGGATAGACTACTTCACAAAATGGGTTGAAGCTGAAGCAGTCCCAAACATCACCGAGCCGGCGGTCAGGAAGGTCATTTGGAGGAACATTATAACCAGATTTGGCCTTCCAAAAACATTGGTATTTGACCATGGAAGGCAATTTGATAATGATCCTCTAAGAGCCTGGCTAGAGGGGCATGGGATAGCCGTCGCCGCCTATTCCGCCGTCTGCCACCCCCAGACCAATGGGCAGGCCGAGGCTGCAAACAAACAGATCTTAAACGGACTCAGAAAAATGGTAGATGACCTCAAGGGAAGATGGGCGGACGAGCTACCAAGCATCCTCTGGTCAATAAGGACCACCAGAAAGGAGTCAACAGGTCAGACGCCCTTTGGCCTAGTGTATGGAGCGGAGGCTTTGCTACCCATCGAAGTGCGAGTTCCTACCCTGCGATCTCAGCAATACAACCAGGATGACAATCACGAAGCAATTGCCGAAGCTCTTGACCTGGTCCAGGAAGTCAAGGAGGAAGCCTGCACTAACATAGCAGCCTACCAGCAAAGGATGAGGAAGACATACAACAAGAGGGTGCACGAGAGAAGATTCCAGGTAGGAGACCTGGTATTATGAAAGACACGGCCTGTTGGAAAATCTAGAGAACACGGCAAACTAAGCGCCAACTGGGAAGGCCCATACCAAGTGACCCAGATCTTGGGAACAGGCACGTACAAAATCGCCAACCCAGCAGGCCAGGAGTTAAACGCGCACTGGAACGCCGACACCCTAAAAAGATACTATGTATGACTAAGCCTTAAGGAGATCACACCCATAGGGAAAAATACTGGCGGAGGACGATCAAAAAGAAATGTCGACGACTCCGACCAATCTTATGTTTTAACGAAATTTCTATAAACACTCAAAAATTCATACTCGTTGTCTGTTTAAGCTTGCTCTCTCACACACAAACGAGCAGGGGGCAATAGGGGGAGCCCCCCTATTGTCAGAACCAAGAAAAAGGGACACCCCAACAAAAATCTTTGAAACCACTACCTATCCCCAAGCAGGAAGGATGCAGGTCATCCACTGCTGACAAGGACTGGGGGCAAAACCCCCAACCTTGTATAAAAAAACGCAAAAGCCCTCCCCGCCTGCCTCTGGGCAGACAGGGAGCAAGCCCCCTGGACTCCAAGCAGAAACCAGGGACAGGCCAGGCTACGCACGACTAACAAGGAATGGGGGCAAATCCCCCAACCTTGTATAAAAAACGCAAAAGCCCTCCCCGCCTGCCTCTGGGAAGACAGGGAGCAAGCCCCCTGGACTCCAAGCAGAAACCAGGGACAGGCCAGGCTACGCACGACTGACAAGGACTGGGGGCAAATCTCCCAACCTTGTATAAAAAACGCAAGAACCCTCCCCGCCTGCCTCCGGGCAGACAGGGAGCAAGCCCCCTGGACTCCAAGCAGAGACCAGGGACAGGACAGGCTACGCACGACGGACAAGGACTGGGGGCAAATCCCCCAACCTTGTATAAAAACGCAAAAGCCCTCCCCGCCCGCCTCTGGGCAGGCAGAGGGCAGGCTCCCTGAACCTCGAGCAGAGGCCAGAGGTAGTCCAGGTTGCGCACAGCTGACAAGGACTGGGGCAAATCCCCCAACCTTGTATGAAAAACGTAAAAGAAGCAGACTGAAACAAAGGAAAGGCATTTCATAGCAAAACCCATGAAGGGTAGAAAGTTTTTACAAAATAATTAAGACAAAGATCCGGAAGGACAGATATTACAGACAGCTGGCAGTGATAAAGGCTCAGCGCAGAAAGTAAGACTATTACAAGAAAAAGCATCATGGAGCATCCTGGCTGGGGCCGGCGGCTGCCTCAGGTGGTCTGGCCGCCCGAGCCTCATTCTTAGCAGAGTAGAGACTCCGGAAGGCTTCTTCATCAAAAGCGGGGAACATTTCCCCAATCACCTCCATCACCAACTCCAGGGAAGAGTTGGCACCACTCACGAAGCTGGCATCCACCGCAGCCTCGGTCTCCTCTGCAAGAATCTCTTTCTCCTTCTTCCACTCTCCCTTGGCATGTTCAAAGGTCGAGTCAGCTCTGGACAATTGCTCCTCCAAGTCAGCCACTTTTCCTTTCAGGTGCCCCATCTCAGCCAGAGAGAGGGTAGCCCGCTCCATTGACAGACGGCTCTCCTTTAGATCAGCCTCCAGCTTGGCTACTTCCTTCACAGCTCTCTCTCCCTGAAGTTTCCACTGACCAGCCTGGTTCTTTGCCTCCTCCAGCTCACCCTCCTGCCTTGCCAGCTTATCCTTCAAGTTGTTTATCAAGGTAATGTCCCTCTCCACCATAGCCAGGCGGTCAGGAGGAGGAGCCCCTGGTGTGACAGTCAATTCTTCGTCACTCAGGCGGCTGAGAGCCGCCAGCTCGGCAAACGCCAACAATACCTTAGAGGTACGCTGGATGTACTGAAGCACCTGGTGAGAAGTTGAAGTCACGGACTTTGTGAGGCGATCAGCCAAGACAACGCCAGAGTCAGAAAGTAGGCCTGACACGTCCACACTATCACCAGCAGTATAGTGGAACTCCGTGTTTTCCTCCGGAAAAGGAGTACTCGGAAGTTCGCGAGCAGGACGCTTTGCTTCAGGGGTAGTAGCATCCGCCTCCAAATCCACCACGTCAGCTCCAGAAGGCTCTCTATCCCTCTTTCTCCTCAGCTCTAAAGGGACACTCTCCCCGGTCCCCTCAGAGTTTACAGGGCGCGCTCCCTGAGAAGTTTGGGGCCCAGCTGAAGAAACACCCTGCTTCTGACCAGGGGAAGGGGTGGCCCCTGAGGTGACCTCAGCCTCCCCCTCATGAATACTGGGAGTAGGGGTCGCCGGCTTTGACGACGGCAGTCGAGGGGGAAGAGGCAGTCTTCGACCAGCAGCAAAGTCCTTCACAAGCTTCATTAAGCCTTTGCTCCCTTTCCTGAAATTCGCAGGGAGGGAAGGACGCTTCGAGAGAACGACAAGTTCCTCGCTCAAGCCTAATCTCCTAACCTGCTTCCTTGTCCAGCACCAAGAGGTGGAAGCTGCAGAAAAGGAGGGACAGTCAGCTAAAAAACAAAGAGAAATAAAGTCTCTGACAAATCGTGACAGTAAAAACCCCCTAGAACTACCTTCAAGGCCGGGAATCAGGCCCAAGGGGAGCAAATACTCGTCTGTCGCTATAAGCTCCGCGTGAGGAAGCCAGAAAGCAGGGCCAAAAGCGCCGTGTTTATCCGCGACAATTTCAAACTTTTTGATCAAAATCTCCTCCTTCGGGCTTAGCTTAACCTCCAGGGCCTTCCCCCCGACGCCTGGGTGGTATTCCTCGCGAGTCTACATGCGGGTGTGAACATGGTTCCTAAAATGCCTAGGAATCCTCCACCCTGACGCGTTATGTACGTATAAAATTTTTTTTTTCCAGTCCTTCAGGCTGCTCAAAGCCGGCCAGACCAGGGCGTATTTCTTTTGTCTCTGCAGAGACCAATAACCAGGGGAGCCGTCCCCCCTGAAGAGGATACCATTTGGAGACCAACCATGAAACGAAGGGCATCAATGTAAGGCCCCTCGCCATGAAAAAGACAGGTCCAAGTGTAAGCTATCAAAGACCTAATAGCTGAAGCAGTCAGCTGAGCAATAGCAACATTCATCCTCCTGAAGGTCTCCTCCAGAAAGGGATGAAGAGGGAATCGCAGGCCAAATTCTAAAGCCTTGTGGTAGACAGCCACACAACCCTCCGGGGGACAGCATACCGTGTCCTTTTCCCCCGGGACTACGACTGTATATCCTTCCCCAAAATTATAGAACTGTTCGATTGCCCCGGCGGCGTTGCTTTCCAGAATCAAGTCCCTGTTCTTAGCCTCAGGGTAGGTCTTTAAGGGAACCAAGTACTTATTCTTATCCAAGTAATAAGTCTTCCCCCTCTCCCTACGGATGAGAGGGCCGATGATCCTGGAAGGATCCACCTCCAGGGCCTCATCATCAGAATCAATTACATCAAAGGGAGCAGGTTCGGGTGATTCAGCACCCTCCCCCCTGTGATGGTCATCCTCTCCCCTGGGGCCGACCCCAGAAGAAGAGGCTAGGTCACGCCTGTCACCATCGCCATCCCCAGTCCTCCCAAGCAAAGAATTAAAAGAAAGAGGGCGGACTCGCGACATACTGGCTATGAAGGGAAATACCAATGAAAGAAGGGGAAATATTTAAAGAAGAGCTTCTAACCTAGAACGCCGATAGTCGCCGGAAAAAGTGACAGAAGATACTTCTTGTTCCTCACGAAATTTTAAGCAACGAAGGCGGTTTGGGAGTATGAGGGGAGTTATGAATTTTAAAAAGAGTAAAAAGAAAGAATGGAGGGGGAGAAGGGCTTATATAAAGCCCAGGAAGCCTAAAAGGCTACCTCTCTGACAAGACGCCCCCAACAACCTCCCACGTGTCGAGCGCTGAACACAAATTGTTCACTCCTTCCCAAGAAAGGCCTCGAAAAATGAAAAATGTCAGAGGAATAGTCGACTGGCAACGTCATCCCCGCAAAAAAAAAAAAAAAAAAAGAGTGATCAAGTTGCTCAGATCTTTTCATTAGTCTTAATGGAAAAAGGGCAGGTTACATATCATGCCAGGCAAATAAAAAAACAAACATAAGAAAATACATAAGAGCCTAAAATTCCGGCTCGACGCACCTATGCCCGGCTAAGCAGGCCTAATCATCATCTAGATCTGGAGAATGGCCTCCAGGGCTGCTTTGACCCTCGAAGTCCGACCCCCAATCCCAGTCTGGGCAGTCCTTGAAAGGGTCATCAGGGAGTCCATCCTCATCCCTGTCGCTCAAACAGTCAAGACCCTTGCTGTCATCGGAGTCTCGGCTACTGTCATCCCAATCCCTGCCAAAGGGAACAACCTGGGACTCATCACAGGTACGACAACCTGTTCTCTTCACAGGAGAAGAGAGGCCTGACCCCAGGGAGGAATCTGCGTCAGAGCAGTCAGGGTTAAATTGCTCAGGGTGCAACCACGGGAAACATTCGTGGCACCCTCGATCAAAGCACCCCCCCCCTGAGGACAACGCCTAAATCTGGAGGCAGCAGGGGGCGAAGATCTCTTAAAACGCTTGCTCGCCCTGATGGAAGCTTTCCTACCACTCCGATGAGAGTAAGGCCGTGAACGACGGCAGCGGCGAATGGCCCGGTAAGCAGCTCGAGCGTACCGGAGTCTCCAAAATCCTTTGAAAAGAAAAAGGACAGTGCGAACTCCATGGCGAGTCACGAATTTTTTGATCCAAACCATGATTTAACGAAGAAAGTGGAGAAATTGAGGATGAGTTAAGCAAAAATGACGAGGAAAGCTGGGATTTATACAAGTGAAAATGCAACATTAATGGCATACCAACCACCCTGGAAGGGAAAGCCACCAATCGCAAACTCTTCACGGTTCCCAAAAATCCATCAAGCAAAGAAGTATAATCATTGCAAGAAACCCCTCAACTTTTTGCATGTCTGACACAAACTGTGCTTCGTTCCTCGGGAAAGTACAAAGCATTAAATGCTGCAGCAAAAGTGAAAATGAGTCAACCTCCCTCCAAGCAAAAGTCGCCAGCCGGAGGGAAGCCTTGCTTCCCCCCAGCTTGCGAGGGCCAACTGATTGGGGTCGGCAGCCTGACACTAACAGCCTGCTAGGCAGGCTCCCAGAGGATTGCCAATTAAGCCCAGAAACCGGCCCGACAAACAGTCAAAGTAAAGAACATAGAAGTGGGAAGAACTACCAAGGAGAACAGCCGACCGTCGGGCCAGCAGGGTGACGCGGCCTGCTAGAGCTTAGCTCCAGCAGCTCAAAACCCGCCTACCCCCTGGGGACATCTCCGCAGGCAGAGCAGGGATCCCCAGTGGCCCTCTCGTCATTTTGCCTAAGGTAATTGAGAGTGGGTGGATGAGAGGACGCCACTTGTCACCTCCTTATCCACCCATTCTCCTTCTACTTCCCTCTCTTGTGGAAAGGTATAAATACTCTTCCATTTCCCACAAGAAAGAGGTTGAATTTTCTCTCTCTAGAACTCTTACTCTAAAATTGCCGCTCAGTTCCTCACGAGCTGGGTTTCTTAAGGCTTTCACGGACTAACTTAGGCATCGGAGAGGGTTTCCTCGGACAACCTCCGAGGCCCTGTGCGTTTTCTGTGCAGGGAGCCTGCCCAATCCGCCGGGAGGGTCTGACTGAAAGAGTAGGAGGAAAGAGAGTGTCAAGATTGACCGGTGAACATTCAGAAGTAACACCGAACGATTCAAACCCGAATTCCACGTCGGGTTAATTGATTCCAACAACCGGAACAATAAGTAAATAAAAAATCAATTAGAAAATCTTTTAATTGTTGGAGTATAATATATATTTAATTTATTATATTAATATGATGTTTACAATTCTAAGGTAAAAACCTTTACAGTTCATTTTTTAAAAACATTATCGTAAAATAAATTATAAAAATGAAATATTTAGATTCGTGGTAAAAAATGCTTTCATTAGAGTATAAATTTCATATTATTTGTTTCACGTTATGCGATGAATCTATTATATAATATCATAGTTGTAAAACTATCCCACATTGACAAATTATAATATGATGATGAAATTTTATATTATAAATATGAGTACTCATTTGTTCTTTGATATCTACCAAAAGTCTTTTAAATCTCAAAAAGAGCTTTTTAGACTATAAACTTTAGTAATTATCCTACATGGAAAAATTATAATTTTATATTATAAATAAGAATAATCATTCGGTGTTAGAAAAACTTTTAAATTATCCCACATCGAAAAATTATGATGGGGTGATGAAATTTTATATTATAAATAATAGTAATCATTCAGTTTTAAATATCGACAAAACAACTTTTGAGTCTTAAAAAAACTTTTAATATATAAGACTCCAAACTTAAAATCATCCCACATTGAAAAATCATAGTGAGGTGATGAAATTCTATACTTCGTATTATAATCAAGAGTAATGTATGATGTATTTTTTTTAATTTTAAAAAGAACTCTTAACACTATAAACTTAAATAAATAAGCCCACATCGAAAAGTTATAATAAGTTGATGAATTCAAAAAATAAGACTAATCATTCGTTCTTAAATATCAATAAAAAACATTTAAGTCTTAAAAAGTCTCTTAATAAGACTACAAACCTAAGTAAAAATAATCTCACATAAAAAAATTATAATAAGGTGATAAAACTTTATATTATAAACAATAGTAATCATTCGGTTTTAAATATCGCCAAAAAAACTTTTGAGTATTAAAAAAACTTTTAATATATAAGACTACAAACTTAAAATCATCCCACATTGAAAAATTATAGTGATGTGATGAACTTTTATATTATAATCAAGAGTAGTAATGTCAGAGTATCATGTATTTTTTTCTTTTTAAAAAGAGCTCTTATGACTATAAGGTTAAGTAATTATTTCACATCGAAAAATTATTACGAGGTGATGATGACTAAGCATGTGTTCTTAAATATCAATAAAAAACTTTTACGTCTTAAAAAATCTCTTAATAAGACTGCAAACTTAAGTAAAATAATCTCACATCGAAAAAGTATAATAAGGTGATGAAACTTTATATTATAAATAAGATAATTCTGTGCTCTTAGATATTAACCAAAAATCTAATGAGTCTTAAAAATATATTAGACCATAAAATTAAGTAAAATTATCCCACATTCGAAAAATTATTAAGTTTCATCAAACAAAAATCTTTTGAGTTTTAAAAAATTTCTTAAGACTATACACTTAAGTAAAAAATGATAACAAGGTGATGAAATTTTATATTGTAAATCAGACTAATAATAATTCTTCCTTAGACATCAAATCAACTTTAAGTATTATGAATTTCTACTAAATAAGAATAATTATTGTTTTTAAATACCAACCAACAATATTTTGAGTTTAAAAAAGGTCTTAATAAGACTACAAACTTAAAATTATCCGACATCGAAACAAGTAAAATAAAGCACGGTGATGATTCTATATTATAAATAAGACTACAAATTTTAGTTAAATTGTCCCACATCGACGAATTATAATAAGGTGATGAATTTCTACATTATAAATAAGACTAATTATTTGTTAGACTATATAGTTTAAGTAAAGTATCGCACATCGAAAAATTATACTCCCTCTCTTTTGAGTTTTAAATTTTTTTTGAGATTATAATAAGACGATGAAATTCTATTATAAATAAAAGTAACAATTTCTCCAAATTATGATGAGATGAGGAAAATTCTATATTATAAACAATTATCACGTATCGAAAAATTATAATGAGCTGATAGAATTCTACGTAACCAACAATTTTTTGAGACTTAAAAAACAGTTTCTAAGACTAAGACTAAGATTATATAGTTAAAGTTGGAATTCTATATATTATAAATAAGAGTAAATATTCCTCTATAAATAAAAGTTCTGAATTAGACTATATCTAAACTTAAAAAGACTTAAGTAAAATTATCCCACATCGAAAAATTATAATAAGATGAATTTTTTTATTATATAAATAAGACTAATCATTCATCAAAAACATATACTCCAATATGATGATCAAATTCGATTATATAAATAAAAACTAATCGTCTATCCTTTAACTTAGATATAAAAACAAACTCGCTCTTAAAACTATAAACTTAATTATATAAATTATACTACATCGAAAAATTATGACGAGGTGATGGAATTTTATATCATAAATAAGATTAATCTTTCGTTTTTAGATATCAATCAAAAAATTTATTCGTTCTTAGATATCAATCAAAAAAACTTTTGAGTCTTAAAAAATCTCTTAATAAGACAACGAACGTAAAATTATTTTCACATCGAAAAATTATAATAAGTTGATGAAATTTTATATTATAAATAAGAGTTGTCATGTATTATTTTAAGTTTTAAAATAAGCTATTAAGACTATAAACTTAGTTGAAATTAAGTTTGATTACTAATATCACGTGATCATCTTATTTATTATAATGATATAGATTGATTAAGTTTCTTATTTAACGAATATACCTCATCAACGTAATTAAGCCCATTAAACCGTGCAACGCACGGACTTTAATCTAGTTATTCTAATTTTGAGCATTATTTTATAAAAAAACCCGTCGTTTGGCCATTGAAAAGCCGACGCCAAACCTGAACAAAATACCAAAAGTACATAACAAAGAACCTAAACAAAACTCATCCGCCTTCAATATTCATCACTTCCGCCAAAAAAGAAAAATAGAAATTGAAGGCTTGATTCAGCACATCAACTGTATTGTTGCCAGATCTTTCAAACAAGGTCAGTTCAACTTTAATTAGTTTTCTTGGTTCATAATTGTTTAATCTCAGGTGCATCTTCAATTCTTGTTCTAGTTTTTTTCTTTACTTTATTTCACTGTTTCCGTTTTAATTTATGATATTTCAACCTTCAATTAGTTTTCTAGGTTATTTTTCAACCATCAATTGGTCTGGTATTTTCGACTAATATCTTTGGAATAATTTTCGGTTATTCGAGTCGGATTTGGGTAGGGTATTTTCTTATTGAGTTTAACCCACTCGGCTAATATCGAATTCGGAATAATAACGGGTCATTGGATATAATCAGGTATTGGACTGATTCAAATCAAACCTGAATGTTGAACGGGGGTGAGTCGGATCGGGTTTGCCAGGTGTATAATTGAAAGTTGGAAATAATGGGTGAAGAGTGAAGATTTTGTGAAATATAGCAGTGGAAATGGATGAGGATGAGGTGGTGGTGGCGGTGGAGGAAGTGAAGAAGCAGTGGGATGAGACATGGAGTCGAATTCAAGGCCATATAAGGGCAATTGAAGAGTATGGCAAGTCCAGAGACACGACCCAACTGAAGAATTCTCTTCCCAGATTGAATGGTCTAGCACAGGATGACCTGTCTATGCTTAATTCGTTGCAGCTCAAGCTCGATGTGTTGGCCCCACAACTTCCGGTGTATGATGAAGTTCTATCTGCGCAACAACTTCTTGACAAGTGGAAAGAACAATCACAAAGGTAATTCCGGAATATAAAACAGTAGCTATTGATCTATTGCTATAAAATGACTTCTCTTTTTATGCCAAGGGGCCGTCTCATAGTGTCAAACCATCTTAGTTTTATAGCTTGCGCAGGATTGAAGGGTAGGGGAGGGACTTGTTATTTTGAATTGTAGAAGGGAAGATGGATTACCGGATTTCCCCTCAACTTTTTTTAGTAACCAAACTAGAAGTGACATGCATCTCGATTCCCCCCTTCCATCCCCTCTAACTAAACAAGGGGTAAATTTGACATCCCAATTCCAAGCAATGCACTCGATGATCTATCCTGTTTGCAGGCAGTTACACATTTGTGCTCCTTTTTCTGCAGCTTGCGTCTCGCTTTGAGGAGTGCTAATCTCCAAGCGAAAGCAAATATGAGGAAAACTGCCCAAGAAGAGGTAACCAACTGTTCCCATTTACTATGTATCTAATGGCCGTGAATGTGATCATTGTTTCGATACTCAGTAGTCAGTAGTCACTAATTTAGGAAAATGTCATTTAGTCAAGTACATGGTCAATTTTCTCTCAAAAAAATTACTGTATATGGTAAATTTCTTATTCCTCCACTTGGCCAATTTCTTTAAGGAATGACCGTCTTTATCATCCTCATTTTTATCTTGAATGTTCTTGATTGATTAGTGAGCTTTGTGCAAAATGGTAGCAATTGTGAGGTCAACCCAATTCCTCATTTAGTCCTCATGGAATTACAGATTCATTGGACCGATCTCATTTGAAAAAGTGTTACATAAACTTTTTGCTTATTTATTACAGAGGGAACTTTTATTTGGAGGAGGCAGCGAGTCTACGACACTCAGACGCAATTTGCAGTATGTTCTGCAAGAGACTATGCCAAATTAGGTTACATTATCTGCAATACTTACCTGAGCTAATTGTGATTATCATTTGGTTTGATTCAGGACCAAGGCTGGAATGACATCTGCTGCAGAAAGCATCACGGAGAGTCTCCGTCGTACTCGCCAACTGATGCACCAGGTTTGTTGCTGGATCTTATTTACATGTAGTTGACAAGTTGTTCAATTTTTATTATCTTTCTCATGAATGAAGTATCATTTCACTGCAATGACATCCAACCTTTTCCCTCAATATTTATGTTTTATCAAAGTGTAGGAGGTGGAGAGGAGTGCAAGTACATTGATGACGTTTGGTACGTAGCCTTCTTACGCTCTCCACACTTTTGGGTTGCATTCAGCTTAGAATGTTATGTACAATTCTTACCCTCGTCTTTCATCTACTTTTTTTCCTCATATCCCTTATGTATAATTGATATATTCTTGAATCTTGATTGATCTTTGTATGGGTGCTTTTATTAACATTGAAAACTGTTGTGAAAATTTCATCACTTGGGAAAGGGAATATGCCATAGTCAGGAAGTTTTTTAACATCAAAAAAGATATAGACTATGTCTTGGGTCATTTTGGCAGTACTTTTACTAGAATTTTTTTTCCACTTTTTTCCTTCAAAAGTTATGCGGATCTCTGCTTATATGATACTCCCCCCTTAAAATCCGAATTGTCCATAAATTCAAATCTCTCGTGAAAAAAGGTGTAACAGGATTCTTTTTATTGAAATTTTTGAAGGGAATATAAATATACTTTCTAAGTTTCTATACATCCTTTGTTGCCTTAAAAACAAGCCCATGTATAGTAGGGACTCTAGGAAGCCAACCTTGGCTCACAAATGTTTTTGTAGTGCTGGAGTTGCTCATTACGTGGGTTTGTGCCCAGCCAGCCTCAAAACTACCTTTGTAATGCCCTTTACACTAAAAAAAGTTGTTTTTGCAGTGCTTTACTTGACTCATTGGTGTAATAAGTTTATCACCTTGTTTTTGCCTGCAGAGGACTCGACTGGGGTACTGAAGAAAGCAGAAAAGGAGTATACAGGTCACAAATCGCTGCTTAGTCGAACACGAAACTTACTTTCAACAATGCAACGACAAGATATTATTGACCGGTAGATTAACTTTCCCCCCAAGTCTATAGTCCACTGTTTTTTGTTTAACAGTGTGCATCAGTAGCTCTATCACCAACATTTTCCCTCACCATTTAACATCGCTTTTATTTTTTCTCTTGCAGGGTTATTATTATTGTAGGGTTTCTAGCTTTCTCGCTAGCTGTTCTATATGTTGTATCAAAGCGTATTGGAATTCTCAAGCTTCAGCGTTTAGTCATTGCTTCGATAAAAGGCGGGATGGCTAGAAGAGGCGGTGTTGGTCCACAAGCAGCACCAGAGGAAATCAATATTCTTCAGCACGATAACATCCCTCCCGCTGTTGTGGAAAACGCGGCTGAACATGTGTTGCATGATGAACTGTGAATCTTCTAGCCTGACGCCATTACTATACTGCAAATCAGCTGTCATTTCTAGGGTTGAGCAATATTCGGTCCATTCCTCAGTCCAAGGATTTTTGAAACTCGGTCTTCCGGTCCGGTCCGGACCGAATGGACCGATTCAAGTGTTTTTTTAATGATGCGCCTAACAATTTTATACTTGAAAATTTGTTTAACAAAAAATGTTGTTCCTTAAAACTAAGTTGATAGAGAAATAGAAAAAAAATAAAAAAAATATGAGTAAATTAGAAATTACACCCTTTAAAGATGCGTTTATTAAAATTTACTCTCTTATGAATTTTTTTAATATCTTAGACCCGAAAAGATACCAAACTTCAAAATTTACTTGCAAATCACTACTCCGAGGTGAGTTTGAATTATTTTGTTTGTTTCCTATTTTTTATATCGAAAGTGTCCCTTTCTTCTTCCTACCCTTCTTTCCCCTTTTCCTTATGCTCTCATTTAGTCTGCAGACTTGTAAAAGAAAAAAAATGATATTTTCAATTTGGGAATTTAGGGTTCTCCTGGAATTGGGACTGAAAGAGTTGAGAAAGTTGAAATGAGGATGAGGTGAGGTTGGGGAGGGGCGTACTATTAATGAAGGGTATTTCGGTCAGTAAAATCATAAACTCATCGGAATAGTGATTTGCAAGTAAATTTTGAAGTTTTGCATCTTTTTGGGTGTAAAATATTTAAAAAAATTCATAAAGGAGTACATTTTAATAAACGCATATTTGAAGGGAATAATTTCTAATTTACTCAAAAAATATTTAACCAACTTATTTGATGATATGAGTAAGCTCGAACTCGACCCGATTTTGCTTGGACCGAACAAAGCCCACAATGAGACGATTCACTCATTCGGGGTATTCGAACCAAGCCCAATAAAGCTAGGCGTGTGCATGTTCACACACGTCCCAAATTAGCCCAACGATCACGTGAGAATTTCAACAAGGATCACATGAAGATGCTACTAAGATAAGCAAAGATACTACCTTGATATGCAGGGAAGATACTTGGGGATATGCGTGATCCTTATTCCAAACACTCAAGCGTAATCTTCTTATATTTAGCAATAAAAGGGAGTATGATTTGGTGCTGATTTTGCAAGGGTATCCGTGATATTCATTATCAATTAAAAATAACTACCCATCTTATGAGAGGTCTCACAATAAACTTATTGTGAGACCGTCTCATATGAGTTTTTGTGAATGGATATAATCTTTCTTTTCATTAGAAAATAAGAATATGAATGATCATGTAGAGATCATTTCAAGATATGCATGAGATAAAATATTATTCTATAGGATTAGTTACTACTTATTCATAGATTAGATATCAATTAAAATTAACAAGTATCTCGTAATATAATCGAGATTCTACTCGTGTAAGGCTATAAAAACCGAGTTCCATGTTAGCATTATTCATTCAACGATTAAGCAACAAAAATTCAGCAAGTTTTTGATTTATATCAAACATTGTGAACCCATTTCGAGAAAGCATTTCGAAATTGCGTCGAGGAATTGATGCGTCAATCTCTACGTTATTAGTATCGGATTCAAGGTCGAATTCGAGCTAAATATCTTTGGTTACGTTTGTCTTTTATTTCATCAAAAAATTCTTACATAATTCAAACTGTACCGTTTTCTTTCCAAAAATAGGCGTGTCACAAACGTCAAAATTCAGGATGACCTTAACCACGAACCAAGGTTACATTAACCTTAGTTCAATTTCACTTCTAAAGGCTAAATCCACATCATCACCTAAGGTTACATTAACCTTCGACCAAACTTTCATTTCTTATTCTAAACCGCTTCCGCATTCGCATCATTTTGGTATCAGAGCCGTGTTTAGCGACATGGGAAATCACGATAGCAACGACAACAATGTCAACAATGACGTAAACAACATCAATAATGGAGGGGGTAATGACGACAATCTCATCTAACAATTGCTCCGTGCCTTGCGCAATTTGCCCGAGAATAGACCCGGAGGAGGCGCTAGGAGATTCGTGGATGTACCCAAGCCCCATGACGAATTCAAAGTCACGGAGTTGCCTGAATTCGGGGGAGGGATAGAAAGAGTACTTGGACTGAGAGCGTCAAATCGAGAGGATGTTCGAATTCAAGGATGTCCCCGATGAGAAGCGTTGCAAGTATGCTATCTTGAGGCTAACAAAAAGTGCGTCCCTATGGTTCGAAAGTATGAAGACTAGGCGAGCACGGGAGGAAAAGCCTAAGATCCGGTCATGGGAGGAACTCAAAAATAAGTAACGCAAGAGATATGTTCCTAAAAGTTACAAAATCGACTTATATCGTAAGGTAGCCGAGTTGACACAAGGGACCATGTCAATTAGTGCGTATATTGAGGAGTTCGAAAAGACATCTTTAATGTGTGATTTAGAAGAACTCGAGGAACAAAAGATGGATAGGTTTTGTAGGGGATTAAATCGTAACATAGCTGATGTGGTCGATTGACACTCTTATGCTTCGTTTGATTTGTTATGTTCTTTGTGTTTAAAAGTAGAGGGCCAACAAAAACGACGAACTACTCCGACCACTAAAACGAACACTTGGACAAAATCCGAAACACCTAATAAACTCGGAGGGTCTAGTTCAAGTCAAACCCCAAAGTCCGTAATTGCCACCCAAACAACACCTAAAACAGACACCAAATCCAAAGACATGTCTAAGGCCCGTTGTTTTAAGTGTCAAGGATTCGGTCACTTTCAAAGATTGTCCTAATAAAAGAGTCATCACACTAAGAGAGACAATTAGTTATCGCGATGAATTGATGGAGGGTTTTAGTGACGAGGATGAACCATCATATGTCACAAATGGAGAGGAGTTAGAAGAGGACGACGTGCTAGAGTTTGTAGCACTAAGTCATGTCGAGTCTTTGGTCTTACGCCGTACTTTGCACACCGTTGTTGAACCGGTTGTGGGCGAACAACGTGACCAAATCTTCCACACTAAATGCTTGGTCAAAGACAAATGGTGTAACATGATATTGATGGGGGGAGTTGTACCAACGTCGCCTCACAAGACATGGTTAAGAAAATTAACTCTAACCACCACACCACACCCGAGAGCCTATACCTTACATTGGCTCGATGATGGGAACCAGGTTAAGGTAACTAAACAAGTCCCAATTAGTTTTATGATGGGTCCTTACAAGGACGAGGTGGTTTGTGACGTTATTCCCATGGATGCTTGTCATGTGTTATTAGGCAGGCCATGGCAATTTGATCGCAATGTCCTTCATAAAGGACGAAGAAACGAACATGAACTCATGGTGGATGGTAAGAAGGTCGTCCTAAGGCCTATGGCGCCGAAGGAGATTCGTTCGATTCATTCTAATCGTATTAACAAGCCGAGTTTCTCGATGTTTGCTAGCGAAAGAGATGTAGAGCAGGTTTTGGCTAGAGGAGAGCAAGTGCGCGCGCTTGTGGCGTCTAACCTGTCCACAGTTTCAAGAGGGAATAACCTTGACCAAGGTTACATTAACCTTGACCAAGTTTACCCTAACCTTGACTCTGTTGAACGCGTTAAACCACTATTGTGTGAGTTTGACGATGTTTTTCCAGATGATTTACCAGCGGGTTTACCTCCATTGGGTGGAATCGAGCATCAAATTGATCTCGTACCCGGCGCGCCCTTACCAAACAAGGTGGCTTATCGGAGTAACCCCGAAGAAACCAAAGAACTCCAACGACAAATTAAGTTAATGGAACGAGGGTACGTAAGAGAAAGCATGAGCCCGTGCGCGGTTCCACCTTTACTCGTCCCTAAGAAAGATGGCACATGGAGAATGTGCATCGATAGCCGAGCAGTGACTAACATCACCATAAAATATCGATTCCCAATTCTGAGACTCGATGATATGTTTGATGAACTTCATGGCTCAACCATCTTCTCTAGAATCGATCTTCGAAGTGGTTATCACCAAATTCGAATGAGAGAAAGAGGTGAATGGAAGACCGCATTCAAAACCAAACATGGATTATATGAATGGTTGGTCATGCCTTTAGGCCTTACAAACGCACCAAGCACTTTCATGAGGCTTATGAATGAGGTTCTAAAGTCCTTCATTGGAAAGTTCGTGGTCGTATACTTGGACGATACCCTAGTATACAGCAAGGGCATTGAAGAGCACCTATGACATTTAAGACAAGTGTTCGAAATGCTAAGGGTGCAAAAACTATACGGCAAAGCCGAGAAGAGCTCATTCTTGGTCGACAAAGTTATATTCCTTGGATACGTTGTATCTCGGGTAGGAGTTTTCGTAGATCAAGAAAAGGTCGAAGCTATTCATTCTTGGACTATTCCGAGTACCATAACTGAAGTATAATCATTTCATGGATTGGCCTCATTCTATCGAAGGTTTATCCAAGATTTCAGTACGGTTATGAGCCCAATCACAGGTTGTTTGAAAAAGGGAGCGTTTGATTGGAACGAACAAGCTCAAAAAGCGTTTGAGAAGATCAAGGAGTTGCTATGTAACGCACCTATACTCGCTCTACCCAACTTCTCTCAACCATTCGAAGTCGAGTGTGACGCAAGTGGCGTGGGAATTTGAGCTGTTCTAATCCAAGCTCGACGACCCATAGCTTACTTTTCGGAGAAATTGGGGGGGCGCTCGTTGTAATTAATCTACCTACGACAAAGAGTTCTACGTGATCGTTCGAGCACTTGACCATTGGAGTCACTACCTTCGCCCTAGTCATTTTGTACTTCACTCGGATCACGAGTCTCTCAAGTACATACATGGGAAACAAAAGCTCAACTCGAGACATGCAAAATGGGTTTAATTCCTTTAATCATTCCATTTTTCATCAAAATAAAAAGAAGGCAAGAGTAATGTAGTAGCTGACGCTTTATCACGGAGATATGCGCTACTTATCACACTCGAAGTGAAGTTACTAGGGTTTGAGTTAATCAAAGAATCCTATGTGCTTGATGATGAACTAAGGGAGATATTCGAGGAATGTCAAAAAGGTGGATACAAGGAATACACGATACAAGAGGGTTTTCTATTTAAGAGAAATCGACTTTGTGTTTCGAAGCATCCAATTCGTGAATTATTAATTCGCGCAGCACATGGTGGTGGTTTAGCCAGACATTTCGGGGTCCAAAAGACGCTCTACATCTTACACGAGCACTTTCATTGGCCAAAAATGATTGGTGATGTCCAAAACATCTTAGGCAAGTGTGTTACTTATCACATGGCGAAAAGCTCTTTTAAAGTAGGAGCCTACATGCCATTACCAGTTCCGGAACGACCATGGGAAGATATGTCAATGGACTTCATCGTGGCCTTACCTCGTACCCAAAGAGGAAAGGATTATGGTAGTCGTGGACAGATTTTTGAAGCTGACCCATTTCGTGGCTTGCCATAAGACGGATGATGCTAGTAACGACGCAGATCTCTATTATCGCGAGATAGTTCGTTTCACTACAAAAATAAAGCTCAAGGGCGTCCGAAAATGGCTTGCATTAGCGGATGCTATTTTAGGACGGGCGTCCATAGTCAGACGCCAGAAGTTGGTAGCCACGACCGGTCGCCTATTTAGGAAGCAGGCATCCACTATTGGACGCCAAGCGTCCAGGCTGGCGACTGACAACGAACGCCATGATGGCGTGTGACAGTGGACGCCAAGTGACAGTGGATGGCGTCCACAGTCGCACGCCAGGTGACAGCTCTTGGCGTCCACAGACGCACGCCATCAGCCTCATATGGCGTCTGACAGTGGACGCCAGTGTTGTCCACTATCAGACGCCAATCCCCTGAGTATCTGACTTTTGGACCAAATTTCGCTTACCTTGGCGTCGGAATTGGCGTCCGTTACTGGACGCCATGTGTGCTGCTAGAAGGCCGTAAACATGCGTTCGACGTCTAGCCAAAATCTGCAAAATAAACAACAACCACAACACTTCAACTCCCAACCATTCACAATACCTCAACTTCATGCACTCAACTTCATTCACAATACCACAACACTTCAACTCTCGACACATTTCTGCGGAGAAAACATTCATATAAATAAGTTTTAACATACGATTTGAAGGTACATATATCCAAATTAGTTCGAAAATACATTATCCATAAATCTGGTTACAACATAACAACAACAACAACCAATCAGCTAACTGGGAAGCTAGCTGACGCCCCAGAGTTCCCACCATCCCCGTTAAAGGGGTCTTTGTCGTCCAGAGGGCGGCCGTATGGATCATAGTTGCATCTCGCAAACATGCTCTGAAACAAATCCATTTGTTCTTGCATCTTCCCGATTTTCTCCTGCTGCTGTGCCAACTGTTCCTTCATCTGCTCCTTCTCCGGGTCCTGCTGAGATCACGCGGGCGTGTACTCTATCTGCGAAGCGGTGCCAAGACGCGGTGGCGGAGGTGTGAAGTACATCCCGTGCGCATTCCCTACACCGTACACACTCCCTTTCCTGTACCCCTCGATGACCCGGAAAAAAGTTTGATTCGGGTCGGTTTGGGTAGGCTGATCAGAAGCGGTGTCGGTGTTCTGCTCGATGTAGGCATCCTACATACACAACAACAATTTCAATTTTAGTTATTAGATGAAAACATTAAATATAGTTATCTACCGCCTAAAGTAAGACAAAGTTGATTTATTTGAAATAGTTAGTACTCACCCAGATAGCCTGATCTCTCCTCGTGACAAAGTGAGCCCCCCTTCATCATCTTTCAGCTCATATCTATTAAACGTATATGAACGTTAGGTGAATATTATGCGAACATAGTTTATGAGAATTTAAGTAAGACTGTAATATTAATAAAAATTGTATTTTCATGACACGACGGTAGGAAGACTGAGAACCCCGATGATGTGTCGGGTTCGCCTTCCCCTCCAATTCACAATTCTTCATCTTGTTCCTCTTTCCTCTTGCTGACCTAACCTTGAACTCCGGGCTGTTGTGGTATGCGACCCACCTCTCCAACGCTTCCCCTGAAATATGAAAGTACTAATATATTAGTTAATAAAAGAGTGAAGTTAGATTGTTTGTTAAATCTGAGTACTATTAAAAACTACACCTGTAAGGTCTTTCAGCGCAGTGCCCCGCTCATGGCGTTTGTACATGATGTCTGCGAAACGTCGTGTACATGTCTCTTTATACCTGTCCCACACCCTTCCTTCCAACTCCCGCTTCCAAGAGAACTTCATCTACAAAACCAAGACAGATTATTAATAATTAGTAGCGAAAATATTTACAAAGTCTATATTATAAAATAACAACTCGGTAAGTAAAACAATCAACGTACCCTGAAGTTGTTGAACCACCACTGCCGTACGTCTTGTGGCACCATAGTCCAACAAGCATATCCCTGGCCCTTATCAACCATGTAGCTGTTAGTATATCCTGTGGTCACATCTTCATGCAAGAACCTGCACCGTGTCGAGAATCACATATATGTATGAAATCTTAAAAAATATAGTCGAAAAATTCATACGTTACAAAAGTGTTGATATCTTAGATTATATTACCAGATGTGACCAGGGTCAATAATCAACCGGCCCTCGTCGTCATACTATCGCCCGTCCTGCTATTGCCCCTGCTGCTGGTTCTGCTCCGGTCCCGTTTCGGGGACCACTTCCTCCTCCACTTGCTGCGCGCGAGATGTCTGAGCAGACCTACTACCCCCACCACGTCTCCTGGTGCCTCTGCCTGCCATCTTAACCTTGCAACAAACAATGTCAACAACAATTAGCAATTACAATCTAACTTGATTAAAATAATGCACCAAATAATTAAGACAACGACAAATAAAACCTACTCCAACAGCTCTAATACTCATCTTCGCTGTCGTTATCGTCATCACCCTCATCCTCCTCATTCTGATCTTCCTCCTCTGTCACCTTGCCCTCCACCTGATCGTCCTCCAAATTCTTTTCGTCGTGTCCGTCATCCTCCTCAAGGATCTCCCGAACATTAGTAACGATGTAATCGTTACCACCATCGTCATCATCCTCTAAATCTTCCTCTACCCCTTCATTTTCATTTTCATTGGAGAATATGGTTTCGTCACTTGGAGATAAGTGCGTACCACTTGAAGCAGCTTCTTCCTGAAAAAGAGAAATGTCTATCTGCCCCCGTGGTTTAGTCTTAAAGACTGTCCACCATTGACTTTGATTTCTGTCATTTCTCATGTAAGGATAAGGAGCAAAGTACACTTGCTTCGCCTGATGTGCGAATATGAACGGATCGTACTTAAGATATTTCCTGGTGCGATTAACTTCGACAATCTTGTAACGTTCATGCACTCAGGTTCCGTTCACTGAGTTGTCTTTCCACTCACATTTGAATATCACAACTCTATACCCCCGTTCTTTACCAGCGTAACACAACTTGAAAATATCCTCCAAAATACCATAGTACTCATCACCATCAAGGGATGACACATTCACACCAAAATTACATCTAGCCTTGTTTTTCCCGTAGTTGAATGTGTGAAAATTGAACCCATTTACCGAGTACCAGTTCCAGGTTTTAACCACTTGCAAAGGACTGTATGCCAAACTTCTAACCAAATCATCTTGTATGTCTAAGGCAACTACATGATCCTTAAGCAACTTAGGAAATTGTTCCTCATGCTTACTCCAAACATCATCAGCATTCACATCAGGGTTTGCAGCCACATATTCGGTTACAAATTGCTTCTCATAAAGCTCTAAAATCTCACAATTGGAAAGTAGGTAAAGGTGAGATCAGTTGTACTCTTTCTCATCTAGAATCCTAGAACCCTCAATGGATGACGTTCCTTCTTTTGAAAAAACTCGGGTATAGTAGGATCAATAGACACAGACTGTTCTAGGTTCAGATTTTTGGTTTTTGTTTGGACATCTTTCTCGAAGTAGAGGGAGCAGAAGTTTGCAATCTCTTCTGTTAAATATGCATTACAAATAGAACCCTTTACCCTAGCCTTATTACCAATTTTCTTCTTCAAATGATTAAGGAACCTATATACAGAAGTTATGCACTTGAATTCATAAAAATTAGCTATGTTTAAATTAAAATTATAAATTAAGTTACTAAAATTTATGTACCTTTCAAATGGGTACATCCATCTATACTGGACAACTCCTCCAATCTTAGCTTCGTAGGGCAGATGGACCGGTAGATGCTCCATGGAGTTAAAGAACGACGGTGGGAAGATCATATCAAGTTAGTATCTGTGGAATTTGAATCTCCAGCCGAGTCATGTCCTCAATTGATACTGTAGAAGAACACAAATCTCAGAAAAACTGAGATATCTCAGTTATAGAATTCCACACCGTCGGGGGCAGAAGCTGCTTTAGTGATAATGGCAATAACCTCTCTATGAAGACGTGGCAGTCACGACTCTTTAACCCCTGCAACTTTAGATTCTTAAGATCAACATAGTGTTTGAAGTTGGGTGCGTACCCATCAGGGAACTTCAACTTCTCTACCCACTCCAACAACGCCTTTCTCTGAGCCTTGTCAAGGCTATACAGGGCTCTTGGTTTGGATCCATCCCGTTTTATGTGCAATTGAGGACGGTCACAAATTTTTTTTAGATTTCGCCGGGAGCCTGTAGTGTCACAACTCTTCCCCTCCACATCCATCACTGTGTGGATCAACTGCTCAAAAAAGTTTTTTCTCTATGTGCATCACATCTAAATTGTGATGAAGTAACAAAGTACTCTAATATGGTAGATCAAAGAATATGCTACGTTTAAACCAACCATTTTTTAACTCCTGCTCGGTTCCGTCAACAGTGGACGGGTATTCGGATATCAACTCCCATATTTCATCTCCTGGGAGTCGTTCAGGTGCATCATCAAGCATAACTTCACCCTTCTTGAATGACTTCTTATTCTTCCTATATGGGTGACCTTCTGGTAAAAATTGTCTATGATAGTCAAACCAACTAATTTTACTAGAATTTGGAAGATAAAAGGCTTTGCTCTCATCCGTACAACACAGACATGCTTTCTGACCCGCAGTAGACCACCCCAAGAGCATACCATATGCGGGAAAGTCATTTATAGTCCACAACAGAGCTGCTTTCAGCTGAAAGTTTTGTCTCAAAGAGACATCATAAGTTTCCACCTCTACTTCCAACAGTTGTTTCAATTTCTCAATAACAGGTTGTAAGTAAACATCCAAATAATTTTTCGGGTTTTTGGGTCCAGGGACAAAAAGAGATGGAAAGATGAAAGGCTGCTTCAACCAAGGAGGTAGGTTATAAGGTGTGATCATCACAGGCCAACAAGAGTACGATTTACCAAATTAGCCGAAAGGTTCAATCCATCAGTACACAACCCAAGCCTTACATTTTGGGGTTCTAATGCAAAGTGGGGATGTAGTCTATCGAAACGCTTCCACTCCTCACCATCACTTGGATGACACATCTTCCCTGGTACCCTAATGTCCTCCTCATGCCACCTCATTTGCTTGGCTATGGTTCTCGTGGCATACAATTTCTGAAGTCTAGTGCAATGGGGAAGTACGTAAGCTGACTGATTGGGATCGATTTCTTACCCCTATCACCACTTTTTCCTTTATTACCCCTCAAAACGATATCCCCTTCAACCGTCTTATACCTACCCTTACCACATCTCCTACATTCATCAAGACTCGCATCGTCCTTCCAAAATAACATGCATCCATCTGGACAAACATCAATCCTTTGATGCGAGAGTTGAAGACCTTTCACAACTTTTTTGGTTGTGTAGAATGTTTGGTCATGATATTGTCTTTTGGGATGACTCTCTCAAGCAAGGCAGCAACACCATCGACACAAGCGAAAGGTAGGTTGAACTCACATTTAAGGCTAACTACCATAGATGCGACTTCTAACAAAGTCACATCGCACCCTCCATATAACGGTTTCTCCGAAGCGTTCAACATGTCGAAAAACGCTTTTGCTCGTGGGTTAGGCTCTTGTGGGTTAGGTGAGTCATGTGGGTTAGGTGAGTCGTCATTCCTATATATGTTATCGTTGCTAAACAAGTTACACTCCACAACGTCAACTATCATACCTTTCAAATCCCCCTCATTTTGTCGGATCTCGGGTTCCTCGGATTGAGATGGCTCACCATGACAAATCCAACGATAATAATTGGGTGAAAAACCATTACAGATGACATGTTCCTTAACCACAATGACCTCAAAATTCTTTAGGTTTTTGCATTTAGTACATGGACACCTAACTTTCCCCTTCGATGCATAGTCAAGTGATTTTTTTAGCAACCTCCACAAATGATTCAACACCCCTCAAAAATTTGACGGTGTGACATCTTTTCTTATCAAGTCTTCCCTCATACATCCATTTTTGTTCAATTCTCTTCATTTTCTATGTAAAAAAAATATATATAACAAATTAAAGTTGAATTTCCCTAACTTAATTTAGCACTAACTAAATCCAAATTTAATCACCATTTAGTCACAAATTACAAATTACTCAAACTTAATTTCCTTAGTTTAATCACAATTTACTCAAAGTAAACCCAAATGTATCATTAATTTAGAATTCACCTTAACATATCTATACTAACAAATTACTCAAACTAAACCCAATTTAATCAAATTCTCACAAATTTGTCACAACATCAATACCGCTTACCCTAAGCTTACACCAACAATCTACCTAATCAAAATTGGGCTTAACTAATGGGCAGACAAACAATGTAACTCAATTGAGACATAAGCAACATTAACTATCAAACTAGCAATAATAACTGAAATAAATAAAAAATTACAAACATTAAACTGAAAAAAAAATATATAACAAATTAAAGTTGAATTTACCTAAACTTTATTTTGAACTAACTAAACCCAAATGTAATCACAATTTAATCACAAACTACAAATTGCTCAAACTTAATTTCTCCAATTTAATCACAAATTATTCAAACTAAACCCAAATGTATTATTAATGTAGAATGGACCTTAACATATTTATACTAACAAATTACTCAAACCAAACCCAATTTAATCAAATTCTCACCGAATTCATCACAACATCAATACCGTAAACCCTAAACTTATATCAAACTAATGGGCAAAGCTAATCTACCTAATCAAAATTGGGCTAAACTAATGGACAAACAAACAATGCAACTCAATTGAGACCTAAACAATATTAACTATCAAACTACCAATAATAACTGAAAAAAACTGAAAAAAATCAAAAATAACAAACATTATAATGAATAAGAAGTAATTAAAATAAGAAAAACATACTGTAAATTAGGAAGAAGAAGGAAAAATGGAGGAGGAGCCGCGGGTTTATGGTAGAGAGAAGGTAGAGAGTGAAAAAAAATTGAAGAATGAATGAGGCGAGGGGGGTTGGCTAACATTTGAAGCGAGTTGGGCAAACGAGCGTCCGACAATGGACGCCCGAAAAAAAATTCCGAGACACGACACGACCTGGCGTCTACTAGTGGACGCCTGCCTAACCCATTTGGCGTCTGCTAGTGGACGCCATTAAGGCCCAAATGGCGTCCGCTAGCGGACGCTCGTCTGCCTAAATATTTTCCTTCAAATTTTTGTCGGACGCCATATTTGGTGTCCGATAGTGGACACCCATTTTTTGATGCAGACGCCATTTAGGTGTCCATATGCCCAGGACGCCTATCAGGTGGACGCCCGAGGCTGCTTTTCTTGTAATGTTTACATGGAGTCCCGAAGACTATTGTGTCCGATCGTGATTCAAAATTCTTGAGTTACTTTCGGAACACGCTTTGGAGAAAGGTCGGTACTAAGCTACTGTTTAGCACTTCGCATCACCCTCAAACTGATGGGAAAACAGAAGTGAACAACCGTATCTTAGGGACTATTCTCCGTGGTTTGGTGAGTAAAACTCAGAAAGATTGGGACATTAAGCTTGCACATGCGGAGTTCGCTTATAATCGATCTCTAACCAATGTGACTAAGCACTCTCCTTTCAAGGTAGTCTATGGGGTCAACCCGTATTTACCTACCGTGTTACTCTCCATCCTTAAAGGGGAATTCGTTCACAAGGACGCGGAGGACAAGGTCAAGGCAATGATAAAGCTACTTGATCAATTCCGAGCTAGAATCGAGGTGGTGAACGAAACCTACAAACGGCGAGCTAACAAAAACCGACAAGCTAACACATTCCAACCCGGGTATTTAGTTTGGTTGCGTTTATGCAAGGAAAGGTTTCCGGGAAAACGAAAGAACAAGCTCATGTCGAGAGCCAAGGGTCGGTACAAAGTCGTCACAAAGGTGAACGAAAATGTGTGCAAGATCAAGCTTTCGGGAGACTATGGAGTCCATGTTACATTCAATGTAGGGGACTTAAGTCCGTACTTAAGCAATGATCGCCTTACAGAATTGAGGTCAATTCCTTTCGAAGAAGGAGGGGATGATACGAGTAAGCTCGAACCCGACCCGATTGTGCTTGGACCGAACAACGCTCACAATGACACGATGCACTCACTCGGGGTATTCGAATCAAGCCCAATAAAGCTAGGCATGTGCATGCTCACACACGTCCCAAATTAGCCCAAAGACCACGTGAGAATTTCAGCCAAGGATCACATGAAGATACTACCAAGATAAGCAAAGATACTACCTTGATATGCAAGGAAGATACTTGGAGATATGCGTGATCCTTACTCCAAATACTCAAGCATAATCTTCTTATATTTAGCAACAAAAGGGAGTATCATCAAGGTCGATTTGATGCTGATTTCGCAAGGGTATCCGTGATATTCATTATCCATATAAATGGATATAATCTTTCTTTTAATTAGAAAATAAGAATAAGAATGATCATGAAGAGATCATTTCAAGATATGCATGAGCTAAGATATTATTCTATAGGATTAGTTACTACTTATTCATAGATTAGAAATCAATTAAAATTAGCAAGTATCTTGTAATTGTGGACGTCCGTCAGCACCGCTTGCGCCCGCACGGGACCGACCCATTTTTGATCACGGCGGCCACCCACGTGGCCTCCTCCCGGTCGGGGCCGGTCCGATCTCGCGTTCGGGGAGATGTGTTGGACCTCGATTCGGATTACGATTCGGACTTGTACTAGACGGGCGCAGGCGTCCGTGTTTCCGTTGGAATCGATCGAGTCGTGGTTGTAAATGTTTAAAGGCCGATATGTTTGGTAAGGCGACCTATTTAGTGAACCGAATTCGTTGCCGATTTGTGGAGTCGCCACCGAGTCAATTATAGGAACTCGGAAACTGTTCAAGTCAACTTTGATCCTTAGCCGGCTCAAAGTTGGGTGACACGGGACAAAAAGATAAACACTTGTACCCTTAAGCACTCTATGCCTGGAATGACTCTCATTGCCAATTGTTTCGGACATCCGAAAACCGTCGATTCTGAGTAAGGGGTGAGGGTACGTATTGGGAAGCCAACATACGCTAGACATCGACGCCCAATCCCACTCGCACGTAGCGGCCTCTACTAATCAATTGGTGGGCTGATAACTTTATTCCTTCGTTGTGGCGGAAGTACGGTAACATCCATTGTTTTAACCCTATACCTTTGCTATGTCGGTTGTTTAAGGACATGTAACTTTTGTCGTCGAAGTAGTTGTGTTTACATTCTTTGCATGCGATTTCATGTGACATGCAGGCCATGAAAAGATGCACATAGGAGAGTAGAGAGTATTAATATTATACGTATTAGCAAATCAGTTTTAATGTGGTAATACAGATATTAGTCATTCTCGTGATATACTTATGTGGCATTCTGCTTAAGATGCGTCTGCTCGGTATTAATAGAGATGCGTCGAACCGTGTATGGCGAGCACTAGGACTAATACGAAACCCGACCATCGCTTTGTTCAGTTTTAGCTTGTTTACGTTTTGAATTCCGTGTTAGGTGATTTAGCATGCGATTATAAGGTCATAAAAGCAATAAAGCATACGAAAGTTGTAAATGCGAATGTAAGTAAATCACGTAGTGAGGAGTTGCACCCTCGGAGTATACGCTAAACGGGACACGATGCATAGATAGTTGAGAACGTATCTTGGAACTATTCTGGTCTATTTAGGGTGTTTTGGTGTTTATGATTGAAGATGGGACGTTACGTGTTTTAGTATGTGTAATGGACCTAGCGTCCACATTTGACATTATCGAAGTGCATGTTAAAAGTATAAGAATTTAAAGTTTTGTTTCGATGACAACCTAGTGACGGTTCGACTTCGAAAGGCGGATCCTCCTAGCTCGCCTGGTGATTTCGGCACAGTTCCGTTACCGTTGGCTCTTCCTGTGGCTAATCCGGCAGAACTCCGTTACTATTTGTTGGTTCTGCGGCTAATCCGGCAGAACTCCGTTGCTAGACTTGGAGTATCTAGTCGAACACAGGCACCTCGGGATCGAGTGAGGTGCTCGAAGGTGAGAAGTAGCGTCAATTTCGCTTATCGGGACTAGGATCGAGTGGATCGTTTGCTTCGGGTGTTGGAGTGCGAGCCCTAAGCGAGAAACTCTTAACGAGTAAAGAGAGAAGGGAAGATGATGTGTGTCGAATGAATTGGGTGGAGAGGGGTATTTATAATTGTTTTCGGCTCTCGTCACCTGGATGGACGCCTGAGTCCAGGCGTACCATAACTCAGGTGCCTGAGACCTTGCGTGTGAGTTCAAGGACGCGTCACGTGAGGCGCTTGGAGTTTTGAAGATACGATTTTGATACTTTCCAAAACTGAGAGTGTGCGTATCATTCATGCCTTGGAGGTTAAGCTTCCCCCTCTTGACCTAGCACGCCGTTGCACTGAGTGGGCCTCGGGTGTGCGTCTTGAGGCTCGCTTGGCGCGATGCTGACTCGATTCGTATTTCGGGACCGATTCGGGGTCCCGGTGTCAGAATTGACTCTAATTAGTGTCTATGTGACCGTAATGAAACGACTAAGGCTGCCTTGATGTTAATTTAATTTTTCCGAGTAATTATTTGATCCATTTTATAGAAAAACTATCTAAAACATCGCAAGCTCGCGTCGCGTTGCAGTCCGATCGTCATCGGGTGTTTTTTGGACACTCCTGAAGCCACCAGGTCCAAATCTGGGTGTCTACAGAAGCCCCCACTTTGACTAAGGCTTGGACAATGCGAAAGTCAAAGTATAGCCACCCAAGTCTGTAATCCCCTAGAAAATCTAACGCAATACAGTGGCGGAAACACTGTAGAGTTGGGATTAAAACACACTGACAAACTATATCTTATTAAAAGAAATGGTAAGTCAATACAGAGGCCTCTTTTTACAAAAGGGCTAAAAGTAAAATCTCCAAACGGGTTTATACAAATCCATAAATTACAAGAATGAAGAAAGAGTAGGATCCACGCTACTCGCTAGCTCACACCCAAAACCCTGCAGCAAATACCTGTCATGTTATAAATATAACAGCCACGTCAGTGGGGAGTAACTCGGACGTTCTCCAAGCCATATCATATCATATGGAAAAATAATAGTATTACTATATCAAAATAATTAAAATGAGAAAACATTAAAACGATATCATAAAAATAAGTTTTAAGCGAAACTTAAAGCATTTGCAAACCTGCAAGTCAATATCAATCGATAATAATAAAAAAATATTCAAAATGGCGTTATGGATAGGAGTAGTGTAGACGGCTAGACTTTCACTAGGAGAATACTAAAAACTAGCTTCGAGAACTTAGTTCAAACAAATTAAACTTCGGTCTCTAACTAGGCTACTCAACCATAATAGAGCGGCGACTTATAAATGCGTGACCCTAGTTTAAGATAATGCACACCCCTCCTGGGATTACCTGTCACCCAGTTCAACTTATGACGGCGACTTATTGCGAGGCCTAAGCTTAAGGTCAAAATGTACACAACTCCCGGGATACCTGTCACCCGGTTCAACAACCAATGTACCGATTCCTGATACAATAGCCTTATAGTTGATGGCAAAACCGTAAACCCCAGATTATATTACTCTAACCTCACACTTGTCCTTATTCCATAACTCCAAAACAAATCATTATCAATATTCAAAAGATATAATCAATATAACAATATGAGGATAAAATGAATAAACATTTTATATAAAAAGGGGAACTTTCTATAAATAGTAACTTACTAATTTTAGAAACTTACTTAAAATAGAAATATTGTTATAGAAAATACGTAAGTTATTAAAATAAGTGAAATGTATAAAAATAGCATTTCTAACGAAACTAACATTTTACTATTATCGTCGTTATCGTAACTTTATTATATTTCTAAATTTGTTACTCAAAAAAAAAAATTAATAAGTCAATATATAGTATTTTATAAATAATTAGGAAATCGAGTTAAAAATATAGACTTTAGAAAAGAGATATTTTAAAAAAAACGATATCAAAATTAATTGAGTCGACGAACTTTATAAATGAAATGAAATTTACGAAGAATTCAAATTATTTTTAACAGATAGTTTTTATTAATAAATAATATGGATTTTAATAAAAAAAATAGTCAATCGGAAACAAATAGAAAATTATTAGTGAAAATAGTCTCGACTAAAAATATGTTTAAAACAAAATTGACTATTTTCTCGTTTCTTAGAATAAATCGTAAAACGAAAATTAATTTATACGAATTTCGATTAAAATATAAAAATACGATTTTTAAGTGAAAATTATAAATTAACAAAATAAGACGAAATATGAAATCGACATTATTTAGTTACTAGTGTCACGATAACCAACAAAATATTATAATGATTATAAATAATAAAATTACTAACGATTTATAAAAAGATATCGAAAGTTGTAAAAATATGGATAAGGCATACGATTTAAAAATTACTATTATTAGCAATAATAAATAGCTAAAATTAGAAAACCGAAGTTAAAATATTTACTACATACTACTACTCAAACATACGATATAAAATCGAGTAACGTCCAAAAGTTACCTTCAGGCGATAACCGAATTGCTCACGTAATTAACCTTGTCGGGGTCCTCACGAGATCCTTAATTTAGTATCTGAATAGAGCATTCAGCCTTCCTTGACGGGTCCTCAGGTAAGACTCAGGCAAGAAACGAGAAGAATTAGAACAAAAACGGAGCAAGATTGATGAACTTAAGAAGATCGAGAGAGACAATGGTAGACTCGAAGGCAACAATAGCAGTACATCAACAGTAGACACGAAACAACATTAAGCCGCAGAAATACGATGTCAGATTTCAGCAAATCGTAGTAACAAATGCGGACAGAAATAAAGGGAAATAAGAATAGGAAGAAGAAGAAGATCGAGAAGAAAAGAAACAGCAACAGAACCAAGAAAACGAGGCAACTGCATCCGAATACAACGACAAACAGTAGCAGCATATAACGCAGTAGCAACATCAACACGTAGCAGGACGAGATGAAGGGAAAGAAACAGGACGAAAGAAGAGGAAGAACAGAAGAAAGAAAACAGCAGCAAAACCACGAATATTAAAGATCGAGGACAAAAGAAATTAGTCGGAAAGTAAACAGAAAATGATCGATTTAACAGCGGAATAAGAAGAGAGGAAGAAGTAGACCGAACAGCAGCAAGACGTAGCGAAAGACATGAAGGAACATCGATAATACATATAATCAGCAGCAACGCGCAGACAGCAGTAGCACCAGTAGTGCGATATTAATAGCAGCAGCGAACAGGACGAAACAGGGGCACGAATTAAGAACGTACATCAGGTCAGCAGCAGAGGGGGAGAGAAACAACAAAAACGCAGCATAAGAAGAAGAAGAAAAAGAAGGATAGAGCATTAATAGATCGAGAAGGAAAACTGATTAACAACAAAAATAAGATCGAAACAGCAGCAACAATAGAGAAGAAAAGAAGAAGATGAGCGAAGAAAGAAGAAGGGCACGAAGAAGATAAGAATTACCTTACAAAATCAGGCCACAGAGAACAACAACAGCAACAAACGACAGCCGTAGATGCACAAACAGTAGCAGCAGCAGACTGCAGCAATAGTGACAGAATTGCAGACCGAGGATGATGGAAGTCCGAAAAAGAATGAAGAGGATGGAGGAATGAAGAGGTGGAGATGATAACAAGGAGTAAGGGGGAGAGAACGTGAATGGGAAAAATGAAACGGTGGAGGAGGAGAAAAGAGGTGAACGTAAAGACAAGTGGAATGATTATTAAATAAAAAAAACAAGTCTAAGAGGGATGAATGAGCTCGAATTAAAGTGGGTCAAAAACCGTAACGATAAGTTGACTGACCACGAATCGAATTAAGAACGGGTTAATAAAATTATTAAATAATCGGCCGACAAATAAAATGAGTACATAAAGTATTCGAGACGAAAACAGAGTTGATAGTAATAAATAACTAGACGATGAAAATATATTTCCCGATAAATAATAAATTTTCGATAAAGTGAATTAAATTGATTTCTCGAGAAAAGGAAATAAATATTTTGACGAAACTAAAAATAAATGAACTTCGAGCCGAAAATAGAAATTCGAGCTTAAATATAAATTAATGAAAGAATTTAGAATTTAAATCGTCGAAATAGATTTTGAATAAGAACTAAATGAATTGTATAAAATAAACCGAAACGGAAAAATATGTTTTAAATATAAGAAGTGTTTCTGAGTCAAATAGGATTTTAGGAGTTTGAAACGATTAAACGACAAATTTGTTTTATATTAATTTTAAGAATTACGAGTTAAATCGTAAAAAAAAGAAAAATTAAAATACGAACAAAATTTTAATTTAATTTAATTTTATAAAATCAGGGGTGTTACAATCTTTCCCACTAAAAAGAAGTTTCGTCCTCGAAACTTATAAAAAGATAAGGATAGAATGGAAAACAAAATTATATCATTTGAACAAAATGAGAATGCTTAACTCGCATCACAATCTTGGTTTAAAAGAAAAATTACAACTTCAACGGAATATGAAATCGAAATCGAAGAAAAAAGTTGTTTCAAAATGAGTTGGACTCAACCACCCATAGTTTAAAATCATTTAAATTAACAAAAGTGAAAAATTATTTGATAAAATAATGACGATAAATAATATTTGTAAACAAACTCGAGGGGGGAGGGTACCCGAATATTTGCGAAGCAACATTAAGACGTTTTAATTAAGAAATTCGACAATACTTTGTTTTAAGACCAAACAAAATTTGAGAAATCAAGTTTTGTAGTTAGTAAATAAGAATCGAATCAGTCGACAAAAATTTTCAATAACAGATTTAAAGTCTAACGACAATAAAACAAAAATTTAGACATACAAAATTTTTCGAGAATTTTAAATCATTTTACCTAATAATCTAATAGAAATCAAAATATTTGCAATTAAGAAAGCTTTCATAAAATCTCGATCACTTGAAAATCAAAATTAAAATTTTAAACAATTTCGAAATACTTTAAAATAAATTATTTAGGCCCTTTGAAACGGGACCAAAAATAAAACAAAAACGAAACACAAGTTGTGAAATTTATAACTCAAAATGTTAAAATCTCAAGAAAATCAAATTAGTTAAACTTTTCATAACATAGGTTCGGGAAAGAGGTAAACGGATGAACAGGGTCGGAGTCAACGACAAATCGAAACAGAAATTTCCAAACCCGAAAAAGAAGTGAAAGGGGTTGGCCAAAGAAGAAGCAGCAGGATTTAAGAAAGGCTAAGGGGAGTACGAAAAGGAGAGTCAAATAGAGCTCTCAAGGAATTACAGAAGAGGTTAACCATCTTGAGATTCCTGGTATGACTCCCACAACACGGGTTCCTAATTTCCATCAAATACGTTAAGTCCAATATTAGGCGCTAGGTGGTACTACTCAGTCACAATCTCCAAAAATGTCTTACGTGATTATCCAATCGTTTAAGCGACACGATACTAATCCACAAATGCTTTAAAATCAAATCTCATTAATTAAAATTCTAATGGTCATCAGACAAACCCAAACTCGCAATCGATAAGGCTCTTAAATTCAAAGCTCATAAGGTTTGAACTCGAGGTATACTCCAAATTTCTCGAGTAAGGAACACTAAAAACGGTCCACCAGTTTAACAATGCTCGGGTACGAAATCCTCAAAAATGATTTCTGACATATTTATAATGCCGCACGTACAGAAGTTGGGGAAGTACAATGAATCCTCAAACACGCTCAAACCTATAGGTAATGGCGCAAACATTCACATCTTCAAACACGTCCATCGACTAATGTTTATGACAAATCCATCAATTTTCTATTCTCAATGGTGCGACCACAAAACATTTAACAAATCAACGAAGCCACAATCTCGTTGGTCTAAGGCTCTAAACTGAAAGTCCCAATAAGATGGTCTGTATTATAGTATTCCTCAAAACGACACAATAAGCCCAAATTATGATTGTGCAAGGTATTTCTCTTCTTCAAGGTTAAAAATAATTCATCCAAGTTTAGATAACTCAACTCTAAAGTTCATAGGTTACAACCTTACACATCAACGATCTAATCCTCAAGAAACAAGGGCAATCTATGTCAGCCAAGATTACTAACGAAAATAATGAAACTTTAACGGTATCACAATCAATGATCCCAAATATTCGCGATACATCCATCAAATAAGCATTAGGTAAGAATCCCAAAGTAATATTATCAGTTTCACTTAGTTCGGTTCTAGGTTGGGTACTAGATATCCATCAAATATAATATACTCTTACTACTCCAAAATATATTCAACTCTAAGTACACCAAAATAATCAAAGTACCTATAACCCCAAGGTTCAATGTCTAAAGTATCTTCCTAATTCCATCAATCAACAACTAGTATAGACCCCGTGCAATGCACGGTATTTATAAGATATTTATCTTATAGAATATTTCATTTAAGATTTAAAATAAAAAATTTATTATTTTATTTTTACTATTTATTGACTGTATAATTTAGAAATCGGAAAATATTTTTTAAATCGCAAAACTAATCAAAATATTTGAGTAATGTCTTGAAATGTACGGAGTATTAAATAACGTGTAATTAATGAAAATAATTTTTATATTTTTTATATACTCGGTTTATATCATCTCACATCCCGAGATACTCACTTCTCTCTTTAACATACCATAAAATACATAAATATTTATCAAAAATTGTATAATAAAGAAATTTTTTTAATGGTTAGCACGCCATGATACGTTCTCTTTGTGTAAAAAAGTTATTTAGTTTTACATTAGAAAATTAAAAAATAAATTAAAAATGGACTGTCTCAGGTGTAAGACTTGTATTATGTAATTTGTGAAACTTTTTTTATATGGATTTTAATAGTATATTCCGTATTTTGTAGTCTCTCCTATCAAAATAATCATTCTATATGATAATTATAATCCTCACATTTGAGTAATGAGAAAATCTTAGTGGTATCGAGTGAGTATATATACTCCTTTCGTCCCGATGAATTGTTTGCTTTTACTTTTGGCACAAAGGGGAAAAGGTCCAATGATGAAGTGACATGTGAAGCCAAATTCATGAGGAGGTAAGATTACATATATATAAAAAAACATTTCTAAAATAGAAAGACAAAGAATTCATTGAGACGCCCCAATATGGAATAGACAAAGAATTCATTTGGATGAGGAGAGTATATCTTCGTAAAAGTTAAAGTAAATAGTTCGTTTCAAAAATAAATTTTTGAGATAGCTGATTTTTTTCTCAAGGTTAATGACATCATAATTTAAAATTTATCTAATTATTTTCATAAAAAGATGTTTTTTTTGTCAATTTCTTTAACATTAATGAAAGTCAATAGTTTGCGAATTTATTAGTGAAATGTTCTTTTACTTCTCAATTTAAATTAGTGTATTTTTGAGGAAAATGTTAGTAATTGTTATTGTCTTAGAGTAGTATATAGATAATTTTCGCTGAGTTTTTTACTATGTATCAGGCTTTGTCAGAAAGATATACAATAATAATCATAACTATTTTATATTCTATGTAAAATATTGTACGCGATAGTGCAATCTCCTATTAACAAAAATAATGCAACTATTTGGTTAAAACGGAATACAATATGTTTATACTTTTTAAAAAAAAAATTTGATCCTGCATTCCATATTAAATATTGTACTCCGTATGTGATATCTTCCATGTAAAACATGGAATTTTCGTAATCAATGTAATCAATCAAATTTCCTTAATTACATACTTATGTGGGGTATAGTTTTATGTATGATGTAGTGATATTTAAATCACTAAGATGTTAGAGTGTAGTTGGAGAAGAGAAGAGTGGCACACATGAGGTCAAGGGTTTGATTCACACCTAGCTCATCCGTCTCGAACATGATCAGAAAGATATATACAATAATAATAATCATAACTATTTTATATTGTACGGGATAGTGCAATCTTCTATTAACAAAAATAATGCAACTATTTGGTTAAAACAGAATACAATATGCTTATACTTTTAAAAAAAAATTGATGATACATTCCATATTAAATATTGTATGTGATATATTCCATTTAAAACATGTGAAATTGATGATACATTCCATATTAAATATTGTATGTGATATATTACATTTAAAACATGTGATTTTCGTAATCAATGTAATCAATCAGATTCCCTTAATTACATACTTTCTGTGGTGTATAGCTTTATATGTTATGTAGTGACATTTATATCAGTAAGATGTTAGAGTGTAGTTGGAGAAGAGAAGGGTTACACACATGAGGTCAAGGGTTCGATTCGCATCTAGTTTAGTTTTTTTTATGTTTGTTGTAGATAGCTTTGGGCGGGAAAATATGTGAGTTGTGTTATTTGGTTAGTGGAAAGGGGGATTTGCCACTCGAATCAATCCTCAATAATTTCTTACCTGCTTAGAAGATAGGGTAGACTCACAACCCTTAAATCAGGTAACAAGGGTTTACTAAACCTCAAACATCCATAACTCGGGGTTCACTAAGATAGAATCCGGTCTAACCAAAGAACCTCAAGAGAAAGATGGTAGAATAGAAGAATAGAACAAGGATTCACAAAGAGAATGAAGATGAGAATATAAAAGAGAAGGATTGTAAGAAGCAGAAGCAGGAAGAAAAGAATCAATAATTCAAGATAATAGAGACCTAAAACAAAAAGGGAAAGTTTGGACCTCGAAGGTTCACGAGGGAACAAAAAGGGAAAGTTTGGACCTCGAAGGTTCACGAGGGAACTAAAAGGATTACTTCTTCTTCTTGTAGACGAACGAGCACACAGGTCTTGGGTCGCTCCATCTAGATCTACTGCAACATCATGGAATAGGAAACTACTCGTGATCATCTAACATGTAGCTTGAGCAAACTGAATCTGGGCTTAAAGGTCACCGTTGTATCTTCCTTGTAGCACAAAGTTATCCACTCGAATCAGCAGGCGTCGAGAGTTCTAAGCAGGTCTTGTCCCGATCTGGAGCAGCATCCTATCAACATTTTGCTCATTCATCTTATTCTCGATAAAAGAAACAAATATCCAATGCTAGTCATTGAGTTGCAAGAACATATAAACCTAACAGTTAAGTCCTTATTTTGTTTCTACCCATCTCTAACTAATATTCTTTTAACGTTCAAATCATTTATAAGTATTTTTCCTAGAATCAGGTGTAAGCGTCGGGAGCAACAATGCTCTGATACCAACTGTAATCCCCTAGAAAATCTAACGCAATACAGTGGCGGAAACACTGTAGAGTTGGGATTAAAACACACTGACAAACTATATCTTATTAAAAGAAATGATAAGTCAATACAGAGGCCTCTTTTTACAAAAGGGCTAAAAGTAAAATCTCCAAACGGGTTTATACAAATCCATAAATTACAAGAATGAAGAAAGAGTAGGATCCACGCTACTCGCTAGCTCACACCCAAAACCCTGCAGCAAATACCTGTCATGTTATCAACATAACAGCCACGTCAGAGGGGAGTAACTCGGACGTTCTCCCAGCCATATTATATCATATGGAAAAATAATAGTATTACTATATCAAAATAATTAAAATGAGAAAACATTAAAACGATATCATAAAAATAAGTTTTCAGCGAAACTTAAAGCATTTGCAAACCTGCAAGTCAATATCAATCGATAATAATAAAAAAATATTCAAAATGGCGTTATGGATAGGAGTAGTGTAGACGGCTAGACTTTCACTAGGAGAATACTAAAAACTAGCTTCGAGAACTTAGTTCAAACAAATTAAACTTCGGTCTCTAACAAGGCTACTCAACCATAATAGAGCGGTGACATATAAATGCGTGGCCCTAGTTTAAGATAATGCACACCCCTCCTGGGATTACCTGTCACCCAGTTCAACTTATGACGGCGACTTACTGCGAGGCCTAAGCTTAAGGTCAAAATGTACACAACTTCCGGGATACCTATCACCCGATTCAACAACCAATGTACCGATTCCTGATACACTAGCCTTATAGTTGATGGCAAAACCGTAAACCCCAGATTATATTACTCTAACCTCACACTTGTCCTTATTCCATAACTCCAAAACAAATCATTATCAATATTCAAAAGATATAATCAATATAACAATATGAGGATAAAATGAATAAACATTTTATATAAAAAGGGGAACTTTCTATAAATAGTAACTTACTAATTTTAGAAACTTACTTAAAATAGAAATATTGTTATAGAAAATACGTAAGTTATTAAAATAAGTGAAATGTATAAAAATAGCATTTCTAACGAAACTAACATTTTACTATTATCGTCGTTATCGTAACTTTATTATATTTCTAAATTTGTTACTAAAAAAAAAAGAATTTAATAAGTCAATATATAGTATTTTATAAATAATTAGGAAATCGAGTTAAAAATATAGACTTTAGAAAAGAGATATTTTAAGAAAAACGATATCAAAATTAATTGAGTCGACAAACTTTATAAATGAAATGAAATTTACGAAGAATTCAAATTATTTTTAACAGATAGTTTTTATTAATAAATAATATGGATTTTAATAAAAAAAATAGTCAATCGGAAACAAATAGAAAATTATTAGTGAAAATAGTCTCGACTAAAAATATGTTTAAAACAAAATTGACTATTTTCTCGTTTATTAGAATAAATCGTAAAACGAAAATTAATTTATACGAATTTCGATTAAAATATAAAAATACGATTTTTAAGTGAAAATTATAAATTAACAAAATAAGACGAAATATGAAATCGACATTATTTAGTTACTAGTGTCACGATAACCAACAAAATATTATAATGATTATAAATAATAAAATTACTAACGATTTATAAAACGATATCGAAAGTTGTAAAAATATGGATAAGGCATACGATTTAAAAATTACTATTATTAGCAATAATAAATAGCTAAAATTAGAAAACCGAAGTTAAAATATTTACTACATACTACTACTCAAACATACGATATAAAATCGAGTAACGTCCAAAAGTTACCTTCAGGCGATAACCGAATTGCTCACGTAATTAACCTTGTCGGGGTCCTCACGAGATTCTTAATTTAGTATCTGAATAGAGCATTCAGCCTTCCTTGACGGGTCCTCAGGTAAGACTCAGGCAAGGAACGAGAAGAATTAGAACAAAAACGGAGCAAGATTTATGAACTTAAGAAGAGCGAGAGAGACAATGGTAGACTCGAAGGCAACAATAGCAGTACATCAACAGTAGACACGGAACAACATTAAGCCGCAAAAATACGATGTCAGATTTCAGCAAATCGTAGTAACAAATGCGGACAGAAATAAAGGGAAATAAGAATAGGAAGAAGAAGAAGATCGAGAAGAAAAGAAACAGCAACAGAACCAAGAAAACGAGGCAACTGCATCCGAATACAACGACAAACAGTAGCAGCATATAACGCAGTAGCAACATCAACACGTAGCAGGACGAGATGAAGGGAAAGAAACAGGACGAAAGAAGAGGAAGAACAGAAGAAAGAAAACAGCAGCAAAACCACGAATATTAAAGATCGAGGACAAAAGAAATTAGTCGAAAAGTAAACAGAAAATGATCGATTTAACAGCGGAATAAGAAGAGAGGAAGAAGTAGACCGAACAGCAGCAAGACGTAGCAAAAGACATGAACGAACATCGATAATACATATAATCAGCAGCAACGCGCAGACAACAGTAGCACCAGTAGTGCGATATTAATAGTAGCAGCGAACAGGACGAAACAGGGGCACGAATTAAGAACGTACAGAAGGTCAGCAGGAAACAATAGAGAAGAAAAGAAGAAGATGAGCGAAGAAAGAAGAAGGGCACGAAGAAGATAAGAATTACCTTACAAAATCAGGCCACAGAGAACAACAACAGCAACAAACGACAGCCGTAGATGCACAAACAGTAGCAGCAGCGGACTGCAGCAATAGAGACAGAATTGCAGACCGAGGATGATGGAAGTCCGAAAAAGAATGAAGAGGATGGAGGAATGAAGAGGTGGAGATGATAACAAGGAGTAAGGGGGAGAGAACGTGAATGGGAAAAATGAAACGGTGGAGGAGGAGAAAAGAGGTGAACGTAAAGACAAGTGGAATGATTATTAAATAAAAAAAACAAGTCTAAGAGGGATGAATGAGCTCGAATTAAAGTGGGTCAAAAACCGTAACGATAAGTTGACTGACCACGAATCGAATTAAGAACGGGTGAATAAAATTATTAAATAATCGGCCGACAAATAAAATGAGTACATAAAGTATTCGAGACGAAAACAGAGTTGATAGTAATAAATAACTAGACGATGAAAATATATTTCCCGATAAATAATAAATTTTCGATAAAGTGAATTAAATTGATTTCTCGAGAAAAGGAAATAAATATTTTGACGAAACTAAAAATAAATGAACTTCGAGCCGAAAATAGAAATTCGAGCTTAAATATAAATTAATGAAAGAATTTAGAATTTAAATTGTCGAAATAGATTTTGAATAAGAATTAAATGAATTGTATAAAATAAACCGAAACGGAAAAATATGTTTTAAATATAAGAAGTGTTTCTGAGTCAAATAGGATTTTAGGAGTTTGAAACGATTAAACGACAAATTTGTTTTATATTAATTTTAAGAATTACGAGTTAAATCGTAAAAAAAAGAAAAATTAAAATAGGAACAAAATTTTAATTTAATTTAATTTTATAAAATCAGGGGTGTTACAAAGTCATTCGAGGATTACGACCTGGTGGCTGTCCGGTCGGGTCGTTTTAAGTCCGTTAGACTACGTGTTGAGGCTCGCTAGCCAAGGCTTAGAAATCATACCTGATTTCCTTATCTGTGGTCGCCTATCGGGGCCCGGGCCCATGCTTGCCATCTCGTTCTCGGTTCATCATGTTCACTTGTTTTGCCTTTTCGGACGTTCAAGAATCCGTTCGAATTTGGACTACCTTTCGAGTGCGTATGACGCGTCAAGAGTGGATATGGAAGAAAGAAAAAAAAATGTACGTATGCGTCAGTATTCATTCGAACAGTTGCCTTCGGGATGCCTATGACCCCTCGGGCTTGATAAAATAAAATGCCTTTGGGATGCTTATGACCCCTCGGGCTCGGGAATAAAAAATAAAATGTTCAAGTTTGTCAGTATCCACTCGAACAATTGGCTTCGGGATGCCTATGACCCCTCGGGCAAAATACGTTTGAGCGTGTCAGTATCCGCTCAAACTTAAATTGCTGTTTGCTGTGCCTCTGGGATGCCTACGACCCCTCGGACAAAATACGTTTGAACGTGTCAGTTTCCACTCAAACTTAAATTGCTGTTTGCTGTTGCCTTCAAGATAACTAAGACCCGTTGGGCTCGAAAGTGTTTGAGCGTGTCAGTATCCGCTCAAACCCAAATTGCCTTCAGGATAACTAAGACTTGTTAGGCTCGAAAATGTTTGAGCGTGTCAGTATCCGCTCAAACCTAAATTGCCTTCAGGATAACTACGACCCGTTAGGCTCGAAAATGTTTGAGGGTGTCAGTATCCGCTCAAACCCAAATTGCCTTCAGGATAACTAAGACCGTTAGGCTCAAAAATGTTTGCTGGCATTTATTTATTTTGGTCGAGTTAAATTTGTTTTGCGGACTTGTCTTATTTTGTTCGGATTTGCTTTGCTTTGTTCTGATTTGCGCTTGGATTCATTCGGAATTTGTTTAGATCGTCTTTGTTTTGCTTGCTTTATCACGTGCTCGAGCGTGAACATTCTTGTTAGTCGTGGTTCCTATGCTTGTTTTATTATTGTTCTTTGTTCGGGGTTAGTTTATAGGCGTGTTTTACCGGTATCGGCTAGTAATTATCTTGTCGTTGTTTACTTGCTTGCTTTGTGAGTGCATGTTGTGCGGATTATTGAATAATGTGTTTCGCTTGTTTTTGATTTGTTTTTGGGTCGAGGGATTAGGCGCGCACCCTGCTGCGCCTCGATATTCAGGCGCCTAGCCCCCAGCGGTCCAAAACACGGACGCGCGACCTGAGGCGCCCGAAGTTTCGTGGGTCAGACCCCTTAAAGTTCAGCGAAGGAGGCGAATGATTCATTCGTTCCAAAACTCAGACGCGCGACTTCCCCCGATTCGATCTTGCTTTCTCAACTTGTTCAACCGATTTCCGTCTCGATTTTTGCCATACACAATAGTGTCAACATCGGGTAAGTGTTCCTTACTCGTCTATTGTCGATTTTGCTTAATTTGGTTGATTGTGGGTCGATTTTGTTAAAACCCTGGAAAATCGATTTGGATATTTTGAGTTTGCTAAGTTTTGATGCTTGTGCTTAATCCCATTGTTAAATTAGGGTTGAATAGAGCTTGTTAGGGTAGTTATAAGCTTGATAGGAGACTTTGAGGTACGACAATGGCCTCCTATGGAGATAAATCCGAAATGGTAGGGTTAAGGACCATTCTCCCGGTTATTCTCATACTTGCCCTTCGTAATCATGCTTGAATAGTGTTTATGACGTTGTGGATGACTTCTTTATCGATTTTCGTGAGTTAGGATGCCCTTTAGGGCATTCCGTGAGGTTTTGTGTGACTTACGACAGACCAAAAGGTGTCGTAACGATGTCGGATTTTCCCGAAACCAGTTCCAGCATGACCAAGATCGAAAATAGGTGTTAGCAAGCTTTTCGGAATTTTGATATCTCTATCCGAAATTTTGACCTTATTTTGACCTGTTTTAGCTGTTTTAGCCTGACCAGAGGCATGGACTTTTGTATTTTGCTTGTTTTTGCAGCTAGAGATGATACCGAGCATCCCGAGGGAGCTTCTTTGGTTGGCACTAGTGGCGAGGCCGTCGGGACGAGCTCACGACTCCCCGCGGGATTCGTAGAAGACGACGAAGCGTTCCAATGCAGCGTCGTGATCTAGAGGCCACAAATGAGGCCGACTTCGATAGAGTAAGGAAGCGTATGCTTCCCGAGACGGTTGCTAGGAGGGCTCATGTCCTGATTCCTGTGCCAGAGAATGAGGAGATCGGCTACAAGAACCCTGAGTGGGCCCAGGACTGGGACGACCACCAGTTGTTGTTTCGTCCTGACTTGCACGTCTCTCATCGCATTGTACAGGGTCTAGTGAGTATCTCGACTCATGCTTATTAGTTTTAGGCTTTGAATTTTGGTTTTGGTTGGTTTGGTTTGTTTTGTTTATACTTGTATCGCTTCGGTTTTGCATCCCTCAGGTCCGATGAGGACCTTCTCGGGTTTTACGACATGCCTTGAGATCTATTCTCAAAAGCTGATCCCTGCGGGAAAGGAGATTATCGCGAGGATGACTTTAGGTCTCGTAGTTGGACACTGGACCAGGTTGGTGAGTTGCAAGACTAAGTGCAACCTCATGGTGATTAGAGCGATGATAGATCGCTTTCACGACGCGACCTCGACCTTTAACATGTTCTTTGGGGAGGTCGGGATGACTTTAGAGGACTTTGGAGTTATTACGGGTTTAACATGGGGTCTAGAGAGGATTAGATGGGCTGCCGAGGGCCCTAGGTTAGATAGTGATGAGGTCTGGGGAAGGATCGACGATTTTTTGGAGCGTAAGGCTTACAGTACGCCGCATGCTCTGGTGAGTTCGTACATTACCGACCACTTTGAGAGGGTGGTGGTATTAGAGGGTCGAGTACCCAACACACCGGAGAAGGATGCCCGGCTGTGATTGTGGTATTTCCAAGGATCGACCCACTTCTCGGATAAGGGCGAGAGGTTTAGTACTAGGATTTTGCCTTTCCTGGCTGATCTAGATCAGTTGGGATGTTTTGATAGGATAACCGCGGCTTTCGCGGAGATGACTCGCTGCTTGCAAGTCATGGTGAGGCCGTTGCAGGTGGAGTCGGCCTCGGCTTTGCCCATCGTGGGCCCAGGTCTCGTGCTGGAGGTTAGTAGTTGTCTCTGTATTCGCTTTTCGGATTTTGTTTAGTTTGGTTTGGTTTTGCTAACGGTGTTTTCCTTTGGGTTTTGTAGGCTTGGATTTACTCTTACTTCCCTCGATTGGCACCCAAGACGGTGCGGGCCCGTCCGGTTAGGTTCTAGGCAGGGATCGAGTGAAGACTGTCTCAGGCTAAGAGCACGACGAGCCATTACCCGATGGAAAATGTGCTGGTGAACCAGCTGGCCCTAGAGGATGTAAGTCTCCTTCTTACAATTGTTTTACTTAATAGTCTCCTAGATTTAGGGTTGTTGAGGTATCGGTTATGTTTGTGTAGTTTGTGGCCCATCCTTGGGCCGATTACGAGGGCGTGCATGGGTATGTGACGGCGGAGCTAAGGCCTCAGAGCTATAGGAGGATGCTCCTTCCTATGTTGTTTCGCCTAGTTTGGTATCTGGGCGAACGGTTGGTGCGTCAGTGCTTGTATGACGATTTTGGGGTGCCGTTTGAGCCTCCCCGGACCATGTTCAGACCACCGACCACCACAAAGGTCCTTGAGGGCAGGGATGGAGAAGGAGGTGATGCACTTCTGATGCCTGGTACCTCCTATCTGTCTCATGTCAGCCAGCGGCTAGCTTGCCACCGCCTTGTGATGAGTACTTGCCTTCGATTTTAAAGCTTGTTTCGTTTTATGGCTTATTATTTACTTGCTCTTTGACCAGTCTGCTTTTCTTTCAGCTGGCCGATCCGACTGATGTTGTTCAGCCCCCAGACTTCCCTTTGACGTTGCTTAGAGTAGATGCAGCCGGGGTAGCTTTTACTGAGCCTTTCCCCCCGTGCTCTGCCGAGGAGATGGATGCTGGGATAGAAAGGCGTGACCGGGTATACCGGGGTAAGTTTCGGTCTTTGCCTTAGGTTTGGGTTCCGAGGAAAAGGTTTTGTTTGGCTAATGATAAGGC
This sequence comes from Agrostemma githago, assembly GCA_958450325.1. Classification (NCBI taxonomy): domain Eukaryota; kingdom Viridiplantae; phylum Streptophyta; class Magnoliopsida; order Caryophyllales; family Caryophyllaceae; genus Agrostemma; species Agrostemma githago. Next base: position 22,000,930 of record OY288246.1, read on the forward strand.
TAAAGTCGTATCACCTATATCAAAATAAACCTAACTAACGACTAACAAATAGCTAGCAGCAAGTAAGGGTCGAACCACAGAGAGATGGATGAATATTGCAGATTATCTATATATGATTCTAAACTATTTTAATTCCGAATTGTTTGTGTTTGTTTTTCTAAACTATTGCAGTAATGTAAATTAAGGGTTCTAACAATATTAAAAGAGATCTAGGGTCTTACGGTTCACTATATAATTAAATTGGGTAAAGTTAATTAATCATTCAATCAATCAATCATAGTTACTTAGGGTAAAGACAAGGCCTTTCAGATCTTATGTCAACCTTAGGATAGATTCTGACGGGCTCTCGCAACTTACCAGATTATCCTACCCACTTACTTGTAAGTCTACCCTCACCAGGCTTTCGATCTTAAGTTTGGGTTCCTCAACATTCAACTAGTTCAAGGTCTCAAACTAATTGAACAACGATACAAAACAAGTAGTAAAGCAATAACATATGAGTGATCAATCAAACAAATAATTAAACTAACATCCCCAATTCAATTAGCATAGATCCCCTTCAACCCTAGATAAATAAATTAGCTACTCATGGTGAAAGATGAAACAACAAAATAATTAAGCATAATTGAAATTAATATGAAAATAAGGGAAAAGGGAAAAATACCGATTATGAAGAACTGAAAGATTGAATAATAATTAAAAGTTAAAATAGTACCGCTACAAGTTTGCAGAATTCCGATGCTAATAATAAAACTAAAACTAAAGTTTTTGTATGAATAAAAAGTGTCCTTAAACCTAACCCTAAGAAGGGTATTTATACTTATTACAATGGGTCTAATTAGGAAATAGTAACATAGTTTAATAAAATAATCCCGTAGGATTCTAATTAAGGTAAAATAAGGATTCTTCAGAAAATAGGAAAGTCCCTTCTGACGCATCGCGAACCGCTCGGTTCACAAACAAACCGAGCGGTACGAAAACGAACCGAATGGTTCGAAATCAAACCGCTCGGTACAGGATCAAACCGACCGGTTCGGTATCATACCGACCGGTTCGGCCTTCGTTGTCCGCCTTGCTGCCTTGTTATTTTCTTGTTTTCTTTACTTGTAGCTCTTAACTCCGTCTTTTGCTATGTTTCTTGTCAAAACACAAACGAAATACCCAGCATAACAAACTACGGATAAAAAGCTATTAAACTATCTTTAAGGCATGTGAAATCGGTAAAATCGGAGGATAAAATGAGACTAAATATGCATATGAACTGCGTTCATCAAATCCCCCCAAACCGAACCCTTGCTTGTTCCCAAGCAAACTCACACCGGACAACATAATGGTGGCTCAGAGCAAACTTCGTCAACATACACCATCCCAAATCTAATACTCTTAACAAGCAAATGACACCAAGGCTAAAGAAACAAATTCTAAAGCAAAAGATGAACAACAAAAGAATTCTAAAAACCAAGTCCCAATTAATATTCAAATGCCAAACTTTTAATCTTGCATAACCATCTATGTCGAGATTCCTCATGGTTTACACTCAGCACTCAATAAGGGCAATATTGTGAGTTTATGTAAAATTGGAAAGACAAAACACTCACCTAACTGCGACTTACGAGAACATGCATGCAATCTAACATGATATCAATCTCTACCAACCGTACATATACATTCAATCGGACCAAAACACATGTCGAGGACTTGCATATGGTATAAAGTGAGGCTAATCGGGTAAGAAGAGGCAAAACGATTTGGATATGTGGAGGTAAAAGTCAAGCTAGTACAACCGCAACCATCATTATACTCATTCCATTCTCAACCAACTTCAATCAAAGGAATTACAAGTAGCACCAAGTACCATATTTTTTTCAATTTTTTTCATAACCGACTTCGTGCCAACAACTATGAAAATATAGAAATTAGTTTCTTTTTCATAGCAAAAACACATTCCTTTTCTTGTTTCACTTTTTTTTTTTTCTTTTTTTTTTCCAAATATCTCCTTTCCCTTTTTTTTTTCTTTTCTTTCATTGATTTTTTTTTTCAATCATTCATCATTTTTTTTTCAATTCCCTTCCTCAATGGTACCAAATTTCACCCGCAAAAAATAATTCCGTCTAATTAATCAACTAGCTTGACTAGGGTAGGTAAATATGGCATGTAGTTAATAAACGGGTCGAAATAGGTTAAATTATGGGGACTACTCATCGTCGTCGGCGATTTACTTAACATCGTCGGCAAATATGACAGTAAATGACCGAATTGCCCTCTGTTTAATTACTAACTAAACAAAATCTAAACTAACCACGATTTACTATTAATTTAACCTATAATTATATTATTATAGTATTATCACGATATAACCACGTAACTACTATTATATTATCACGATTTACTAACTAAATTAACTAAATTAGTATTATTTAACCTACCACTATTTAACTTAAGGAAAAATTACAAAGTCCAAAAGTAGCACTATTATATTTAAATTTAACCGAATATTATCGAAACGCTTATATTTTGATTTTTCCAATAACGTTGACAATTGTCCGAAATGTCGAACACGGTTAACAATTTCCCTTTTGATTTGAATTTGCCGTATTCCGAAAACAATTCGGAAGACGACGTCGTTGACGAGGTTATTTTATTTCTCTTGTTATGTACGCGATTTAATTTCATTGGTTATCGCGGAAAAAGAAAAGACAGTCGTGAAAGACTTTTCGGTATATGCGTGGAAGACAGGCCGGGAATAGCCTATAAGCGTACGTCTGCTTTAACGTGTAGGCATTGAATTTTAATGTCTATGCCGAGGCGTAGACTTCGAATTATAAAGATAATGCCCAGGCGTAGACTTTGAGTTTTAAAGTCTATGCCCAGGCGTAGACTTCAAGTTTTAAAGTCTATGCCCAGGCATAGACTTCGAAATTTAAAGTCTATGCCGAGGCGTAGACTTCGAAATTTAAAGTCTATGCCCAGGCGTAGACTTTGAGTTTTAAAGTCTATGCCCAGGCGTAGACTTTGAGTTTTAAAGTCTATGCCCAGGCGTAGACTTTGAAATTTAAAGTTTGGGAATAGTAGTTGGGTCAGGTCGGGTCGAGAGTTAATTATCTCGATTCTGAATAGTAGTTGGGTCGGGTCGAGAGATGCTCCTGGGTCGATTTTGATGATTTTTGTTGATGCTGATGCTAGGTTGTTGATTTTGCTGATCTTCGTTGTGGATGCTTGACGGGAAAATTGGGTTTTTTTGATGATAATTGTTTTTTTTAAGTTGAAAACTCAATTGCTGTTGATTGAATGAAGGGAAAGGTTGTTTTGTTTAGTTAAGGAAGGAAAAAGAGTAAAGGGTAAAATAGGTAAATTTCGTAAAATTGTCGACGATTTTAGGTAAATTGTCGACGATTTTAGGTAAATTGCCGACGACGAGAAGCGAAAGTGTAAATTATGGCTATGTGAAGTTCATGAGAATTAGATAAAAGAAAGGGGATTGCCTCTTCTACATGTGTCACAATCACAAACCGAATGCATACAGGTATTTAAGAGACGAATGTCATGCTTATGCAATTTGATGTTACATGTCTCATAAGAAGTACTACTCTCAATCTATATGAAACTGATCATGGATGTCATCAGTTTAAGGCTCTAAGTCTCACAATATAAGTAGCTTACTCGACAACAGGTCAATTTACTCATTTGGCATTCAAAACATAATCGACGACAAGATTAAAGAAATACTAAACTCAAATAACGGGAAATAAGTGTCATTCACAAGAAAGAGCAAAGAACTAGGGAAAAGCATGCGACAAATGCAATGTCATCATCGCCGACACAATTCTATACTAAAGCACACAAAAACACACGAAAAACGAAAAAATAAATAAAAAACGTTTTTTTAAAACTGAAATAAACATAAAAATAAACACATAAAACACCCCCCAAACCAAATCACACAATGTCCCCATTGTGAACCAATATCTAAGAGTTTAGGACAAAAAGTATAAAAAAGAACGGAGGAGGACAAAAAGAGTAAGAGAAGGTACCGATAAAATATGTACTGCAGATAAGTCCCCCCAAACCAGCAACTAACCGGGACTAAGAATCAGACCCATACCCATCAATGTCGTAATCGTCCACAGCTGCCTCCGGACTAGACACAAGGTCCACGAACTCTTGACCACCATGTCGGGTTTCATCAGCAAAAGTATTACCTCCATGTAAGGAAGCATCATGGCAGGAATATGCATCATCGTGTCCATAGTAGCTGACACCGCGATCAAAGTCATACTGTACCCCAAAGTTGGACTGACCAAGAGGAGGTGGACCGGTAGGTCCTCGAAACGAACCGTCAGGACCAAACCAGGAGGGTAGGTGATCAGTTGGCTGTAGCTGACCTTGCTGCTGAAGCTGCCTGAGATGTGGATAATAGGCTCGCTGTTGGTCGACATACATCGACCTCATCAAATGGAGCATCTCCATATAACCCGGCGGAGGTGGATAGAAAGTACATGTAGGTGGGACAAACGGCCTCTGATAGAGTGGGGAGAGAGTCTGCGGACGAGGTGCCTGAAACTGAGGAGCTTGACGAGAACCCAAACCTTCACCTTGTTCAAAAGTGGTGCGACCTCGGTTACCCTGTGGAGTAGGTCCGAGGGTAACGGTAAGTAAGTAACTAGGTGCGGCAGGAGGTGGGATATCGTCATCGACTGGTGGGTTCTGCCACAGCTCCGGTAAAGAAGGATCGGGAAGAAGACGAGATTGATGCGGAGCAAAGTGCCATAAATATTTGTTATCAGCATTTACGGAAAACCAACCTGCAGGAAAATCACTAGCAGTATACACAGTTTCCATTGAAATAGGCACCCGGTTATTTTCATCAAAAGTACCTCGTAATAGAGTCCGGGCAAGATGAGTCACTAATCCTCCACCATTAATCGATTTTAAGCGTCCTATTTTAGTAACAATTAAACTAAAATGCTTCATGATTAGTGTAGAAATATCTAAATCAAATAAGGGTTGGGATTTGACATTAAGAGCCATCCCGATCAATTCAATTTCAGTTCTGGTCACAGCTCCATGCTCGTGACGACCAAAAATCGACCCAGAAACAAATATTTGCCAAATCCGAATTATAGGATGTTGAATGGCCTGACACGGGACACGCTTAAATCGAGCTGGCAGAGCTTGACCCGTAATAGAATACCAAAGCTGCTGATGACTAAAACAATCAGGGGCACTCAAAACATTACCGGAATCCAAGCCAAAAACATCCCTAAACAGTCGGAAGGGGATGGTATGAGTCTGATTCATCAATCTAAATGTTATTGTAGCAGTAGACTCATTGTACTGAAAACTGCTAAAGAATTCTAGGGTTAAGTCTTTATAAGTGGGTAAATTCATATTAAATAGACCACCCATACCAGTACCATCAAAAAACTGCTCCATAGACTCATCGATACCACAGCGACGTAATAAAGCATGGCTAAGAAATCGAGTATGTGTTACCGGTTTAGAAGCCATAACAAGGAAGAGCTCGCGCTGTCTTTCCGACCCAAAAATAATGTGCTCATACCCGGTGACCGGTGGGAATTCTGGTGATGATGACGGCGCCTCTGATGATTCAGTTGCATGTGATGATTCCGGTGGAGAATCTGACCGGCGGTTGACATTTCGCCATTTTCTTCCGAACACCATGGCGGTAGATGAGAAAGAGTGGTAGAGGTGATGGGTGAAGGTAAGGTGGGAGGAAGATGATGTTTAATGTGGTAGAGTAATTTTATGGGGGTTTTTGTTGTAGAGAGGGATGGGAAGGGCTTAGTGAGAGAGAGTGAAATGGGTGAATGGGGGATGTGTGGAGGGGGAAAGGCGTATAAGTAAATCCGGACTGGAGGCCCTCCAAGCGAACCGATCTGTTCAAAATCGAACCGCTCGGTTTGATATCGTACCGACCGGTTTGTTTTTGAACCGACCGGTTCATCTTCGTACCACTCGGTTTTCCTCTGTACCGAGCGGTTCACCTGTCGTACCTGCATATTTTTCTTGAAACGAACATCAGTACCCTCCCTTACTCTCACTCAAAAGATAAAAATAAAAATTCTAACACACGACAGAAAAGGGAAATTACAGAAGTTATACACACGGGTTGCCTCCCGAGAAGCGCTGGTTTTTAGGGTCCCGCTCGACCGAAATTACCTCAAGAGGAAGGGGATTGTAGGTAAATCACATCGATAATACCTACGACGGCATCTTCATGATATAACTTTAATCGGTGTCCATTAGCCATAAATACCTCTCCCGATTCATTCTGCACTTCGATTGCTCCAGATTTTCTGCCGTTGGTGACGGTGTACGGACCGGACCATCTAGATCTTAACTTACCCGGGAATATGCGAAGACGGGAATTTTGTAGCAAAACTTTATCACCCTCCTTAAATTGCTTCGGGAGAATACATTTATCATGCCACTTCTTCGTGCGCTCTTTATAGACTCGGGAACTTTCATAAGCACTTAGACGAAATTCGTCCAATTCATTTAGTTGGAGCAACCGCTTCTCCCCACTCAGAGTCGGGTCAAAATTAAGCTCTTTTACTGCCCAAAAAGCTTTATATTCTAACTCGACGGGAAGATGACATGCCTTATCATAGACTAGTCGATAGGGAGATGTATCGATGGGTGTCTTGTATGCGGTACGATAGGCCCATAATGCATCGTCTAACTTGGCACTCCAATCCTTTCTAGATTTAGAAACTACCTTCTCGAGAATTGATTTAATTTCTTGATTAGATACTTTCACTTGTCCGCTTGTTTGAGGATGATAAGCCAATCCGGTACGTTGCATAACACTATATTTGCGTAGCAAAGTCTCTAATCTCTTTTCGTGGAAGTGTGAACCTCCATCACTAATAATGGCTCGAGGAACCCCGAACCTAGGAAAAATTATTTTCTTGAAGAGATTTATAACCACCTTAGCATCGTTTGTAGGACAAGCTACCGCCTCGACCCATTTGGACACGTAATCCACTGCAACTAGAATATACCGGTTACCAAAAGAAGAAGGAAACGGACCTTGATAATCGATTCCCCATACGTCGAAAATTTCGACCTCTAGTATACCGGTGTGTGGCATCTCGTGTCATCTAGAAATATTACCGGATCGTTGGCAAGCATCGCAAGCAAGGATAAATCTTTGAGCATCTTTAAATAAAGTCGGCCAATAGAATCCGGATTGTAAAACCTTAGCAACTGTGCGAGACGGACCATGATGACCACCATACAAAGAAGAATGACAACCTTCCAAGACACCTCTAATTTCCCAATCGGGTACGCACTTCCGAAAAATCCCATCCGCGCATTCTCGAAATAGGTAAGGATCATCCCAATAATATCTCCTCACATCAGATAAGAATTTCTTCTTTTGTTGATAAGTACAATTAGGAGGAAAATAACCACTAACCAAAAAGTTAGCAAAATCGGCATACCATGGCTCGTTGGTAGTTAACTCGGCAAGGGTGATCGCAAGTAAGGAATCGTCGGGAAAAGAATCATCAATCAGTAGGATCAATCCTTCTTCATCAAACTTAAGCCGTGACAGATGATCAGCTACAACATTCTCGGCTCCCTTCTTATCCCGAATCTCTAGATCGAATTCTTGGAGTAGTAAGATCCAACGAATTAATCTAGGCTTGGCTTCCTTTTTTGCTAAGAGATATTTTAATACGGCATGATCAGTATAAACAATCACCTTAGAACCTATGAGATGAGTTCGGAATTTATCGAGGGCATATATGATGGCTAATAACTCCTTTTCCGTTGTCGCGTAATTGACCTGAGCTTCATCTAAAGTCTTACTAGCATAGTAAATAGCATGTAAAACTTTATCTTTTCTCTGACCCAAAACTGCTCCTACGGCATAGTCGCTTGCATCACACATAATCTCGAAAGGAAGATTCCAATTCGGCGATCGAATGATAGGTGCTGAGATTAATGCCTCCTTAATCCTGTCAAAAGATTCACGACATGCGTCAGTAAAGCAAAAAGGGGCATCTTTAAGAGGGAGTTGGGTAAGTGGTTTAGCGATTTTTGAGAAGTCCTTGATAAAGCGGCGATAAAATCCCGCATGCCCAAGGAAACTTCTAACCCCCTTAACATTAGTGGGAGGAGGTAATTGCTCTATCACTTGAATTTTTGCGCGATCCACTTGGATGCCCTTATCAGAAACTAAATGACCAACCACAACTCCCTCGTTGACCATAAAGTGACACTTCTCCCAGTTAAGTACCAAGTCAACTTCCTCACAACGTCCTAAAACTTTAGACAAATTCAGAAAACAAGAGTCAAAGTCAGAACCATACACACTGAAATCGTCCATAAATACCTCCAAAATTGATTCAATGAAATTAGAAAAGATACTAATCATGAATCTTTGAAAAGTGGCTGGGGCGTTACATAATCCAAAAGGCATCCTACGATATGCGAAGGTATCATAAGGACAAGTAAAGGTGGTTTTTTCTTGGTCCTCGGGATGAATGGGGATCTGAAAAAAACCGGAATAGCCATCTAAATAACAAAAATACTTGTGACGAGCTAATCTTTCCAACATCTGATCAATAAATGGAAGTGGGTAATGGTCCTTTTTAGTGGCGACATTTAATTTCCTATAATCAATACACATGCGCCATCCTGTAACAATTCTAGTAGGAATTAGTTCATTCCTATCATTCTTTACTACCGTGGTGCCTCCTTTTTTAGGCACCACTTGAACCGGACTGACCCATTTAGAGTCGGATATAGCATATATAATACCGGCATCTAGAAGTTTCATAACTTCAGTTTTAACAACTTCCTGCATATTCGGGTTCAGTCGACGCTGACCCTGGATAGAAGGTTTATGACCGTCTTCAAGATGAATGCGATGCATGCAAAAGTCGGGAGAAATACCTTTTAAGTCACTCAAACTATACCCCAATGCCTTCTTATGTTTTCTCAATATAGTTAATAAATCAGTCAACTGAGACTCAGTCAAAGAATTACTTACTATAACCGGGGTTAGCTCACCCTCATCGAGAAAAGCATACCAGAGATTCGTGGGTAACGGTTTAAGTTCAAGTTTCTGTACCTCGACCGAATAGGACACATCAAGGTTGACTGTTTCGACCGTCTCAGCTTCTTTCGGGTCCCCTGCATATAGAAGTACTTCTATCTCATCTACTTCAGCTTTCTAAATTCCTCCATCACCTGTATAACTCGATTCACACATTAGTAACTCCAAGGGATCCTTTGTCAAGGATCCGAGCAAAGTGGAATCAATAGTTTCATCGATACTATCAAAAGTGTCTACACAATAGCATGACTAATCAGTTATAGGGGCTTTTAAAGTTTTATTAAGATTAAACGTGACTTTATCTTCCCCTACCTCAAGTGTCAAACTACCATTTTTGACATCAATAATCGCACCTGCAGTGTGAAGGAATGGACGGCCTAGAATAATAGGGATATGTGTATCCTCAGCGATGTCTAAGACAACAAAGTCGACAGGAAAAAACAATTTCCCTATCTTAACCGGAACGTCTTTTAAGACACCTAAAGGTCTTCGGACTGATCGATCAGCCATTTGAAGTGTGATACTAGTACACTTCAAACCACCCATATCTAGCTTCTCACAGATGGAATAGGGCATGACACTAACACTAGCCCCAAGATCACACAATGCATTATCGACAATATGAGTACCTATAGTGCATGGGATAGAAAAACTACCAGGATCCTTAAGTTTTGGAGGTGATTTATTTTGAAGAAGTGCACTGCACTCCCCTGTAAAATCAATCGTCTCGATTTCATTAAAAGAACGTTTCCTAGTAAGTATGTCTTTCATAAATTTAGCATATGCAGGTACCTGAGTGATTAACTCATTAAACGGAGCGGTTACCTGAAGATTCTTCACAACGTCCATAAACTTACTGAATTGACCGTCGATCTTGCTGTTGCGTTGACGACCTGGGAATGGGAGCTTCACGTGTTGGGTTGGAGTGGAAATAGGCTGCTCTGATGAACGAACCGATTGGTTCGTTTTTGTCCCGAGCGGTATGATCTTGAACCGATCGGTTCAATTCTGTACCGGTCGGTTCGTTGTTATCCCGACCGGTTTGCTTGTCGTCTCCTGCTTCTTCCTCACCTTCATCTCTTGTTTCCTTCCCAACCTCGTCTTCTGGTTCCGGCATTTTTGGACCATCGTAAGCTGTTCCACTCCTTAGGGTAATAGCATTAATATGTTCATTCCCGTGAGGTTGATTACCTTGAGGTGGATTTCCCTGAGGCAACAAGGTTTCTGGCTGACATGTAGCTTGAGAATTAGCTAACTGAGTAACTTGTTTTTCGAGCATCTTATGACTTGTCCAAAATTGAGTCATCATGTTCATTATCATGTTTCTCAGTTCGGCTATTTCAACAGAGTGTTGGTGAGCTTGAGCTTCGAATGGAGGAAGTGGTGGAAACTGTTGTTGATTATTCTGAATTATGTTCTGTCCTTAAGGTCTTTGAGAATTCTGTTGATTTCCTTGCATTCGATCGTGAGGAGGCACATATGGTGGATTGCGGGGTGGAGGTGTTGTAGGGTTCTGCACGTTGATAAGTGTAGTTTGTAGTGCCTAATTTACTGTGTTTTGGTCCCATTTCCTTGCGGAATCGCTCCTTGGGAGCGGTTCATGGGCTACTTATGCTTCCTCTAGCTCGTTTCAGGTTTCCGAGACCATTCATGAAGAGTTGGAGCGATTCCGACTCAATACATACACTTTTCGGAGCCAACGAAGCGGAGGAACGATCACTCGATGCCTTGGATTCGACCCCGAGACCTTGGGACCCGATCCCGAGCCCCTTAGACTCGATCCCGAGACCCGAGAGTCGATGAGAAGCCCATGTGAAGCAAGGAGGAACCTTAAAGATCATATTGGAGACCTACAAGACTCATCCCCGACGGGAAGGAACTCATCCCGTCCGGGATGAGGTGCGCATTTAGCATAGGTTCTGTTCTGGGTCCGTCCCGGTCGGGACCATCCTTTCCCGGTTGGGATGAGCCCTTCCCGGTCGGGATGAGCCCTTCCCGGTCGGGACCGTGGAGCTGTAGCCGCATTGTTTCTTTCCTTCCTCCTTCATTCTTGTAACCCTATAAATATTCCTCCTTTGTAATGTTTAAACACAATACTTTTACCCTAGATTATTTTAGGCCTCTCTTAAACATTTAAAACCCTAATTAATCTCTTTTAATCTCTAGTTAATCTTTAGTTAATCTTAGTTTAATCTAGTTTAGATAATCTTGTATTAAGTGGGTTCTTGAAGATTTCTCCAAGCTTGACATCCTTGGAGATTTATACAAGATTGCATCTTTTTCTTCCTCTTGTTGTTGGTATAATTTCCTATTCCTTGTTCTTTGTTTATTTACTCAAGTTTGAATCTTTACTTAGTGTTATTGTTATTGTTCTTGTTCTTCATAATGGATGTTTGGTTTCTCATGTTGTTTTCTCTTATTATTGTTAGTTTGTTCTTGATAATGAGTGAGTAGTCTTCTTGTGGGGTTAGTAGGGAGATTAAGGGTAGATTATGGGTGATTAGGGTTTGATTATGGGTAAAGGTGACTCTTTTGTTGTTAGTCACATAATTGGCACTCTATGTGTTTGTTGATTTGCTTGTGTGAGTAGTAGTGGCCAATGCTCCCCATACTTGTGCTCACCTTCTCATTGTTTGTCTATTGTGTGGTTGTGTTGAGGTTGGTCTTAGACGCGAGAGCGCAAACTTACCTCGACGTTGGTCTACGTAGTGAGAGCCCGGACCGACTCTAGCAACTAGGAGACACCTACACCCATGATCACCCCAATTACCCTACTACACTTATGAACCCGACCTACCCCACTTCCTTTCATATTTGATTTCAACTTCTTAGTTAGTCATCGTTTCCTTTAGTTTGCGAGTTTGTTTGATCATTAGTTATTCCAATTTAGCATTGTTTTAGCCTAGTTCATTGTTAGCCTAGTCTTACATCTTCCACCACCATAGTTTACCGATTATTGCTTCCTTTGTGTTTGTTTGTGACTTAGTCTCGTTTTTAGGCCGACCTAGTCTAGACTTTATCATACCGTCCCCGTGGATATCGACCCTACTTGCCCTAGCTACCCATTAGGAATAGTCGGTTATTTATTGATCGGTAGGACCCACGGCAAATCCCACCATCAATTTGGCGCCGTTGCCGGGGACGATGCATTGTTTAGACTTAGTTTGCTTATAGCTAGACTTAGTTACCCTTCTTTGTGCTCTTCTATCATCTCTTGTGCATATTTTCTAGATTCTTCTTGTTTCCTTAGTTTTATTTCTTCCTCTTCTCTTTGTCTTTCGATTGTGCTTGTTTATTGTCGTTGCCTAGTGCCCGAAAAGCACTAGGTGGCCTTACGTTTGCTCAAGTGTGTAGTGTATGCCTAGGGGGAGAGGCGAATTCTTTCTCTTCAATCCAGAGCCGGAAAGACTCTTTAGAGCCTTTCGCCAACGGACGATTGGCCGGGTTAGAATCTCTCAACCAAGTACTAGCAATACCATTGAAGAGCAAGCTCAAGGATCCGACTTTAACGAGTCACCTCGAGAGACGGCCGAAGGGATCTTCATAAACCCCTTTGGTTCATCTATCCATTCTTCTCCACCTAGTTCCCCGTCTAGTTCTACATCAACACCGTCTACACCATCTTCTCCCGCATATCCAATCATGCCGAAGTTTTCATCTCACTCTACATTTACGGAAGATGTCTTGCCGGGACCGAATACTCTACCGACCGCTTATGCCGGAAATTTTGTGGCCAAGACTCAATTCATCCAACTTGTGGAGAGAAATCAATTTAGTGGTTTGCCCACTGGAGACCCGCACCAACACATGGAGACTTTCTCCGATTATTGTGACGCTATTTCTCAACCCGGGGTTACTCAAGATCAAATCCGTTGGGTATTATTTCCATTCTCATTACTTGGAAAAGCGAAGCAATGGATCAAAAGTCTCGATAGGGCAACCATGGGCATCGATACTTGGAAGAAACTTGCATTGGCGTTCTACCAAAAGTTCTACCCTCCGGAGAAGACTAATTTGCTAGGGTCTCCATCACCGGTTTCCAACAACGGGATGAGGAAACCCTTTATGAAGCTTGGGAGAGGTTTAAATCTTTGGTTAGATCGTGCCCCCATCATGGACTTGCACAATGGTTCTTAGTCCAACAATTTTGGAACGGTCTTTACGAGGACTCGAGAGCTATACTTAATATGGGCTCCAATGGTAGGTTCACCGAGGTCGATGATGACCAAACATGGGCAAGGATCGAGGAGATGGCGGTTCATAATTCTCAATATTCAAGGCCTAGGAAGGCAAATCGATGAGGTAGGCACAAGGTTGATGCTATTACTCAATTAAGCATCGACCTTGGAGCTCAATTGAAGACCCACATGGAGAATATTGACAAGAAGCTCCAAGGCCACCTCAATCAAGTTCAAAGCATTAGTTCCTCCAACCAACACTCGATTCAAGAAGTGAATGCTTTGGGATTTGCACCTCCTTTGCCTTATTATGGGATGTGTGATACTTGTGGAATCGTTGGTCACGATCCTATGCATTGTCAAGGAAGCGTTGAGCAAGTGAACGCCTTTCAAGCGTTCAAGCAAGGTGCCTCCTATTCTAATCAATACCAAGCTTCCAATCAAGTCCCTCAACAACAAGCTCTACAACTTCGTCCCTATGTTCCACCTCCCTTAAGGGACAACAATCAAGGGTACCGAGGTTATCAAGGCAACCCAAGGCCTTTCAATAACTTCAAGCAAAATAACCAAGGTACATTCAACAACAATCAAGGGTTTTAACAAGGGAACTTCAATCAAGGACTTCAAAATTACAACCATGGCAACAATCAAGGCCTTAATCAAGGCAATTCTCATGGGTTCCAAGGGAACCGTCAACAACAAGCAACTCAAAGTCAACAACAACAAAGCAAGCCTAGGAGCCGATCTCCTACTCATGACTATGGCATTCCTCTAGCCATCACCGATACTCTGCATAATCCACAATCACCACCTTGAGAATTCAACGTTCAAAAATCCATGATGGATATACACAAAAACCAAATGGAGATGGCAAGAAACCAACAAGAGTTCTATGCTTTTATTCAAAGGGATAACATGGCGAGAGATGCTCATACGAAGATGCTTGAGACCCAAATATCTCAACTTGCTTCGGGAAGCTCCTCAAGACAAAAGGGGCAACTACCTCCTCAAGGTGAAACACCAAAAGTTGAGCATGTAAATGCTATTACCACGAGGAGAGGTACATCTTATGACTCCCCTTCATTCCCTAGTGAGCAAGAACCAATGCAAGAACCAACAAAGAAAGTTGCATCTCCGATTCAAGAAAACTCAAGCATGGAAGATCCAATGGAGGAGCAAGTCTTATGGGAGATTGAGAAACCCCAAGAAGACAAGCTTCCCTCACTTCAAGCAAAAGAAAAGGGTAAAGGAAAAGTGTCATGTGAGAAGTCCACCCCTATTGAGCAAAACAAGGTTCAAATCAAGTTGCCTTTCCCAACAAGGCAAATGAAGACTAAGGTGGATGTCCAATTTGACAAATTCCTAGACATTGTGAAGAAATTGGATGTTAATGTCCCATTCACCGAGTTACTTACCCAAATCTCGGCATATGGAAGATTCATGCGAGAAATCCTAGCTAGGAAGAGATCCATCGACAAGGAAGAGACTATTGCGTTCACAAGGGTGGTGAGCGAGCTTATTCAAGGTTCCACGCTTCCAAAGTTGAAGGATCCGGGTAGTTTCTCGATCCCATGCACCATAGGCAATTACGAGATCGAGAGAGCGCTATGTGATTTGGGTGCGAGTGTGAGCATCATTCCTTATTCCATTTGTTGCCGACTCGGGATAAAGGAGCTAAAGCGCACTTCCGTTACACTCCAAATGGCCGATAATTCATTCAACCGACCATTGGGAATGCTAGAGGACGTGCCGGTGAGAATCGGGAAGTTCTTCATTCCGGTCGACTTCATTGTGCTTGACATGCCGGAGAATGCTATCACTCCCATTATCCTTGGGCGTCCATTTCTACACACCGCCGGTGCTATGATTGATGTGAAGAACGGTAGGATCACATTCGAGTTAGGCGAAGAAAAGATCGTGTTTGACCTCCAAGGGGACACTTCGCCCACTAACGACGAGTCATGCAATATGATCCACGACACGGAAGACATCGATCTAGAGGTTGAGTTGGGACAAAGCTTGAAGAGCAATTCATATGAGTTTGAGGATGATGACTCCGAGATTGGGGAAGATGAGTGCCCATATCATGGGTTTGATGACAAGTTGAAAGGCAAGAAGCAAGATGAGCCTCCCTTGGGGCCGCATGAGGACAAGTGGAGGTTTGGGTATATCCCGAAGGATCAAAAGTATAAGTTCAAGCCATTGAACTTACAAGATCGGGACGCCCCGGGAACGTCGAGACAAGGTCATGGAGAGCCTTGGTATTTGGATGCTTATATTACTAGCTTGATTGAAGACTTTGCTAGGGCCTTCGACTTGTTTCTTCGTGCCCTTGATGAAGATGGAATGGGTTGTAGTATTGTTGAAAAAGATTGAAGAATGCACCATCCTTGGTTTGACGGAGTTCCAAAAGAACCGTCTCTTTGTATATATCTCTTTCTCTTGTAATTCCTTTTAGTTTTGTGAAATTCTTGATTATTTGGATTGTTGATGAGCGATGCGAGGGAGGGAATTTGATGTTGTATTTGAGTTTATTGTGATAGGTGTGAAGTGAAAGTGTCTCCTAGGAAGGAAGGGTTAATGTTAGAGCTTGGATCGTGTGAAGGGGAGTCAGTTTTTGAAGCCCGGAACGAGCTTTTGGAGTTATAAAGGATAGGAGGACTCTTCCCGGCCGAGAAGAGTACATCCCGACCGGGAAGGATGACCCATCCCGACCGGGAAGGATGTCATCCCGTCCGGGATGGGTGTGCAAAACGTTGGGGCTACTGATGTGTCATCCCGACCGGGACGAAGGCTTCCCGACCGGGACGGGCAGGTCATCCCGACCGGGACCACCCATCCCGACCGGGATGGACCCCTGTTCTTTCTTTGGCCTTTTCTTCGTCGTTTGAGCCCACCCTACCACTTTATACCCCCTCCCTACCTCCCTACATGTCCTTACTCTCATTATATGACCCCTGCACCTCATATACACATTTTCACCTCACTTTCTCTTCACTTTACACTGACTTTCACATCAAAACCCACCTCATTATACCTTTGTGCTCCAACCATGGATCCAGATAGTGATTGGAGGGGATTAGCAATGACGACGACTAGCTACGTGCCGATATTGACTTATGAGATAATGGAGCGAGTGAGTTGCTAACCGCATGGTACGACAACTATCCTTTCTTTTCCGTCTTTTATAGCTTGTCTTCTTTTGTTAGTTCCCCTTCCCCTTATACACTTTTGTGTCATGGTTGCCCTCAGGGCCTTGGTATTTGTTGCTCCCGACTCTCGATGATGTGAGTACATCAGGAGTCATTTCAAAATCCAAATTTTACAAGATTTTCACCCTTTTTGGTAGAAGTTAGTCGGATTTGGGCGGAATCCGGGCTAGGTGACTTGACTACACCTAGTCCTCCTCTCCCATTTCCTTTTATTTCTTTCTTTTTATTTCTTCCCCCTTACCATATCTTTTCTTGTCTCGGCCCATGGTGACTTGACTACACCCCGGCCGGACACATTCTACCTTTTTCTCCACTTTTCTTTTTGATTTTTAGCTTTATTTTCGTAGTTTCTTTTCTTTTGTGCTCCCATGCACTACGGTCGAGCATGAGGACATTGCTCGGCTTAAGTGTGAGGGAGCGATATTCTATCATAGTTAGTTTTATTTTCGTAGTTTTTTGAACAATCTTTAAAAAATCCTAAAAATTTGAATTTTTTTCACAAAATCAAAAAGATTTTCCTTTTGTGTGTTTTCCTTTTTATGTCGTTGTATCGTATATGTGTTTTGTTGTGCGTGTTTTGCCTCCCTTTTTCCTCTTAGGTCGCCCAATCGCCGCTAACTTTGGAAAGCTTTCAAGACATCCGGTACCGCCTTTATCCCTTTTTCCCCTTTACCCCTTATGATGTTCGGAGGAGATTTGTGATGTTGTGTGCTCGGGAGGAGCTTTGTAAAGTTTGGTGTTGGTTGGTGGCTTGTTTGGAAGCTCGGGGTGGTGTTTGTGTTTATGTGTTCGTTTTGTTTGTTTTTGTTTTGTTGCTTTTGCTTCTTTTTCTTTCGTTCTTTGTTGAGTCCTTGTTTTGTGGTGTGTACTTGTGTCTAGTGCGTAAACGGTTTTCGAAAACCCGGTTTAGAGGCTAGTGCACAAGTGTTTACTTTCCCTTCCTAGTGGTATAAATCGAGTCTTGGACTTCAGTCTAGTAGAATGACCCTAAATCAATGATTTCGTTGGTCCTTTACCTTGAGTCCACCTAGCTTACTAGGGATTTACTACGGGATTTGCATTTTGACCATTTTGACCACCCACGGTGTGAAAAGGCCTTGGTTGCCGAGTCCTGTCCCTTAGGTGACCTTGTTTGACATTGCTCGACTAGTCCAAGTTCTCCCCTTTTTGTGGGTTTGAAGGGAAGGGCCCGTCCCGACTTACCCATTCACCTACCTCCTACACATATCCACCAAATAAAATTGCAATTTGTTGAAGTCTCTCTTTCTTAATTGCCAAGAAATGCCTATCAATCAAATCAAGCCTAAAGGGCAAAGAAAAGAAAAGAAAGAAAATGAAAGAAAGAAAGAAAAGATTGAAGAAAAAGAAAAGGCACAAAAAGCCAAAACGAAAATAGAAAAGAAGAAAAAGAAATGGCATGGCAACACACAAATCAAATATGCAAAAGAAAAGAGAAAATGCCAAAAGAAAATCGTCTCACAAAAAGAACTTAACCCCACAAAAATAAGCCTTTTTCCGACTTTTGCCGTGAAGAGCCTACCAAAGGACCGAGTCCCTAGGAAGGATGATAGCGGCAAAGGTCGGTCTTCCCTCACTTTGCAATTATTTCCACCTTTTTACTTGGACTAGTTAGGCGGTTTCGGACATGGGACGACCCTCTTGGCTCATTGCTAAAGGGGGCGGGGTCTCACTTACCTACAGTGTCGACTAACACCGTGGTTCATCCTTTTTCCATCCCGCCGATCGTCCCATAGTACGTTCTTAGAAGGTTAGGAGGAACCTAGGTAAGTTACCAACGTTTTTATTGCTTTGTCGTCATACTATTAGGGTTTGGTCCATTTTGGTTTGTATTGCTAGCTTGGGAACGTTGTCACTTGCCTTAAGTCCTAAACCGGTGCTTCCTTCACCGCTTTTTAGAGGGAGGCGGTATTTGTTTCTTTTTGGGTGCAACCTTTTGTGTGTTTGTTTGTATGTTTGTTTGTTTATGTGTTTTTATGTCCGGTTGCATCCACGGTTTTGTCGCAAGACCTCACTTGCCTTGCGGAAAGCACTTATCCTCTAGGTGTTCTCGCGTGAGTTGAAAGGGCGTAGGGTGCGCTAATACCCGCTCGGCTAGTTTAGTAGTTAGTTTGTGCTTACTCGAGGGCGAGTAAGGGTTAAGTGTGGGGGAGTTGATAAGTGTAGTTTGTAGTGCCTAATTTACTGTGTTTTGGTCCCATTTCCTTGCGGAATCGCTCCTTGGGAGCGGTTCATGGGCTACTTATGCTTCCTCTAGCTCGTTTCAGGTTTCCGAGACCATTCATGAAGAGTTGGAGCGATTCCGACTCAATACATACACTTTTCGGAGCCAACGAAGCGGAGGAACGATCACTCGATGCCTTGGATTCGACCCCGAGACCTTGGGACCCGATCCCGAGCCCCTTAGACTCGATCCCGAGACCCGAGAGTCGATGAGAAGCCCATGTGAAGCAAGGAGGAACCTTAAAGATCATATTGGAGGCCTACAAGACTCATCCTCGACGGGAAGGAACTCATCCCGTCCGGGATGAGGTGCGCATTTAGCATAGGTTCTGTTCTGGGTCCGTCCCGGTCGGGACCATCCCTTCCCGGTCGGGATGAGCCCTTCCCGGTCGGGACCGGTCCTTCCCGGTCGGGACCGTGGAGCTGTAGCCGCATTGTTTCTTTCCTTCCTCCTTCATTCTTGTAACCCTATAAATACTCCTCCTTTGTAATGTTTAAACACAATACTTTTACCCTAGATTATTTTAGGCCTCTCTTAAACATTTAAAACCCTAATTAATCTCTTTTAATCTCTAGTTAATCTTTAGTTAATCTTAGTTTAATCTAGTTTAGATAATCTTGTATTAAGTGGGTTCTTGAAAATTTCTCCAAGCTTGACATCCTTGGAGTGTATTTGGGTTCTTATTTATACAAGATTGCATCTTTTTCTTCCTCTTGTTGTTGGTATAATTTCTTATTCCTTGTTCTTTGTTTATTTACTCAAGTTTGAATCTTTACTTAGTGTTATTGTTATTGTTCTTGTTCTTCATAATGGATGTTTGGTTTCTCATGTTGTTTTCTCTTGTTATTGTTAGTTTGTTCTTGATAATGAGTGAGTAGTCTTCTTGTGGGGTTAGTAGGGAGATTAAGGGTAGATTATGGGTGATTAGGGTTTTATTAGGGGTAAAGGTGACTCTTTTGTTGTTAGTCACATAATGGGCACTCTATGTGTTTGTTGATTTGCTTGTGTGAGTAGTAGTGGCCAATGCTCCCCATACTTGTGATCACCTTCTCATTGTTTGTCTATTGTGTGGTTGTGTTGAGGTTGGTCTTAGACGCGAGAGCGCGAACTTACCTCGACGTTGGTCTACGTAGCGAGAGCCCGGACCGACTCTAGCAACTAGGAGACACCTACACCCATGATCACCCCAATTACCCTACTACACTTATGAACCCGACCTACCCCACTTCCTTTCATATTTGATTTCAACTTCTTAGTTAGTCATCGTTTCCTTTAGTTTGCTAGTTTGTTTGATCATTAGTTATTCCAATTTAACATTGTTTTAGCCTAGTTCATTGTTAGCCTAGTCTTACCTCTTCCACCACCATAGTTTACCAATTATTGCTTCCTTTGTGTTTGTTTGTGACTTAGTCTCGTTTTTAGGCCGACCTAGTCTAGACTTTATCATACCGTCCCCGTGGATATCGACCCTACTTGCCCTAGCTACCCACTAGGAATAGTCGGTTATTTATTGATCGGTAGGACCCACGACAAATCCCACCATCACACGTTCTGACTTGCATAAGATAATAAAGCACGGTTATAGCCAGGCTGATTCATGTAAGGCAAGTTCTGATTCCGTTAGAATGACTGATAAGCATTAACTTGTTCTTGCGTACCCATGCATTCGTAAGCATGATGTCCTGGTACGCCACAATCATCGCAAACTATTTCTTGGGTCATAGCATGCACTCGATGCATTCCTTTATCTGAGTTAGATGCTTCATAGGAATCGAATCGCTTAGTCAAAGCAGCAAATTGATTAGCGATTGCAGAGTCAGTCTCGTTACCATTGCCTCGGGTATTGCCGCGTGGATTTCCCCATCGTGCATGGTAAGATGCCATATCCTCAATAGTCTGCCACGCCTTTTCATCATCAACATTAGACTGGAACCTCCCGTTACAAGATGAATCAAGAGTATTACGACAATCGTCGTATAGACCATTATAGAACTGATTGCAAAGGAACCACTCTTCAAACCCGTGATGAGGGCATTCTTTAACCAGCTTCTTGAATCTTTCCCAAGCTTCATGGATATTCTCATTAGGTGTTTGACGAAAATTAGTAATCTGACTTCGTAGCATATTCGTCTTCTGGGGCGGATAATAATGCTTGTAGAAGGCCAATGCAAGAGAATTCCAGTCATTGATTCCAGCTGAGACTTTGTCGAGATCAGTGATCCATTCTCTGGCCGCATCACGTAGAGAGAACATGAAAAACATCTCCATGACTTGCCCCTGAGTAACTCCTGCAGGAAGGGGAATAGTAGAGCAATAGTCAGTAAAAATTCTCATGTGTTTAGCGGGATCTTCCTTGGCATCACCTCCAAACTGATTCTTCTCGACCAAGGTAATGAAAGCGAGACGGATCTCGAAAACGCTGTTAGTGGCAGTTGGACGTTTGACCAACTTTGGAAGGGCAGTTTGTTCCGGTTCGGAGTGGCTAGCAAGTTTAGGCATCTTGACTAGCGGGGGTGGTAGTAGAAGGAGAGGTGATGAAGTATCGGGAGCGGGAGTGTCCTCTTCTAAGAACTGATATTTCGCGATAAATTCCTGGTGTAGATCTTCCAAAGCTGAAAGATCTGATGTTTCTGCGATTTCCTTAACGAAATTTCGTCGCTTACGGAGGGTCTTCTCTGGTTCAGGATCAAACGGATATAGTTCTGAACGGGAGCACCAGGGCATAAGCAAGAAACTACAATAAAGAAGTGAGAAACTGTCTCAAGGAATTTGTGGATTCCTTGAGACGAGGAGAAATAATCTAGAATCTAAGACAAATAAAAATTAATAAAACAAAATCGTCTCCCCGGCAACGGCGCCAAAATTGATAAGGCTAAAGTCGTATCACCTATATCAAAATAAACCTAACTAACGACTAACAAATAGCAAGCAGCAAGTAAGGGTCGAACCACAGAGAGATGAATGAATATTGCAGATTATCTATAATTGATTTTAAACTAATTTAATTCCGAATTGTTTGTGTTTATTTTTCTAAACTATTGCAGTAATGTAAATTAAGGGTTCTAACAATATTAAAAGAGATCTAGGGTCTTACGGTTCACTATGTAATTAAATTGGGTAAAGTTAATTAATCATTCAATCAATCAATCATAGTTACTTAGGGTAAAGACAAGGCCTTTCGGATCTTATGTCAACCTTAGGATAGATTCTGACGGGCTCTCGCAACTTACCTGATTATCCTACCCACTTACTTGTAAGTCTACCCTCACCAGGCTTTCAATCTTAAGTTTGGGTTCCTCAACATTCAACTAGTTCAACGTCTCAAACTAATTGAACAACGATACAAAACAAGTAGTAAAGCAATAACATATGAGTGATCAATCAAACAAATAATTAAACTAACATCCCCAATTCAATTAGCATAGATCCCCTTCAACCCTAGATAAATAAATTAGCTACTCATGGTGAAAGATGAAACAACAAAATAATTAAGCATAATTGAAATTAATATGAAAATAAGGGAAAAGGGAAAAATACCGATTATGAAGAACTGAAAGATTGAATAATAATTAAAGGCTAAAATAGTACCGCTACAAGCTTGCAGAATTTCGATGCTAATAATAAAACTAAAACTAAAGTTTTTGTATGAATAAAAAGTGTCCTTAAACCTAACCCTAAGAAGGGTATTTATACTTATTACAATGGGTCTAATTAGGAAATAGTAACATAGTTTAATAAAATAATCCCGTAGGATTCTAATTAAGGTAAAATAAGGATTCTTCAGAAAATAGGAAAGTCCCTTCTGACGCATCGCGAACCGCTCGGTTCACAAACAAACCGAGCGGTACGAAAAAGAACCAATCGGTTCGAAATCAAACCGCTCGGTACAGGATCAAACCGACCGGCTCGGTATCATACCGACCGGTTCGGCCTTCGTTGTCCGCCTTGCTGCCTTATTTTTTTTCTTGTTTTCTTCACTTGTAGCTCTTAACTCCGTCTTTTGCTATGTTTCCTGTCAAAACACAAACGAAATACCCAGCATAACAAACTACGGATAAAAGGCTATTAAACTATCTTTAAGGCATGTGAAATCGGTAAAATCGGAGGCTAAAATGAGACTAAATATGCATATGAACTGCGTTCATCATCTAACTTGTATGGTTTTGCCTTTCAGGTTTCGTCAGCTTGCCATCAGCGGTTGTGGCAGGCCGCCAACTGCTTCCGAGCCTACGCCTCGAGGGTCTCTCGTGACACTTCGTGACCTCGATCGGTAAGTACGCGTACCTAGGGTTGGCTTTTTAAGTTGTTTGTATGTTTTCCTAAGGTGCGGGGTGCATTTGTAGGATACCCCTGATATGGTAGGGCAGCTGGAGACTCGGGTGACCGAGCTCGAGGCGGAAGTGGCTGATGTGCGACAGCTCCTGCAATCACGGGACGACGAGATTGCCCAACTTAAAGAGCGACTGGCTCGGTCTCAGTGCGGGACCTTAACGAAGGGCGAGGCTAGGCGAGTGATTGAGATAGAGATAGAGGCTAAGGCTGAGGCTGAAGGTCATGCTACGGGCGTCACCGAGGATGTAGGAGGGATCCCCGAGATAGTCACTCTAGATATGCTGTCGGGGATGGATGGTAGTGAGTCTCCTACCTTCGTTTTGGAGGACTTAGGTCTGGATGACAACATCGGTGAGTTCGTGATAGCTATCGGCGCGGCTTCTAGGGGTCCTCCCTAGTTCATGAACTCAATTTGTGTATGAATTTGTATAATTTGTATATTTTTAACTCTTAGTATTCGAATTGATTAGTCAGTCTTGCGTTTTGTTTTCTGAAATGTTAACTAAGATTGACAAGTAATCATTTCAGGTTCGGTTTGTTTGCGATTTCGTTTAGTCTTAGTATGTTTAAAATGCGTTGGGGTTGCATGAGAGTATGAAAGCGGTTTTTTGTTTTTTTGTTTAAAATGCGTTAGTTTGAGCCGGGAGTTGGATCAAGTAATACGTCGATTAAAATGTTTGACTCGATACGCGCGAATTGTAAGAAATGAACATGTTTCGACAGAGCGCGTGTGGGAGACAGACGCAGTTGTCTCGACATTCATGTTTAGAGTTAGGTAACAAATAAAAGTTAGACAACTTTTTATATATTCATGCCAATGTCATTAAAGGCTACAGACGCGAGTTGACGATGCCGTTAAAGGCTAGAACACGCCTAGGTGGGGTAGCTTATCCCCCAAAAAGAAAAAAAATGAAAAGACCCCTAAGTCTGGTGGATCAGAGGATCAAAATTTGTTGTCCATGTGACCTTGTTGCTCTTGCGTGGGCATTTTGGCTTTCGAGAATGTTTTTTTAGTGACTTCGGGAGGTCGTTCCCGATGTTCGAGGTTGTCAGGTGGTTATCGTGGTGGTGTGGTAGGGTTGATGTCATGACTTTTGGGTGCTAGGGAGACTGACGGCTTAGTTTTCATACGCCTGGGCTGAGGCAGTTCGGTTTTGGATTTTAAGTCATTGGTCAGATTTGAGAGTGAATGTGAGCTTTGATGCTTCCACTTCCTTGGAATAAAATTTGCATCTTCCCTCTCAGTGGTAACAGTCTCTTCGACTGTAACTTCTTGGCTGGAAGTTGACGCTTCCACACCAATCTCTAAGGACGCTTCTGGTCCTTTGCCTTTAGAGGTTGCTTGAGTGTTGACATGAGCATTATCAAGAGGGTTATGAGTTCCCCCTGAATTTGTACTGTGCATTCCTTCGTAAGTAACAGTCTGGTGGACTGTGACTCAGCAACTTCCTCATTTTCGCTTCCTCTAAGTGTGCTTTCATTTTGAGCGAGTCCTATTTTGAATTCTTCGTTGTTTGTACCTGCTCAAAAAGACTAGATTCATCAAAGATGATATGCACACTTTCCTCCATCATCATAGTTCATTTGTTATAGACTTTATAAGCTTTACTATGATTGGAATGCCCTATGAACACGGCCTCGGTCCTAAAGTTTCTGGGCAACTTACTAGCTACATAACAACATTTTTCTAGCTATGCTTTCAAGAGTCATTTTCCTATGTTCTATGACACCATTTTGTTGAGGGGTTCTAGGGGTCGAGAAGTTGTGATCTATTCCATTGTCAACACAATAAGCACCAAAAGATGAGTTCTCTAATTCGGTTCCATGATCGGTTCTTATTGACACTAATTTAAGGTCGAATTTATTTTGAACCCTTTTTAACCAAATAAGAAATTCATCAAGTGCTACATCTTTGGAGCTCAAGAATAATTTCCAAACAAATTTTGAATAATCATCAACAATCACGCACACATAACGACTACCACCTCTACTTCGAACTCTCATGGGACCACATAGATCAATATGTAACAGTTTCACCCGGTGGAATTGGCTCGTGATTAGCAGAAGTTCTGTTGGGTTTGTTGATGATGACTAGCCTATTTAATTTGTGTTTTCTTAGGTCAAACTTTTCAGGTTGTGCATAATCGAGAATTAGTTGATGAATGTTGAGAATGATTGATTGAAGATCAAGACAAGATACCCAAAGAATCAAGAATGTCAATGAGTGTCACTTTGTAAAGATAAGAGTTTTTGGCACATTGTAGTAAGTTTAAGTAGCTAGCCAACCTAACTGTATGTTATAGTTCGGTTGACTGTTACTTCAGTTCGACCCATTGCAAAAATAAAAGATTTCAAGTTTCAAACTTTCTATCTTCTTAAATCTTTTATTAAATCTGATTTTGAAATGTGAATTGTTGATCAAGCAATAGTTTTTATTTTAATAAAAACCATTTCCCAAAACTATCCTCAATTTGGTTGAATAGCTTTTTACAAACTACCAAAAGGTGACTTGTTTCTTTCCCAAATAAGACTTTGCCTCAAAAATTGGTATTTGTCATTTCCTTCTTGTTTCAACCTCAAATCTGATCTTACACTTATTTTTGGAAAATGTTAGAATTGCTTTCCTTGGCTTCTTCTTTCATAAGTTTGCTCTTTCATGCAATTCTTGTAGAGACAAACCTTTCATCACTTTAAAAAAGGTTTGACATTCTCATCAAGAGTTAACTTGCTTCTATATAAATAGAGGAGTCCTCCTACTTCACTTTCTAAGACTTTCAGCACAAACTTACATTGCAAATTGTTCATCAAAAGTTTTAATCTTAAAACTCTTTGCAAAATATTTTCAAAGTCTTCAAAGTCACAGTCGAACGAACTGCTACATTGAGTCTTGAATACTCTTGCCTAACTTGGTTAGATTGTAATTTTGTAACTTTTCTAAGTTATTAAGAGTCGTGACCGGAGTAGGTCATTGGTGAGTTAGAGACAGAGTAGTCTCGTAAACTCAAAGTCGTAGCCGGAGTAGGCTATTGCTCGTGACCGGAGTAGGTCATTGGAGAGTTAGGAGACGGA
This sequence comes from Agrostemma githago, assembly GCA_958450325.1. Taxonomy (NCBI): domain Eukaryota; kingdom Viridiplantae; phylum Streptophyta; class Magnoliopsida; order Caryophyllales; family Caryophyllaceae; genus Agrostemma; species Agrostemma githago. The sequence continues at coordinate 22,027,051 of OY288246.1, forward strand.
GTAATCTTCCAAACTCGAGAGTCGTAACCGGAGTAGGTTATGGGGTTCTTATTGTAAAGGTTTAAGTTTTCGGAGTAAATTACTTAACACATATTAATAAGAAAAGCATTGGACGTAGGCCTTTAGAGTGTTGGCCGAACCAATTCAAAAACGTAATGCATGTGTTCAATCTTCTTGCTTTATTTCCGCTGCATACAACGTAGAACACATGTCGTTTAGCTTCGCTTTAATTTGTTCGTGGATTAATATTAACTTTAGTAGTGTTTTTCAAAGTAAATGTAACAGTCGATATATTGTAATATTTTATTGTAACATTACCTTTGGTTAAGAGAAATAGAGATAGTCAGACAACAGTCTACCATACTGTAATTTTGCTCTGTGGCTTAATCCCTTGCCAAGGCAAAACTGTTACAGTCAGACTGACTGTTACATTTCCTGTCTTCACTTCTTTGTCTACTTAGTCTAACTCTATTTAATTAATAAAGTTGGAGTTAAAATTTTAAAAGGTACCTAATTCACCCCCTCCCCCTCTTAGGTACTTGGGATCCATAAACTCTTCATACGACGTAACAAATTGATCGCGATCCCGGCTTAGGATCAAGGAGTTTTGATGCGTTTTTTTGAAAACGATCGAGCTTTTGAAAAGAAAACATTTTCTTTTGAAAAGGGGGGTTTGTAAAATCGGTGTGACGATGGTGCGGTGTGACGTGAAAATGTGTTGCTACGTGTGCGTCGAAAATCCGACGATAGAGCACAAAAGATGGTTTTTCAAAAGAAGCAAGGTTCTGATCAAGGGAACCGGTTTTGAAAGTGTGACATTGTGCTTTTATCGAGACTACTATTAATCAGGTAGTTCGATATTTGTGGTGTAGATGGCGCTCGTGAAAGAATGTGATGTCTCGTGACGGTGCTTTTGAAAATGTGATTAAATCTTTATTACAGAATTTAGGTAGTGAAAGTGTTTTTAGAAAACTTTTAAAATGTGTGACCATATTTGTCCATCTTAATGATTAGAATTTTGATGGTGGTGACGGCGTGTAAAAATATTTTGTGAATGTAACCGTTTCGGATTCCTTGACTTCATTAATTGAAGCTTTGGTCGTGTTAACAGTATGTGCAAAAAAAAAGTAACCGCTTTAGGTGTCTCGGTCCCATTGATTGAGAATTTGGCATTTATTAGCGGCCCTCGTTGTTGTTGGAAAACTACGAGTTTTGCTTTGACCAAGGTGATGGCGCATAAAAAAGGTTTTTTTCTTTTTTTTTGAAAGTGATGAGTGTAAAATATGATGACAGCATTTAAAACGTTTTTTTTCGAAGATAGCCATGATTTGATCGGAGTATCGGTGCTCAAAAGGTCGTTTTGAAAAGAAGAGATTTTTTTTTCGAAAACGGAGTTGGGTACGGTTGAATATGTTGTCGTGGTTGAATCCAGATTTTAGTGTTTTATTTGGGTTGTTCAAACACGCTACACATAACTAGGAATGCGTACACTCATGCAGGATGAAGACACGGGTAAGTTAGGGTAGGCTACCGCCCACGAATAGCCTTTGCTTAGGTGTCGACAGGTCATCTGGGGAGATGCGTGTCGTACCGTCCGCTTAGAACTACTCATTTAGTATATCTGGGGGGTACGCGTTAGGCGGTCGGAGCGTCAACCGAGGATCTCTCCGCGTGTCCATAAGGATCTTACCGCGAAGAGGTCGATTGGTCCAGATGTCGGTTAGGGTGGGCTTTTTAGGGCCAAAACCTGTAGTGACCACAACTAGGAACTAGGAAACGAGCTTCACCGACCTCGTTCGAGTTACACCACCGCTAAAACTTGTTTCCAATTCTCCGGCACCCCGCACGCGCCCGTGCGGGACCGTCCCAGTTTTGATCGCGACGGCCACCCACGCGGCCCCATCCCGGTCGAGAGCCGGTCCGATCTCGCATTCGGGGCGATGTGTCGAACCTCGATTTGGATGACGATTCGAACTTGTACTAGACGGGCGCAGGCGCCCGTGTTTCTGTTGGAATCGATCGAGTCGTGGTTGTAAATGTTTAAAGCCGATATGTTTGGTAAGGCGACCTTTTTAGTGAACCGAATTTGTTGCCGATTTGTGGAGTCGCCACCGAGTCAATTATGGGAACTTACTCGGTAACTGTTCAAGTCAACATTGATCCTTAGCCGGCTGAAAGCTGAGTGACACGGGACCTAAAGATAAAGACTTGTACTCTTAAGCACTCCATGCCTGGAATGACTCTCATTGTCAATGGTTTCGGATATCCGGAAATCGTCGATTCTGAGTAAGGGGTGAGGGTACGTATTGGGAAGCCAACGTTCGCTAGACATCGACACCTAATCTCGCTCGAATGTAGCGGCCTCTACTAATCAATTGGTGGGCTGATAACTTTGTTACTTTGTTGTGGCGGAAGTACGGTAACATCCATTGTTTTAACCCTATACCTTTGCTATGTCGGTTGTTTAAGGGCAACTAAGTTTTGTCGTCGAAGTAATTGTGTTTACACTCTTTGCATGCGATTTCATGTGACATGCAGGCCATGAAAAGATGCACATAGGAGAGTAGAGAGTACTAATATTATACATATTAGCAAATCAGTTTTAACGTGGTAATACGGATATTAGTCATTCTCGTGATATACCTTACGTGGCATTCTGCTTAAGATGCGTCTGCTCGGTATTAATAAGGATGCATCGAACCGTGTATGGCGAGCACCAGGACTAATACGGAACCTGACCATTGCTTTGTTCAGTTTTAGCTTGTTTACGTTTTGAATTCCGTGTTAGGTGATTTAGCATGCGATTATAAGGTCATAAAAGCAATAAATCATACGAAAGTTGTAAATGCGAATGTAAGTAAATCACGTAGTTAGGAGTAGCACCCTCGGAGTATACGCTAAACGGGACGCAATGCATAGATAGTTGAGAAAGGATCTCGGAACTATTCGGGTCTATTTAGGGTGTTTTAGTGTTTATGGTTGAAGTTGGGACGTTACGTGTTTTAGTATGTGTAATGGACCTAGCAACTACATTTGACATTATCGAAGTGCATGTTAAAAGTACAAGAATGTAAAGTTTTGTTTAGATGACAACCTAGTGACGGTTCGACTTCGAAAAGCGGATCCTCCTAGCTTGCCTGGTGATTTTGGCACAGTTTCGTTACCGTTGGCTCTTCCTGCGGCTAATCCGGCAGAACTCCGTTACTATTTGCTGGTTCTGCGGCTAATCCGGCAGAACTCCGTTGCTAGACTCGGAGTAGCTAGTCGAACACAGGCACCTCGGGATCGAGTGGGGTGCTCGAAGGTGAGAAGTAGCGTCGATTTTGCTTATCGGGACTACGATCGAGTGGATCTTTTGCTTCGGGTGTCGGAGTGCCAGCCTGGCCAAAGCGAGAAACTCTTAACGAGTAAAGAGAGAAGGGAAGATGATGTGTGTTGAATGAATGGGGTGGAGGGGGTATTTATAATTGTTTTCTGCTCTCGTCACCTGGATGGACGCCTGAGTCTAGGCGTACCATAACTCAGGCGCCTGGAACCTTGTGTGTGAGTTCAAGGACGCGTCACGTGAGGCGCTCGGAGTTTTGAAGATACGATTTTGATACTTTCCAAAACCGAGAGTGTGCGTATCATTCATGCCTTGGAGGTTAAGCTTCCCCCCTTGACCTAGCGCGTCGTTACGCTGAGTGGACCTCGGGTGCGCGTCTCGAGGCTCGCTTGGTGCGGTGCTGACTCGGTTCGTATTTCGGGACCGATTCGGGATCCCGGTGTCAGAATTGGCTCTAATTAGTGTCTATGTGACCATAATGACACAACTAAGGCTGCCTTGATGTTAATATAATTTTTCCGAGTGATTATTTGATCCGTTTTATGGAAAAACTATCTAAAACATCGCAAACTCGTGTCGCGTTGCAGTCCGATCGTCATCGGGTGTTTGTTAGACACTCCTGCAGCCACCAGGTCCAAATCTGGGTGTCTACAGTAATATAATCGAGATTCTACTCGTGTAAGGCTATAAAAGCCGAGTTCCATGTTAGCATTATTCATTTAACGATTAAGCAATAAAAATTCAGCAATTTTTTTTATTTATATCAAACATTGTGAAAATCCATTTCAAGAAAGTACTTCGAAATCGCGTCGAGGAATTGGTACGCCAATATCTATGTTATTAGTATCGGATTCAAGGTCGAATTCGAGCTAAATATCTTTGGTTACTTTTGTCTTTTATTTCATCAAAAAATCCTTACGTAATTCAAAGTGTTTTCTTTTATAAAATAGGCGTGTCACAAACGTCAAAATCCAGGAAGACCTTAACCACGAACCAAGGTTACATTAACCTTAGTCTAATTTCATCCTAAATCCAAATTTCACTCCTAAATCCACGTCATCACTCATGGTTACATTAACCTTCGACCCAACTTTCACTTCTTATTCTAAACCGCTTCCGCATTCGCATCATTTGGTAATCCATTACTCTTTTATCGTTCTTCTCTCACTGAAACAGTGATGGTCAAACGCAGTTCGAGTAATATGCTTACCTCGATCCACCCATAATAATGGTCACTACACTCACTAGTCTTTTTATCTGTGAGTGAATTACAAATAAATTGTACAAGTTCACGTTTTAAACACGATTTTGTGTTATTTTGATTGGAACAAGATATATCTGTAGTCAATTCGTCGAATGAATCAGGCTCGGCCTAACCCATCCACCGATCTTCTTTTAATTAAGTAGAGAGATAAATGAGTTCTTGAGGAAAAATTATTGAGTATTAGGACTTGCCTGGGATGACAATAATGAGCCTGAAAAATTGAAGGGTAATTGTTATGGATCATTTTAAGTGGTTTGACATGTACTTCCTCTCATTCTTTGGAAAAACACACATTGAATAAAATATACCATCCATTTGAATAAAAATGTGTATTTTTTTAATGAATGAAAGGGAGTACCAAACTATTCCGGCCAAATAACTTTTATCTTCCAATGGGGTTAATGGATTACTCCCCTCAAACCCAATGGAACAATCAATGGAGTAATAAGTTTTGCCCTAAATTTATTCTCTCTCCTCACTTTTTTTTCTCCATTTCTTGGCGGTACACTTTGGTCTTTGTTAATTTTTTTCGTAATTGCTAAATCATATCCGATTTTTACTAGTTCATACCCTAATTTTCATTTTTTTCCCTTCCCTACCCTTCCTCTTGAAAAAGTCTCTCTTCTTCTTTCTTCTTTCTTCCTAAACCTAACAAATTACATCCATTATACACATTAGCACTTGTCGATAACTTACTAGTAGATCTTATAGCAGGTCATAGTGAGTGATGACACTTATCAAAGATATACAGTGCTTAATGCTAAATTAAATTGATGTCTAAAGTCCATAACAATGCTAGATTAAAAACACCACCAAAATTGAGAAACTCAGGTACAAAAATTATATTAACAAACCCATATTAAAATCATAGAAATTAAATGAACAAACACATTTGGTATCTAAAGTATTGCTCCGTACATGATGGACGTTGATGCGCGAGGAGAGGCGTTAATTCCTGGTGGTCGTCGGTTGAAATGGTGGTCGACTAGGGAGGGCGTCGTTTGGCGGCCAATGACGGACGTTAGGGCCACGATAAATGGTGGGGGCCACACGGTGAGGAGATCTTAGGAGCCGGGTGTTGTAATTGATGGGGGTGATTGAGGGTTAATTAATTGGGGGGAATGACTTGAGAAAGAGAGAGAAAGATTGATTGAAGAAAAATATGAGAAGAGTAATTTGAGAAAATAGGGTATGATTTAGTAAAAATGTTGATATGATTTAGCATGTCCTTTTTTTTGAGATTGCCATTGCTCATAATTTTAGATGTATTAATATGTTCATGAATCAATTTTTTTATATTTGATTTGGATGTACTAGTTTGTTTATGATTGTTTTTTGGAATCAATTTGTAAATATATGATTGATATTGAATTTTTGGAACAAAAATATAGTATGAATCAGTTTTGTTTTTTTTTTCTTGGAATAAATATACAAGAGATTAATATAATTGATGTTGAATTGGAAAATTAGTTCTGATTTTTTTAACTATTTTGGTTTCTAAAATAATTAGAATCTTTCTCTGTATAAAAGACGAGACCATTGATAATTTACACTTTTGGTCCAATCATAATTACTTTACTGTTCTATTTAATGTGTACACATGCTATTATATTTACTCATGGAATACGAAACTAATGGAGTAAATACTAAGCTAGTAATTACGGAGTATTACTCTAGTATGGCCAAACCAAATGTCAATAAATAAATTCATCCCGTCACTCTAGGGGGGCAATTATCACCCCTTCCAAATCTCCCTCTCAATAAGTAAGGGCATTCCAAGCATGCCCTTATGAGTAATAAACGGTATGAAGGTTTAATTGGATTTGATTAAGAAATGGGGTGATTAAGATGAATAAAAATGAAACAACCGTTAAATCTGACGTTTGAGGTGCTTTCAGGTAAAATAACCTATGAATACCTCATTTACAGACGATCTAAATGTTAGATGTCTTCTAACAAAAAAATCCTAATTATAATCATGCATGGTCTCCCATCTAATTTATACTCCGTATTTAGATTACGGATACGTGTCTCCAAATGATATATACTCTCGTATTTGTTTTAGCATTACATATTTTGGGAGATCAATTTTTTGAGCTCCAGTTTGAAGAAACATTCAACTCTTACTAAATTAAATTTATGTGTGTTTCCAAAAATAACGTACTTGGTCAATTTCTTACCACAAAGATAGGTTTCAAAAAGTATGATGCATTAATTAATGTGTAACATCTATCTACCTTACAAAAAATATATGCATGAATCCCTTAATATTAATGTGTTTATTTTTTCCTCCGGCCACCTCTATTTATACTCAATTTTTTCTCTTTGTATGATAAATCAAAGATTCCATTCCTCACACACTTAATTTATCTCTCCATTTTGTTTAAAAGAACGAACTGTTTTTGATTATATTGAATAGAACATTACACATAATTAAGTCGTCGTCTACGCGTACGTTATGAGTTTTCCATATGAAGGAGGTTTAATGAAATGTATATCATCGAGTTGGGATGAAATGAAGATGAATAATGCATATTGGTGCTACGACGAAACTAAGGTTGTGTTGTATCCTTTCCATATTTGGGTGAATAAGAATGAGAATGATGTTGTAGGGGAAAGTGATGAAGAAATTGTTTGGTCTCACGATGTTTGGCATTTGATGGATATTAAAGAAACTCCCAACCCTCAATCTGATAATAGAAAATGTTAGATCATGAATAATAGGGTCATGCCATGGAATTTGGAGCCCTGTTAGTTCCAGATTCAACATGAAGCTCCTAATAATTAATTATACCACAAATTATTATTAGAGTATGTATTAGATAATTAATCTTATTTTATTCCAAAGAAATACTACTAATAATTATACTTTGGAAAAAAACTACTCCTTTCATTCTTTCGTTTACTTTTAACATAATTATTAACAAAATTGGATAGTAAAGTAAAATAGTCTAATTTTTCTATAAGTTCGTGAGAGGAGTTGAGTTGTCTTATACTCCCTCCGATTACCTATTTTCTTCCCTCTTTCCTTTTTGTACTGAGTTTGATTTTTTTCCCTCTTTCCATTTAAGAAAAGTTTTCCATCCCTCACTAATCAATATAATATTATCTCTCCTACTTTTTCACCACACTTTTTCTCCATTAGAACTCGCTTAGGATGAGAGTAATGTATTAAGGGGTAATGGTTATAAATGAACTAGAAAATGGAGGAGGTAAGTGGTTAGTGTTTCTATTTTGTGGTGTAAAAGGGGAGAAGAGAGTAACAATTACCCCCATATGGGAGTAATGAATTACTTATGGGGAGGGAGTAATGTATTACCCCAGAAGAGGTCATATTAGTGTCATTTTGATCTTTTTTTTTTTCATTTTCGCTTAGCACCATCACTACCCTCCTCCATTTTTTAGTTCATTTTAGCTTCATTATCCCTTAATACATTACCTCTATCCCAAACGAGCCCTTAATATTCCTCTCTCATACTCCCTCCGTTCCAACAATTTGTAAACGTTTGCTTTATGCACGTACATCGATATTCATTTTCTTTTAATTGTCTATATCTTTAGTTACGTGTTACTAAAAATTATAAAAATTTGATATTCATAATGTATTTTATTAGACGATTTAAACAAGATCTCATATAACTATCTTTTATCTTATATATTAGAAGTAACATTGAACATTCACATCACTTATAAATAGTGTTAAAAAATCAAATGTATACAAATGATTGGAACGGAGGGAGTACGTTTTTTACCCCACTTTTTCTCATTTAATTAATATAATATTTCTCTCTCTTACTTTTTCATTCTCCCTTCCATACTTTACCAATATAATACTTCTTCCTTATTTTCTTCCCCAAAAAAGAAAGAGAAAGAAAATAGATAATCGGAAGGAGTATATAATCGGCTAGTTTATGAGGTTTAATTTTGTCATTTTAGGAAAGTAGTACTCCGTATGAATCAAGAACGGTAACGAGTACGGAGTACAAGTGGGTTTTTTTTGTTGTTTTTTTGGATAATTATTTTTATTGAGAATAACATGCTAATAAAAAATCATGTTGAAAATATACACTCAAAGAGTCGAACGTGTGACCTTTATATTAAATTCAACTAATCTTACCACCCGTGAAATCCACAGATCAGCAATATCAAATTGTGATACTGTTAAAGTTAATTGTTTGTGCCCTTAGATTTAGAAAAAAAAATGACTTGTGGATACTTAGTTAAAAATCAATTAGATCTAAGTCAAATTAAAATATCAATAATCTAAGCCATTATTGTCATTTTGTATTTATATCCATTCATGTCATATATTTTCACTTTTTGGCTCATACACAATTCCACTAAATCTCTTTCAAACTAACGATCACATATTCACATCATACTATACTATTGTATTTTTTTTTAAACTTCAAATAGCATTTGTATTTTTTTTTGTAAGAAGGTTATCCCATCAATTGTAGGATGGCGATAGAGCGCCACCCGGTGGCATCGAAATTCGACGCCACCTTAATTAAAAAATAAGAAAAAAAAAATTACAAAAAATGAATTTTTATTTTTTGCGCCAAAGACTTGAAGGTAATTATGTAAATGTTATATTTAATCAATTAAGGAATTTTTTTTGAAGCAATTAAGGAATTTTTTTAATTAAACTAAAATTCAACTTTTAAAATTTACACAATATAATCTTCAACGAAAGCAAAATTCAATACTCAGTACGATTCTTGGACAAGTAAATACGATTTAGAACCCAAAATCATTGTCCGCAATCTATCTCAACCATTAAACATCACTCTACGAGATTATTTCTTATACAATAAAAATTACGGAATAATAATGAATATATATCTCAATTTTTATCTTAAATCAAACACCTCACCATTGAACATCATCCTACAAACACATGCAATTTTGTGTTACTATACAGAGCACACAAATTTCATTTTTTTTACTTGTAAGTTGTAACACAATTTTTATGGTACTAACATGCAACCGCAGCTCCTACAAATAATGACCAATTTGTTGGGAGAATCTAGCTTTTTGCTTTTTAAACAAACTAATTATAAAATTGAAATTTCTAACCTATTCTTTCATTTTCAATTGATTTTAAATTTAAATTTTAAAGGTATAATAAAAATAATTAATTAAATTACGCTAATACCATTGGTGGCGCACAAACTGAACGCCACCGGGTGGTACTATATCATTTTTCTTTGGAAAATGATGGTACGCCACTGTGTGGTGGCGCCAAGGTGTCATTGGAATAAATTAATAAAAAAATAAAAAATAAAAAGTTGAAAATATTTATTTTGATTTTGTGTGAAATTTAAAAGAGCAAACATGTAATTTATCATTTACGGAGTATTATTTATTATAAATTATTTAATTAAGAATATTTTAACTAAATTAATATTTATTGTATCTTTTAATGATTCAACGACAATATTTTACCTAGTAATATATCTTATACCTAGTAGTATTACTGATTCTTCACCATTATTTTTGGAATTTTGTTTCCCCATTAACACTTTAAAACTTGAAGAAGATCGGAAATTAGTTACGATTTGAAGATTATTCTCAAATTTCGGTATGTACGTGTTTATTCTCGTAATTTTTCTTTTTGGTAATCGTATTTAGTTTGTTGAGATTATTTTTATGTAAATGCATACTATTCTTATTTCAGTAATCAATTTTATGGTGAACCTGCTTAAATTCATAGGCAGTAGTACGAAGTAGTAAATTTTTTAGGGTTTTTTTTAGGAAATTTATTAGATGGTTGTTTACAACTTTTGCATATCCAAAGTGAAATGATCATTTATCATGTAGACAATTTAAGAGAGATTGATGGGGACGATAACCTATCCGACTCCAAAGAAGAAGCTGTAGCTGAAGATGATCGACTTAGACATTTTAGAAGAAAAAAAAAATGAAAATTCCATTATTGAGACAGTGGAAGCACCCAGGAATGACATCAGATTTGGCACATTGAAAGCTCTAGAGGAACATCTTTACAAGTATGCCAAGCAATCTGCGTTTTCCGTTCGAATATGAAACGTGAAGCCACCAAAGAAAACAAATAAACCACCGCAGCATATTGTGTGGTTTTGTCACAAGGGTGGAGCACAAGCAAGTAGGTCTCAAAACAAAATGAAACCTAGACCATCTCAGATGACTGGCTGTGGAGTTAAATTTAACGCTAAGGATGACGAAAGTGAGTGAACATTTTCAAGTGTATGTTTGGAGCATAATCATATAATTAACCCTAATGATGTGAGATATTTGCGAGCTTATAGAAAAGTTCCAAAAGAAGTTGAGAGAAGAATGATGATAAACGATGAGGCATACATAAAACCTTCACGAACCTATTTGGCCGACGCTGCAGTGAAAGTCATGGTTTTCAAAATCTTTCATATCTAGAGAGGGATGTGAGAAACTTGTTACAAAAGAAGAGACAAGAAAAATTAATTGGGCCAGATTGGATAGCCATGTATAATTATTTTGTTAAGTCCATGAAGGAGTTAAGCAACTTTTTTTCGTCATGGATTTGGAAAGTGATGGTTGTATTTCTAATGTGATGTAGGTGGAGTAGAGCTGCATATAATTCGATACGACCTACTTGAAAAATCACTACGAGATGCCATTTGCTCCATTTATAGGCGTAAACTATCATGGGTTAACTACACTTCTCGGTTGTGCACTATTATTCAGAGAGGACACTGATACTTTTAGGTGGCTGTTCAAGACATGGGTAGATTGCATGGGTGGTGTATATTGTCACTAATCAGAGTATTCCTATAACTAAAGCAACTGAGCTGGAAATGTCGACTACTAAGCACAAGTAGTGCCTTTGACATATTATGGAAAAACAAAACAAAAAGTTCAAAAAATTTAAAAGATTCCCAAAAGATAAAAAGGCAGCTATGTTGACAAATTGTGTTTATGATTCATTGAGTACAGAGGAGTTTGAAATGAGTTGGAAAGGTTTTGTTGAACTCTATGGATTACAAAAGAATGCTTGACTATATACTTTGTACAAAGACAGACGATGACGTTGGGTGCCTACTCTTTTAAATGATTGCTTTTGGGCAGGTATGTCAACTACACAACGAAATGAAAGCGTAATTTTTTTTAAGAATTATGTTAATAGTAAGACATCATTGAAAGGGTTTGTACTTAAATATGATCTTGCTCTTGGTGCAAAATGTGACAAGGAGAGAATATCAGATCATCAGTCAAGAAACACAAGGTACAAGATTGTTACTAAATTTGCTGCTAAGAGTTTTTTTTTCAACTGATCTACACGCATTACGCTTTTCAGAAGGTGATGGATGAGGTGCGTGGTTGTATGTATACCCGCAGAAAAGAAGAGGATTATATTGAGTTTAAGGTGGGAGACACTCGTGAATTTGGTGATTTGCCTATAGAGAAAAGGGTAGATTACATGGTGGCGTATGATAAGGGGTTAAGAAATGTCTACTGTAGTTGCAAGCTTTTTGAAACTCGAGGGATTATGTGTCGACATTCTTTGAAAATTCTTTATGATGAAGGTGTTCAAAAAATTCCAGACTCATATATATTGTTAAACGGTGGAGGAAGGACATTGATAGACCGACCATACATGCAAGTTAAAGTTTCTTATTACGAATATGATCCTGTAAAAATTGAGAGTGTGATGAGGTATCAAAAAAAGCAAGAAGAGTTTGAAAAGATTGCTATCAATTCAATGAATTCTCATAAGGAATTTGATATTGTAATGGCTGGGATTACAACTATTACCCAAAATCTTATGGTTAGTTAGTATACGTGTTTCCTCTCATCCATTCAATTCTTTACACTTACCATAGATGGACAATCCAATCAATTCTTTACATTCCTCTTTTGGCAAAGACTTCACCTTATAATCCTTATATCCTTCATCTATTTACACAAAATGCCACTATTTTTTCTTTACTTTAAGTTTTGTGGACCCATAACATCATTTGGTTTACCAATAATACCCTTACTTACCACTTTTCTTAAAAGTTGTCAAAAAGTGTACGTAAAGGATTGAATGGATGGGAGAGAGTAGTAGTGTTTATATAGGGTGAGGTATTTCAATCCTAATTATCCTATTTATTTGCAAACTACCTTATCATTTTGGCTATATTCATGCTTTATATAACAACTTAGAGGATCTTATCTCTTTTTTTGGAGCAAAATGAGAGTAACTTGGCGCCATAATCATCCGAAATGCTCCGACAAATATTACGACTATAAGTGTTTAAACTGTCAAATTTCTACCCGACTTGTAAATCCGACCAGGTTATTTTAGGACAGGAATATTTGACCTGTGACTCGTTTGCCCCGAACACAAAATGAGCCGTTAATTTAGAATTAAAACCCGACTCGAACAGGTCGACCTTTTGAATTGATTATTTGTCGTCGATTTTTTATGGTCAATTTATAGGACCTCAATTTGATTGTGTGACAAATTAATTTAAATTTTTTAATTATTAGACGGTCAGTCCGACTTCGTATATATGTAGTTTTATTACTCCGTAATTATAAATTCTAAATTATTGGATACTTTGATATTTTTTATTCTTATACTACAATTATTACATTCTAATATATTTATCGTCAATTTTTGGGCACTTGTATGAGACGGTTTCCACGAGCTCAGAATAAGTTTATCGTGAGACCTTTCACATAGAAACTAGTTAGTTTTATTATTATTTTATTCTTATTAGTAGTTCTCACGATAAGTTATCGTGAGACTGTCTCATGGGAGAATAACTGATTTGTGGAACCTCAATTTCATTGTGTGACAAATTAATTTAAATTTTTTAATTATTTGAAAATGTCTAGTTCAAACACGTGGTTATAAATGAAGGTCGTTCTCACATTAATCGTATTGTCTAGGTGAAAACTGAAAATACCATGGTAGGTAACAACTAACGTAAGTAAATTGTTTGGACAAAATAATCAATTGAATTCATTCTTAACATACGAAGAGGCCAGGTGTGTAATCATAAGAGCTATGATCTAAGCTAGCTCGTAGAGTTACAAAATCGATTTGGTCATAGCCCGACTAAGCTCGGTCAATGATCTCAGGAGATGGTCAAATTTAAGACAATCTGTAGACACCCGCATTTTGACTGCCAGGTGTCTATGGTAGTTTCCCAAAAAACACCCGATGATGATCGGACGCTAACGTGCTTCTATGCGCTCGGATACGGGCTCAAATCCATTAATCGCTGGCTAACACACTTACAAAGCACAAATCTCACAAAATCAACCTCGAATCCAGGTCCAGTGGGCCGTTTCCAATCAAACAAGATTAATTTGGGCCAAAACCGACACCGGAAATAAAACCGACTTTTTTACGATTGGGTCAACCCTAGTCAAAGTCGTCTCCGGGACGTGCAAAACAACCATTCACGACATCAAAAGTCCAACTCAAGAAGCAAAACCAACAGTCCACCTTCAGACGGGCCATCAGGTCAAGTCCGTCAAGGCAAAACCCTAGACACCAAAGTGCATGGCCATGCCTATTTATACCCCCCATGCAACACCACTTGACACAACTTTTTCACAACCTCAAGAACCCTAATACACATCTCTACACAATCCTAATCAATATCAAATCAAACCCTAATCAATATCAAACTCTCAACACATCAAGACTCAAACCCTAAGCAATTCTACACTAGCAAACCCTAAACCTAATTTTAGGAATCAATCCCGAGCCACCATAACTTAACCTCCATAAAACCTCGAAGACTCTTGTGTAAAGCCACGGTGACGAGTCCGTTCCGAGACAAGAACATGTAGGTTGAGGATGTCAAAACCCCTTTCTCTCCTTCCTCTCTTCCTCTCGTCATCTTCATCTTTTTCGCGTTTTTTTTGTTTTATTTTGTTCCTTGCATTATAATATCGATAATAACTAATACAAAACACTAAAATACTTATCGATTTGTGTCGAATAAGAGGGGTATCGGAATAAGGAAACACCAATATACAAGTGTACTGCACACAACGTTGACGGTCGTTTGTTCCAATACCCCGATTATTTGATTATTGAGATAAGTTAACTTAAACAATATTTTTTTTTTCGTTTTTATCATTGTTCGAGTCATATATTTACATTAATTTCAAAAACAAGCATTATATTTAATAAGGGTCGAAACCCGTTGACGCGGATCTGACATCCTAATCCTTAGGGATTTATTTCGATGTCGGAAAAGCCGAGGGAATCAAGTTTTCATTCAAGCAAAGTGTCGATACGTTAGATCCGATGCCAATTCCGTAATTGGATGTCGAGTCTAATAATCTAATCAAACAATTTAGCCAATTCAATTTTTCGTTGATGCTAACGTAGATGTTATTTAATTCATTCGAATCATGACACTACAAACGCGGAGGAATATCTATATCGTCTTGGTTATTTTAAACGATTCAAATCTCTTTTTTACCCCACTTTTTCTCATTTAATTAATATAATATTTCTCTCTCTTACTTTTTCATTCTCCCTTCCATATTTTACCAATATAATACTTCTTCCTTATTTTCTTCCCCAAAAAAGAAAGAGAAAGAAAATAGATAATCGGAAGGAGTATATAATCGGCTAGTTTATGAGGTTTAATTTTGTCATTTTAGGAAAGTAGTACTCCGTATGAATCAAGAACGGTAACGAGTACGGAGTACAAGTGGGTTTTTTTTGTTGTTTTTTTGGATAATTATTTTTATTGAGAATAACATGCTAATAAAAAATCATGTTGAAAATATACACTCAAAGAGTCGAACGTGTGACCTTTATATTAAATTCAACTAATCTTACCACCCGTGAAATCCACAGATCAGCAATATCAAATTGTGATACTGTTAAAGTTAATTGTTTGTGCCCTTAGATTTAGAAAAAAAAATGACTTGTGGATACTTAGTTAAAAATCAATTAGATCTAAGTCAAATTAAAATATCAATAATCTAAGCCATTATTGTCATTTTGTATTTATATCCATTCATGTCATATATTTTCACTTTTTGGCTCATACACAATTCCACTAAATCTCTTTCAAACTAACGATCACATATTCACATCATACTATACTATTGTATTTTTTTGAAACTTCAAATAGCATTTGTATTTTTTTTTGTAAGAAGGTTATCCCATCAATTGTAGGATGGCGATAGAGCGCCACCCGGTGGCATCGAAATTCGACGCCACCTTAATTAAAAAATAAGAAAAAAAAAATTACAAAAAATGAATTTTTATTTTTTGCGCCAAAGACTTGAAGGTAATTATGTAAATGTTATATTTAATCAATTAAGGAATTTTTTTTGAAGCAATTAAGGAATTTTTTTAATTAAACTAAAATTCAACTTTTAAAATTTACACAATATAATCTTCAACGAAAGCAAAATTCAATACTCAGTACGATTCTTGGACAAGTAAATACGATTTAGAACCCAAAATCATTGTCCGCAATCTATCTCAACCATTAAACATCACTCTACGAGATTATTTCTTATACAATAAAAATTACGGAATAATAATGAATATATATCTCAATTTTTATCTTAAATCAAACACCTCACCATTGAACATCATCCTACAAACACATGCAATTTTGTGTTACTATACAGAGCACACAAATTTCATTTTTTTTACTTGTAAGTTGTAACACAATTTTTATGGTACTAACATGCAACCGCAGCTCCTACAAATAATGACCAATTTGTTGGGAGAATCTAGCTTTTTGCTTTTTAAACAAACTAATTATAAAATTGAAATTTCTAACCTATTCTTTCATTTTCAATTGATTTTAAATTTAAATTTTAAAGGTATAATAAAAATAATTAATTAAATTACGCTAATACCATTGGTGGCGCACAAACTGAACGCCACCGGGTGGTACTATATCATTTTTCTTTGGAAAATGATGGTACGCCACTGTGTGGTGGCGCCAAGGTGTCATTGGAATAAATTAATAAAAAAATAAAAAATAAAAAGTTGAAAATATTTATTTTGATTTTGTGTGAAATTTAAAAGAGCAAACATGTAATTTATCATTTACGGAGTATTATTTATTATAAATTATTTAATTAAGAATATTTTAACTAAATTAATATTTATTGTATCTTTTAATGATTCAACGACAATATTTTACCTAGTAATATATCTTATACCTAGTAGTATTACTGATTCTTCACCATTATTTTTGGAATTTTGTTTCCCCATTAACACTTTAAAACTTGAAGAAGATCGGAAATTAGTTACGATTTGAAGATTATTCTCAAATTTCGGTATGTACGTGTTTATTCTCGTAATTTTTCTTTTTGGTAATCGTATTTAGTTTGTTGAGATTATTTTTATGTAAATGCATACTATTCTTATTTCAGTAATCAATTTTATGGTGAACCTGCTTAAATTCATAGGCAGTAGTACGAAGTAGTAAATTTTTTAGGGTTTTTTTTAGGAAATTTATTAGATGGTTGTTTACAACTTTTGCATATCCAAAGTGAAATGATCATTTATCATGTAGACAATTTAAGAGAGATTGATGGGGACGATAACCTATCCGACTCCAAAGAAGAAGCTGTAGCTGAAGATGATCGACTTAGACATTTTAGAAGAAAAAAAAAATGAAAATTCCATTATTGAGACAGTGGAAGCACCCAGGAATGACATCAGATTTGGCACATTGAAAGCTCTAGAGGAACATCTTTACAAGTATGCCAAGCAATCTGCGTTTTCCGTTCGAATATGAAACGTGAAGCCACCAAAGAAAACAAATAAACCACCGCAGCATATTGTGTGGTTTTGTCACAAGGGTGGAGCACAAGCGAGTAGGTCTCAAAACAAAATGAAACCTAGACCATCTCAGATGACTGGCTGTGGAGTTAAATTTAACGCTAAGGATGACGAAAGTGAGTGAATATTTTCAAGTGTATGTTTGGAGCATAATCATATAATTAACCCTAATGATGTGAGATATTTGCGAGCTTATAGAAAAGTTCCAAAAGAAGTTGAGAGAAGAATGATGATAAACGATGAGGCATACATAAAACCTTCACGAACCTATTTGGCCGACGCTGCAGTGAAAGTCATGGTTTTCAAAATCTTTCATATCTAGAGAGGGATGTGAGAAACTTGTTACAAAAGAAGAGACAAGAAAAATTAATTGGGCCAGATTGGATAGCCATGTATAATTATTTTGTTAAGTCCATGAAGGAGTTAAGCAACTTTTTTTCGTCATGGATTTGGAAAGTGATGGTTGTATTTCTAATGTGATGTAGGTGGAGTAGAGCTGCATATAATTCGATACGACCTACTTGAAAAATCACAACGAGATGCCATTTGCTCCATTTATAGGCGTAAACTATCATGGGTTAACTACACTTCTCGGTTGTGCACTATTATTCAGAGAGGACACTGATACTTTTAGGTGGTTGTTCAAGACATGGGTAGATTGCATGGGTGGTGTATATTGTCACTAATCAGAGTATTCCTATAACTAAAGCAACTGAGCTGGAAATGTCGACTACTAAGCACAAGTAGTGCCTTTGGCATATTATGGAAAAACAAAACAAAAAGTTCAAAAAATTTAAAAGATTCCCAAAAGATAAAAAGGCAGCTATGTTGACAAATTGTGTTTATGATTCATTGAGTACAGAGGAGTTTGAAATGAGTTGGAAAGGTTTTGTTGAACTCTATGGATTACAAAAGAATGCTTGACTATATACTTTGTACAAAGACAGACGATGACGTTGGGTGCCTACTCTTTTAAATGATTGCTTTTGGGCAGGTATGTCAACTACACAACGAAATGAAAGCATAATTTTTTTTAAGAATTATGTTAATAGTAAGACATCATTGAAAGGGTTTGTACTTAAATATGATCTTGCTCTTGGTGCAAAATGTGACAAGGAGAGAATATCAGATCATCAGTCAAGAAACACAAGGTACAAGATTGTTACTAAATTTGCTGCTAAGAGTTTTTTTTTCAACTGATCTACACGCATTACGCTTTTCAGAAGGTGATGGATGAGGTGCGTGGTTGTATGTATACCCGCAGAAAAGAAGAGGATTATATTGAGTTTAAGGTGGGAGACACTCGTGAATTTGGTGATTTGCCTATAGAGAAAAGGGTAGATTACATGGTGGCGTATGATAAGGGGTTAAGAAATGTCTACTGTAGTTGCAAGCTTTTTGAAACTCGAGGGATTATGTGTCGACATTCTTTGAAAATTCTTTATGATGAAGGTGTTCAAAAAATTCCAGACTCATATATATTGTTAAACGGTGGAGGAAGGACATTGATAGACCGACCATACATGCAAGTTAAAGTTTCTTATTACGAATATGATCCTGTAAAAATTGAGAGTGTGATGAGGTATCAAAAAAAGCAAGAAGAGTTTGAAAAGATTGCTATCAATTCAATGAATTCTCATAAGGAATTTGATATTGTAATGGCTGGGATTACAACTATTACCCAAAATCTTATGGTTAGTTAGTATACGTGTTTCCTCTCATCCATTCAATTCTTTACACTTACCATAGATGGACAATCCAATCAATTCTTTACATTCCTCTTTTGGCAAAGACTTCACCTTATAATCCTTATATCCTTCATCTATTTACACAAAATGCCACTATTTTTTCTTTACTTTAAGTTTTGTGGACCCATAACATCATTTGGTTTACCAATAATACCCTTACTTACCACTTTTCTTAAAAGTTGTCAAAAAGTGTACGCAAAGGATTGAATGGATGGGAGAGAGTAGTAGTGTTTATATAGGGTGAGGTATTTCAATCCTAATTATCCTATTTATTTGCAAACTACCTTATCATTTTGGCTATATTCATGCTTTATATAACAACTTAGAGGATCTTATCTCTTTTTTTGGAGCAAAATGAGAGTAACTTGGCGCCATAATCATCCGAAATGCTCCGACAAATATTACGACTATAAGTGTTTAAACTGTCAAATTTCTACCCGACTTGTAAATCCGACCAGGTTATTTTAGGACAGGAATATTTGACCTGTGACTCGTTTGCCCCGAACACAAAATGAGCCGTTAATTTAGAATTAAAACCCGACTCGAACAGGTCGACCTTTTGAATTGATTATTTGTCGTCGATTTTTTATGGTCAATTTATAGGACCTCAATTTGATTGTGTGACAAATTAATTTAAATTTTTTAATTATTAGACGGTCAGTCCGACTTCGTATATATGTAGTTTTATTACTCCGTAATTATAAATTCTAAATTATTGGATACTTTGATATTTTTTATTCTTATACTACAATTATTACATTCTAATATATTTATCGTCAATTTTTGGGCACTTGTATGAGACGGTTTCCACGAGCTCAGAATAAGTTTATCGTGAGACCTTTCACATAGAAACTAGTTAGTTTTATTATTATTTTATTCTTATTAGTAGTTCTCACGATAAGTTATCGTGAGACTGTCTCATGGGAGAATAACTGATTTGTGGAACCTCAATTTCATTGTGTGACAAATTAATTTAAATTTTTTAATTATTTGAAAATGTCTAGTTCAAACACGTGGTTATAAATGAAGGTCGTTCTCACATTAATCGTATTGTCTAGGTGAAAACTGAAAATACCATGGTAGGTAACAACTAACGTAAGTAAATTGTTTGGACAAAATAATCAATTGAATTCATTCTTAACATACGAAGAGGCCAGGTGTGTAATCATAAGAGCTATGATCTAAGCTAGCTCGTAGAGTTACAAAATCGATTTGGTCATAGCCCGACTAAGCTCGGTCAATGATCTCAGGAGATGGTCAAATTTAAGACAATCTGTAGACACCCGCATTTTGACTGCCAGGTGTCTATGGTAGTTTCCCAAAAAACACCCGATGATGATCGGACGCTAACGTGCTTCTATGCGCTCGGATACGGGCTCAAATCCATTAATCGCTGGCTAACACACTTACAAAGCACAAATCTCACAAAATCAACCTCGAATCCAGGTCCAGTGGGCCGTTTCCAATCAAACAAGATTAATTTGGGCCAAAACCGACACCAGAAATAAAACCGACTTTTTTACGATTGGGTCAACCCTAGTCAAAGTCGTCTCCGGGACGTGCAAAACAACCATTCACGACATCAAAAGTCCAACTCAAGAAGCAAAACCAACAGTCCACCTTCAGACGGGCCATCAGGTCAAGTCCGTCAAGGCAAAACCCTAGACACCAAAGTGCATGGCCATGCCTATTTATACCCCCCATGCAACACCACTTGACACAACTTTTTCACAACCTCAAGAACCCTAATACACATCTCTACACAATCCTAATCAATATCAAATCAAACCCTAATCAATATCAAACTCTCAACACATCAAGACTCAAACCCTAAGCAATTCTACACTAGCAAACCCTAAACCTAATTTTAGGAATCAATCCCGAGCCACCATAACTTAACCTCCATAAAACCTCGAAGACTCTTGTGTAAAGCCACGGTGACGAGTCCGTTCCGAGACAAGAACATGTAGGTTGAGGATGTCAAAACCCCTTTCTCTCCTTCCTCTCTTCCTCTCGTCATCTTCATCTTTTTCGCGTTTTTTTTGTTTTATTTTGTTCCTTGCATTATAATATCGATAATAACTAATACAAAACACTAAAATACTTATCGATTTGTGTCGAATAAGAGGGGTATCGGAATAAGGAAACACCAATATACAAGTGTACTGCACACAACGTTGACGGTCGTTTGTTCCAATACCCCGATTATTTGATTATTGAGATAAGTTAACTTAAACAATATTTTTTTTTTCGTTTTTATCATTGTTCGAGTCATATATTTACATTAATTTCAAAAACAAGCATTATATTTAATAAGGGTCGAAACCCGTTGACGCGGATCTGACATCCTAATCCTTAGGGATTTATTTCGATGTCGGAAAAGCCGAGGGAATCAAGTTTTCATTCAAGCAAAGTGTCGATACGTTAGATCCGATGCCAATTCCGTAATTGGATGTCGAGTCTAATAATCTAATCAAACAATTTAGCCAATTCAATTTTTCGTTGATGCTAACGTAGATGTTATTTAATTCATTCGAATCATGACAATACAAACGCGGAGGAATATCTATATCGTCTTGGTTATTTTAAACGATTCAAATCTCTTTTTTACCCCACTTTTTCTCATTTAATTAATATAATATTTCTCTCTCTTACTTTTTCATTCTCCCTTCCATACTTTACCAATATAATACTTCTTCCTTATTTTCTTCCCCAAAAAAGAAAGAGAAAGAAAATAGATAATCGGAAGGAGTATATAATCGGCTAGTTTATGAGGTTTAATTTTGTCATTTTAGGAAAGTAGTACTCCGTATGAATCAAGAACGGTAACGAGTACGGAGTACAAGTGGGTTTTTTTTGTTGTTTTTTTGGATAATTATTTTTATTGAGAATAACATGCTAATAAAAAATCATGTTGAAAATATACACTCAAAGAGTCGAACGTGTGACCTTTATATTAAATTCAACTAATCTTACCACCCGTGAAATCCACAGATCAGCAATATCAAATTGTGATACTGTTAAAGTTAATTGTTTGTGCCCTTAGATTTAGAAAAAAAAATGACTTGTGGATACTTAGTTAAAAATCAATTAGATCTAAGTCAAATTAAAATATCAATAATCTAAGCCATTATTGTCATTTTGTATTTATATCCATTCATGTCATATATTTTCACTTTTTGGCTCATACACAATTCCACTAAATCTCTTTCAAACTAACGATCACATATTCACATCATACTATACTATTGTATTTTTTTGAAACTTCAAATAGCATTTGTATTTTTTTTTGTAAGAAGGTTATCCCATCAATTGTAGGATGGCGATAGAGCGCCACCCGGTGGCATCGAAATTCGACGCCACCTTAATTAAAAAATAAGAAAAAAAAAATTACAAAAAATGAATTTTTATTTTTTGCGCCAAAGACTTGAAGGTAATTATGTAAATGTTATATTTAATCAATTAAGGAATTTTTTTTGAAGCAATTAAGGAATTTTTTTAATTAAACTAAAATTCAACTTTTAAAATTTACACAATATAATCTTCAACGAAAGCAAAATTCAATACTCAGTACGATTCTTGGACAAGTAAATACGATTTAGAACCCAAAATCATTGTCCGCAATCTATCTCAACCATTAAACATCACTCTACGAGATTATTTCTTATACAATAAAAATTACGGAATAATAATGAATATATATCTCAATTTTTATCTTAAATCAAACACCTCACCATTGAACATCATCCTACAAACACATGCAATTTTGTGTTACTATACAGAGCACACAAATTTCATTTTTT
Source organism: Agrostemma githago (assembly GCA_958450325.1). Classification (NCBI taxonomy): domain Eukaryota; kingdom Viridiplantae; phylum Streptophyta; class Magnoliopsida; order Caryophyllales; family Caryophyllaceae; genus Agrostemma; species Agrostemma githago. Next base: position 22,049,981 of record OY288246.1, read on the forward strand.
TTACTTGTAAGTTGTAACACAATTTTTATGGTACTAACATGCAACCGCAGCTCCTACAAATAATGACCAATTTGTTGGGAGAATCTAGCTTTTTGCTTTTTAAACAAACTAATTATAAAATTGAAATTTCTAACCTATTCTTTCATTTTCAATTGATTTTAAATTTAAATTTTAAAGGTATAATAAAAATAATTAATTAAATTACGCTAATACCATTGGTGGCGCACAAACTGAACGCCACCGGGTGGTACTATATCATTTTTCTTTGGAAAATGATGGTACGCCACTGTGTGGTGGCGCCAAGGTGTCATTGGAATAAATTAATAAAAAAATAAAAAATAAAAAGTTGAAAATATTTATTTTGATTTTGTGTGAAATTTAAAAGAGCAAACATGTAATTTATCATTTACGGAGTATTATTTATTATAAATTATTTAATTAAGAATATTTTAACTAAATTAATATTTATTGTATCTTTTAATGATTCAACGACAATATTTTACCTAGTAATATATCTTATACCTAGTAGTATTACTGATTCTTCACCATTATTTTTGGAATTTTGTTTCCCCATTAACACTTTAAAACTTGAAGAAGATCGGAAATTAGTTACGATTTGAAGATTATTCTCAAATTTCGGTATGTACGTGTTTATTCTCGTAATTTTTCTTTTTGGTAATCGTATTTAGTTTGTTGAGATTATTTTTCTGTAAATGCATACTATTCTTATTTCAGTAATCAATTTTATGGTGAACCTGCTTAAATTCATAGGCAGTAGTACGAAGTAGTAAATTTTTTAGGGTTTTTTTTAGGAAATTTATTAGATGGTTGTTTACAACTTTTGCATATCCAAAGTGAAATGATCATTTATCATGTAGACAATTTAAGAGAGATTGATGGGGACGATAACCTATCCGACTCCAAAGAAGAAGCTGTAGCTGAAGATGATCGACTTAGACATTTTAGAAGAAAAAAAAAATGAAAATTCCATTATTGAGACAGTGGAAGCACCCAGGAATGACATCAGATTTGGCACATTGAAAGCTCTAGAGGAACATCTTTACAAGTATGCCAAGCAATCTGCGTTTTCCGTTCGAATATGAAACGTGAAGCCACCAAAGAAAACAAATAAACCACCGCAGCATATTGTGTGGTTTTGTCACAAGGGTGGAGCACAAGCGAGTAGGTCTCAAAACAAAATAATGAAACCTAGACCATCTCAGATGACTGGCTGTGGAGTTAAATTTAACGCTAAGGATGACGAAAGTGAGTGAATATTTTCAAGTGTATGTTTGGAGCATAATCATATAATTAACCCTAATGATGTGAGATATTTGCGAGCTTATAGAAAAGTTCCAAAAGAAGTTGAGAGAAGAATGATGATAAACGATGAGGCATACATAAAACCTTCACGAACCTATTTGGCCGACGCTGCAGTGAAAGTCATGGTTTTCAAAATCTTTCATATCTAGAGAGGGATGTGAGAAACTTGTTACAAAAGAAGACACAAGAAAAATTAATTGGGCCAGATTGGATAGCCATGTATAATTATTTTGTTAAGTCCATGAAGGAGTTAAGCAACTTTTTTTCGTCATGGATTTGGAAAGTGATGGTTGTATTTCTAATGTGATGTAGGTGGAGTAGAGCTGCATATAATTCGATACGACCTACTTGAAAAATCACTACGAGATGCCATTTGCTCCATTTATAGGCGTAAACTATCATGGGTTAACTACACTTCTCGGTTGTGCACTATTATTCAGAGAGGACACTGATACTTTTAGGTGGCTGTTCAAGACATGGGTAGATTGCATGGGTGGTGTATATTGTCACTAATCAGAGTATTCCTATAACTAAAGCAACTGAGCTGGAAATGTCGACTACTAAGCACAAGTAGTGCCTTTGGCATATTATGGAAAAACAAAACAAAAAGTTCAAAAAATTTAAAAGATTCCCAAAAGATAAAAAGGCAGCTATGTTGACAAATTATGTTTATGATTCATTGAGTACAGAGGAGTTTGAAATGAGTTGGAAAGGTTTTGTTGAACTCTATGGATTACAAAAGAATGCTTGACTATATACTTTGTACAAAGACAGACGATGACGTTGGGTGCCTACTCTTTTAAATGATTGCTTTTGGGCAGGTATGTCAACTACACAACGAAATGAAAGCATAATTTTTTTTAAGAATTATGTTAATAGTAAGACATCATTGAAAGGGTTTGTACTTAAATATGATCTTGCTCTTGGTGCAAAATGTGACAAGGAGAGAATATCAGATCATCAGTCAAGAAACACAAGGTACAAGATTGTTACTAAATTTGCTGCTAAGAGTTTTTTTTTCAACTGATCTACACGCATTACGCTTTTCAGAAGGTGATGGATGAGGTGCGTGGTTGTATGTATACCCGCAGAAAAGAAGAGGATTATATTGAGTTTAAGGTGGGAGACACTCGTGAATTTGGTGATTTGCCTATAGAGAAAAGGGTAGATTACATGGTGGCGTATGATAAGGGGTTAAGAAATGTCTACTGTAGTTGCAAGCTTTTTGAAACTCGAGGGATTATGTGTCGACATTCTTTGAAAATTCTTTATGATGAAGGTGTTCAAAAAATTCCAGACTCATATATATTGTTAAACGGTGGAGGAAGGACATTGATAGACCGACCATACATGCAAGTTAAAGTTTCTTATTACGAATATGATCCTGTAAAAATTGAGAGTGTGATGAGGTATCAAAAAAAGCAAGAAGAGTTTGAAAAGATTGCTATCAATTCAATGAATTCTCATAAGGAATTTGATATTGTAATGGCTGGGATTACAACTATTACCCAAAATCTTATGGTTAGTTAGTATACGTGTTTCCTCTCATCCATTCAATTCTTTACACTTACCATAGATGGACAATCCAATCAATTCTTTACATTCCTCTTTTGGCAAAGACTTCACCTTATAATCCTTATATCCTTCATCTATTTACACAAAATGCCACTATTTTTTCTTTACTTTAAGTTTTGTGGACCCATAACATCATTTGGTTTACCAATAATACCCTTACTTACCACTTTTCTTAAAAGTTGTCAAAAAGTGTACGTAAAGGATTGAATGGATGGGAGAGAGTAGTAGTGTTTATATAGGGTGAGGTATTTCAATCCTAATTATCCTATTTATTTGCAAACTACCTTATCATTTTGGCTATATTCATGCTTTATATAACAACTTAGAGGATCTTATCTCTTTTTTTGGAGCAAAATGAGAGTAACTTGGCGCCATAATCATCCGAAATGCTCCGACAAATATTACGACTATAAGTGTTTAAACTGTCAAATTTCTACCCGACTTGTAAATCCGACCAGGTTATTTTAGGACAGGAATATTTGACCTGTGACTCGTTTGCCCCGAACACAAAATGAGCCGTTAATTTAGAATTAAAACCCGACTCGAACAGGTCGACCTTTTGAATTGATTATTTGTCGTCGATTTTTTATGGTCAATTTATAGGACCTCAATTTGATTGTGTGACAAATTAATTTAAATTTTTTAATTATTAGACGGTCAGTCCGACTTCGTATATATGTAGTTTTATTACTCCGTAATTATAAATTCTAAATTATTGGATACTTTGATATTTTTTATTCTTATACTACAATTATTACATTCTAATATATTTATCGTCAATTTTTGGGCACTTGTATGAGACGGTTTCCACGAGCTCAGAATAAGTTTATCGTGAGACCTTTCACATAGAAACTAGTTAGTTTTATTATTATTTTATTCTTATTAGTAGTTCTCACGATAAGTTATCGTGAGACTGTCTCATGAGAGAATAACTGATTTGTGGAACCTCAATTTCATTGTGTGACAAATTAATTTAAATTTTTTAATTATTTGAAAATGTCTAGTTCAAACACGTGGTTATAAATGAAGGTCGTTCTCACATTAATCGTATTGTCTAGGTGAAAACTGAAAATACCATGGTAGGTAACAACTAACGTAAGTAAATTGTTTGGACAAAATAATCAATTGAATTCATTCTTAACATACGAAGAGGCCAGGTGTGTAATCATAAGAGCTATGATCTAAGCTAGCTCGTAGAGTTACAAAATCGATTTGGTCATAGCCCGACCAAGCTCGGTCAATGATCTCAGGAGATGGTCAAATTTAAGACAATCTGTAGACACCCGCATTTTGACTGCCAGGTGTCTATGGTAGTTTCCCAAAAAACACCCGATGATGATCGGACGCTAACGTGCTTCTATGCGCTCGGATACGGGCTCAAATCCATTAATCGCTGGCTAACACACTTACAAAGCACAAATCTCACAAAATCAACCTCGAATCCAGGTCCAGTGGGCCGTTTCCAATCAAACAAGATTAATTTGGGCCAAAACCGACACCGGAAATAAAACCGACTTTTTTACGATTGGGTCAACCCTAGTCAAAGTCGTCTCCGGGACGTGCAAAACAACCATTCACGACATCAAAAGTCCAACTCAAGAAGCAAAACCAACAGTCCACCTTCAGACGGGCCATCAGGTCAAGTCCGTCAAGGCAAAACCCTAGACACCAAAGTGCATGGCCATGCCTATTTATACCCCCCATGCAACACCACTTGACACAACTTTTTCACAACCTCAAGAACCCTAATACACATCTCTACACAATCCTAATCAATATCAAATCAAACCCTAATCAATATCAAACTCTCAACACATCAAGACTCAAACCCTAAGCAATTCTACACTAGCAAACCCTAAACCTAATTTTAGGAATCAATCCCGAGCCACCATAACTTAACCTCCATAAAACCTCGAAGACTCTTGTGTAAAGCCACGGTGACGAGTCCGTTCCGAGACAAGAACATGTAGGTTGAGGATGTCAAAACCCCTTTCTCTCCTTCCTCTCTTCCTCTCGTCATCTTCATCTTTTTCGCGTTTTTTTTGTTTTATTTTGTTCCTTGCATTATAATATCGATAATAACTAATACAAAACACTAAAATACTTATCGATTTGTGTCGAATAAGAGGGGTATCGGAATAAGGAAACACCAATATACAAGTGTACTGCACACAACGTTGACGGTCGTTTGTTCCAATACCCCGATTATTTGATTATTGAGATAAGTTAACTTAAACAATATTTTTTTTTTCGTTTTTATCATTGTTCGAGTCATATATTTACATTAATTTCAAAAACAAGCATTATATTTAATAAGGGTCGAAACCCGTTGACGCGGATCTGACATCCTAATCCTTAGGGATTTATTTCGATGTCGGAAAAGCCGAGGGAATCAAGTTTTCATTCAAGCAAAGTGTCGATACGTTAGATCCGATGCCAATTCCGTAATTGGATGTCGAGTCTAATAATCTAATCAAACAATTTAGCCAATTCAATTTTTCGTTGATGCTAACGTAGATGTTATTTAATTCATTCGAATCATGACACTACAAACGCGGAGGAATATCTATATCGTCTTGGTTATTTTAAACGATTCAAATCTCTTTTTTACCCCACTTTTTCTCATTTAATTAATATAATATTTCTCTCTCTTACTTTTTCATTCTCCCTTCCATACTTTACCAATATAATACTTCTTCCTTATTTTCTTCCCCAAAAAAGAAAGAGAAAGAAAATAGATAATCGGAAGGAGTATATAATCGGCTAGTTTATGAGGTTTAATTTTGTCATTTTAGGAAAGTAGTACTCCGTATGAATCAAGAACGGTAACGAGTACGGAGTACAAGTGGGTTTTTTTTGTTGTTTTTTTGGATAATTATTTTTATTGAGAATAACATGCTAATAAAAAATCATGTTGAAAATATACACTCAAAGAGTCGAACGTGTGACCTTTATATTAAATTCAACTAATCTTACCACCCGTGAAATCCACAGATCAGCAATATCAAATTGTGATACTGTTAAAGTTAATTGTTTGTGCCCTTAGATTTAGAAAAAAAAAATGACTTGTGGATACTTAGTTAAAAATCAATTAGATCTAAGTCAAATTAAAATATCAATAATCTAAGCCATTATTGTCATTTTGTATTTATATCCATTCATGTCATATATTTTCACTTTTTGGCTCATACACAATTCCACTAAATCTCTTTCAAACTAACGATCACATATTCACATCATACTATACTATTGTATTTTTTTTAAACTTCAAATAGCATTTGTATTTTTTTTTGTAAGAAGGTTATCCCATCAATTGTAGGATGGCGATAGAGCGCCACCCGGTGGCATCGAAATTCGACGCCACCTTAATTAAAAAATAAGAAAAAAAAAATTACAAAAAATGAATTTTTATTTTTTGCGCCAAAGACTTGAAGGTAATTATGTAAATGTTATATTTAATCAATTAAGGAATTTTTTTTTGAAGCAATTAAGGAATTTTTTTAATTAAACTAAAATTCAACTTTTAAAATTTACACAATATAATCTTCAACGAAAGCAAAATTCAATACTCAGTACGATTCTTGGACAAGTAAATACGATTTAGAACCCAAAATCATTGTCCGCAATCTATCTCAACCATTAAACATCACTCTACGAGATTATTTCTTATACAATAAAAATTACGGAATAATAATGAATATATATCTCAATTTTTATCTTAAATCAAACACCTCACCATTGAACATCATCCTACAAACACATGCAATTTTGTGTTACTATACAGAGCACACAAATTTCATTTTTTTTACTTGTAAGTTGTAACACAATTTTTATGGTACTAACATGCAACCGCAGCTCCTACAAATAATGACCAATTTGTTGGGAGGATCTAGCTTTTTGCTTTTTAAACAAACTAATTATAAAATTGAAATTTCTAACCTATTCTTTCATTTTCAATTGATTTTAAATTTAAATTTTAAAGGTATAATAAAAATAATTAATTAAATTACGCTAATACCATTGGTGGCGCACAAACTGAACGCCACCGGGTGGTACTATATCATTTTTCTTTGGAAAATGATGGTACGCCACTGTGTGGTGGCGCCAAGGTGTCATTGGAATAAATTAATAAAAAAATAAAAAATAAAAAGTTGAAAATATTTATTTTGATTTTGTGTGAAATTTAAAAGAGAAAACATGTAATTTATCATTTACGGAGTATTATTTATTATAAATTATTTAATTAAGAATATTTTAACTAAATTAATATTTATTGTATCTTTTAATGATTCAACGACAATATTTTACCTAGTAATATATCTTATACCTAGTAGTATTACTGATTCTTCACCATTATTTTTGGAATTTTGTTTCCCCATTAACACTTTAAAACTTGAAGAAGATCGGAAATTAGTTACGATTTGAAGATTATTCTCAAATTTCGGTATGTACGTGTTTATTCTCGTAATTTTTCTTTTTGGTAATCGTATTTAGTTTGTTGAGATTATTTTTCTGTAAATGCATACTATTCTTATTTCAGTAATCAATTTTATGGTGAACCTGCTTAAATTCATAGGCAGTAGTACGAAGTAGTAAATTTTTTAGGGTTTTTTTTAGGAAATTTATTAGATGGTTGTTTACAACTTTTGCATATCCAAAGTGAAATGATCATTTATCATGTAGACAATTTAAGAGAGATTGATGGGGACGATAACCTATCCGACTCCAAAGAAGAAGCTGTAGCTGAAGATGATCGACTTAGACATTTTAGAAGAAAAAAAAAATGAAAATTCCATTATTGAGACAGTGGAAGCACCCAGGAATGACATCAGATTTGGCACATTGAAAGCTCTAGAGGAACATCTTTACAAGTATGCCAAGCAATCTGCGTTTTCCGTTCGAATATGAAACGTGAAGCCACCAAAGAAAACAAATAAACCACCGCAGCATATTGTGTGGTTTTGTCACAAGGGTGGAGCACAAGCGAGTAGGTCTCAAAACAAAATGAAACCTAGACCATCTCAGATGACTAGCTGTGGAGTTAAATTTAACGCTAAGGATGACGAAAGTGAGTGAATATTTTCAAGTGTATGTTTGGAGCATAATCATATAATTAACCCTAATGATGTGAGATATTTGCGAGCTTATAGAAAAGTTCCAAAAGAAGTTGAGAGAAGAATGATGATAAACGATGAGGCATACATAAAACCTTCACGAACCTATTTGGCCGACGCTGCAGTGAAAGTCATGGTTTTCAAAATCTTTCATATCTAGAGAGGGATGTGAGAAACTTGTTACAAAAGAAGAGACAAGAAAAATTAATTGGGCCAGATTGGATAGCCATGTATAATTATTTTGTTAAGTCCATGAAGGAGTTAAGCAACTTTTTTTCGTCATGGATTTGGAAAGTGATGGTTGTATTTCTAATGTGATGTAGGTGGAGTAGAGCTGCATATAATTCGATACGACCTACTTGAAAAATCACAACGAGATGCCATTTGCTCCATTTATAGGCGTAAACTATCATGGGTTAACTACACTTCTCGGTTGTGCACTATTATTCAGAGAGGACACTGATACTTTTAGGTGGCTGTTCAAGACATGGGTAGATTGCATGGGTGGTGTATATTGTCACTAATCAGAGTATTCCTATAACTAAAGCAACTGAGCTGGAAATGTCGACTACTAAGCACAAGTAGTGCCTTTGGCATATTATGGAAAAACAAAACAAAAAGTTCAAAAAATTTAAAAGATTCCCAAAAGATAAAAAGGCAGCTATGTTGACAAATTGTGTTTATGATTCATTGAGTACAGAGGAGTTTGAAATGAGTTGGAAAGGTTTTGTTGAACTCTATGGATTACAAAAGAATGCTTGACTATATACTTTGTACAAAGACAGACGATGACGTTGGGTGCCTACTCTTTTAAATGATTGCTTTTGGGCAGGTATGTCAACTACACAACGAAATGAAAGCATAATTTTTTTTAAGAATTATGTTAATAGTAAGACATCATTGAAAGGGTTTGTACTTAAATATGATCTTGCTCTTGGTGCAAAATGTGACAAGGAGAGAATATCAGATCATCAGTCAAGAAACACAAGGTACAAGATTGTTACTAAATTTGCTGCTAAGAGTTTTTTTTTCAACTGATCTACACGCATTACGCTTTTCAGAAGGTGATGGATGAGGTGCGTGGTTGTATGTATACCCGCAGAAAAGAAGAGGATTATATTGAGTTTAAGGTGGGAGACACTCGTGAATTTGGTGATTTGCCTATAGAGAAAAGGGTAGATTACATGGTGGCGTATGATAAGGGGTTAAGAAATGTCTACTGTAGTTGCAAGCTTTTTGAAACTCGAGGGATTATGTGTCGACATTCTTTGAAAATTCTTTATGATGAAGGTGTTCAAAAAATTCCAGACTCATATATATTGTTAAACGGTGGAGGAAGGACATTGATAGACCGACCATACATGCAAGTTAAAGTTTCTTATTACGAATATGATCCTGTAAAAATTGAGAGTGTGATGAGGTATCAAAAAAAGCAAGAAGAGTTTGAAAAGATTGCTATCAATTCAATGAATTCTCATAAGGAATTTGATATTGTAATGGCTGGGATTACAACTATTACCCAAAATCTTATGGTTAGTTAGTATACGTGTTTCCTCTCATCCATTCAATTCTTTACACTTACCATAGATGGACAATCCAATCAATTCTTTACATTCCTCTTTTGGCAAAGACTTCACCTTATAATCCTTATATCCTTCATCTATTTACACAAAATGCCACTATTTTTTCTTTACTTTAAGTTTTGTGGACCCATAACATCATTTGGTTTACCAATAATACCCTTACTTACCACTTTTCTTAAAAGTTGTCAAAAAGTGTACGTAAAGGATTGAATGGATGGGAGAGAGTAGTAGTGTTTATATAGGGTGAGGTATTTCAATCCTAATTATCCTATTTATTTGCAAACTACCTTATCATTTTGGCTATATTCATGCTTTATATAACAACTTAGAGGATCTTATCTCTTTTTTTGGAGCAAAATGAGAGTAACTTGGCGCCATAATCATCCGAAATGCTCCGACAAATATTACGACTATAAGTGTTTAAACTGTCAAATTTCTACCCGACTTGTAAATCCGACCAGGTTATTTTAGGACAGGAATATTTGACCTGTGACTCGTTTGCCCCGAACACAAAATGAGCCGTTAATTTAGAATTAAAACCCGACTCGAACAGGTCGACCTTTTGAATTGATTATTTGTCGTCGATTTTTTATGGTCAATTTATAGGACCTCAATTTGATTGTGTGACAAATTAATTTAAATTTTTTAATTATTAGACGGTCAGTCCGACTTCGTATATATGTAGTTTTATTACTCCGTAATTATAAATTCTAAATTATTGGATACTTTGATATTTTTTATTCTTATACTACAATTATTACATTCTAATATATTTATCGTCAATTTTTGGGCACTTGTATGAGACGGTTTCCACGAGCTCAGAATAAGTTTATCGTGAGACCTTTCACATAGAAACTAGTTAGTTTTATTATTATTTTATTCTTATTAGTAGTTCTCACGATAAGTTATCGTGAGACTGTCTCATGGGAGAATAACTGATTTGTGGAACCTCAATTTCATTGTGTGACAAATTAATTTAAATTTTTTAATTATTTGAAAATGTCTAGTTCAAACACGTGGTTATAAATGAAGGTCGTTCTCACATTAATCGTATTGTCTAGGTGAAAACTGAAAATACCATGGTAGGTAACAACTAACGTAAGTAAATTGTTTGGACAAAATAATCAATTGAATTCATTCTTAACATACGAAGAGGCCAGGTGTGTAATCATAAGAGCTATGATCTAAGCTAGCTCGTAGAGTTAGAAAATCGATTTGGTCATAGCCCGACGAAGCTCGGTCAATGATCTCAGGAGATGGTCAAATTTAAGACAATCTGTAGACACCCGCATTTTGACTGCCAGGTGTCTATGGTAGTTTCCCAAAAAACACCCGATGATGATCGGACGCTAACGTGCTTCTATGCGCTCGGATACGGGCTCAAATCCATTAATCGCTGGCTAACACACTTACAAAGCACAAATCTCACAAAATCAACCTCGAATCCAGGTCCAGTGGGCCGTTTCCAATCAAACAAGATTAATTTGGGCCAAAATCGACACCAGAAATAAAACCGACTTTTTTACGATTGGGTCAACCCTAGTCAAAGTCGTCTCCGGGACGTGCAAAACAACCATTCACGACATCAAAAGTCCAACTCAAGAAGCAAAACCAACAGTCCACCTTCAGACGGGCCATCAGGTCAAGTCCGTCAAGGCAAAACCCTAGACACCAAAGTGCATGGCCATGCCTATTTATACCCCCCATGCAACACCACTTGACACAACTTTTTCACAACCTCAAGAACCCTAATACACATCTCTACACAATCCTAATCAATATCAAATCAAACCCTAATCAATATCAAACTCTCAACACATCAAGACTCAAACCCTAAGCAATTCTACACTAGCAAACCCTAAACCTAATTTTAGGAATCAATCCCGAGCCACCATAACTTAACCTCCATAAAACCTCGAAGACTCTTGTGTAAAGCCACGGTGACGAGTCCGTTCCGAGACAAGAACATGTAGGTTGAGGATGTCAAAACCCCTTTCTCTCCTTCCTCTCTTCCTCTCGTCATCTTCATCTTTTTCACGTTTTTTTTGTTTTATTTTGTTCCTTGCATTATAATATCGATAATAACTAATACAAAACACTAAAATACTTATCGATTTGTGTCGAATAAGAGGGGTATCGGAATAAGGAAACACCAATATACAAGTGTACTGCACACAACGTTGACGGTCGTTTGTTCCAATACCCCGATTATTTGATTATTGAGATAAGTTAACTTAAACAATATTTTTTTTTTCGTTTTTATCATTGTTCGAGTCATATATTTACATTAATTTCAAAAACAAGCATTATATTTAATAAGGGTCGAAACCCGTTGACGCGGATCTGACATCCTAATCCTTAGGGATTTATTTCGATGTCGGAAAAGCCGAGGGAATCAAGTTTTCATTCAAGCAAAGTGTCGATACGTTAGATCCGATGCCAATTCCGTAATTGGATGTCGAGTCTAATAATCTAATCAAACAATTTAGCCAATTCAATTTTTCGTTGATGCTAACGTAGATGTTATTTAATTCATTCGAATCATGACACTACAAACGCGGAGGAATATCTATATCGTCTTGGTTATTTTAAACGATTCAAATCTCTTTTTTACCCCACTTTTTCTCATTTAATTAATATAATATTTCTCTCTTACTTTTTCATTCTCCCTTCCATACTTTACCAATATAATACTTCTTCCTTATTTTCTTCCCCAAAAAAGAAAGAGAAAGAAAATAGATAATCGGAAGGAGTATATAATCGGCTAGTTTATGAGATTTAATTTTGTCATTTTAGGAAAGTAGTACTCCGTATGAATCAAGAACGGTAACGAGTACGGAGTACAAGTGGGTTTTTTTTGTTGTTTTTTTGGATAATTATTTTTATTGAGAATAACATGCTAATAAAAAATCATGTTGAAAATATACACTCAAAGAGTCGAACGTGTGACCTTTATATTAAATTCAACTAATCTTACCACCCGTGAAATCCACAGATCAGCAATATCAAATTGTGATACTGTTAAAGTTAATTGTTTGTGCCCTTAGATTTAGAAAAAAAAATGACTTGTGGATACTTAGTTAAAAATCAATTAGATCTAAGTCAAATTAAAATATCAATAATCTAAGCCATTATTGTCATTTTGTATTTATATCCATTCATGTCATATATTTTCACTTTTTGGCTCATACACAATTCCACTAAATCTCTTTCAAACTAACGATCACATATTCACATCATACTATACTATTGTATTTTTTTGAAACTTCAAATAGCATTTGTATTTTTTTTTGTAAGAAGGTTATCCCATCAATTGTAGGATGGCGATAGAGCGCCACCCGGTGGCATCGAAATTCGACGCCACCTTAATTAAAAAATAAGAAAAAAAAAATTACAAAAAATGAATTTTTATTTTTTGCGCCAAAGACTTGAAGGTAATTATGTAAATGTTATATTTAATCAATTAAGGAATTTTTTTTGAAGCAATTAAGGAATTTTTTTAATTAAACTAAAATTCAACTTTTAAAATTTACACAATATAATCTTCAACGAAAGCAAAATTCAATACTCAGTACGATTCTTGGACAAGTAAATACGATTTAGAACCCAAAATCATTGTCCGCAATCTATCTCAACCATTAAACATCACTCTACGAGATTATTTCTTATACAATAAAAATTACGGAATAATAATGAATATATATCTCAATTTTTATCTTAAATCAAACACCTCACCATTGAACATCATCCTACAAACACATGCAATTTTGTGTTACTATACAGAGCACACAAATTTCATTTTTTTTACTTGTAAGTTGTAACACAATTTTTATGGTACTAACATGCAACCGCAGCTCCTACAAATAATGACCAATTTGTTGGGAGAATCTAGCTTTTTGCTTTTTAAACAAACTAATTATAAAATTGAAATTTCTAACCTATTCTTTCATTTTCAATTGATTTTAAATTTAAATTTTAAAGGTATAATAAAAATAATTAATTAAATTACGCTAATACCATTGGTGGCGCACAAACTGAACGCCACCGGGTGGTACTATATCATTTTTCTTTGGAAAATGATGGTACGCCACTGTGTGGTGGCGCCAAGGTGTCATTGGAATAAATTAATAAAAAAATAAAAAATAAAAAGTTGAAAATATTTATTTTGATTTTGTGTGAAATTTAAAAGAGCAAACATGTAATTTATCATTTACGGAGTATTATTTATTATAAATTATTTAATTAAGAATATTTTAACTAAATTAATATTTATTGTATCTTTTAATGATTCAACGACAATATTTTACCTAGTAATATATCTTATACCTAGTAGTATTACTGATTCTTCACCATTATTTTTGGAATTTTGTTTCCCCATTAACACTTTAAAACTTGAAGAAGATCGGAAATTAGTTACGATTTGAAGATTATTCTCAAATTTCGGTATGTACGTGTTTATTCTCGTAATTTTTCTTTTTGGTAATCGTATTTAGTTTGTTGAGATTATTTTTATGTAAATGCATACTATTCTTATTTCAGTAATCAATTTTATGGTGAACCTGCTTAAATTCATAGGCAGTAGTACGAAGTAGTAAATTTTTTAGGGTTTTTTTTAGGAAATTTATTAGATGGTTGTTTACAACTTTTGCATATCCAAAGTGAAATGATCATTTATCATGTAGACAATTTAAGAGAGATTGATGGGGACGATAACCTATCCGACTCCAAAGAAGAAGCTGTAGCTGAAGATGATCGACTTAGACATTTTAGAAGAAAAAAAAAATGAAAATTCCATTATTGAGACAGTGGAAGCACCCAGGAATGACATCAGATTTGGCACATTGAAAGCTCTAGAGGAACATCTTTACAAGTATGCCAAGCAATCTGCGTTTTCCGTTCGAATATGAAACGTGAAGCCACCAAAGAAAACAAATAAACCACCGCAGCATATTGTGTGGTTTTGTCACAAGGGTGGAGCACAAGCAAGTAGGTCTCAAAACAAAATGAAACCTAGACCATCTCAGATGACTGGCTGTGGAGTTAAATTTAACGCTAAGGATGACGAAAGTGAGTGAACATTTTCAAGTGTATGTTTGGAGCATAATCATATAATTAACCCTAATGATGTGAGATATTTGCGAGCTTATAGAAAAGTTCCAAAAGAAGTTGAGAGAAGAATGATGATAAACGATGAGGCATACATAAAACCTTCACGAACCTATTTGGCCGACGCTGCAGTGAAAGTCATGGTTTTCAAAATCTTTCATATCTAGAGAGGGATGTGAGAAACTTGTTACAAAAGAAGAGACAAGAAAAATTAATTGGGCCAGATTGGATAGCCATGTATAATTATTTTGTTAAGTCCATGAAGGAGTTAAGCAACTTTTTTTCGTCATGGATTTGGAAAGTGATGGTTGTATTTCTAATGTGATGTAGGTGGAGTAGAGCTGCATATAATTCGATACGACCTACTTGAAAAATCACAACGAGATGCCATTTGCTCCATTTATAGGCGTAAACTATCATGGGTTAACTACACTTCTCGGTTGTGCACTATTATTCAGAGAGGACACTGATACTTTTAGGTGGCTGTTCAAGACATGGGTAGATTGCATGGGTGGTGTATATTGTCACTAATCAGAGTATTCCTATAACTAAAGCAACTGAGCTGGAAATGTCGACTACTAAGCACAAGTAGTGCCTTTGACATATTATGGAAAAACAAAACAAAAAGTTCAAAAAATTTAAAAGATTCCCAAAAGATAAAAAGGCAGCTATGTTGACAAATTGTGTTTATGATTCATTGAGTACAGAGGAGTTTGAAATGAGTTGGAAAGGTTTTGTTGAACTCTATGGATTACAAAAGAATGCTTGACTATATACTTTGTACAAAGACAGACGATGACGTTGGGTGCCTACTCTTTTAAATGATTGCTTTTGGGCAGGTATGTCAACTACACAACGAAATGAAAGCGTAATTTTTTTTAAGAATTATGTTAATAGTAAGACATCATTGAAAGGGTTTGTACTTAAATATGATCTTGCTCTTGGTGCAAAATGTGACAAGGAGAGAATATCAGATCATCAGTCAAGAAACACAAGGTACAAGATTGTTACTAAATTTGCTGCTAAGAGTTTTTTTTTCAACTGATCTACACGCATTACGCTTTTCAGAAGGTGATGGATGAGGTGCGTGGTTGTATGTATACCCGCAGAAAAGAAGAGGATTATATTGAGTTTAAGGTGGGAGACACTCGTGAATTTGGTGATTTGCCTATAGAGAAAAGGGTAGATTACATGGTGGCGTATGATAAGGGGTTAAGAAATGTCTACTGTAGTTGCAAGCTTTTTGAAACTCGAGGGATTATGTGTCGACATTCTTTGAAAATTCTTTATGATGAAGGTGTTCAAAAAATTCCAGACTCATATATATTGTTAAACGGTGGAGGAAGGACATTGATAGACCGACCATACATGCAAGTTAAAGTTTCTTATTACGAATATGATCCTGTAAAAATTGAGAGTGTGATGAGGTATCAAAAAAAGCAAGAAGAGTTTGAAAAGATTGCTATCAATTCAATGAATTCTCATAAGGAATTTGATATTGTAATGGCTGGGATTACAACTATTACCCAAAATCTTATGGTTAGTTAGTATACGTGTTTCCTCTCATCCATTCAATTCTTTACACTTACCATAGATGGACAATCCAATCAATTCTTTACATTCCTCTTTTGGCAAAGACTTCACCTTATAATCCTTATATCCTTCATCTATTTACACAAAATGCCACTATTTTTTCTTTACTTTAAGTTTTGTGGACCCATAACATCATTTGGTTTACCAATAATACCCTTACTTACCACTTTTCTTAAAAGTTGTCAAAAAGTGTACGTAAAGGATTGAATGGATGGGAGAGAGTAGTAGTGTTTATATAGGGTGAGGTATTTCAATCCTAATTATCCTATTTATTTGCAAACTACCTTATCATTTTGGCTATATTCATGCTTTATATAACAACTTAGAGGATCTTATCTCTTTTTTTGGAGCAAAATGAGAGTAACTTGGCGCCATAATCATCCGAAATGCTCCGACAAATATTACGACTATAAGTGTTTAAACTGTCAAATTTCTACCCGACTTGTATATCCGACCAGGTTATTTTAGGACAGGAATATTTGACCTGTGACTCGTTTGCCCCGAACACAAAATGAGCCGTTAATTTAGAATTAAAACCCGACTCGAACAGGTCGACCTTTTGAATTGATTATTTGTCGTCGATTTTTTATGGTCAATTTATAGGACCTCAATTTGATTGTGTGACAAATTAATTTAAATTTTTTAATTATTAGACGGTCAGTCCGACTTCGTATATATGTAGTTTTAGTACTCCGTAATTATAAATTCTAAATTATTGGATACTTTGATATTTTTTATTCTTATACTACAATTATTACATTCTAATATATTTATCGTCAATTTTTGGGCACTTGTATGAGACGGTTTCCACGAGCTCAGAATAAGTTTATCGTGAGACCTTTCACATAGAAACTAGTTAGTTTTATTATTATTTTATTCTTATTAGTAGTTCTCACGATAAGTTATCGTGAAACTGTCTCATGGGAGAATAACTGATTTGTGGAACCTCAATTTCATTGTGTGACAAATTAATTTAAATTTTTTAATTATTTGAAAATGTCTAGTTCAAACACGTGGTTATAAATGAAGGTCGTTCTCACATTAATCGTATTGTCTAGGTGAAAACTGAAAATACCATGGTAGGTAACAACTAACGTAAGTAAATTGTTTGGACAAAATAATCAATTGAATTCATTCTTAACATACGAAGAGGCCAGGTGTGTAATCATAAGAGCTATGATCTAAGCTAGCTCGTAGAGTTACAAAATCGATTTGGTCATAGCCCGACTAAGCTCGGTCAATGATCTCAGGAGATGGTCAAATTTAAGACAATCTGTAGACACCCGCATTTTGACTGCCAGGTGTCTATGGTAGTTTCCCAAAAAACACCCGATGATGTTCGGACGCTAACGTGCTTCTATGCGCTCGGATACGGGCTCAAATCCATTAATCGTTGGCTAACACACTTACAGAGCACAAATCTCACAAAATTAACCTCGAATCCAGGTCCAGTGGGCCGTTTCCAATCAAACAAGATTAATTTGGGCCAAAACCGACACCGGAAATAAAACCGACTTTTTTACGATTGGGTCAACCCTAGTCAAAGTCGTCTCCGGGACGTGCAAAACAACCATTCACGACATCAAAAGTCCAACTCAAGAAGCAAAACCAACAGTCCACCTTCAGACGGGCCATCAGGTCAAGTCCGTCAAAGCAAAACCCTAGACACCAAAGTGCATGGCCATGCCTATTTATACCCCCCATGCAACACCACTTGACACAACTTTTTCACAACCTCAAGAACCCTAATACACATCTCTACACAATCCTAATCAATATCAAATCAAACCCTAATCAATATCAAACTCTCAACACATCAAGACTCAAACCCTAAGCAATTCTACACTAGCAAACCCTAAACCTAATTTTAGGAATCAATCCCGAGCCACCATAACTTAACCTCCATAAAACCTCGAAGACTCTTGTGTAAAGCCACGGTGACGAGTCCGTTCCGAGACAAGAACATGTAGGTTGAGGGTGTCAAAACCCCTTTCTCTCCTTCCTCTCGTCATCTTCATCCTTTTCGCGTTTTTTTTGTTTTATTTTGTTCCTTGCATTATAATATCGATAATAACTAATACAAAACACTAAAATACTTATCGATTTGTGTCGAATAAGAGGGGTATCGGAATAAGGAAACACGAATATACAAGTGTACTGCACACAACGTTGACGGTCGTTTGTTCCAATACCCCGATTATTTGATTATTGAGATAAGTTAACTTAAACAATATTTTTTTTTTCGTTTTCATCATTGTTCGAGTCATATATTTACATTAATTTCAAAAACAAGCATTATATTTAATAAGGGTCGAAACCCGTTGACGCGGATCTGACATCCTAATCCTTAGGGATTTATTTCGATGTCGGAAAAGCCGAGGGAATCAAGTTTTCATTCAAGCAAAGTGTCGATACGTTAGATCCGATGCCAATTCCGTAATTGGATGTCGAGTCTAATAATCTAATCAAACAATTTAGCCAATTCAATTTTTCGTTGATGCTAACGTAGATGTTATTTAATTCATTCGAATCATGACACTACAAACGCGGAGGAATATCTATATCGTCTTGGTTATTTTAAACGATTCAAATCTCTTGATTTTTTTTCACTCTAAGTATTCCATATCGATTCCATAATCGAATATGGGATATGACGAGCATCAAAATTAAAATCGAGTATAAATTATTCCAAGTATTTAATACCAATTTCATAATCGAGTATTGAATACGACGAATATCAAAAATATTAAGTCGAGTGCAAATTACGCAATATTTGTAAGCGATTTAATAAAATCATCAATTTTCCAAAGAAAACAATTTCGCTCTTTTTTATTATTATTCTTCGAACATCATTTTTTTTAGACAAAACATTTTTTTTAGATCTCGATATATTTTTTTCCTTGACCTCGGTCAACACGTGTTAATCCATCACGTGACCTACTATTCTTTTCCAAACCATGCATCATACTACATTATTCGCAAACTGTTATTATCGTTATACCGTTACTAACAAGTTTGTTATTTTCTTGTCAATTTATTTTTGTTTATTTTATTTTACTAAAATGAACCCACATGCTAAAATTCCACTTTGACGTAGAATTAATCGCATTAAATTGACTTAGAAACCCTTTTCAATTCCATTCACATGTTTAGGGAAAATAATCTTTGCATATCATTTTCCCGCTCAACTAACGCGCGTATTGGAAAGTCATTCAAATTCTTAGTAGAGGCCGCTAATGTGCGGGCGGGGTTGGGTGTCCTTCGTGGGCTTCCCAACACGTACCCTCACCCCTTATTCAGAACCTCGGTTTCCGGATGCCCGAAACCGTTGGCGCACGAGAGTCATTCAATACACAATATCCGATAACGTCGGTATTAGTATCAAATGCAAAGGGACGAGCCCAATAAACTCTGACATCGGAAATGGGCCGTATTTTGTATACGGACCACTACGACATAGAGTGGGCTCGAATGGTTCCGAATAACCACAAAATTCGGTGGCGACTCCACTTCGACCTAAATTTCAATTCGATCCGTTTTATATGGAGATTCATTCGCCTACCCTAACCCGCGCGTGGCCGCGTCGGGGTGGACCTATGTCATGTCCACAATTTGGCGACTCCGCTGGGGTTTAACTGATGCGTGACTTACCATCGGCATCCTCAGGGTGAGACTCGAATAGAAATCGTTTGACTAGTACAATACGCGTTTTAGTTTTACGATTCATGCATAACCCATATTTTCCCGGGCCGGTACTCGCGACCGACGTCCCACTATACCGTTGATGTACTCCAATATGGATATGTCAAAAGGTGTCCATAGTCGATTCGAGTGGGTTTCGCGGCATGTTCTAAGCTCAAGTCGACTTAGGAAGTCCGTCCCGATCAACGTCTAGACTATGTACACTGGTATAGACCCCTTATAGACCGACCGAGACTTAGTGTAGAGCATACATGGCGTCGTTATAATGCTTGTGTGACTACGTGCTACATGGTTTCCGAGTCGTTTTCAAAAACCGTCTTTTTTTTTTTCAAAAATTGCATCTTCTTCAAACTATTCAATTTCAAAACCCGGGACACATACCGAATTTAGGACTTATGATTTTACTCAAAATAGCCTATTTTCTAGACGGTACGCTGCCCAATTCAAAACTCAAAAATACTTTCGAACTTTCAAAACCGAGGCCCGGTGCACTTTCCGATTTTTTTCAAAAAATTGGGCCTCTCCACCGAGTTATCTCGGAATTTTCAATTCAATCAATTTTCAAAACCTTTCTCTTCTTAGGACTTCCCGTATTTAGCAGTGTCGGGTCATGTCATAAGTCGTCGAAGTCTTTAGCGTCGAAACTCCGTCGATCTTACATCACGAGTTTCTTCCCTATCCCAGTCCGCCTTATTAGACTAAGGCAAGGCCCACTTACGTAGGACATACTCCTACAAAGGAAGGTCCGTCTACACACTCGAGTCTAAAAGTCTGTGGATGTCTCACGTGGACCTTCCTTCGAACAGGACTCGGCCCACATAGCCGAATCCTAAGGAAGGCCCACCTTTCACGAGTCACCCGTCTAGGTGTCTTTTCCGAGTCAACCTTTTACAAGGCATAACCCTATAACAAAAGGTTCGTGGTCCTTACGTCTAAAGGGTCACTCGTCCCACACTCGAGTCTTAACAAAATTAACGATCCCACTTGGGGGCTATTCTCCGATGGAGTGATTAATCACAGTCACTCCGAGAATCGCGCCCTACACATTCGTCTTAGGAGGGTCTAACCCAAGTCAAACATGGTCGCCCCATTTTCAGACTCACCCTTTTGCAGCTCGAGTCTAATTTGCGGTCGTTACCTCGTCTAGGTCAACATTCAAGTATCCCGGTCCGAGAGTCCTAGTCATTTCCGTCACCTCGGGCCATGTCTAGTTTGACTCATCATGTACGCAAAACCGAGCTTAGGCGAGTTCTAACATCTGTCATTTCTTCCGATCAGGGACCCTATGAACGAGACACTACCAAACCACGACAAATCCCATGCCGTCAATAAAGGGGATATCCAGGGGAGTATGCTTATGCTATCTTGCTCCATTAACAACATCTTCTCGAAAATCAATACTGCCCTAGATAACCTAAGTTCCAGGGTAACCATCATCGAAAAAGACCTTGTAAGAACCCGATCCCGCCTAACACAGCTAGAGCGGGTAAGGCAGCCAGTCACCCAACTGAGCCATTCGAAGGGTGAACACTCTTACGAAACTGTCCGATACCCTCAAGATGGCAAGGCCGAGAGAGGTAACCCTCAAGTCACCTCTCCAAAAATCAAGAACCAGTCAAAGGAAAGGACATTTACCCACTTGGATATGTCCTACACCATCGCTTTCCAGAGGTTGGTTCCGAAGGGCCTAGTGCTACCTATAGGCCCAACAGCCGGCCCACCTGTGGAGAAACGTTCCAAAGCATGGAACGCCGAGCAGTACTGCAAATTCCACAGAGGGAGGGGACACGATACAGAACAATGCTGGAAGCTGAAACATCTCATTCAAGACTTCCTCGATGCCGGGAAGACTCCCGTTTTGGAAACATTCTCACTTGCAAAGCCCCTCGTGGACTACACAGGGCCCGATGACCGAAGCATTCAATCTACCTCTCATGCACCCAAGAATCCGGATTTGATTTAAGTCCGAGTCTGAGTCTGAGTCTAGGATGTTCTATTCCAAAGCCAAGGTCAAAGTCAGAGTCAGAGTCAGTTGTATTCTGTCCTCTTTTTCAAAATTCAATAAAATCAGCTTTCAATATTCTTTCTCATATATATTTTCCTTATGTGTTTCCGAGAATGTGATGAACACCATCATACACTGTGAGCACACGCACGTGACTATTATAGGCACATCTGTAATGACTGCAGGAAACCGAGCCCGTGTTTTCTTTTTACCTATTCCATGTCTGGTATAGAAAAGCCACACGACTACCCGTAGCAGGAGCAGTATCGAATCCTATGACAAATCTAGGTAATCTCCTAGTTTGGGTTCAAGACGGGAGGCAAGCCCATTTCCCACGATAAAACACCCATCCGATAAGACTGGCCAATCCCTACCTTAGGTGTTAGTCTGACCGACAAAAAAACAAAAAAAGGCTCAAAAAAAAAACTGGACACAAAAAAAATAAAACGAAAGTCCATGAGAAAAAAGCAAAAGGCCAAAAAAAAAGCAGGCCATCATCCAAAAAATTCAGAATACCCATGACCACGGTCAACGGTCAATTCAAGTGAAAGCCCCACGACCTGGGTACGGTCAAAATTATCAAAACCCATGACCGCGGCTAAGAGGTCAATCAAAAAAATCAAATACCCATGACCGTGGTCAACGGTCAACTCAAGTGAAAATCCTTTGACCGTGGTACGGTCAAATTCAAAATTATCAATACCATCCGATAGGGGAGTAACAATCAAGCTGGTCAGCTAACACCACACTCAGCCTTCCCACATTACAACCCTCAAGACCTCCTCGAGACCTAGGCCAGAGACAGCCCGAAATTTTGAGGATTCAAGCTCCATAGGATACCCCTAACCATTAGGGCCAGACATGGAAACCAGATCCCGCATTATCAAACCAGCCCAATCGAAGTTCGAGCCATTTTTACTCGACTTCCCCCGTTCCTACCACATTACAATACCTTACCCTCGAAGCCTCAGCTCCACAAAATCGAGCTCTAGATTTCGAATCATCAAAGCCACTTACTTCCTAGCACCACATTTCCAAAAACATCAAATCCCGAGAACAAAACTCGTTAAAATTCCCCGAGAGCAGAACTCGTTAAAAATCCCGAGAACAAAACTCGTTAAAATTCTCCGAGAGAAGAACTCGTTAAAAAGCCCGAGAACAAAACTCGTTAAAATTCCCCGAGAGCAGAACTCGTTAAAAATGCCGAGAACAAAACTCGTTAAAATTCCCCGAGAGCAGAACTCGTTAAAAATCCCGAGAACAAAACTCGTTAAAATCTTATCCAAACCAGTTACCAACCCCAAACACGGGAACTCAACTTGCAGTCGGCATAGAACATGCCCAAATAGTTCACACCACCTCTGGGGGCTACCCGGGGAACGCTCACAGTCACAGGATTAACATCCTAACCATTCTAGCCCTTTGATCAAGACATCATTGGGAATGCACCTAGCCTACACCATCGCTATGGCTAGTTACACACAAAGTCCTAATAAACTAGGCGCCATAATACATCTTCCAGTCCACTGAACTACAGCTTGGTTTGATTTCACCACACGTGAATACATAGGCAGCCTTTCAACAGAGGCACAACCACCCACATTGACACAAATTCAAGAAGCGTCATCCTTCCGGTCACGACACCGTCATGTTCTCAAGAGCTAGCTTTGTCATCCTGGGGGCTTCTCCTAGGCAGAAGTTCTCCTTCCACTCACAAAATCCAAAATACTTTCAAAAACTAGCCTCCTTTCTGTAGTGTGTCCTAGTACTCGGCTCCGTCGAAGACAAGAATCTGTCAGGACTCGAAGTTATACCCATTTTGGATTGTACCCTAAAATCAGAGATCCAGAAGGGCACCAGACTAAAACAGTCTCATTACAAACTATTGAAGTCCCCTATAGCATATCCATCCCATTTCGATGTTCGACCGTGTTGCCACTCGCCTAGGCTACGGAATAGCGCAACTCGAGAGTCTCGTCATCTTAGGTGGCCCATCCCCTACCGAGTCACGGTCCAACCCTTAGAGAGTCCAGTCCGTGTCGGTCAACTCGTCCTGTCGCGTCCAGAGTCGAGTCTGTCGGTATGTCTCTCTCCAAATTCTCATTTTAAAATTTGCAAAACTTAGCCATTTGAGAAAATCCTTTTCGACAAGGTCAAATTTCGGTCTATTTAAACTGCAAATTTCTACCCCTTTTCCATTTTGAAAACCTAGCCTGTGGGTGCTTTCAGGATTTCAATTTCAAAAATTTCAAAAAAATCAAAATTCATTTTCCCCAGCGCGAGTCATTTTACTACCTACGTGTTGCATGCAAATTTTATGTGACTTATACAGGTACGACTCAAACAGGGATGTGCAAACCACTACATCTTCCCAGCGGAAGCCAACGACGGCATTTCACGGGATGAGCCTACATACAGGCGCACCCAGGACTTATGCGACAAGTCCAATTCCCCACGGAGTTACCGTCATCAGCTCAGGTATGACTTCTAGCTTGTGGCTGGCGAGCCCATCACGCGAGTCTAATGGACTATAAACGACCCGACCGGAAGTCCGCCAGGTTTCAATCCTCGATTGGCCTGGTGGCTACTCTGACTTTCGCCTTGTCCAAGCCTCACTCAGAGTGGGGGCTCTGTAGACACCCGCATTTTGACTGCCAGGTGTCTATGGTAGTTTCCCAAAAAACACCCGATGATGATCGGACGCTAACGTGCTTCTATGCGCTCGGATACGGGCTCAAATCCATTAATCGCTGGCTAACACACTTACAGAGCACAAATCTCACAAAATTAACCTCGAATCCAGGTCCAGTGGGCCGTTTCCAATCAAACAAGATTAATTTGGGCCAAAACCGACACCGGAAATAAAACCGACTTTTTTACGATTGGGTCAACCCTAGTCAAAGTCGTCTCCGGGACGTGCAAAACAACCATTCACGACATCAAAAGTCCAACTCAAGAAGCAAAACCAACAGTCCACCTTCAGACGGGCCATCAGGTCAAGTCCGTCAAGGCAAAACCCTAGACACCAAAGTGCATGGCCATGCCTATTTATACCCCCCATGCAACACCACTTGACACAACTTTTTCACAACCTCAAGAACCCTAATACACATCTCTACACAATCCTAATCAATATCAAATCAAACCCTAATCAATATCAAACTCTCAACACATCAAGACTCAAACCCTAAGCAATTCTACACTAGCAAACCCTAAACCTAATTTTAGGAATCAATCCCGAGCCACCATAACTTAACCTCCATAAAACCTCGAAGACTCTTGTGTAAAGCCACGGTGACGAGTCCGTTCCGAGACAAGAACATGTAGGTTGAGGGTGTCAAAACCCCTTTCTCTCCTTCCTCTCTTCCTCTCGTCATCTTCATCTTTTTCGTGTTTTTTTTGTTTTATTTTGTTCCTTGCATTATAATATCGATAATAACTAATACAAAAAACTAAAATACTTATCGATTTGTGTCGAATAAGAGGGGTATCAGAATAAGGAAACACGAATATACAAGTGTACTGCACACAACGTTGACGGTCGCTTGTTCCAATACCCCGATTATTTGATTATTGAGATAAGTTAACTTAAACAATATTTTTTTTTATTTCGTTTTCATCATTGTTCGAGTCATATATTTACATTAATTTTCAAAAACAAGCATTATATTTAATAAGGGTCGAAACCCGTTGACGCGGATCTGACATCCTAATCCTTAGGGATTTATTTCGATGTCGGAAAAGCCGAGGGAATCAAGTTTTCATTCAAGCAAAGTGTCGATACGTTAGATCCGATGCCAATTCCGTAATTGGATGTCGAGTCTAATAATCTAATCAAACAATTTAGCCAATTCAATTTTTCGTTGATGCTAACGTAGATGTTATTTAATTCATTCGAATCATGACACTACAAACGCGGAGGAATATCTATATCGTCTTGGTTATTTTAAACGATTCAAATCTCTTTATTTTTTTTACTCTAAGTATTCCATATCGATTCCATAATCGAATATGGGATATGACGAGCATCAAAATTAAAATCGAGTATAAATTATTCCAAGTATTTAATACCGATTTCATAATCGAGTATTGAATACGACGAATATCGAAAATATTAAGTCGAGTGCAAATTACGCAATATTTGTACGCGATTTAATAAAATCATCAATTTTCCAAAGAAAACAATTTTGCTCTTTTTTATTATTATTCTTCGAACATCATTTTTTTTAGACAAAACATTTTTTTTAGATCTCGATATATTTTTTTCCTTGACCTCGGTCAACACGTGTTAATCCATCACGTGACCTACTATTCTTTTCCAAACCATGCATCATACTACATTATTCGCAAACTGTTATTATCGTTATACCGTTACTAACAAGTTTGTTATTTTCTTGTCAATTTATTTTTGTTTATTTTATTTTACTAAAATGAACCCACATGCAAAAATTCCACTTTGACGTAGAATTAATTGCATTAAATTGACTTAGAAACCCTTTTCAATTCCATTCACATGTTTAGGGAAAATAATCTTTGCATATCATTTTCCCGTTCAACTAACGCGCGTATTGGAAAGTCATTCGAATTCTTAGTAGAGGTCGCTAATGTGCGGGTGGGGTTGGGTGTCCTTCGTGGGCTTCCCCACACGTACCCTCACCCCTTACTCAGAACCTCGGTTTCCGGATGCCCAAAACCGTTGGCGCACGAGAGTCATTCAATACACAATATCCAATAACGTTGGTATTGGAATGCAAAGGGACGAGCCCAATAAACTCTGACATCGGAAATGGGCCGTATTTTGTATACGGACCACTACGACATAGAGTGGGCTCGAATGGTTCCGAATAACCACAAAATTCGGTGGCGACTCCACTTCGACCTAAATTTCAATTCGATCCGTTTCATATGGAGATTCATTCGCCTACCCAAACCCGCGCCTGGCCGCGTTGGGATGGACCTATGTCATGTCCACACAATCTTGAGCTCAACTATGCTAGGCTCCGAAAGACCGTTATTAGTACTCGTTTTTAGTTTTTTATATATGTAATCTTAATATTCCCCGTGTCCCATACCAGCTGGCCAGTCAACCTTGTGTATTTTCGACTTATATAAAAGTGTAGCTGAGGTCTTTAAAAGTGTAACTAGTTGGTTTTCACGGTTTTCTTTAAAGTTCAGGTTCTTCTAGGAAGCTGATTCTATATCAATACGAGCATTTTTTTTAACCTAACTCATTCTTACTTTTATTATCCGCTACTATATTATAAAACTATTCTAAACATTCGACTTTGAGTGAATATCCGATGACGCACATTCGAGTATCTTTGACTTCAATAGTCAACAACGATGACGATACACAAAAAGGATCTAACGTTTACAAGGATAAGTCGAGACGAGATAATTTCCGAAAGCTCGTACTCTTATCAAGCTAGAATGAATGTTTTGGTATGTGTGCTCCCGTACTAAAACACATGATATATACCAGACGCCTTTATTAAACACACTATCAGGCCGTTCTCCCCCGCCCCGTTTTATGATGATGATCAAGACGTATGTAAATAATTGATATTATAAGGATAGTTTGTTGTAATAAAAATAAATAAATGAATTAACATTCACGATTAAAATTAGTCAGATCAGATTTGCTATTGCGTACACCCGAGAGCGCACCAAAGGTAGCGATTGCAAGTTCCCCGTCATCAAAAAAATAGTTAGCGTTATGAATAACAATAAAACAATAGGATAAAAATGTTGGTTTAGACTATTTGGACAATGTTTAATTGTTTGGGTAAGCAGTTTATATATTGTCTGCATATTTTTTTATATATAAACATAAGAGTGATCGTAGCAAAAATATTAAGTTTTTTAGGAAAAAAAGCGAGAGATATTGAAACGTTCGTTAAAATAAAAAATTGGCTTCAGTGTGACTTGAACCCAAGCACAATCAACACACATATCATTTATTCACCTTCTAAATATCACTCAACCAAGTACATTTCTCTATTTATAAATGTGATAAAATTATATATGTAATACAAATCGGTTATATTTTTTCCAATATATGCCGAACCAATCTCTACAATTAAGATATAATTTTTTTTGTAATATTTTTCAATAATAACTAACGTATCCTCACAATATTGTTTTGATTTCTTCTTTTCTTAAATTATATAATTATTATATATATAATTACAACTTATTTTGTGAAGTTCCGATTTTACCCTTGCCAACTAACTAATTTTGAAATAATATTTTAAAGGAGAAAAATAATATAATCCTAGTAAATTACTAAAATATCCTCGGTGGCACACAAATTCGGCGCCACCCGGTGGCGCCATCTTATTATTCGTACTGCGTTTTTGCTTCACTATCCAGTACGCCTAGGGGCTTGGGTTGGCAACGGACCGGATCTAAGTCAGATCCAGGTGGATCCATATCCGGATCCGCACCCCCGACATTAGATCCAGATCTGATACATATCCAGCGGGTCCAAAATGGCTATATCCAGATCATGATACGCGGGTCCAAATGTCTAACTCATAAAAATATTCCAATTATAAGAATATTTTACAATTACATACTTGCCAATTTTTGCTTAACTCCAATTGCCATATTTTTAACTTCATAACTTTGTTAATAATGGAATTTAATAATGAAATCACAAACACTGGACCTAATAATGGATCACAAACCAAAAATACTTAACTTAATTGCAGATCGCAGACCGAAAACACTTAACCTAGTTGCAGATCGCATGCAAAACCAAGAGTTAACACTCTTTACTCTTATTCTACATATCATACCCAGGGTCATCCAATGATATCATGAGTCCTGTTGTTCAAAATTTTCATTTGAGGCCCCATATTACATGAACTAGAAATCAAACTGATGGGGGTCGGTTGCCTGCCTTTGGCCGCCTGCCAATCAGGCCCTAGGGCGACCAGTCCCAGAAGGAGGAAAAGTCTGCCCAGCAGCCTTTCCATCAAAGTCATTGAAATTTCCAAGTGTGGCCCTAATCCCTTGAGCCATCCGCCAAACAGAGCAAGCCAGGCCTACCGCCTGCTTCCAGGGCATTCCCGCCTAAACAGAACCGAAGGAGAACCGAGGACCCATCCGTCATTTTGCCTAAGGTAAGGAGAAATGGGTGGACAAGGTGAGTCCACGTGTCGCGCCAACATCCACCCATTTCCCTCCTCTTCTTTCTCTTTTCCTCTCTCTTGTGGGAAGGTATAAATACTTACCCATTTTCCACATAAGAGGGGTTGGATTTTCTCTCTCTAGACTCTTACTCCTAAAAACGCCACCTAGTTCCTCACGAGCTAGGTTCGTCAAGGCATTCCACGGACTGACTTAGGCATCGGAGAGGGTTTCCTCGGACAACCTCCGAGGCCCTGTGCGTTCATTGTGCAGGGAGCAGGCCAATTCCGCCGGGAAGGTCCGATCAAGGGAGTGAGAGAAAGGGGAGACCGAGGGAAATCAAACGATCGGTTGTTCACCATTAACCCAATTATACAGCCCGGATCCTAGGCCGGGCAAATCGTTTCCGTGACCGGAACACAAACTAATATCGTTTTTAATGAATATCAAAGATAGACAATAAAAGTATTGTGTTTATAAAAAAAATACTCGTATTTAATATCGAAAATTCATGCTTTATCGTTCGGCCAAAAAAAATCCAGACCACTCTTCAATTATTTATATTATTAATCAACGAACCAAAAATAAATCAAATAATTATTTAGAATTATCTAAAATCAACAAAGAACAACCAACTGAAAACGTAAGAATTAATTAAAAAAATCACTTATTTCATGAAATGCAAGATGACCACAAACAATTGATTTAATCAAGGACTTGTTAACGAAACTATAGGCTGAAGATGATTAAAGAAAAGGTAGACTAATGTTGAGATTGCATTTGATAAAACTGTATAAATTTACGATAATTATCAAATCTTTATTTTATATGGTACGTAATTTATTTTGGAAAAGATTAATTAAAGATGGAAGGTTATCAAGTATAAACTAATTGTGTTTAGGGAGTTGTTGGAGGAATGAATGTTAATTCGGGTATTAAGTATTTTTTTCTTATTGCTCCTATCTACTGCATGTCTCCATGGTTAACTACTGAACTTTTTTTTCCCTACTATTCTTAGTAAACAATGGTTATTTGGGTCCTCTACTTCTTGGGCCCCGGTGTGTCGAACTGAATGGAACCACCCTTGGGTCGGCCCTGATCCTACCCTAACACTTCTAAAACAACATCAATGAAACTACATTCGTCCCGAAGGCTTCTTCGTATCAGAAGTCAATGAAGGATTTTACCGGTGCAAAAGCGGAATTTCAGGAAACAATTTCCTAACACCAATCCAAGAATACAAGCACAATATAGATATGAATCAAGACAAAATTAGGTCAAGAAATACATACCCTCGTAGCGTAAATTCCTCGATATATAAGACGGAGAGATGCTAGAGCCTCACGTGTTGCTCCTCTACTCGGTCCACCAACCCAGTCGGAATCCCACGTCTGCTAGGACGGAAGAGATAGAACGATTCTCTCTCTTACTTTTAAGGGTGCTTGAGGCAATAAACTGAACTGACTTAGATTAGGGTTTTCTCCTTGGTTGATTCTCAATCTCCTTATGACTCATCTACCATATCCTTATATAGTAGTAGAGTTTAGGTTAAATCAAGATACTAACCGGGCCTCATAAGTAGTCACAGCTTAATATCTCACAAGTCCACATTGGGTCTATTTAGTTTCCTGACTAAGTCTGATTGTGTGACCTTATAGGATTATATATTCATAGTCATCACCCCAATCGAATTGGACTAATTATCATAATTATTCTCTAGCAAGCAATTATGAATTACTATAATACATAACGATTATCTCCATAATAATATCCTATATTATATTTAGTAATTGCCGGAAATGTCTTAGGACATATTCCTTCAATCTCCCACTTGTCCGTAGACAATAAGGCAATCTTCAAATTCCTTAAGTCGCTTAATGTCGAATTCGATCACATCTAAACATCTCATGATCAATGTGTCCAATAAATATAGATTTGATTCTACTTTAGAATCCACTTTGGTCAAGTCACAATATATCCAATATATCACTCGATTGAACGAACATCTCCATGTTCCCGTAACCCATGGAACTGTGCTATCCAACAATCTCGTGCTAGTCGTTCAATGCATCACTTATGTCCAATTTAGTGATACTGACTAGGGACACAAATAAGCTGTGATCTTTGTTCACCGATAGTTTTCCACTTATCTCAACACTTTTGATAATCCTATAGAGAACTCACATGCTTTTTGGACATTTTATTTAATACTAAACCAACGATCAAATAAGATGTCAATAATATAGATGAACATTCCAAACATCAACCATGTTTTAATAACTGTATTTCTCCAAATAAAATTTCAACGCTAATCTTCTATTAGCTTGAATCCCATAGACCTAGTATGACTCTCATACCTAGGTTGTGGGAACGGTTTAGTCAAATAGATTTTTGACATTTGCATTGTTCCGAACCTTGCAAACTACCTTTGCTGCATTTGTCATTGATATATACTCGATTTCTTATGTAAAATCTACGAGAGTCTAATGAGACAAAGAATGAAACCAAACTACTGCGGAAATCATCTTTAGTCACTACAGAAACTCGCAACTGTGTAACTCGTAACAACCAACTCATATTCTCCACCGCATACCAACTCACGACAACCCAATGTCAAACACCCGAGTTTGTCTGGTATTTGGGTCATCATGAACATAACAAGATCTTATCATCATAAGTTTCTTGACTAAGTCCAATCGTCATCCTCGATCTATCTCCATAGATTTTGATGTCAAATATGTAATCTGTCTCTCCTAGATCCTTCATAGCGAAGCAATAGTATGACCATCCCTTGACTGCCTCAAGTATGGATACATCATTTCCTATGATTAGTATGTCATCCACATACAAAACTAGGAAAGTAATTGATTGGTAGGATTCACGACGGCAAATCCCTACCATCAATTTGGCGCCGTTGCCGGGGACGGTGCTAGTTTAGACTTTGTTTGCCTATTTACTTGACTTTGTCTTTGTTTTTGTGTTTTTATTTGTTTTCTTTTGCTTCTTGTGTGTGTGAAGTTTATTTCCTTCTTGTCTAGTACCCAAAAAGCACTAGACTTCTCACGTTTGCTCCTAGTCTACAGTTTATGCCTAGAGGTGGTGACCATCCTCTTCTTTACAACTTAGAGCCGCATCAACGGACGGTTGCTAGATTGAGAGGTCCTCAACCGAGTACGAGCCATGATTTTCGAGAAAAACTTGAGGATTGATCTAAACTCCCCACCTATAGAAGCCACCATAGATTACTCCTCTCCCTCTATGAATCAAGAATATGACATGACGTCTCCCTACTACTATCAAGCTTCATGGGGTAATCAAGACACCCGTGGGTATGAGCTTCAAGGACATGGAAACGGCTACAAACAAGTGCATGCTTATCAATCCTATGATCATGGTGGCTATTACTCAAGCTATCATTGTGAACCCACCATGTTTCATCATGATTCTCCATATGGAAGCCAATTTCCCCAAAACCCACCATATTACCCTTCACCTCAACCACATGATGAGCCCCAAAACCCACAATACTACCAATCATCTCAACCTCACTACCAACAATATGATGCCCCACCCCTTGGGCATCATCAAGATTTTCAAGGAGCATTACAAAACCCCAATGACCACCAAATGCCCAACTTGGAGTTATTTCAATCGATTCTTCAAATGCAAAAGAGCCAACAAGAAATGGTCATCCAATTGCAAAAGAACTATGAAATCTTCGTCCAAATCCGAAGGGAAAACGAGGCGATGGAGGCTCGATGAAATGCTATATCGGCTAAAACCGTAATGTCTTTAACTCGAACGTCACAACTGGACGAAGGGTGCTCGTTTAAGCAAAAGGAGCAACCCAATTATGAAGCCGCCGATGAAGTCCCTTTGGGAAGCGATACTTGCTATGAAGAACCTCAATTGTCTACCCAAGAAAAGACGAATGAGGAAATGACCCTTGATGAAGGCATTGTTGTTGAGGAATTGGAGGAGGTTGGTGAGTTGAATGAGGTGGTAGGAGTTGTGAAGTCATTGAGTGAAAATGATGAACTTAAGTTGCACTTGTGCGAAAATATGGAAAAACATCAAGAGCCTCTTACAAGTAAGCGAAGCAATGGTTTGGAAGAGATTGAAACCGCCGGTAGAAGTTTCAATTCTCTCCTCCAAGATGATATGAGTGTAACACCCGCAAATTTACTACCTCTGCTATCTGTTCCGTTACGATTATATCGTAACTCTGTAATATTTCGTCAATTATATTTTTCCCATTTCGAGCCTAAAATTATTCATTTTCATAAAAGGATTTTAATTATTCTATTTTTATTTGAAAACCCATTTAATTCTTTTCGTCGCAAGTATGTTTAATTATTTTTGAGAAATCATATTTTCTGTGAACAATAGTTTTAAAATCGAGTTTGAATTATTTATTTTTCTTTTTAAAAATGCTCGATTATATTTATAATTAATTTCTAGCTCAAAAATATTTTATTTCTGAAAAATGGTTGTTTAATTATTTACTACGCGATTTCATAAATAATTATTTTCTAACGCGTTTTAATCTGATTTCTTCGTAAACATTTATATTATTTTACAAACCTTCTTTTATCGACTTGAGAAATATTTTTATCAACACTACATATTATTTTTATCCTATTTATTTTAAAGTATTTGTTTTAATCGAAAACTTATCACATCAATTCGTTGCTTGTTATTTGCATCTCAATTACCTCGTCCTAGTTGAGTTAAGAGTCCTTGTAACTCGATTATTCCTATCTTTTAGCTTTCTAATTTCTCTTTATATTCTCTTTCATTCTAGTCTATTTTATTCACAACATAAATCTTCTTTTCTCTTTCACGTTAAATTTTCCTTCTTTTTGTTCATCAATTTGATCCTAATTCATCTCTAATTATTTCTGATCTCGAGGGTAATTTAATTACTCTTATTCGTTCTTCATCTCTTTTCCTCCTTTCTATTTACTTATAATGTGGTTTTAATACCATATGTTTAATTATTTTGTAGGCTATCGTGCTAGATCCGATGAAGATGAGTATTTAATTGATTCGGATCTCGGTTAAGGTAACATTGACACGTTACTCGATATTATGTGGTATTATTGTTGTAGTTGCATGTATAGAAACTAGATTTTTGTTAGACAATATATGTATGTCTCGCTTTTAATATCAAGGACTTTAAAATCGTAATCTTCACATGTTTTGTTGTTTTTAATCATTTTTACGAGATTTAAGAAAGAGTCTTTCTTTTAATTAATAAAAAGTATTACAAGGCCGAGACTAAAACATACCTTAATAATTTATTTCATAATTTTTGTGATTTTTGATAAGAATTATCAAATTGAAAGTTTTATTGTTTTTTAACTAAGTTACAACATGATTCAAAATCTGTTAGTGGTTTTGTGCGAATTAATACTATATTTTAAATACTTTATTTCCAAACATTTTGAAAAGAGACTACTATTTATTTTAAATCTAATATATTCATATTTAATTTCGTAAACTAATTCCAAGTAGTTTGTTCACAATAAATTGTTTATGAACAGGTGTCAAACTAATCCGCGATTCTGTCAGTTGTGATAAGATTTAAATTGAAACACACGTTAAAATTTTTATTTAATCTTTGTAATTTACTTAAATAAACTATGAAGAGTCTAGTTAATGTTTCCAATTGGATTTTCTTTAAAATAAAATTTTAAACGTGTTTTATTAAATAAATACAAACGGGAGTCTATTTCTGACAGTTTTTAAATATACGAATGAAAACCCATATTTTATTTGGAATTTGGAATTTCTCCAGAAATAAAAGTTGTAACTAAGTTTTTAAAATTTTCAACCCCACTGATCTTACGTTGTTTTGGGTTTTAATTATTTATTTACGAATTTTATAGTAAAACAGTGCAATTCTGGAAAATCTGACAATTTGTTATTTAAATACTTTTAATTACTTAAACTTCAATCTTTTTAGAAATAATTCTGATTTTGACTTTAGTTGACTTTTAATCATGAATTATAAATTTATATAATAAATATAATGTTTACGTCTCGAGGCCTAATATTAACTATTTTATATAACTCCTATTTTGATCGATTTCTATTTATAATAATACCTACTTTTGGAAAGTTATTATTTTAAGAACAATTATATTTTCATAAAGTTTTCTCTTTTAAGAACAAATATATTCCTATTGAATTTCGATAATGGCTTTATTTTGGAGTTATGGAATAAGAGAAGTGTACGGGTGGAGTAATACAGTCTAGAGTATACGTTTTGCCATCAGCTATAAGGCTAGTGTATCCGAGCGAGATGCACTGGTTGTTGAACTGGGCATGTTCTTGTCCAGGAGTGTATGTTCATTTTGACCTTAAGCTCGTACCTCGCATGTAAGACGCCGTCGGGTTGAACTGGGCACATTTGGTGTTCCAGGAGGGGTGTGCATATTTACTTAAGCTAGGACCTCGCATTGATAAGTCGCTGTCCTATTATGGTTGAGTAGCCTAGTTAGAGATCGAGATTTGATTTGTTTGAACTAAGTTCTCGAAGCTAGTTTTTAGTATTCTATCTCCCAGTGAAAGTCTATTCTGTTGCACTGATTCATATTCATAACGCCGTTATTATTATTGGTTGATATTGACTTGCAGGTTGACAATCATTTTGAATTATTTTACCATATCGTTTTAAACGTTTTCCATTTTGAAATATTTTGAAATTTTAGTAATTATGCTTTAATGTCATGTAATATGGCTGGGAGAACGTTACTCCCCACTGAATTGTGGCTGTTATGTTTATAACATGACAGGTGTTTTGCTGCTGGGTTTGGGTGTGAGCTAGCGAGTAGCATGGATCCTACTCAACTTCATTTATATTAATTTTTGGATTGTTAAACCCATTTGAAGAA
The DNA here is from genome assembly GCA_958450325.1 of Agrostemma githago. NCBI lineage: Eukaryota > Viridiplantae > Streptophyta > Magnoliopsida > Caryophyllales > Caryophyllaceae > Agrostemma > Agrostemma githago. The sequence goes on from OY288246.1 coordinate 22,086,015, forward strand.
GTTTATTTTTAGCCCTTTTGTAAAAGTGGTCTTTGTATTGACTTACCGTTCTTTTTGTAAAATTTAGAACATCAGTGTGTTTTAATCCCAAATTTATAGTGTTTCCGCCACAGTATTGCGTTAGAATTTTTAGGGGATTACAGTTGGTATCAGAGCATCGTTGCTCCCGACGCTTACACCTGATTTTAGGAAAAACATCAGTAAATGATTTGAACATTAATGAAAGATTAGTGAGAGATGGGTAGAAACCAAAGTAAGGACTTAACTGTTAGGTTTTACCTGTTCTTGTAACTCAATGATTAGCATTGAATATTTTTTTATATGCCCAAAAAGAAGATGAATGGACAAGACCTACTTAGCACTCTCCACACGTGATGACTCAAGGCCAGATGATCAAAAGTAGATTCCAGTTCCATGATGGCGCAGTAGACTCGTTTGTGACTTCACTTTGGATCCAGATGGAACAACCAAGACTAGTGTGCTCATATCTCTACGAGAAGATGATGAGATCCAGCGAGTTCCTTTGTGAACTCTGGAGGCCCGAAGATTCTCTTCTAGTTCAAGACCTTAGGATCATTGATTCTTTTCTCTAGCCTCAGCCTATTCTCGATTCTTCTCTTACAAATTCTCATCTCCATTCTTGTGGTAAATTTTCGTTATATTCTCCTACTTTACCACCTTCCTTCTTGAGATTCTTTGGTAAGACCGGCTCTTGTCGTAGTAAACCTTGTTGGAAGTTAAAGATATTTGAGGATTAGTAACCCCTTATTACCCACGATTTAGGATTGTGAGTTGTACCTGTTTCCTAACATGGTAAGAGCTTTTGAGGATTGATATGATGGTATTAGTTAATCAATGAAATTAAGATTGTACTTAAGTGTTGACCTTGAGTTATAGTTTATCTGATTATATGGAGTACATAGAGTTGAATCAGTTTTGGATGGTAAGATTATATTTAATTTGACGGATACATAATACCAAGCTAAGTGTAAATAATAATATTATTTTGGGATTCCTGCCTAATGTTTACTTGATGGATGTGTCGTGGACATTTAGGACCATAGAACCTCGTTTAGATCGTTAGCCTGAATGTTGTAGTATCATTTTAGGTCCTCGTTAATGTTTTTAATAATTTTGGTTGACATAGATTAAACCTTGGTTTTTATGGATTAGATCATGGAGTGTGATAAGGTCATAACTTATGAACTTGTGAGTTGAGTGGTCTAAACTTGTTTTGAGGAATACTTTATTGCAAACCACCTTAATGGAATTTACAATTAAGAACCCTAAGATCAACGAGATTGTGGCTTCGTTGGGATATTAACTTATTGGTTGCAGCCTTGTGATTAGAACTTTGATGGACATTAAGAAACTTTATCCCAATGATGTGTTTGAAAACATGTTGGTATTATTAAATTTGAGGACTTCGTTTTCGAGCTTGTTAATTGGTGGATTTTGTTTAGTGTTCATTACTCAAAAATCATGGAATATCTTTCGAGTACAATCTGGTGAGCTTCGAATTGCTTTAGAGCCTTGTTGGTTAATTGGTTCGGTCGTGTTGTGGCTATTTGAGGAATTTTGGTAGCATGATTATGTGACTTTGAATCGTTTGGTGAATTCTTACCTTGTTGCTTGAACGAGTATGTAAGACTTTGTATTCGAGGTTGTAACAATTGATAATTTTGGAGGTTGTAAACCGTGTAGGACCACCAAGTGCCTGATATTAATGGACCTAGTATTGTTTGATGGAAATAGGAACTCGAGTTTTGTAGGAGCCGTACTTGGAATCTCGATTTCCTTTTTGCCTTTTTGTCCAGTTTCGAGGGCAAAACTTTTTTTTAGTGGGGAGGATTGTAACACCCGCAAATTTCCTAGCTCTGCTATCTGTTCCGTTACGATTATATCGTAGCTCTGTAATATTTCGTCAGTTACATTTTTCCCATTTCGAGCCTAAAATTATTCATTTTCATAAAAGAATTTTAATTATTCTATTTTTATTTGAAAACCCATTTAATTCTTTTCGTCGCAAGTATGTTTAATTATTTTTGAGAAATCATATTTTCTGTAACAATAGTTTTAAAATCGAGTTTGAATTATTTATTTTTATTTTTCTAAAAAACGCTCGATTATATTTATAATTAATTTCTAGCTCAAAAATATTTTATTTCTGAAAGATGGTTGTTTAATTATTTTACCTACGCGATTTCATAAATAATTATTTTCTAACGCGTTTTAATCTGATTTTTTAGTAAACATTTATATTATTTTACAAACCTTCTTTTATCGACTTGAGAAATATTTTCGGACACCTTTTATCAACACTACATATTATTTTTATCCTATTTATTTTAAAGTATTTGTTTTAATCGAAAACTTATCACATCAATTCGTTGCTTGTTATTTGCATCTCAATCACCTCGTCCTAGTTGAGTTAAGAGTCTTTGTAACTCGATTATTCCTATCTTTTAGCTTTCTAATTTCACTTTATATTCTCTTTCATTCTAGTCTATTTTATTCACAACATAAATCTTCTTTTCTCTTTCACGTTAAATTTTCCTCCTTTTTGTTCATCAATCTGATCCTAATTCATCTCTAATTATTTCTGATCTCGAGGGTAATTTAATTACTCTTATTCGTTCTTCATCTCTTTTCCTCCTTTCTATTTACTTATAATGTGGTTTTAATACCATATGTTTAATTATTTTGTAGGCTATCGTGCTAGATCCGATGAAGATGAGTATTTAATTGATTCGGATCTCGGTTAAGGTAACATTGACACGTTACTCGATATTATGTGGTATTATTGTTGTAGTTGCATGTATAGAAACTAGATTTTTGTTAGACAATATATGTATGTCTCGTTTTTAATATCAAGGACTTTAAAATCGTAATCTTCACATGTTTTGTTGTTTTTAATCATTTTTACGAGATTTAAGAATGAGTCTTTCTTTTAATTAATAAAAAGTATTACAAGGCCGAGACTAAAACATACCTTAATAATTTATTTCATAATTTTTGTGATTTTTGATAAGAATTATCAAATTGAAAGTTTTATTGTTTTTTAACTAAGTTACAACATGTTTCAAAATCTGTTAGTGGTTTTGTGCGAATTAATACTATATTTTAAATACTTTATTTCCAAACATTTTGAAAAGAGACTACTATTTATTATAAGTCTAATATATTCATATTTAATTTCGTAAACTAATTCCAAGTAGTTTGTTCACAATAAATTGTTTATGAACAGGTGTCAAACTAATCCGCGATTCTGTCAGTTGTGATAAGATTTAAATTGAAACACACGTTAAAATTTTTATTTAATCTTTGTAATTTACTTAAATAAACTATGAAGAGTGTAGTTAATGTTTCCAATTGGATTTTCTTTAAAATAAAATTTTAAACGTGTTTTATTAAATAAATACAAACGGGAGTCTATTTCTGACAGTTTTTAAATATACGAATGAAAACCCATATTTTATTTGGAATTTGGAATTTCTTCAGAAATAAAAGTTGTAACTAAGTTTTTAAAATTTTCAACCCCACTGATCTTACGTTGTTTTGGGTTTTAATTATTTATTTACGAATTTTATAGTAAAACAGTGCAATTCTGGAAAATCTGACAATTTGTTATTTAAATACTTTTAATTACTTAAACTTCAATCTTTTTAGAAATAATTCTGATTTTGACTTTAGTTGACTTTTAATCATGAATTATAAATTTATATAATAAATATAATGTTTACGTCTCGAGGCCTAATATTAACTATTTTATATAACTCCTATTTTGATCGATTTCTATTTGTTCCGGTTACGGAAACAATTCACCCGGCTCAGAATCCGGATGGTACAATTGGATTGATTACGGATAATTAGCTGCTTGATTCTCTTGATCTCCCCTTTCCCTCACTCCTGGTATCGGACTTCCCCGGCGGAAAGCGGCCTGCTCCCTGCACAGTGAACGCACAGGGCCTCGGAGGTTGTCCGAGGAAACCCTCTCTGATGCCTAAGTCAATCCGTGAAATGCCTTTACGAACCTAGCTCGTGAGGAACTAGGCGGCGTTTTAAGAGTAAGAGTCTAGAGAGAGAAAATCCAACCCCTCTCATGTGGGAAATGGGGAGGTATTTATACCTTCCCACAAGAGAGAGAAGAGAAAGAGGAATGGTTGGATGAGAGAGTGACAAGTGGCGGCTTCCCATCCATCCATTCCCAATTACCTTAGGCAAAATGACAGGAGGGCCCCTGGGGTTCGTGGCCCTGTCGGCCAGGGATTTCCCCAGGGCAGACAGTCTCCAAGTGGGGGGCTGCCAAGCCTTGGCAGGCTGCATTGGTCGGCGCTCTCGGCGGCTGACGGCCAACTTAACGTTTTCACGCTGTCCTTGGTTCTTGCCGGGGGCTGGTCTTTCGACTCTCCGACAGGGATTGCCCCGGGGCCTGCATAGCAGGCGGTTGATTGTTAGGCGGCCCACCCCCAATCACTATTTATAATAATACCTACTTTTGGAAAGTTATTATTTTAAGAACAATTATATTTTCATAAAGTTTTCTCTTTTAAGAACAAATATATTCCTATTGAATTTCGATAATGGCTTTATTTTGGAGTTATGGAATAAGAGAAGTGTACGGGTGGAGTAATACAGTCTAGAGTATACGTTTTGCCATCAGCTATAAGGCTAGTGTATCCGAGCGAGATGCACTGGTTGTTGAACTGGGCATGTTCTTGTCCAGGAGTGTATGTTCATTTTGACCTTAAGTTCGTACCTCGCATGTAAGACGCCGTCGGGTTGAACTGGGCACATTTGGTGTTCCAGGAGGGGTGTGCATATTTACTTAAGCTAGGACGATAAGTCGCTGTCCTATTATGGTTGAGTAGCCTAGTTAGAGATCGAGATTTGATTTGTTTGAACTAAGTTCTCGAAGCTAGTTTTTAGTATTCTATCTCCCAGTGAAAGTCTATTCTGTTGCACTGATTCATATTCATATCGCCGTTATTATTATTGGTTGATATTGACTTGCAGGTTGACAATCATTTTGAATTATTTTACCATATCGTTTTAAACGTTTTCCATTTTGAACTATTTTGATATATTAGTAATTACGCTTTAATGTCATGTAATATGGCTGGGAGAACGTCGTCGTTACTCCCCACTGAATTGTGGCTGTTATGTTTATAACATGACAGGTGTTTTGCTGCTGGGTTTGGGTGCGAGCTAGCGAGTAGCATGGATCCTACTCAACTTCATTTATATTAATTTTTGGATTGTTAAACCCATTTGAAGAAGTTTATTTTTAGCCCTTTTGTAAAAGTGGTCTTTGTATTGACTTACCGTTCTTTTTATAAAATTTAGAACATTAGTGTGTTTTAATCCCAAATTTACAGTGTTTCCGCCACTGTATTGCGTTAGAATTTATAGGGGATTACAATGAGGACAAGTGATGAATATGGGGAACCACAACTTGAGGGAGATATGAGGATGTGCAATAGGGAAATGAGGCCAAAACCGCCTTTTGTGACTCGTGTTAAATACTTGAAGCTTGCTTGTGGATGGAGGCGATGCTTAGGGAGGAAGAGGTCGATAAAGCTTGTAGGATGGAAAGACCCCGGAGACAACATGAAGATGACGTTGGGTCTTTGGATGACTACTTCTTGCTTCCGACTGGGAGGCTTTGGAGGATAGCTTGGCTCGGGTACTCAATGAGCCCTCCTTATGATGTGGCTCGAGCATTTGACTTGCTCCTCCGAGCCCTTGATGGCTATGGATAAGAAGGAAGAGTCCGCCATTCTCGGTTTGACGGAGTTCCTCAAAAACCGTCATGTTGTATATTCCTCTCTCCCTCTTCTTTTGAGTTTTTGTGTTTGTATTTGTGTGTTTGTTTGTTTGGTCTCTAGGTTTGATTTGTTTTGTGGAATTCTTGTAATTTAGTATTTTGATGAGTGATGTGAGGGAGGGATTTTGATGGTGTTTATTGAGTTTATTTGATAGGTTAATAGTGAAAATGAAGTTTTGAGAGGAGTAGTTGATGATAAAAGCTTGGATCTTGGGCAAGGAAGTCGGTTTTTGAGTTTTTCTTAAGCTTTTGGGGACAGGATTCTAAATCCATCCCGATGTATTATTTGCCTTGTGTGTAGAGCTACTAAGGAATGAAGAGCTTGAGAGGCCATCCCGACCGTGATTGGTGTCATCACGACCGGGATGAAGTGAACATGGAAACAGAAGCTACTGACGAGCAATCCCGACCGGGAAGGAACCTTCCCGACCGAGATGAGGTCTGTCACGACCGGGATGGTGCACAACAGCCTCATTTGCCTTTGTTTTTCCATTTAAGCCTCACCCAACCACTTAATACCCCCTCCCAACCTCCCTACTCACCCTTGCCTCTATCATTTCACCCTTACACTTCATATATACACCTTCATCTCATCTTCTCATCACTATACACCGAGATTAACCTCAAATCCCACCCTCATTACACCAATGCAATCCTAGTACTTCAACCGTGTGACTACATTAAGGAGGAGGAGGAATAACAATGATGAAGACAAGCAACGTGCCGATAACGATCATTGAGACGATGGAGATTATTGTGTTGCTAACCGTTTGGTAGGCGACACAATAACAATCAAGTAAAACCAACTAAACCTAACTGGGTAGATAGGGTAAGTCGGGTCGAATCCACGGGGACGGAAAGAGGTGTCTAGACTAAGGTCCACCTAAGGACTAAACTAAGTCACAAGGCTAAACAAACTAAAACAAAGAAGGGAGAGAAAACTATGACTAAGAATAAGCTAAGTAAAACAACTAACGCTAAAAGATTCAACTAACTAGAGGAATAATAGCTAAGATGAAGAGGAAATCAATAAGGAAAGAACTAGGATTAGGTTAGGTTGAAGGGTGATAAAATGATCGAGGGGGAGCAAAGGTGATGGGGGTAGTCAAGCTATCTAGGTATAATCCCGACTCTCGCTCCAAAACCGACCTAGAGGTTCCTTGCTCTCGCGCAAGAACCCATCCTAGCAACATACATGGTCACAAGAAGAAGGCAAGAAAAGATGCATTTGCAACTACAAGTCATTCAAGCATTTTATCAAACATGATCTATGCATACAACTAAGAAGCAACCAAAACTTCCACCAACAATCTAAACAAACCCTTAATCACCCATTAAGCCACCCAATCCCCCTACTAACTCTAGCAAGAGGACTACTTACACATATCTAAAATAAAGCTAACACAAACAAGAGAAACAAACACAAGAACAAAAACATTCATGATGGAGAACAACAAGGATGATTAATGAACAATAGAAAAGATGAAAACTTTACTAACTATGAAGGATTAAGAGAAAAGAGAGAAGAAAGATTATATCAACTAAACAAGGAAGAATGAAAGGAGAAAACTTTGAATAAAATCAACCCAAGGGATACTCAATGTTGTCAAGATTGAATAATCCACTACAAGTCTTCAAGAATCCAAAGATGAAACTAGAATTAACACTTAATTAAGGAGTAATTAAAGAGGGATTAAACTAATCTACAGTAATCTAACCTAAAGTAGTCTAGGGTTTCTCTAATCTAAGGGTTGTTGCTTAAAACAATACAAGAGGGGGGGTATACATAGTGTTACAAGAGTAAGGGAGGCGAAAGAATGAAGCGGCGGGTGAACTGGGGTCCATCCCGGCCGGGAAGGTGGTGGTCCCGGTCGGGATCAGGGTGGTCCTGATCGGGAAGGTCATGGTCTCGACCGGGATGGCCCTTCAGTGGCTCATGTCTTCTCGTCTCTTCATCCCGACCGTGATGGATGTGTTCCCGACCGGGATGGGTCATGTAGGCTTCAAATATGGTCCCATAGGTCCCTACTTGCTCTTCCTAGGTTTCTTATCAATTCTCGGTGCTCGAGAATGGGCCCCAAGGGGCTCGGGATCGAGTCTAAGCCACCGAGTCATCGTTGCTTCTCCTCGTTGGCTCCAAATGCATCGGAAACGAGTCAGAATCGTTTCATTTCTCCAAGATAGGCCTTAGGAACCTAAAACAGCTAAAAGAAGCGTAAGTAGCCTTGAAACCGCTCCAAAGAGCGACTCCACAAGAGAAACCGGGACCAAACACAAGGAATAAGCACTACACAACACACTTATCAGTAATAATACTCCCACTTAACTTCACATCCTCTTTCAAGAACTCTTTCAAGAAAGCGGTTTGACATCCATTTTAGCACGACTACTCTTAGTCATCTTATGGAGTCCTGACTCACCAAAGTATCATTGTAGGTAGTAGTATCTTAATTTCCAAAATCAATATTTTGGAACATTCCGTCACATAAGTTTTTGCATACATTTTCGTTGGAATATAAGATCTACTAGTTCTACAATATGGAATTACAACCTTTAGATAATTAGCGGATGGATTGTGGGTCGAACCTACATCACCACCTTTTACAACATCGTTATGTTGTGTCATCTCATTCAGTTGTTGCTCGTCATCATGAACTCCTTCAAGATGTATACTACTCCCACTTGACTTTTTGGAACAACCACCTTTTTCCAAAAAGACACCACCACAAGCAACAACTACTTTGTTTACGCTTTAGGTGTAGAAGTAATATCTGGTAGTCTATTCAGAATAGACCATAAAAGAAGACTTAAGAACATTTCCAATCCATATCATGTATATGGTGTCTCTTTTACGGCTTTGGTCAGAATAATGTTAAGTGTGAATGTTGCATTTTAAATGCAAACCCGGATACGAAAATTAGAAGGTCAGCAAGACTTATCTTATATTTCTCACTGTTGATGTTATAGATGTGTGTTTCTAAAACATACAAACTATTTGATAATTTAGCGGAAATATAGAATATTTCATTCAAATATGCAGAATACCAATTATTCTCAACATTAGATGAATAACTTTTGGAATCAAAACCAGAAACCAAAACATAGTTCATAGTAGTAGTTCGAACAAAATAACCATTACTGAGTTCTTAAACTAAAACATAATATAGAGACAAAGCTAGACTATAGGCTTCCAGTGCAGCAACTCTTGCTCCATTATCAACTAGTGGATCTACTTTTCTCATTTTCCAGCATTCTCTTCCTTTTTAGTCCTTGCACATTACATATAATATGAGTACTATAATTTGGTATCGAATACCGTGGAAGTAGAAATTGCTAAATTTACTTCTATAACAGAATTTACCTGGGGTAGAAAGACCATTTTTCTTGTCCTCCAGGTACTTGGGACAGTTCCTCTTTCAATGGCCAACCTTTTGACAATAGAAGCATTCTTGTTCAGCTGCAACCTTTGCTTTTGAACTAGCCTTTCCCTTTCCAGAAGAATCGGACTTGGCAACTTTCTTGCCGCCTCTATCCTTTTTAGGCCCAGTCCCAGTCTTTTTGAACTTTTTCCCTTTACGAATCATAAGAACATCTTTATGTTCTTTTTATGGTTCATTTGGGATGTTCCTCTCAGCCTGAATCAACATACCATGCAACTCTTGCAAGGTTGTTTTCCCTCCTTGCATACAAAAGTTCAAACGAAAGTTTCGAAAACCTTCGTGTAATGAATTGATCACAATATCAATAACTAGCTCAGGTGGATAAGCAAAACCAAGTTTTTCCATGACCTGAAAGTGTCCAATCATATTGAACACATGTGGTCCAACTGGTTCCCATATGCCAACCTGCATTCGAGTAACCTGTGATTAGCCTCAAATCTTTCTAGCCTAGCATGTTTCTGAAACATGGTTTTCAGCTGTGCCATAATGCTGTATACATCCATACCATCAAAACGCTTTTGAAAGTCTGGTTCCATGCATGCAAGCATTAGACACGTGACTTGCACGCTTGTCGCAATGGTTTTCTCTCTAGCTTTCTTTTGGACATCCGATGCCGTTGCAGAGAGTGCACCAGGAAGAGCATTGTCCAAAACAGACTCTTTTCCTTCACATCTAAGAACAATTCTCAGATTTCTTTCCCAATCAAGGAAGTTGTTAGCATTCAGTTTGTCCTTCTCAAGGACAGAGCGCAGATTAAAAGCAGAGTTGTTGTTGTTACAAGTCATTATTTCTACATAAACAAAAAGAACAAGCGAGTATAAGCAAAATGTTCATCAAAGCAGTTTAAAACAACCTTTTAAACTACCAAATGCCCTTTAAAAAATATCCCCTAGAAGGCATTCAACCAAGACCCTCTCCCACTATTCATCAAACGGACTTTGGCCCTGCCTTTGATTAAATAATGTTTAAGGTAAGTAACAACCTTACTAATTATAATTGCCTTATAATTCTTGGTCGACGTGTTTAACAACTCCTTGTCAAACACATCTCCTTTGTTTCGAAACCCAAAACTTTATCTTTTTATAGTTCCGTTGAGTCAAACCAAACATTAACGTGTGAATTTCATAAATTCACTCTATTATCCCCAGAAATACGATCAACACCCTGCTTTGGCAGGACCTATCAATCGTGTTCTAAGGCTTCATAGGTGTTGTCCGGAAAAACATAAAACTCAATATTACTTATTTGGGGATCGAATATCGGTTATTTACGGTGAACTTATAACAAAATAACCACATTCACAAAGTAAAGCAAGCATAAAACGAACTTAAATGAAAGCATAAAAAATAAGTGATCTTGTATGGCCCCTAAACTAACTAGGTCCAAAAGCTTCATCCGGATCTACATCCTTCACGAAACCTCCCTCGAATCGTTTGGATCTCCATCCTCCATCTTCTCGGGACTTCGTCTTCAAATTACATTTATTATCACTAATTACAACGTAACTAGTAAAATAAAACAATAAATTATTATATTGCAATACGATGCGCCCGCAATCGCATGAACTAGAATAATTATACATTGCACTCGTAACAAGACGAATAAATAATTAAAAAATATTACAACGAATAACGATACGCAGATCGTAAACCATCATAGTTTGGGCCATACTAGTCACAAGGCAATCTCATAACAATTATAATGGCATTCAGGCGCCGCATTCACAATACGAAAAAAAACAAATAATCAATCTCATTCACACTCTAATTAACGATTAATTAGATTTAAACTTGAAATTAGTAACACGATTTAACAATTAAATTGTAAACCAATCGTAGAACCAACTTTAGTAACACGACTTACCTCTTAAGTCGTAAACTAAACCAACAAATTTATTATGACTCAATGACAGGCTGAAGTCGTATGCCTCAAATTAGAATTTATACACTTAAATCCAAATGCTAAAACGTAGTATAGCAGAAATAAGGGTCGAACCCAAGAGAATCAGATTAACGAAATTATGCTAACTAAGTGTAGACGAAATCAATCAATCTCTAATTAAATTATAGATCGTAGTAACCAAGGGGGGGGGGATTTATGTATGAGATTCTAATAAATTAAAGCGAAAAGCAAATAAATCGAGATATCAAATGATGAAATAGAACTTAGACACAAGCACAAATCCACACTCAATAGCGATTGATCATCGTAAGACGGTTTCAACTAATAACCTCGATTACTCTATCGTGAACATGAAATTCCAATTCTCTTAAGAATAGTTAACTATAACGAATCCCGTTCTTAATTAACCCTAACCGTAAAACAACCTAAACAATCCAGTTCTAGGTTCAATTAGACGGAAGCAATATAGATCCGAGAATTTGATAGAGAATAAATAGCACGTACAATCCATTCCCTCCTTAGATATTTATATGAATCGCTTCTAAGTGCTAATATCAACGTATCCCATTCAATATTAATTCCTAGTTGTTACAAATGTAAAGTTAATCAGTAAATCCTACTCAATTAACGATACTAACGATAGAACGATGCAATTAAATACTAGTTGTACACCTAGCAATCAACAACAACATTCATAAAATTAAAAACAAAGCAATTCATAACAATCAAGGTTAATAATCAAAACATTCAAACTCACAAACGTTTCTTGAGCGTTTCAAAGGCTTGAATCTAGGTAGAGAAGATTAGTTACACGTACTTTGAGGTGGAAAATTAGGGTTCTTCCAAAGGTCTCCCTTTTCCTCTCTAATAACGTTCCACTAGTAGTTTTTGATTGATGTGAATAATAATTCCAAAAGCTAAGCTTAACCTAATAATAGTTTACTAAAATAATAAAATTATAAAATATCCTAGTGATACTAGTAATACTAATAATAAAAACTAGTAATAAAGTTTCCTAAATAAGACCAAAGTCTTAAAAACATAATAAAGTACCACAAAATAAGACGGAATGCGTTAGACGTTTCAGGCTTCCGGGCGACTCGTTGGATGTCGCGCGACTCGCGAGATATTTATGCGACTCGCGTGGCCGGCTGTAGCTGCTTCTTACGATCCTTCGATTCTATCGTTCCGGGTCTTCAAGTGGGCTTTCTTTTTCTTCATGTTTCATTCGTTCTTGGCCCAAATCGACGGTCCAATGATTAGCATCCTCAAAATAGCCTATATTACATTTATACCAAACTTACACAAATGCGATACAAGACAACAGATTTAGCTCACAAAATATACCAAAACCGTCGTAATAAGTACGACTAAATATGGCCCATCAAATATCCCCACACTTGAACCTTTACTCGTCCTCGAGTAAAACTCGAAGAACACCATAACCACAACCATCACTGATCCAAAATGCGTGAGAATAACAATAATACACCGGCCCTCACTCGTCTTCCACCAATCTCCCTCGTTATGAGTTAAAGCACCTGCTAATCCAACATTCTCATGAAACTCAACTCAAATGCTCAACTGACTTGACACACCCAATATCAAACTATTATCATCGACCCAATTCATCAAAACAAGTAACATCAGCAAATAATTATAAGCAAAAATCCACATCTAACGCCCCTTATTTCTCTAATCCTAGAATGGATCACATGTGCTACAAATGTCATCGGTGGTACAAGTGAATACCACAATATTCCACAACCCACACATGTGATCAATCCTAAACGCCTCTAATAGTTCAATATAAACCAAACAAACACCACCAATCGCATAGTATATAGTGCTACGACTACACCGCACCGCGATTCTTCTCACCTTAGCCAACTAATCCTACCCTTCTGACCTTCTTTGTCACCCTTCTTATGACGCCAACACCATAAATGGAGAAAATAGTAGTGGTTTTTTTCCTAATTCCCTCATTTTGCCTAGAGCGTCCTCCCTTGCGGATTTTCACTCTAGCTTTCATTTTTTTTCTCACACTACTCTCGTGGCACGCAACCCGATTTTTCTTTTTACCCGGAGCGCCCTTTCGGGTTTTCACTCCGTCCTCGGCCACATTCCCCATTCTTGCCTAGGCACCCTTTCCGGGTTTTCACCTAGTCGGGTTCATTTATTTCTTTTTGTTTTCTTTTTTTTTGATTTTTTTTAAAAATTGAAATAAACGACGTAATACGAAATAACTACTATATACAACGAGATAATTTCCCTGCCCACGCTTGAATAACACATCGTCCTCGAATGTGTGAATTAAAGACAATAACATAAATAGGAAGAGAAATACCTCAGGGGCTCAAGAGTGAGAAGAGGAGCCGGCGTCACGTGACTTAGCCTCACGTGCCGCCCTCCTAGATGATCTCGCTTACTCACGGGCTGCAAGCTCTCCATAAAACTCGGGAGATAGTTCCGAGTAGTCATTAGGATGTAACTTCAATTGTAATCGATTCATACATCGACCAAATTCAGCGGCCAACCTACTGTTGTCAACAGATTCTTCCACTCGATCTTCGATTGCTTCGCGTCAATCGCTCCAACGATCAAAATCAGACGTACCATCGGGCTCCTCCACAACCGGGGAACTAGACTCGGTAGTCGGCTTAGGAAATTCTGCATCATGAGGAAGGTAAAACGCAGCCGCAGTAGGCCCCGACGATAACGGTTTTCCATCAGGACGAGGCAAAATCATGAAATGACGGTGAGATGTGCCAAGCGTCCAGATTAGGTAGTGTTTAGCAATCGGTCGCGAAATTTTAGAACAACTCTCCATGAACTTTATACTAATAGTAGTATCACCTACGACAGGGGAATCCGTCATCTTGGGTAGGTTAAGATGCTGAGCTAGAAGAGTAACCATACCACCCATCGGAATATTCCCCGAGACCGCCTTCTGGTGCTTCTCACAAAAATTCAAGAGTATATTGATCCAATCCGGGGTTCCCAAACATTCGGGCATCATGGCTCACAAATACATCAAATCCGCCCTAGGTAGATGTGTCGGCTCACCTTTGCAAAGAAATGTGGAGTTCAAAAGTCGGTGAACATAACGAAGGGCAGGATGACGAATATCAGCATTCTTAGCCCCCTCATAAGCACTCCCAGCTATTTTCAACCAAAACTCATCTATCATACGTGTAGTAGGAGTCAGAAACTCCGCCCCCCTCTCGGTGCTATACCCAACGCTTCCCTTAACTCAGTAAAGTCCACATCTCGTTCTGAATCTCCGAGATGAAAAGTAATGTGAGGGGGGTCGTCATCACGATGTACTTCTAAGGTGGACAAGAATTCAAGTGTGTAACGCTTATACGTGTTCGCGTGCATATCGTAAGAGTTTGCTAACCCAATACGAGTCAATAATGTCAACAACTCATCCCTAATCCCGAGCAACTCCAATGCCAAATTATCGACAAACTTAGTCGACATAATAACTCGATCAAATAGTTGGCGCCATACCGATTTCTGTTTCGCACTCAAATTCTTACATCCCATATAATCATCCACGGTCGTCTTTTTCTTCTTTGGAGCCACGACTACACAGACTGAGACAACCAACATTAACCCAAGACAGAACCACTACCGAAACTAACCAACTAGACAGAGAATGGAGATGGACTAAGACTCGAATCAACAACCGGTATCAATTCTGACTGCTCAGGACAACACAACACACAAACTCGATGACATACAACCAACAGCATACCAAACCGACAAATCACACTCCAACCGTGACACAGCATCCTATGCAGAACAACATTTCAATAGCGTAACCATACAGAAGCTAGAGAAAAGAGTGAGAAGAGGGGTTTGTAAACTTACTAACCAACAACGAAAAGCCTGACTACTGCTGGAAATCCGAACTAAAGACCAACGACGACGACGCACACCGACAGCGACAAACACGAACAACAGACCCACTATGACACACCCGAGTCACCTGAAACTCGCGCGACTCGCCTGAACACGGACCGCGACCTCCGACGGCAGCTGAATTTGGCAACAACGATGCGGGCTCACAAACCGATTAAGCACCGGAGCGCGACCACCTGCGACGAACACCGGCGACAACTGACAGAACCGACGACGAAAAACAAATCGACGCCGACGAACGCAGACCAACGGTGCTGACCGACGACTTACGACAGGAACTAGAAGTGAATGGAAGAGGATGATGGTTGTGAAGAGATCAAAGGGTTTTGAATTTGGGGTAATTGAGATTGAATTGGAAAAAAAATTAGGGTTTTGAATTGGGGAAAATTAGATTAGGAATAGGGAAAAATGAAGTGAAGAGAGGGAGTCAGGTAACTTGTTTTCAATTTTTGATTTTTTGATTTTTTTTTAAAAATAATAATAAAAAACGGTCCTGCGTGTGAAGGGTCCCGCGAGTCGCATAGGGTCCGCTCGACTCGCGCGGATGCCTGTAACTCCGTTCTTTTTTTTCTTCAATTTTGCTCAGATTTCGAGGGATCTCCACGCTAGTCGCCCGGGACCCATGCTAGTCGCCCAATCTCCTGGAAAATCGACGCTCTTCCCCTATTAAAACATCAAAAGTTAGTAATAAATACTAAGTCTAAGAAAAACAAACAATTAAGAAAAATAACAAAATTAATACTATGACCTATGACCTGTAAAATAAAATTTAACAATAAAAATCTACAAAGCGGGTTGCCTCCCGGAAGCGCTTTTGTTTAAAGTCGTTCGCTCGACTGAGATGGAGGTTAGGTAGAAAACGTCATGTCCGAGAGCTTGCTTCTCCCGACACCCGATTCATTACTCCTTTCACGAGTCGGCTTAAGTCTTATGCCGACTACATCTTTCACTTTTCCATTTTGAAATTGTAAGACCGTTGGGCGCTTGCTTGAGCTCTTTCGAACCATCCATTGATTGAACCACGACCTTGGTTTACCTTTATTCAGCTTCGCGTCCTTACGCGACTCCCAAAGAATGACACACTTGGGTCCCTTAGAAGGAGATTCCTGCACATCTTTAAACAACAATTCCTTGCTAGAAGGGGTAGACGAAATCGGTTTAGGAACCGATTTCACCACTTCTTCTTGTGAGTTAGGAGATAAATGATCAAAAATATCAACACGACACAAGGTATTGTCTTTCGGGGAGTGGGGAATAGGTTTATTTATGTCGAATTTAACGACCCTCCCCCCAAACTCCATACTCAGTGAACCATTAGGGAGATCGATTTTTGTTCCTGCGGTCTTTAAGAAAGGTCGTCCTAGAATGATAGGAGTTGCGCTATAATCATGTTCCATGTCTAAAACATAAAAATCGGCCGGGAAGACCAACTTATCAACTTTAACTAGGACATTCTCGACAACTGCCTTAGGATAGACACTTGATCGATCCGCTAGTTGCACTACTTTCCCGGTTCTCTTCATAGGACCAAGTCTAAGAGATTCGTAGATAGAAAGAGGGATGACATTAATGGAAGCTCCCAAATCTAACATAGACTTTTCAAACAAGGTATCCCCTATGGTGCAAGGTATAGTGAACATGCCCGGGTCGCCACATTTAGGGGGTAATTTCTTTTGATAAATAGCCGACACATATTCACTAACCTCCCCTTTCTTAGCTCCCTTCAACTTGTTTTTCCTTTTAATAGTACATAATTCTTTCAAGAATTTAGCATATTTAGGAATACTCTTTAAAATATTAAGAAGGGGAATGTTTACCTCACACTTTTCAAATACCTCCTAGATATCCTTGTCGTGCTCATAACGACGGGTGCGCTTGAGTGCCTCGGGAAAAGGACCATCCGGTTCCGACGCCGGTGTAGTAGGAGCAGTCAACTCCTTCTCTGGCACATTCGGAGTTTCCTCACCTTCCTCGATCACTAGCTCCTCTTCTTGAACCATAGCCTCCTTGGCCTTCCTCTTTGGCTTGTCGGCCTCCACTAATTGTCTCTCATTCCTTAGAGATACCGCACTTACGTTTTCCTTTGAAAGAATGGTTTTACTAGGTAGTTTCCCCGACTCTTGAGCCTCCAACCTACCAATGGCGGTCGCCATTTGGCCCATTTGAACTTTCAAATTTTGAATGCTAGCTTTGTTCTCCGTGTGATGTTGAAGAACCATAGCTTGGAGATTGGACATTTGACTCGTAACTGTAGCTTGATTAGCAACTAAGGCACGTATCATGTCCTCGGTGGACATTTGACTACTAGGTGGAGGTTGAGTAGGAACCGTGTTTGCAACTTGTTGCTTAGCAAAGAATTGTTGCTTCGATTGACCAAATTGATTACCTTGATTAATTTCTTGGTCGCCTTCCCGATTCCTCCACCTCATGTTGGGGTGATGTCTCCATCCGAGATTGAAGGTATTAAAGTAAGGATCCCACACTCCGTTCACCTCCTCTTGACCTTCTTCATACATTTTAGGGCAACGCTCACTCGGGTGTCCCTCGGTAGAACAGATACCGCACATCATAACTTGATTCGTTTTCCCCGACATCATATTTTGGACAAGAGACGTTAAGCTATCAATTTTATGTTCAAGGCTCGAAGATGATGAATTACCTACGGCATGCACTCCCCGTTTATATTTTCGAGAAAAATCTCGAGAGCTTTCAGTTAGCTCCTGGATAACCTCTATAGCAGCATCTGGACTCTTGTTCACGATCGATCCCCCATATGCCGCATTCACAGTGCGAGCATCCTCCACACAAAGACCTCCTCAAAAGTACATCACAAGGTCTTGAGGATTGTAGCCATGATATGGGCATGTAGCACACAGCTTCTTAAAACGTTCCCAATACTCATACATCGTCTCACCATCTCGTTGCTCTGCATTACTAATCTGCTTCTTCGACTGGGAGCCTCGAGATGCCGGGATGTACTTCTCAAGGAACGCCTTCTTCATTTTTACCCATGTATCAATACTTGCCGGTGGCAAGTAATATAACCAATCTCTCGAAGAATCCTTCAATGAGAAGGGAAAGGCCCTCAGCTTGAGTTGCTCATCAGTGACGGCCGCCGGTTTCATACTCAAGCAAACAATATGAAAGTCTGACAGATGCTTATTAGGGTCCTCATCGCTCAAGCCATGGAATGTGAGTAGTTGATGGATCAAACCTGACTTCAATTCGAAAGTGGCATTCGCACCCAATGGTGGGTACGTGATGCACAAAGGTTGTTGTGCAAGGTCGGGTGCTGTCAACTGCTTAATTGTGTTGGCCATGATATTCGACTCGTATTCGGATTCGGAAGAAACTTCAGTATTCACCGGAATAATAGGAATATCGTTGTTAAACTCTAGATCCTCGAATTTCTGTGTTCCGATAACTATTGCTCCCTCTCCGATTCTCTTTGACCTGTGAAAGGTGCGTTCAATCTCTGAGTCGAATGTCTCGAGGTTCAGGTTAGAAGAACGAGTATTATACATAAACTACACAAAATAAAATAAAATAAAATAAAACTAGCTATAATAAAAAAAAATTAAAAACTACACTAGAAAACACAAAAATAATTAGTACCGATTCCCCGGCAACGACGCCAAATTTGACAGGCTGAAGTCGTATGCCTCGAATTAGAATTTATAAACAGTTAAATCCAAATACTAAAACGTAGTATAGCAGAAATAAGGGTCGAACCCAAGAGAATCAGATTAACGAAATTATGCTAACTAAGTGTAGACGAAATCAATCAATCTCTAATTAAATTAAAGATCATAATAACCAAGGGGGGAATTTTATGTATAAGATTCTAATAAACTAAAGCGAAAAGTTAATAAATCGAGATATCAAATAATGAAATAGAACTTAGACACAAGCACAAATCCACACTCAATAGCGATTGATCATCGTAAGACGGTTTCAATTAATAACCTCGATTACTCTATCGTGAACATGAGATTCTTAAGAATAGTTAACTAAAACGAATCCCGTTCTTAATTAACCTTAACCGTAAAACAACCTAAACAATCCAGTTTTAGGTTCAATTAGACGGAAGCAATATAAATCTGAGAATTTGATAGAGAATAAATAGCACGTACAATCCAGTCGCTTCTAACTGCTAATATCAACGTATCCCGTTCAATATTAATTCCTAGTTGTTACTAATGTAAATTTAATCAGTAAATCCTACTCAATTAACGATACTAACGATAGAACGATGCAATTAAATACTAGTTGTACACCTAGCAATCAACAACAATATTCATAAAATTAATAACAAAGTAACTCATAATAATCAAGGTTAATAATCAAAATATTCAAACTCACAAACGTTTCTTGAGCGTTTCAAAGGCTTGAATCTAAGTAGAGAAGATTAGTTACACATACTTTGAGGTGGAAAATTAGGGTTCTACCAAAGTTCTCCCTTTTCCTCTCTAATAACGTTCCACTAGTAGTTTTTGATTGATGTGAATAATAATTCTAAAAGCTAAGCTTAATCTAATAATAGTTTACTAAAATAATAATAAAATATCCTAGTGATACTAGTAATACTAATAATAAAAACTAGTAATAAAGTTTCCTAAATAAGAACAAAGTCTTAAAAACGTAATAAAGTATCACAAAATAAGACGGAATGCGTTAGACGTTTCAGGCTTCCGGGCGATTCGCCTGGATGACGCGCGACTCGCGTGATATCTATGCGACTCGCCTGGCCGGCTGTAGCTGCTTCTTGCGATCCTTCAATTCTATCGTTTCGGGTCTTCAAGTGGGTTTTTTTTTTCTTCATGTTTCATTCGTTCTTGGCACAAATGGACGGTCCAATGATTAGCATCCTCAAAATAGCCTGTATTACATTTATACCAAACTGACACAAATGCGATACAAGACAACTGATTTAGCTCACAAAATATACCAAAACCGTCGTAATAAGTACGACTAAATACGGCACATCACTCAATCTATAATATTTTATCATGAGTGTAATCGAATTACGGAAAATCGACATCATTGAATAAATAAAAGATATTCTACTGTACTGTATAATCTCATCATGTACGTACAAGTAGTGTATAAAAAAAACCAGAGCATCATCATTAGTGGTGATACCACGTGGGGCCTCAAAGAAAAAAAAAATCTGCAATACAATTGCTAGGGTGTACAGGCCGTACACCATCCATCCATGAACCCTTTTTTTTTTTAAAAAAAAATTCAATCAACTAATATCTCCATATTAGCTGTACCAATTTTCTCATGATAAACTCGAAATTATAATTGAATCGCAATAAAAACATATAAATAATATGAATCTGATCATATAAATATTATGGTGGAGACTCTGATACCACTGAAGGATTTTACCGGTGCGAAAGCGGAATTTCAGGAAACAATTTCCTAACACCAATCCAAGAATACAAGCACAATATAGATATGAATCAGGACAAAAGTAGGTCGAGAAATTCCTCGATATATAAGACGGAGAGATGCTAGAGCCCCACGTGTTGCTCCTCTACTCGGTCCACCAACCCAGTCGGAATCCCACGTTTGCTAGGACGGAAGAGATAGAACAATTCCGTCTCTTACTTTTAAGGGTGTTTGAGGCAATAAATTGAACTGACTTAGATTAGGGTTTTTTCCTTGGTTGATTCTCAATCTCTTATGACCCATCTAACATATCCTTATATAGTAGTAGAGTTTAGGTTAAACCAAGAGACTAACCGGGCCTCATAAGTAGTCACAGCCTAATATCTCACAAGTCCACATTGGGCCTGTTTAGTTTCCTGACTAAGTCTGATTGTGTGACCTTATAGGATTATATATTCATAGTCATCAGCCCAATCGAATTGGACTAATTATCATAATTATTCTCTATCAAGTAATTATGAATTATTATAATACATAACGATTATCTCCATAATAATATCCTATATTATATTTAGTAATTGCCGGAAATGTCTTAGGACATATTCCTTCAGTCAATACCGAAGCGAGTCTACATCGATCGAATGAAGCTAAGACCATGTATGTTGAGGGTGTAAAAACTTCTTCTCTACCTTTGCATTTACATTTTTATTATCTTTGTATTTAAATTATCATTTACTAACTTCAATACTAACTTCAATACTAACTTCGTTTATTGTTTCATTGTTGTACATAGGCATCAAATGAACTAAACAACATCGATTCCGACATATACAATAGAACTAGAGTGATTATGACTTTAAAATAGTAGATTCAATCATTTTTCATTTTACATTTTACATTTTACATCCAAACTCAAGATCGAATATCAAAATGAGATTTGTTAGGTATTGGTAGAAGTGTCATTTTGCATGATTATAATCTTGTCGTAACTAGGGAAATTAAGAAGCTATTTTAAACATGAGAAAAATATATACGGAGCATGCATGTATATAGCGTCTCAAAGCTTGCTTACTAATAATTACTGTGTCATTCATATCAAATGTTGTTGCTAATTACTATGCCACATTTAAACTAACAAATGCAGGTTTACGTACTTGCATCTATATAAACCATATTCTCCTTAATATGACAGCACCTGAAATTAAGGTAAACTTATACTATATCTTTATATTTTTTGTACCAGAACAGTTGAGATCAAACTCATGAGGCCTTGGGAAGTAGCTGTGCTATTCTTCATTCTTACCGTTTCTACCCAATGTTTCAAAGGTAAACTATTAAGCCCTAACTTCTTTATATTGTATTTCTTCTGCTCCCTCCAACGCTAAGATTTTCCCTCTTTCCTTAAAAGAAAACCTCACTAAGATTTCCCACTCCAACAAATTTTTTCTTATTCATCAAATATATTCTCTTTCTGTCGGTTACTTTTTGTGATTTAACTTCTTGAAACCCATCCAATAATTTACCACATTTCATTATGGATTTGTTAATTCATGTGTCATTTGGAGGTGAAAACAACATTGTTGGGGGTGGGAGTACCTCTTTTATGAGGGTAGTTTTGAACAAACATAAAATCTTGAAAAGGTCAGTTTAGGTATTGGTTTATGGAATCTATATAAAATTCTTACATTAATACTCCTTTCGTTTCTAAAAAATTGTCCTATTTCCCTGTTATATATGAGGAGTATTTTAATGAAACACAATCTTAATGGAACGGAGGGAGTACGTCTTAGAATCACTATACTGTGAAACATATCATAAGATAGGGTGACTTTTATATTTACGTTTTTCTTCTTCTTTTATTTGATAATTTTTTGGGTAGTATAAATTACGTTCATTTTCTAGACGACTTACTTTTTTTTCTTTGAGATTATGTTTGTATATACCTAATAATCATTTACTTTATTAATAAATATACCTGCAGGATGTGAATCAATCAAGTTCATGATACAGAACAGATGCCCTAACACCATTTGGCCAGCAACATTAGCAGGAGCAGGAACCCCTCAATTAGGCTCAACCGGGTTCGAGTTAAGCTCCGGCTCGACAACCTCCCTCGAACTCCCCATCGGTTGGTCCGGTCGAGTTTGGGCTCGAACCATGTGTTCGACTGATCCAACAGGAAGATTTAAGTGTGACACAGGTGATTGTGGTTCGGGTAAAATCACGTGCAATGGAGGCGGAGGGGAGCCACCAGCAAGCCTAATAGAATTCACACTCTCAGGACATAATGGCAATAACCAAGACTTCTTTGACATTAGTCTTGTTGATGGTTTCAACTTGCCAATATCAGTGAAGCCGCAAGGCGGGTCCAGTCAATGTAACTCGGCAAGCTGCCCAGTGAATTTGAACTCGGGTTGTCCACCAGAATTGGCGCTGGTGGGGCCGGGAGGGCGTGTACTTGGGTGCAAAAGCGCATGCTTGGCGCTCGGGCAGCCTCAATATTGTTGTACGGGAGGTTATGGGTCCCCTAATACTTGTGCTCCAACCGTGTATTCTAAGTATTTTAAGGCGGGTTGCCCTCAAGCTTATAGCTATGCCTATGATGATCGTTCCAGTATCTTTACTTGTCGTGGGGGGCCTGACTATTTGATCACATTTTGTCCCTGATTTTGGTTATAAGCATATTGTAAAATCAATGTTCTAATAAAATTATGGAAAAAGTCTCATGCTACTCACATTGCACATGTTACCCCTACTTTTAAGTTTGTTTCCATGGTAATCTTGAGTTTTATACGTTGCTTCCCGATTTGCCCTTACACCATCTTTTGCCATGACACCGTTGAATTATAACCAAGAGCTGGATGATTAGTTGTTAATTAATTTGGAGGGAAAATTAATTACATCACCCAATGACTACTTTTCAGAACCCTACATGGCTACATTATAATAGTTCAAAAGGAGATAGTTCTCATGGTACCCCTAAAGGGAAAACAATGACTCATTGAAGCAAAGCAACGACTAGTTTATTGAACTATGCATTACACAGGTGCTTATAAATTTACTCCGATCCCCTTGCTATTTTGGCAGAAGAAGAACAAACAATCCACACAAATCTAGCTTCCAACAATGTCAGTTTCATTACATTTAAGTTCAACTCTAAGAGGAATTCATGTGGAAAACAAAACATGTCTAAGATGCAATAGAAGAGCAAATATTCGAGCAACCGAATCCACTGCTGTATGCAAATCCATTTAAGCTATACTATAAATGTGATGAATGTGGTTGGTTTCAATGGTGCAAAAGATAGAACGGAAGAAACAACTTCTAACAATGCAATGAGGGTAGTTGATCAAGTGTCCATTCAACAAGATTTGAATAAAAAGATGAAGAAACAATTTAAATGAAAATAGTTTGTGACATCAATACGAAAATTGATTCTATGTCGAAGTTGTTAAATTTAAGCATCATAAATTGGTTCGATCATGTACTTCAGTCTAATTTAGTCGGCAATTACACGTCAAATCAACGTCGTACACAAGATAATCGAAGGACTTTCCATCATATTGAACTTCCAACCATTTTTCAGTTGCCATTCTATATCTAGTTATACACTTATACACAAACATCAACATTAAATGAGAATTCAATAAACACAATCATAATAAGAACATAACACAATGAAATATTAACACATTTGAAATATTCAATAGTCATGATGTTTATACGAAAATTGACAACTAATAAACAAACAATTTAAATTCAAAGCAAAAATATTTCATAAACATCCGTAATTGAACATAAACCCTAACTTTTTGAAATTAGGGGGTTGTAATATTTAGCCCACAAAGCCAAGAAGATCCCTTCTCCGTGGTATTTGGGTGTTCTCCTTTTTTCTTCCTCCTTTTTTTGACACTCATAGGTAAATTGACAGCGTAAATACCAACAAGAACACTACATCCATATTTGTGTTTCTCTTAACTGTATTAAGCCAAGTGAACTTCAACTACGCAGATGCTCTTGATGATAAACCTGACATGCATCATTCAACAAGAACACTACTAATTTAAAACGAGGCAATTGCTCTTCTCTAGATTGCTCTTGATGACAAGAACGCTACTTTTGTATATACGGGAAAGTAGTGATTGAACCCCTTTACTTTGCTTATGAGTTTGATTGATTTTCCAATATCCAGTCCTTAGATTAACATTCTTTATTGGAGTAAAATGAGTTAGAATAACACACATTATACGTTAGAGTACATACTTAACAAGTTACACAGTTTATGAGTATAATTTGATTTCTAATATCCAGTTCTTAGAGTAACATGTGTGAACCAGTGTAATTATAATGGAGTTTTATAATTTTTGTTTTGGAGTGTCCTTAACATAAACATACATTATTCTTTTGGTTAATTGGAAGTTTTGTTTTTGCAAGAGACTATTACGCAACGTAACAGATTTTATGAGTTAAAATAACACAGTTCATGAATTAGAGTAACATATTGTACGAGTTAGAGTAACATAGTTTATGAGTTATAACAGTAACATAGTAACAAACGTACAATGACAGTAGGGAAATGATGATTTTTTGGTGAAGATGAAAAAAAACAAATCATACCCATTAATCTATCTATAATCTAAGGGTTGAGGTGAGGACTCACGGACTCAATTATGATAATATACACACACACACACACACACACACACACATATATATTGTTCCGGTCACGGAAACAATTAACCCGGCTCTGGATCCGGGTTGTACAATCGGACTATTAGTGAGCAAATGATCGTCTGATTCCCTTAAACCTCTTCTTTGTCTCGCTCCCTTGATCGGACCTCCCCGGCGGAGTTGGCCTGCTCCCTGCACAATGAACGCACAGGGCCTCGGAGGTTGTCCGAGGGAACCCTCTCCGATGCCTAAGTCAGTCCGTGAAATGCCTTAATGAACCTAGCTCGTGAGGAACTAGGTGGCGTTTTTAGGAGTGAGAGTCTAGAGAGAGAAAATCCAACCTCTTTCTTGTGGGAAAGGGTTGAGTATTTATACCTTCCCACAAGAAAGAGAAGTGGGAGGGGAATGGATGGATAAGGAAGTGACAAGTGGCGGCTTCTCATCCACCCATTCTTAATTACCTTAGGCGAAATGACGGGAGGGCCCCTGGGGGTCCTGACCCTGTCGACCAGGGACTCCCCCAGGGCAGGCGGACTTCGTGCCGTGGCCGCTAGGCTCCAGCAGGCTGTATTGGCTTGCGGTCTCAGCGGCCGACTGCTATCCTTAGCGTTTTATGCTTCTGTTTTAGTTTCTTGCCAGGGACTGGCCTTTTGAGCTTGATAGGGATCCTCCTGGGGCCTGCCCAGCAGGCGATTATTTGACAGGCTGCTGACCCCAATCAATTGGCCTTCGTCAGTAGGAGGAAAGTAAGGCTTTTCTTCTACTGGCGATTCTTGCTTGGAGGGCGGTTGACTTGTTTCCATGTCTGCTACTGCATTTAATGCTTCGCGCCTTCCCAAGGAATGAGGCGCAGCTCACATCAGGTGTACAAAGAGTTGAGGATGCTTTTTGCAATGATTACACTTCTTCTCTAGGTGGATTTTTGGGAACCGTGAAGGGTTCCTGATTGGTGGTTCTCCTTCCAGGGTGGTTGGAAATTCATTAATGCCGTGTTTTCTCTTGTATAAAATCCTGGCTTTCTTCGTCATTTCTGCTTTAGACCATCTTCAATCTTTCTACTATCTTTGTCTTAATCATGGTTTGGATCAAAAAATTCGGAACTCGCCGTGGAGCTCGCCATGTTACTTTCCTCTTTAGAGGATTTTGGAGACTTCGGTACGCTCGAGCTGCTTATCGAGCTGTTCACCGTAGCCGTCTTTCACGGTTTCGTTCTCGTCGGAGGGGCAGGAAGGTCCCCTCTAGGTTGAGCAAACGTCCCAAGAGATCCTCACCCCTTGCTGCTCCCAGATTTAGGCGTTGCCCTCAGGGAGGGGGCTGCTTTGACAGGGGATGCCACGAATGCTTCCCGTGGCTGCACCCTGAGCAGTTTAACCCTAACTCTTCTGATACCGACTCCTCCCTGGCGTCGGGCCCCTCCTCGTCTGTGAGGAGGACAGGTTGTCGCACCTGCGATGAATCCCAGGCCGTTCCCTTTGGCAGGGACTGGGAGGATAGCAGCCATGACTCCGATGATAGCGAGGGTCTTGGTTGCCTGAGCGACAAGGATGGAGACGGAGCTCCTGATGATCCTTTCAAGGATTCCCCAGACTGGGACTGGGGCTCGGATTTCGGGAGCCCAGGCAGTCCTGGGGATCATTCCCCAGACTTGGATGACGATTAGGCCTGCGTAGCAGGGTGTTTGATTTTTGTCAGGCCGGAAATTTTGGGCCTCATATATTTTCTTTTCGTATTTGGTTCAAGATGTAACTTTCCCCCTTTGGCTAATGAAATGAAAGTTAATCAGCTTCGCTCTTTTTTTTTTTTTAATGCGGGGGTGACGTCGTCGGTCGATCTTTTCCTCTGCCATTTTAGTCTTTCGAGGCCCTTCTTGGGAAGGGGTGAACAGCCCGTGTTCAGTGCGCGACACGTGGATGACAGCTGAGGGTCTTGTCAGGGAAGTCGCCTCTTGGGCTTCTTGGGCTTTATATAAACCCTTCCCCCCCTTCATTTTCTTCTTTTACTTTTCCTGAGATTTCAAACTTCTTACACTTCCTGAATCACTTTCGTTGCCGAGCATTCTTCGAGGAGCAAGGAATACCTTTTGTCACTGTTTCCGGCGACTTTATCGGCGTCTTTAGGTTAGAACTTCTTTAAATCTTTCACCTCTTTTTTCCCTTCCATAGCCAATATGTCGCGAGTTCGTCCCCTTTCTTTTAATTCTTTGCTCGGGGGAACTGGGGGCGGCGACGGTGGCAGGCGTGACATAGCTTCTTCCTCCGGGGTTGGCCCTAGGGAGGAGGACGATCATCACAGGGGGGAGGGTGCTGAATCACCCGAACCAGCTCCCTTTGATGTAATTGACTCCGATGACGAGGCCCTGGAGGTGGACCCCTCCAGGGTTGCCGGCCCCCTCATCCGCAGGGAGAGGAGGAGGGCCTATTACTTGGACAAGAAAAAGTATGTGATCCCCCTAAAGACCTACCCTGAGGCCAAGAACAGGGACCTGATTTTGGAGAGCAACGCTGCTAAGGCCATTGAACAATTTTATAACTTCGGGGAAGGGTACACGGTTATAATCCCTGGGGAAAGGGACACAGTATGCTGTCCTCCAGAGGGGTGTGTGGCCATTTACCACAAGGCCTTGGAATTTGGCCTGCGATTCCCACTACATCCTTTCCTGGAGGAAACCTTCAGGAGGATGAACGTCGCTATCGCCCAGCTGACTGCAACTGCCATTAGATCCTTAGTAGCTTACACCTGGACCTGCCTTTTCCTTGGCGAGGGGCCTTATATTGACGCCCTTCGTTTTATGGTCGGTCTTCAAATGGTGTCTTCATCCGGGGGGGATGACTCCCCTGGTTATTGGTCTCTGCAGAGGCAGAAAAAGTATGCCTTGGTCTGGCCGGCTCTGAGCAGTCTAAAGGACTGGAAAATTAACTTTATATACATTCATAGCGCGTCAGGGTGGAAAATTCCTAGACATTTTAGGAACCATGTCCACACCCGCATGGAGACGCGCGAGGAGTATCATCCAGGTGTTGGGGGGAAGGCCCTGGAGGTCAAGCTGAGCGAGAAGGAGGAGATTTTGATTAAAAAGTTTGAGATTGTGGTGGATAAACATGGGAACTTTGGCCCTGCCTTCTGGCTCCCCCACGCGGAGCTCATTACGACAGACGAGTACTTGCTTCCCCTGGGCCTGATTCCTGGCCTTGAAGGTAGTTCTAGGGAGTTTTTGTTGTCACGATTTTCCAGAGACTTTATCTCTCGCTGCTTTTTAGATGACCGCCTTTCCCTTTCTGCAGATTCCTATACTTGGCGCTGGACAAAGAAGCAAGTCAGGAGATTGGGCCTGAGTGAGGAATTGGTCGTTCTTTCAAAGCGTCCTTCTCTCCCTGCGAATTTCAGGAAGGGGAGCAAAGCCTTGATGAAGCTCGTAAAAGACTTTGCTGCTGGTCGAAGATTGCCTCTTCCTCCCCGGCTGCCTTCGTCGAGGCCGGCGACTCCCACCCCCAGCATCCATGAGGGGGAGGCTGAGGTTACTTCTGGAGCTACACCCTCCCCTGGTCAGAAGCAGGGTGCTTCTCCGGCTGGACCTCGGGCTTCTCAGGGAACGCAGCCTGGGAATTCCGAGGGAACTGGGGAAAGTGTTCCCTTGGAGTTGAGGAGGAAAAGAGACAGGGAACCTCCTAGCGCTGACGTGGTGGATCTGGAGGCGGATGTTGCCACCCCTGAGGCGAAGCGCCCTGCCCGTGAGCCTCCAAGTACCCCCTTCCCGGAGGAAAATGCAGAGTTCCACTACACGGCTGGTGACAGCGTGGACGTGTCAGGCCTGCTTTCTGATTCCGGAGCCGTCTTGGCTGACCGCCTCACCAAAACTGTGACTTCAACTTCTCATCAAGTGCTTCAGTACATCCAATGTACCTCCAAGGTTCTGCTGGCGTCTGCCGAGCTGGCGGCTCTCAGCCGCCTGAGTGATGAGGAGCTGACGATCACACCCGGGGCTCCTCCTCCTGACCGCCTGGCCATGGTAGAGAGAGACATCTCCTTGATAAGCTCTTTGAAGGACAAGCTGGCAAGGCAAGACGGCGAGTTAGAGGAGGCAAAGAAGCAGGCTGGTCAGTGGAGGCTGCAGGGAGAGATGGCTGTGAAGGAAGTTGCCAAGTTGGAGGCTGATCTGAAGGAGAGCCGCCTGTCGTTGGACCGAGCTAATCTCTCTTTGGCCGAGATGGGGCACTTAAAGGGGAGAGTGACTGACTTGGAGGAGCAACTGTCAAGAGCTAAGTCAACTTTTGAACAGGCTAAAGGGGAATGGACGAAGGAGAAAGAGACCCTGGCTGAGGAGGCTGAAGCTGCAGTGGATGCCAGCTTCGCGAGCGGTGCCAACTCCTCTCTGGAGTTGGTGATGGTGTTGATAGGGGAGATGTTCCCTATCTTTGATGAGGACACCTTTCGGAGTCTTTATACCGCTAAGAATGAAGCTCGGGCGGCCAATCAGCCTGAGGTAGATGCCGACGCTCGCCAGGATGCTACGTGACGCCTTTTCATTATAATAGTTCTTATCCTTCTGTGCTGAGCCAGTGTTATGGCCAGCTTGTTTGTAATATTCGCCACTTTGGTTTCTTCTCTTTAACTTTGTAAAGACCTTCTACCCTTCGCGGGTCCTGTTTGTGGAATATTTCTCTTTGTTTTTTATGATGAGTTTTGATTTAGAATTTGGGGAATCTTTCTTTGACGTTAATCGCGCCTGGCACAGCTAGTTCTTGGCTTTTGTTCAAAGTCCAGGAGGTCTGCCCCCTGCCTGCCTAGAGGTAATTCGGGGGGCTGTTTGCGTTTTTTATACAAGGTTGGAGGGCCTGCCCTCAATCCTTGTTGATTTGGCCTGTCCCTGGCTTTTGTTCAAAGTCCAGGGGGCCTGCCCCCTGCCTGCCCAGAGGTAAGCAGGGAGGCTTTTGCGTTTTTTATACAAGGTTGGAGGGCCTGCCCCCAGTCCTTGTTGATCTGGCCTGTCCCTGGCTTTTGTTCAAAGTCCAGGGGGCCTGCCCCCCTGCCCGCCCAGAGGTAAGCAGGGAGGCTTTTGTGTTTTTTTTATACAAGGTTGGAGGGCCTGCCCCCAGTCCTTGTTGATCTGGCCTGTCCCTGGCTTTTGTTCAAAGTCCAGGGGGCCTGCCCCCTGTCTGCCCAGAGGTAAGCAGGGAGGTTTTTGTTTTTTATACAAGGTTGGAGGGCCTGCCCCCAGTCCTTGTTGATCTGGCCTGTCTCTGGCTTTTGTTCAAAGTCCAGGGGGCCTGCCCCCTGAATGCCCAGAGGTAAGCAGGGAGGTTTTTGTTTTTTATACAAGGTTGGAGGGCCTGCCCCCAGTCCTTGTTGATCTGGCCTGTCCCTGGCTTTTGTTCAAAGTCCAGGGGGCCTGCCCCCTGCCTGCCCAGAGGTAAGCAGGGAGGCTTTGATTTTTTGTTGGAGGGTTCATTTTTCTTAACTTTGGCAACAGGGGGGCCTCCCCCTATTGCCCCCTGCTCGTTTGTGTGTGAAAGACGCGAGTGTGAATAGGCAACGAGTATAAATCTGAATCTTCTCATTTCTTTTACGAAACTTTTGACATTAGGGTGGTCGGAGCCGTCGACATTCTTTGACCGTCCTCCGCCATTGTTTTTAGCAAAAAATAAAACTATCTTTAGACCTGGTTTAGACATAATATTTCTTCAGGGTGTCCGCATTCCAGTGAGCGTGCAATTCTTGCCCTTCAAGGTCGGCGATTCTATATGTGCCTGGCCCTAGGATTTGAGTCACTTGGTATGGACCTTCCCAGTTGGCACTTAGCTTTCCATGTTCCCTTGATTTTCCAACCGCCTGCGTTTTTCTAAGAACCAGATCACCCATCTGGAAGTTTCTCTGGCGCACTCTGCTGTTGAAGGCTTTCCTCATTCGTTGCTGGTTGGCAACGATGTTGGTACTGGCCTCCTCCCTTACTTCATTGACCAGATCTAAGGTTTCAACCATTGCAGCTTCATTCTCAGTTCGGTTGTATTGCAGGGAGCGTAGAGATGGGATCCTTGCCTCAATAGGTAATAGAGCCTCTGCTCCATATACTAGACCGAACGGGGTTTGGCCTGTAGACTCTTTTCGGGTGGTCCTGATTGACCAGAGTATGCTGGGAAGCTCGTCAGCCCACCTACCCTTGAGGTCATCTACCATTTTCTTTAGACCATTTAGGATTTGCTTGTTGGCTGCCTCTGCCTGTCCGTTGGTTTGAGGATGACAGACGGCCGAGTAGGCAACTGCGATGTTGTGGCTTTCTAGCCAGATTCTCAGGGGATCATTGTCAAACTGCCTGCCATGATCAAATACCATTATTTTTGGTAGGCCAAATCTGGTGATAACATTTCGCCAGATCACCTTTCTGACTGCCGGCTCGGTAATATTGGGCACCGCTTCAGCTTCTATCCATTTGGTGAAGTAGTCTATGGCAACAATTAGGAATTTCCTGCCCCCAGTGGCCACCGTGAAGGGCCCTAGTATGTCCATCCCCCATTGAGCGAAGGGGATGAGGGATAGGATTGGCCTGAGTTCCTGGGCCGGGGCATGGATTGACGGGGCAAAGAGTTGGCACTTTCTGCACTTCTGGGTCAGGCTCTTGGCGTCTGCCAGCATGGTAGGCCAGTAGTAGCCTGCCCTTAGGGCTTTGTGGGCCAGCGATCTCCCTCCGATGTGATGTCCACAAATACCTGAGTGGATATCGTCCAATACTTCAGCAGCCTGGTCTGCCCGTAGGCATTTGAGCAGAGGGTAAGTAAAAGATTTCTTATAGAGTTCTTCACCAATGATTATGAACCAGGCTGCTTTAGCCTGTACCTTTCTCTTTTGCATTGTGTCTGATGGTAGGATACCATGTTTTTTGAACTGGATGAAAGGGGTCATCCAATTTTCCGGCCCTTCCTCAACGATGCTAATCGCCTGATATGCGCTGGTAGATTTTTCGTGCAAAACATCAACCCATACCGACCTCCGTATGTCTTGTAGACTGGAGCTGGCCAGCTTTGACAGAGCGTCGGCTCGGTTGTTCTGCGACCGAGGTATTTGTTGGATTTCGTAGGATTTCAGACCTGACAGCTCTTGTTTTACCTTCTCAAGGTAGGTGGCCATGGTCTGATCTCTGGCTTCATATTCTCCGTTAATTTGATTGGCAATGAGCTGAGAATCAGTAGCTAGTGTAACCCGCTCTGCCCCTGCAGCCTTAGCCAATTTTATCCCTGTGATTACAGCCTCATATTCCGCCTCATTGTTTGACGCCGGGAAAGTGAACCTGAGCGCATGCTCAAAATCCACCCCCTCGGGGCTGGTTAATACGACGCCTGCGCCTGCACCGTTGGCCGTTGAGGATCCATCAGTGTGTACGATCCACTCCTCAGCAGGGGGCTCCTCTTCCCCTGAATGGGAGCATTCAGCCAGAAAATCGGCCAAGGCTTGGGCTTTGATGGCTGTTCTTGGCTGGTAAGATATCCCCAGACCGCTTAATTCTATCGCCCATTTCAGCAGTCTCCCTGATTTTTCAAACCTTTCCAACACTTTCTCCAGCGGTTGGTCTGTGAGGACCACGACAGGATGTGCGTCAAAGTAGGGTCTGAGCTTTCTGGCCGCAATGATGACCGCGTAGGCGGCCTTTTCTATCAGGGGGTAATTTCTTTCTGCTGTTCCCAGGGCGTGACTCACAAAGTAGATAGGTTGTTGTGAGTTGGCTTCCTCCCTTAGGATGACAGCACTTACCGTCGTGTTTGTGACAGCGATGTACAGATATAATTTTTCTCCGGCTACCGGCCTTGCCAGGGTAGGGAGTTTCTTCAGGTGCTCCTTTAAGTGCTCGAAAGCTTTCTTCTGTTCGTCTTCCCATTTGAACTGTTTGTTGCCTTTTAATATTTTGAAGAAGGGGGTGGACTTGTCTGCTGACCTGGCGATAAACCGGGCCAGGGCGGCCATTCTGCCTGTGAGCCTCTGAATGTCCCTGATGGTTTTAGGCTCCGGGAGGTCTAGGACCGCCTGAATTTTCTCAGGGTTGGCGTCTATCCCCCTGGAGCTGACCAAAAAACCTAGGAATTTCCCGGATCGGACCCCGAATGTGCATTTTTTCGGGTTCAACTTCATTTTATATGATCTCAGGGAAGAGAAGGTCTCTTGAAGATCTATCAGATGTTCCTTGTCCCCCTTACTTTTGACGATCGCATCGTCAACATAGGCCTCTAAGTTTCTTCCTTTTTGACTTTCGAAGACTCTGTCCACCAATCGTTGATAGGTGGCGCCTGCATTCTTCAGCCCAAATGGCATCATCTTGTACATGTAGGTGCCATGGCTGGTTATGAAGGCGCACCTCACTCTGTCTGGCTGCCAGAGGTACACTTGATGGTACCCTGAGAACGCATCCAAAAAACTCAGGGTGGTGTATCCACTGGTGGCGTCCACTAGTTGATCTATCCTGGGTAGAGGGTAGCAGTCCTTAGGGCAGGCCTTGTTAAGGTTGGTAAAATCCACGCACATTCTCCATGCGCCTGACGATTTCTTTACCATGACCACGTTTGCCAGCCATTCAGGGTAGTCACATACTTCGATGAAGCCTGCCTTCAGGAGTTTGTCTATTTCCTTTTTTATTGCCGCATCTTTCTCCGCGGACATGTTCCTTTTCTTCTGCTTTACAGGGCGAGCCTCCAGATTAATGTTCAGCTTGTGAACAATAAAGGCCGGGTCGACCCCTGGCATCTCGTCTGCAGAGTAGGCGAACACATCCTTATTTTCTCTTAGGACTACAATTAGCTCCTTTTGATAGGACTCCTCCAGGTCGGCCCCTACAAGGACCTGCCTCCCTGGCTCTAAGTCCACTAGCATGCTCTCCCCTTCAGGCTCCAGGCGGATTGGCTCTTGCTGAGCAGTCGAAATCTCGCCTTCCCTGCTAGGAGAGCACTGGGCTTTTCTCTTCCCTTTTCTTTCTGTCTCATGGGCCTGCAGGGCCACGGAATAGCAGTGTCTGGCCGAATCCTGATCCCCGTGGACCTTCCCTTCCATGCCAAAGTCTGTTACATAGGCTATGGTGAGGGCCCTAATTGATACGGCAGCTTCTATTTCGTCCAGGGTGGCTCGGCCTATCAGAGCGTTGTACGCGGATTTGGCGTCCACCACGACAAATGACGCCCTGATGTTTCTTGCTGAGGTCCCCTCCCCAAATGTAACAGGCAGGTCGATAACTCCCATGGGTAGCATGCCTGCTCCATTGAACCCGTACAGAGATCCGAGGGCTGGCTTCAGGTGCCTTCTTTCAAGGTTCATCTTCTCAAAAGCGTCTTTGTATAAGAGATTTGTGTAGGCGCCAGTATCCACCATACACCTTTTGACAATATGATTGCTGATTTCCAGAGTTAAGACCAGAGGGTCACTATGTGGGTACACGACTCTCCCTGCATCCTCAGGGGTGATGCTTAGGGTAGTGCCCCTCGGGCTGCTTGCTTTTTCTGCGTAGCAGATTTGGTTCCTTAGTTCGCGGATCTGCCTTTTCTGGATGCGCCCGCTGGTCCTCCCCTCTGCATCCCCGGAAACTACATGGATGACCATGCGATTTTGGGCTGAGCCCTCAGGTTTGTCTGCCACCTCTTTCTGGGGTTTGTTTCTTGCTGCATAGTTACTCAGCCAGTCGTTTCTTATTAGTTTTTCAATTTCGTCTTTTAAGTAGCGGCATTCCTCTGTGGTATGGCCTATGCAGTCATGGAACGTGCATAATTTTTTGGGGTCTCCCTTTGGGCTACGAGGCTTGTTTGGACGAGACCATTTTGCTGTTTCTTTTTCTAACTCGAAGATTTCTGCTCTCGGCCTATTGAGGGCCGTGTAGCTGTCGAATCTTGGTTGGTATGCGGTACGTTCTTTTTTGGGAGTGTCTCCCTCCTCTCTCTGCTTGCCCGGCTCACTTCTGCCACGCCCACCCTGCGGTCCTCCCTGTGGCTTTGTTTGGCCTGCAGGGGTATCCGGCAGGCTGTGGAACTCTTCCTGCAGAATGAATCCTTCAGCAATTTTCCTGGCCATGGCCAAGGTTTCTGGCTGGGCCCTGATCATCTGATTTTTCATTTCTCCCGGAAGCAGGGAGATTGTCAGGGCGTAGGCAGCGGTGGAATCATCGATCTCCCTGACCTGCTGGTAGGATAGGTCAAACCTCCTCAGGTACTCCCTTACACTTTCACCCTTTTTCTGTTTTAGGGTCATAAGATCAAAGCAAGTGAGGCGTCTTCGTTTATTCCCAGCATATTGCTCGAGGAAGATCTCGGCCAACTCTATGAAGAATTTGATTGATCCTTGGCGGAGATCTCTGAACCATCCTTGTGCGAGTCCTACCAAGGTGGTTGGGAAAACTTTGCACCAGATGGCGTCATCCACGTCGTACATGCCCATGTGGCTCTCGAATGCCGCCAGGTGGTCTTCAGGGTCTGTTGTCCCATCAAACTTAATGGTGGGCATCTTAATTTTTGGAATGGGGTATCCTTGTACCTCAGGATGAAGTGGGGTTTTTGTGGGCCTGCCTACCAGTCGTGACCTGCTTTCCCCAGACTGGTTACCGTAAGAATCCCATTGTCTATGGGTTGGTTTCCTTGTACTGGGGGAGCGGTGCCTTGGAGGCGGCTTGCTTGCTGCTTCATCTTCTGTTTCAGGGGAAATCTGCCTGGGTCTCTTCCTCTGAGAGTGGCAGAGGTTCTCTCCCTGGTGATACTTAGATTCAAGCGGTTGCCCCCGGTTGAGCCTCGATTGCAGGCTTTGGGATAAACCGGAGGCTGACTGTTCTTTGACTGCCGGTGTTAACCTGGAGAAAACCCCGCCTGGCCTTTCTCCTAGGCGCCTTGACATGGGCTCCCTGGGCCTCATCCTCTCCTGCAATTCTCGGGATAAGCCTCTCTGTTCTCCAGACGCAGATTCTGTTGTATGAATGGAGAATGCCTGCTGTTGAGCGGGTAGTTCTGGGCTGCCTGTTGTGATACGCCTTTCCACTTGCGCGTACACTTGGGCCGTCCTTCTCGCCTTTCTCTGAGCATTTCTGGCGGCGGTTCGCTTCGTGCCCCCAGCTCCATCCTTGTTTATTGAGGGTGGCTGCCTGGGGGCCGACGCGACCCTGCCTACCAGATCCCCAGGAGTAAACTCCTGGTTCAGCATTGCAGAGAAGAAAGCGGCTGTCTGCGCCATCTGAGCTGGGGTCAGATTTAGAGTGTGCCCTGGGTGTGTCCCCAGCTCAGGCGCTGCAGCAGCGCTTGGTACGCCTAGGAGATTGGTTCCCCCCACCCCCAGGATCGTGGCGGGAGGAATCCTCTCAGGCTGTGGCATACCATACAGGGGGGTCACCGGTGGGACCGTCGGACCCGCCCCTGTACTGGTGTCAATGATTTCTGGCATGATTAATTTGATTGTCTTAGTTTTTTGTGATTAGGAATGGTTGATTTTTTGTGGGTAATTCGTGAGCACAACCGTTGTTCTCCCCACAGACGGCGCCAAATTGTTCCGGTCACGGAAACAATTAACCCGGCTCTGGATCCGGGTTGTACAATCGGACTATTAGTGAGCAAATGATCGTCTGATTCCCTTAAACCTCTCCTTTCTCTCGCTCCCTTGATCGGACCTCCCCGGCGGAGTTGGCCTGCTCCCTGCACAATGAACGCACAGGGCCTCGGAGGTTGTCCGAGGGAACCCTCTCCGATGCCTAAGTCAGTCCGTGAAATGCCTTAATGAACCTAGCTCGTGAGGAACTAGGTGGCGTTTTTAGGAGTGAGAGTCTAGAGAGAGAAAATCCAACCTCTTTCTTGTGGGAAAGGGTTGAGTATTTATACCTTCCCACAAGAAAGAGAAGTGGGAGAGGAATGGATGGATAAGGAAGTGACAAGTGGCGGCTTCTCATCCACCCATTCTTAATTACCTTAGGCGAAATGACGGGAGGGCCCCTGAGGGTCCTGACCCTGTCGACCAGGGACTCCCCCAGGGCAGGCGGACTTCGTGCCGTGGTCGCTAGGCTCCAGCAGGCTGTATTGGCTTGCGGTCTCAGCGGCCGACTGCTATCCTTAGCGTTTTATGCTTCTGTTTTAGTTTCTTGCCAGGGAATGGCCTTTTGAGCTTGATAGGGATCCTCCTGGGGCCTGCCCAGCAGGCGATTATTTGACAGGCTGCCGACCCCAATCATATATATACATACATATATACATATATATATAACATCATCTTATTATAATTATTCAATATGGGGTAATTTTACTACTTTTATGGAGTGTGTGATAAATTCATCACTTTTTTTTTCGAGAAAATAATATGAAATCTTGTTTATAATATAGAATTCCATCACATCATAATTTGACGAATGACTACTCTTATTTAGAAAAGAGAATTTCATCACCGCATCATATATTTTTGATGTGGGATAATTTACTTAAGTTTAAGTCCACCACTTTATTATAATTTTTCGATGAATTTCATCACTTTATCATAATTATTACGAATTATTGCTTTTATTTTTATATCATAAAATTTCGATCACCTTATTATAATTTCTCGATGTGCGATAATTTACTTAATTAAGGTTTATGGTTTACAAAATTCTTTTAAAGACTTTTAAGACTCCAAAGATTTTGTTTTAATATCTAAGTTAAGGTCGAAAGATTACTCTTATTTATATAATAAAAGTCGATCACCTTATTATAATTTTGGATTTTTCTACATGGTGTCCCTGGATTTTTAGCTTTTCTACATGGTACCCCTACTTTTTCTATGTGTATACACGAAACCCTTGAACTTTACTTTTATTTGTATAATAGAATTTTATCGTCTTATTATATAATTGAGTACTTTTATTTCTTATTTATAATATAGAGTTTCATTACACCTTGTTATAATTTTTTGATGTGAGATTATTTATTAAGTTTGTATTCTTATTAAGAAACATTTTAAGACTCAAAAGTTTTTATTAGTGATATTTAAGAACGAATGATTATTCTTATTTATAATATAGAATTCCATTATCACAATTTCTTTGATATGAGATAATTTACTGTCGTAAGAGATCTTTTTAAGGCCCAAAAGAACACATGATTACTCTTATTATAATATATAATCATCATCTTATTTTAATTTTTTCGATGTGGGAAAATTTTGAGTTTGTAGTCTTATTAAGAGTTTTGTTTAAGACTCAAAAGTTTTTTTGTCGATATTTAAAAACAATAATTACTCTTATCTTATTTATAGTATAAAATTCTATAACCTCATCATAATTTTTCAGTGTGAGATAATTAATTAAGGTTTATAATCTTAATCTTAAGAGTTCTTCAAGACTCAAAAGATTTTTGGTGAATATATAAGAACAGATGATTACTCTTATTTATAATATAGAATTTTATCACGTTATTATAATTTGTCGATGTGAATGACTTTACTATTTTTATATCTAATAAATTCATCATTTTTTCGAGCAAATAATATGAAACAAATTATATGAAATTTGTACTCAAATGAAATAATTTATACCAAGAATCTAATTATTTCATTTTTATAATTTTGCTTTTGCGATAGTTTTTAATTAAATGAAATTTAAAGATTTTAAGGTGAAAATTATTAAACATCACATTAGTATGTTAGATTAAATATATTATTATAATAATTAAAGATTCTCTACTTGAATTTTTTTTATTATTAATAATACTTTCCTAAATTGAGTTTTGATGCAACGGACCAATCATATTGCTCGAAAAGTTTCTTCTTTATATATATATATATTGATTGATTATCTCTACATGCTAAAACATACTTTACACAAATAGATAATGAAAAAGGTCCAAACCAAATCTATTCGATCTTTTAACCCTAAACGTACGTGAAACTCGTATACACTTAAGACTTACTTATTTTACTCGACTTGTAACCCACCCGTTCAACCCGTTTGACAAATACGGTCACCCTTACACAATCAGAAATTGAACATAAACATCACCAATTTAATTGGAAAAACCCGAAAACAAAGGGGTCGTTGTGCTGACCCAAACTTTTCTTTCGTTATTAGCAATTGAAACTTGTCATTGACTCTATAATATGGGCTTTTCGTCACACTGAGCGTAATATTGCTAAAACTGGGCTTAACCTTCTACTGGAAATGCTAAAAACTTTCAGGTAAATAAGTCAAGTTGTCTGTTTCTAGTCGGAACGTTTTGCATGTACTTTATACTAACACTAGTGTACCAATGAAAAAAAAGGAGATGTTATATCATTTGTGATTATTCAATGAGGAGATGTATGAAGCATGAAATTTCACGGGGTTGAAACTTTTCTTTTGTATATGGGCATAATGTTAAACAATAGACGACAAATGTGAAAGAGAAAATAGAATGATATAAACGAAGAAAAGTGCATGATAAACATGTGATACCCGTGATAAATCACGGGGTTAAGTATATCTCTTATTAAAAAAAATCCTTGAGAGAATTTAGATTTAATATAGTTATCAACGATTTGATGGTTATTTTATACGGAGTATCCGAGTAGACGATAATGACACATAAATGTGATAAAGAAGTACGGAGTATGATCTATGCGACAAATAACTTGTGAAGCAATATATCCGACAAACAATTCATGAAGCTAAAACAATAGTGTAACAATTGCGGAAAATTCATGTACTAGTTTCTTTTCTACCAATTAGATGAAGTGCTAAGATCAACCCAAATAATGATGATGCTGCTTTGCTTTTCTGCTGCACTCTTCTCCCTGATTTCTTCTAGCTAAAAATTCAGGAAATAAATTGAAAAAAGCCATATTTTTAAAATTCAATTGACAACAATATGAATAAAATCATAAAAAAAAACTAATTTTATAGTAGACCATACACAATGAAACACATGTATCTGCTTGTATTCTCAAGTATCAGTTCAATTTCCACGTTCCTATTTAAACGATGTGTTACTGCGTATACGGAGAGGTCATCGTTTCAACATATCGACGACAGATATCGACTTTTACGTCTAATGCAGCTTACGTAGTATTAGCTTCTATTATGTACTGCATTACTTTTCCTAGGCTGCTTAAATTACTTAGGGTACCAATTTATGGACAGTCAACCCTAAGTTCGTTGCTGCCCAAGATTCTGAAGTGGTATGGGCATGTATGTTGGCCCAACCAAAACGACATACTTCATTACTTAATTTATTTAGCCCACAAAGTTATATGTTAATTGTCAGCCCATGTATTAGGTTAATCCTATTTCGCGTTCGACTAAAATTCCCGACTCCGCTGTCGTCACTAAGGTGCCACCCCATGACAACGTATTTGGTAATACAGTTCGCCTCCAGACCCAATCAAATTTTACAATTACTCATGCAATTTAGACATCAATTTAACACGTCATCTGACATGCAGCATACGGAGTATTATGTTAACCCTTTGTTGTGAAAAACTATCGTGCCTGAAACGCACTTTTAGTGTTTCAGTCTAACTCGATTAATGCCCACGTATACCATCGTATTCAGACATATTTGGTGCACAAAAAGAAAATTTCAACCAAATGCATCCGAAGAAGTAATTACTCCAAACCTATGCTATTTCGTCTACTTATACATGCGATGATGTTTCGTTCTCTGGACTATTGGTCTACTTAGTGTACGAGTATGCGTTCGTATTTTAATTGTGATATGTTGTTACGCGTAGTATCTTCATTAATGTTCTTAGATGATTTTGTTCAACCACGTCCATAATTTGGAAGATCAAATCATTGCATTGGAACTTCATCAAATTGGAAACCTTTCGACGAAATCTTCACTAACTTCAAAAACTTAGTTACGTTACTTATCTTTTTTCATCAGTGTAACACCTCATTTCTTAAACACACATTTCAACATGTAACGTTTTGTCTTTATTTTCGTACACCTATTAGTATACTAACTATGCTTTAGTCCCTTAGTGTATTCTCTTCAAACCATATTGTCTTCACAATCATATATATGAAACTAAAATTGTGCAACCCGTGAAATTTTTCACGTGTATCACACTAGTATCTATAAAATAAAAAAAACTAAACTCATATATATGAATATGCAATTGAAAATGGAAATAAACTTTTCTCCCTTTTTTGGAACATTTTTACACTTAACCTGAACTATACATCATTTATTCGATTCATGAGTCGTATAACCCAATCCGTCCAACCCATTTTAAAGTATCAATTAGACTTAATATCAACTTTAAACACTACTCCCCCTCACCCACTAAGATATTCTCACTTTCTTTAAAAGAAAAATCCACTAAGATCACTAAGATTTTTCTACTTCAAAACTTTTCTTATTCATCAAATTTACTCTCTTTCTATTGGTTACTTTTTATGATTTGACTTCTTGAACCCCACACAACAGTACAGTTTACCACCTTTCATTATTGATTTCTTAATCTCGATCTAGCTATCATCCTCAATCTCGATCTAGTTCATTCATCAATCAAACATAGACGAAGTATCTCTTATAGCTCATTCATGAATATTATAGCGGTGTGGTGGATAAGGTGTTTGGGTTTTATTGTGAAGGTTGTGAGTTCGACTCCGCTTGGCGACATTAATTTTGAAATAATGATGAAATGAAGGATTGTTGTGCTTGATTGAATGAGAAGGCTTGATTTCCAAATAGTGGACTAAGAAGGTGTAGCCTCGTTGTTAGTGGTGCCTTCTTTAATATATAAAAAAGGGGATACAAATAAGAATTAATAGAAGAAATGAATAATAACAATTTCCATGTGATAAGAAATAATACTTACTCTTATATACCCGTTTCATTATAATACTCCTCACATATATTATCCAAATGGGACAATCATTTAAAACTGGAGGAGATATATATACATATTAGGAAACTAATGAAAAAACGTGAAGAGCCCAAGCAAGTGAAGGGCCTCCATATGTATTTTGTTTAATTATATAGTTTTAACGATGAATATTATAGTGACGTTGTGGATAAGGTGTTTGGGTTTTATTGTGAAGGTTGTGGGTTAGATTCTCCTTGGTGACAATATTTTTAAAATAATGACGAAAGGAAGGATTGTTGTGCTTGATTGAATGAGGAAGCTTGATTTCCTAATAATGGATTAAGAAGGTACCACCTCATTGTTAGTGGTGCCTTTTTTAATATATAAGAGATATACCCGTTTCATTATAATACTTATATATATTAGGAAACTAATTAAAAAACGTGAAGAGCCCAAGCAGGTGAAGGGCCTCCATATGTATTATGTTTATACAGTTTTAACGATGAATATTATAGTAGTGTGGTGGATGAGGTGTCTGGGGTTTTATTGTGAAGGTTGTGGGCTCGATTTCGCTTGGTGACATTATTTTAAAAAAAATGATGAAAGGAAGGATTGTTGTGCTTGATTGAATGAGAAGGCTTGATTTCCAAATAGTGGATTAAGAAAATAAGGTGTCACCTCATTGTTAGTGGTACCTTCTTTAGTATATATGAGATGAGGGAGAGTAAAGAGGTGTTACAAGCCTTTCATCCAGTTTTGCTTCTTTAATAAGTACTTCTATAGTGTAGAGAAATATTTTACTAAGATAATATATATAATTTCAATTTTAAACATTTGTAGATACACGTAACTTTGTCTACATAACATATTATTTTATCAAGAGTTGATGGACAATTTTTGTCTAGAGTTGATGGACAATTGATTAAAAAGTGTTATGGTAGATCGTGACATGAATCCCCCTTTCCACTAACAAAATAACAAATCTCTAAATTTTCCCGCCTACTAACATATGGGCCTACCATATGGACCTACTTTTGGATTATTTAATATATATTGGTTGGGCTTATATCTAAATTACCCATACATGTTAACTGCAATCAATAGCCATATGTTTAAAAGATACTACCATAAAATAGTATAATTAATAGAGTAGATGCTACCATTTTTGTTATACCATAAAATAGTATAAATCTTTTTCTATATATCATACTAATTAATTGATTGATTGATTGACAGTACAATCTAATTTTATATATTATCATATATTTAACGGTATACGTAAGGCTAAATATATGCTAAATATATCATTAAAAATATACGCTAAATATATGGTAATAATCAATTTGATAAATATACCGTGTATATAATATAATTATTATGCCTTAAATTCCATATAGAATGCATACATTCCGTATAATATGCATCTATATTATTTTCTGTGTATTATGCCATAATTATTGTATCACATTATATTTCATCCCATATCAAGTTTCATGTAATACCGATAATTGTATTTCTGAGTATCTTTGACAGTATAATATTTTGAGGGTAATAATATACTATAAATGACATTTTGGTTAATTGAGTCTATACTAGAAGATATTATTATAATTAGTTCTATACAATATAATTGTATATCTTTTTTAATTTAAAATCAATCTTTTAATTGTAGAAGACGATCAATCTTTTGATTTTGTTTAACTGATAGGATTTGTGTGATTGATTTTGATAGACTTTTTTAATTGTATACTATCATATATAATCGTATATAATTGATTGGTATACAACACGTACCTTAGTATTCTATATATCATGTAGAATATAGAATAATACTTATTCTCTACCACTACACTCCAATATCTTATTGATTCATTTATCACTAAATTAATCATAAAGCTATATACTCTAATAATTTAATTAAGGAAAATTAAGAAGAT
Source organism: Agrostemma githago (assembly GCA_958450325.1). Lineage (NCBI taxonomy): Eukaryota > Viridiplantae > Streptophyta > Magnoliopsida > Caryophyllales > Caryophyllaceae > Agrostemma > Agrostemma githago. The sequence goes on from OY288246.1 coordinate 22,129,868, forward strand.
AATTTGTTTCTAACGGTATTAAATTATTAATTAACCAAAATGTAACCCAATTATCCACTATTAATCAATCCTCAAATTAGAATATTTTTGTTTAAAGCTTGACTATAATAACTAAGATTGATTTTCATATTATAATACTCATGACTAAAATATATTACAGAATTCCATCTTAAAATAAGACGATATCAAGTCATATTTGATTGAGATTAAGATAAAAGATTAGTATATAAGATTATAATTAGGGGATTGTAATTATGGTCTATATTAGGGATATATACGAGATTGTAGTATATATCCCTAATATGCCAAGAGATTAGCACCCCTATAATATTCCCGCTTATTCATATTGGGTATTTCTTGCTTTGGTTATGTACTATTATAGTTAACTTGACATAGTCAGGCACACTACTAATTAAGTAATATAACCAAACTATTATTTATTCATGCAAATTAGAATGTTTTATTGCATGTAAATGAAAGACAGCCATAATTTTAGAATGATTGACTAAATTAACGTGCAAATTGGAATATTTAAGTATAAATGAAAGGCAACCATAATTTAGGGAATGATATATGCACGAAAATGACTAAAGTAACATCCAAATGTAGCCTCATGACTGATATATTAAATATATTTTACAATCTCTGCGATTTGCGTTAGTGTATAGTACTAAATACCGAGAGTTTATATACCAACGGAAATACATTTTATTTTTGTAACAATCATGACTGATATAAGATTGTAATTAAATATTGTAATACTCTATTAACTAAGAGAATAAAAATTCTCAAAACTTTTTTCCCGCAAAAATTTTAACCACTTAATTTGGACAAAATCAACAAATAATGAAAGAATCACACTCAATTATCAATCATATCATATAAAGAATATTTACAGGTTAAATATTTAAAAACTAATAATGGGTGTATTGATGAAAATAAATTGTAGAATAGTTGCTTATAAATTGAAGTATTTTAATTAAAGGCAAACAAATGAACGAGACGGAGGGTGAGAATCTAAACATCAAGAGTAAAAAATTATATAATCTATTTGAAAATAAATTTAAAGTGAATATACATTCCACAATTTATTCATATATTATACTAAAAAATATTTAAAAGATAAATGATTGTCTCGAGAAATATGAACGACAAATTAGACACAGAAGTAGTAATTTCTTGGACTACATATTTCATGATATTAGTCAAAGTCGTAATCTTGATTAATTATGCAATTCAAATTATTTTATTATATCAAAAAACAAAGATAAAAATAATGAAAAGTTATCGGGTTGCCAATTTTTTTTTTTAAATAATTAACTATAAATAAATAATGTTTTATAAATACCGTGCATACATGCACGGGTCTATACTAGTGAATGATTAAGAGGTTAATAGTAGGTGACTGTAGACACCCGCATTTTGTCTGCTCGTGTTTGTAGCGGTTTCCAACAAAACACCCGATGATGATCAGACGTTAACATGTATTAATACGCTTGAATACGGGACTCGGAATCAATAGTATCCGACGTGGGCACTTAGTGAAGTACAAATCTCTCAAAACCGACCTCAAATTCAGACTCAGTGGGTCGTTTCCTGATAAAATAAAGCTAATTTGAGCCAAAACCGCCACTGGGGGCAAAACCATCTTTTGCGACCGAGTCAAAACCCGGTCAAAGTCGAAACATGAGAATGAAACAAGCCTTATGCTGCGTCCAAATACAAAATTAATCAAGTAAAAAACAAATCAAATCAAAAAGTCAAGCAAACTCCCAACCTTTCTTATTTTGCTCCACCCGTCTAAGGGCACTCGATCGAGTGCCTAGGGCCACTCGATCGAGTGACCCCCTAAAAACCAACCATGACGTTTTTTTGGGCCCCTCAATCGAGTCCAGCAAAGGGCCACTCGATCGAGTGACCCCACGCCGGGGGGTAAAATCTATATATACCCTCCTTACCCCATCATTTCAAGGGACCTTTCCAACCTTTTCTTCCTTCTCCATTTTGGCTTTTACGAGTTCTACAAATACTCCTACACACATAGCCATTCCCGAGACCTTACCTCACAAAAACTGAGAATACCTTCTCCCTGATCACACACCCTAACTCACCCTACATACTCGAACCGCTCCCGTGCCCACGATGACACTTACGAGCCCGTATCCCGAGACTATTAACATGTAGGTTGAGGGTGTACCAATCTCATTTTCTAATCTCTAACTCTTTTTTTATTTTGTATACTAAGTTACTAACTACTAACAACGTTAACATTTATTTATCGTTACGAACATTTACTTTATTGCATCTAACATTTCGTTTATCGTTCCTAACATTTAACATTCATTTATCGTTTTTTTTACATTCTGTTATACTAAATACTGTGTATATTACTAAATAACAAAAAAACTATTTTCAAATTCGATTCGAGTAAACGTCCGATGACGCTAAATCGAGCGTCGTACGCTTTAAAAGCCAAACTGCGATGCCGGAACGCAAAGGACCTAATGTTTGTGACGACAAATCGAGTTTTCCGATCGAATACATTCGATAATAAATGATGCCTAAAGTCCGTATAATCCCCGAACAAGCCGCACTGGAGGGGGCACCCCATGAGGCGCGCCATGACCCGTCGAATTATAATGATATCGCGGTAATTCGTTATCGAGCATATTTGATGTCATTTTCAAAATGTCACTCTAAAGGCCCGATGTCGATTCCGTAATCGAATGTCGCGCGTAAAAGAGCTATCGACATTTGAATTAGCATGAAACCCGATGACGTTGAACCGATCGTCGTATGGTCCATAAGACATAACAACGACGTCGTGACACGGAGAGGTTTGATATTCATTCTAGTTCAACTATTCTTGGTTTCATAAACATCGCTTCAAAAAGCTCGATACCAATTCCATAATTGAGTGTTGTGCATAAAAGAGCCATCGATAATCGTACTAATATTGATAAGCTTGTTTTGTAATGTTTATTTTGCGTGCTTTATCCCTTTTTTCTCTGCCGGAACCGCTCTTGGGAGTGGGTTTTGAGGCCTCTTATGCTTCTTCTAGTGTGTTTTAGGGTTCTAAGGTCGATCGTAGAGAAATGGAACAGTTTTATCTCATTTCCGACGCTTAAAGAGCAAATGAAGTGAAGTATATGACTCGATGTCTTACGCTTGATTCCGAGTCTCATAGGGGTCCACTTGAGAAGATCCCGAGCGCCAAGCCTTACACAAGAACCACCGAGCATCACATGATGACCAAGGAAGAAGTATAAGAGAGTCATTAGGCCTACATGGCCGTGTCCTACACTTACGTTGCCGTGATTAAAGGTGCAAAAGAAAGCGGCTCACTGGTGCTCGACCCGGCCATGTCACCCGTATTCCGGACCGAGTATATGACTTGACATGGTCGTGTCGCATGTGACACAGCCGTGTAAGCCCTGCTTTACCCGACTTTGATTTCTCGCCTCCTCCCCTTTCTCCCTACCCTATAAATAGTCTCTCTTGTAATCATTTGTTAACACAAAACCCTAGATAATCTATTGCCTCTTTAAGATAGTTTTAGCTTAATCCTTCCCTAATCATTCTTCATTAAATCTTAATTTAGTTCTTAATTCTTGTAATAACTTTGGATTCTTGAAGACTTGTATTGGATTATCCAATCTTGACAACATTGGTTATCCTCTTGGGTTTGATTTATTCAAAGTTACTACCTTTTACATTAACCTTGTTATGTTGGTATTTCCTTCTTCTCTTTTATTTAAAGTTTTAATCTTTGTTTATGTTATTTGTTGAGAATTGTTTAGATTTTAATATGAATGCTTTTAGTATGAGTTTTCTTGTAATTGTTGCTTGTTCTCCATTAGCTACGTGTGAGTAGTTTTCTTGCTAGGATTAGTAGGAGAATTGGGTGTCTTCATGGGTGATTAAGGGTTTGTTGAGGGTGTTGGTGGTTGTTTATGTTGCTTCTTGGTTGTGTGCATGTGCCATGTTTGATGAATTGCTTGTATGACTTGTAGTTGCAAATGCATGTTTTCTTGCCTTCTTTGTGTGGCCTTGTATGTTGCTAGGATGGGTTCTTTCGCGAGAGCGGGAGACCTCTAGGCTGGTTTAAGAGCTAGAGCTCGGATTATGTCTAGATAGCTTGACTACCCTTCATTCTCGCTCTCTCTTGATTGTCTCGACACCCTTGAACCCGACCTAATCCTAGTTCTTCTCTTATTGAATCTCCATCGTTTTAGTCATTGTTTTTCTTGTTTGTTGTCTTAATCTAGTTTTAGTTGAATTGTTTTAGTTTATGCTATTCTTAGTCCTTAGTCTTCGATCAACCCAAATCAAATCTTCTCCTTGTTTCCTTTGATTTTGTCTAGAAGTTAGCTTACTCAAGTCTCGCTTCCGCCTCCGTGGATCGACCCCGTTACCCTTGCTACTAGTTAGGTTTTGTGGGTTTATTTGGTGTTCGGGATTGTGTGGACATGACATAGGTCCACCCCGACGCGGCCACGCGCGGGTTTGGGTAGGAGAATGAATCTCCATATGAGAATGGATCGAATTGAAATTTAGGTCTATGTGGAGTCGCCACCGAATTTTGTGGTTATTCGGAACCATTCGAGCCCACTCTATGTCGTAGTGGTCCGTATACAAAATACGGCCCATTTTCGATGTCAGAGTTTATTGGGCTCGTCCCTTTGCATTTGATACCAGTACCGACATTATCGGATATTATGTTGACGGGCCCTCCTTCGTAAGAGTATGTCCTACTTAGGTGGGCCTTGCCTTAGTCTAATAAGGCGGACTGGGATAGGGAAGAAACCCGTGATGTAAGATCGACAGAGCTTCGACGTTAGAGACCTCGACAACTTATGACATGACCCGACACTGCTAAATACGGGAAGTCCTAAGAAGAGGGAAGTTTTGAAAATTGATTGTTTTTGAAGAAGTCCGAGAAAACTCGGTTGAGGGCCCAATTTTCGAGAAAAACGAAAGAGCATTGGGCCGCGGGTTTTGAAAGTAATTTTGAGTTTTGAATTGGGCAGCATACCGTCTAGAAAATAGGCCATTTTGAGTAAAATCATAAGTCCTAAATTCGGCATGCAACCCAGATTTTGAAAATCGAATGTCTTGAAAAAGATGCAATTTTTGAAAAGTTGACATTTTTGAAAACGACTCGGAAACCAAGTAGCACGTAGTCACACAAGCATTATAACGACTCCATGTATGCTCTACACTAAGTCTCGGTCGGTCTGAGAGGGTCTATACCAGTGTACATAGTTTAGACGTTGATCGGGACGGACTCTCCAAGTCGAATTGAGCTTAGAACATGCCGCGAAACCCACTCGAATCGACAATGGACACCTTTTGACATATCCATATTGGAGTACGTCAATGGTATAGTGGGACGTCGGTCACCAGTACCGGCCCGGGAAAATATGGGTTATGCATGAACCGTAAAACTAAAACGCGTATTGTATTTGTTAAACGATTTCTATTCGAGTCTCACCCTGAGGATGCCGATGGTAAGTCACACATCAGTTAATCCCCAGCGGAGTCGCCAAATTGTGGACATGACATAGGTCCACCCCGACGCGGCCACGCGCGGGTTTGGGTAGGCGAATGAATCTCCATATGAGAATAGATCGAATTGAAATTTAGGTTTATGTGGAGTCGCCACCGAATTTTGTGGTTATTCGGAACCATTAGAGCCCACTCTATGTCGTAGTGGTCCGTATACAGAATACGGCCCATTTCCGATGACAGAGTTTATTGGGCTCGTCCCTTTGCATTTGATACCAATACCGACATTATCGGATATTGTGTATTGAATGACTCTCGAGCGCCAACGGTTTCGGGCATCCGGAAACTGAGGTTCTGAGTAAGGGGTGAGGGTACGTGTTGGGAAGCCCACAAAGGACACCCAATTCCGCCCGCACATTAGCGGCCTCTACTAAGAATTCGAATGACTTTCCAATACGCGCGTTAGTTGAACGGGAAAATGATATGCAAAGATTATTTTCCCTAGACATGTGAATGGAATTGAAAAGGGTTTCTAAGTCAATTTAATGCACTTAATTCTAACGTCGAAGTTGAATTTTAGCATGTGGGTTCATTTTAGTGCGATAAACAACCAAAAATTGACAAGAGAAACAATAAATGCGTTAGTAACGATATAACGGTCTATGAAATATTGAATGATATAGAATGATGCAAATGAGTTAATGCATGGTTTTGAAAGAGGTGTTTCACGTGATAGATTAGGCACGTGTTGACTTAAGCCACGAAAACGATTAACGAGACTCGAAAGTGATGTGTAGGACTCACGGTTTGACGTGATTAAGGGCCACTCGACCGAGTCCTTGTGTGACTCGACCGAGTGGACCTCTGAAAAGCGGTCTGTCCAGGTTTTGTGACCCTACTCGACCGAGTTACTGACAACTCGACCGAGTACATCGCCACTCGACCGAGTCACTGTGAGACTCGACCGAGTAGAGGTCATAGAGGCATCCTGTTTCGTATTACGGACCCTACTCGACCGAGCTATTGACCAACTCGATCGAGTACGTTGCCACTCGACCGAGTCACTGTGAGACTCGACCGAGTGGAGGTCGTAAGAGATGTTCTGTCTCGGTTTTCGTAATGTCACTCGATCGAGTGGCGTAGGAACTCGGTCGAGTGGCACCTGTACGAACCGTGTCGTTTGCAATTTTAAATATCGATTTTGAAATTGCTTTTGATTTTTGATGACTTGACGAATTGGGCATAAATATGGTGGAATTTATACTCAATTCGGGACTTGAATACTCGTCGTATCCCATATTCGATTATCGAATCGATATGGCATAGTAGAGTGAAAACGATAGAAGATTAATTTAAGTCGACTTAAATTAACTACCGCGATATGGTAGATTTCCTCCGCGTTAAATAATATCGTAATTCTATTGAATTGTATTGACAATTACTTTAGCATCAACGGGAAATCGCATTAGTTAACTTATGTGACTAGATCGTTAGATTCGACATCCAATTAAGGAATTGGCATCGAATTTAATAGATCGACGCTTTGCTTAAATTGAAAGACGGGATTCCCTCCGCATCCCGACGTCATAATTAATTCTCGCGAATTGTTTGACGTCGGATCCGCATCAACGAGTTTCGACTCTTATTAAAATACAATGTTTGCTTTTGAAAATCGATGTGATTATATGACTCGAATAATGATGAAGACGAAATAAAAAAAGAAAATTATTGTTTAAGTTGGACTTATCTCAATACTCAAATAATCGGGGTACCGGAATAAGTGACCGTCAACGCTGTGTGCAGTACACTTGTATATTCGTGTTTTCTTATTCCGATATTCTCCTTATTCGACACAAATCGATAAGTATTTTAATGCTTTGATATTAATTATACTATCGATATTATGATGCAATGAACGAAGTAAAAAAAAACGAAAGAAAAGACGAAAAAGAGGAAGACGGACGACGAAGAGAGAAGGAGAAGAGAGCGGGGTTTTGACACCCTCAACCTACATGTTCTTGTCTCGGACCGAACTCGTAACCGTGGCTTTAACACAAGAGTCTTCGAGGTGGATGAAGGTTAAGTTATGGTGGCTCGGGTTGATTCCTAAAACTAGGTTTAGGGTTTTTGCTAGTATAATGCTTAGGGTTGTATGTGTATGATTGCTCAAATGTTTGTAGAGATTAGGGTTTTTTGAAGTGGTGAAAAAAGCTGTATAATGTATTGCATGGGGGTTGCTTATATAGGCAAGGCTAGGGCACCCGGTTTAGGGTTACTCGACAGAGTAGGTGGCTAACTCGGTCGAGTGGCCCGTCACGCCTGCAGTCGGGCTCGAAACAGGCCCACTCGATCGAGTGGGTCGTGCACTCGATCGAGTGGCCCAACGGGTTGCAAGGGTCCATTGACTTGGACCTTGACTTTGGATGTTTGATGGGTTTTGTGTTTGACTTGGACTTTTTGATGATGTGAGGGGTTGTTTTGTGTGTCTCGGAAACGACTTTGACCGGGGTTGACCCAATCGCAAAAAGTCGGTTTTAACTCCGATGTCGGTTTCGGCCCAAATTAGCCTTATTTGATTGGAAACGGCCCACTGGACCTGGATTCGAGGTTGATTTTGTGAGATTTGTACTCTGTAAGTGTGTTAGCCAGTGATTAATGGATTTGAGCCCGTATCCAAGCGCATAGAAGCACGTTAGTGTCCGATCATCATCGGGTGTTTTTTGGAAACTGCCATAGACACCTGGCAGTCAAAATGCGGGTGTCTACAGAGCCCCCACTCTGACTGAGGCTTGGACAGGGCAAAAGTCAGAGTAGCTACCAAGCCAATTAAGACATGGTAGACTTCCGTTCGGGTCGTTTATAGTCCATTAGACTTGCGTGAAGGGCTCGCCAGCCATAAGCTAGAAACCATATCTGAGCTGATGATAATACTTCGTGGGGCATTTGGACTTGTCGCGTAAGTCCTGGGTGTGCTTGTGTGTAGGCACATCCCGTGAAAATGCTGGGGAGGTGTAGCGGGTTTGCATGTCCCTGTTTGAGTCGTACCTGTATAAGTCACATAAAATGCATGCAACACGTAGGTAGTAAAATGACTCGCGCTGGGGAAAATTGATTTTTTGAAAATTTGAATTTTTGAAATCTTGAAAATTCGAGATTTTTGAATTTTGGAAACTTTGAGATTTTTGACTCCTAACAAAGATTAGGAAAGTTCGGGATGGAGATTTTCGTGCTAGTATCGAGACTAGGCTTGCGGTTTGATTTACAATTAGGATTAAGAAATTTTCCTAAACAGTTTGCAAGGCTAATGCTATATATAGCCCTCTCTTGCCCTTGATTTTCTCACAATTCCATCACAATTCACTCCCTTCTTAAAAACAAAACCTTTGCCTCCTTCTCAAGAAATTAGTCATGGGAATTGATAGGTTAACTGTGATGCTGCAAGAATGGTCCCGACGCTTCAGGGACACAGATAGGGTAGCCCTTAACCAGACGGGCATAACTCAGCTGTATCCGTTCCGTCGGATGGTGATTGATCGTCACTTCTTGGATTCATGCTTGGCTTACTGGGATGACATATATCATGTCTTCGCCTTTCCTCAGGGCGAAGTCTGCCCTTTACCTGAGGAGATTGCAGCTATAGGAGGATGGAACCCGATATTCCGTCCCGCTGTCCCGTACTCGATCTATGACCCGAGGAGGAAGCTGAGAGAATTTCTGGGGCTCTCCCACAACGAGGTATCCCGCATGATGGAAAGTGATAAAATTTCTCTGATCGACTTGGCTGAGAAATTTATGAATTCTCTCGATGTCCGGGTCAGACCGGCTTACAGCCGTAGGGCTTTTTCTTTCTGTATGCTCCACGTATATGCTTTCAAGGGCCACATGGATCTGTTATCCTGTATGGAATTTCTTTTTTTTTTTTTTTTATTTTTTTTCTTTTATTTTTTTTTCGATTTTTCGATTTTTTTTTTCCGCGGAGGATCTGCTGCAGTGGGCACTCGATCGAGTGCCCTCGTAAAAAGCCCCCTGTTTGTGTTCAGGGGTACCACTTGACCGAGTGGCCTTAGGCGGACGCCTATTTCACCTCGGGAACTCATGTTTTTGTTTCCTTTTTGCAGATTTGGCTTTATGAGAGGCTATCAGTGATAGATCCTCCCCTTGATGCGGGCAACTATCGTCATAACCAGGTGATGACGAGGAGGCGGGCCATTGACTTTTCTCGTCAGATCAAGCAAAAGTATTGGGACGAGGTTTTGTCATTCCATGGTGGCCCGTTAATTCGATGGGTAGTTCCGTGGTGGCCCATCTACCTTTGGAGTGGCTTGGACCCGAGGGACAGAGCCCGCTATTAGGTGATCCTATCTTTCAGGCAGACGGTTCATCTCTACCCGGATCGCATACTAAGGCAGTATGGATGGACCCAGCGAATCCCTGAACTTGAAGCAGTTGTGAGTGACCCTATCCAACTGACTGATGTAATGTGTGATACCTGGATGCAAAGATGGTACACACGGCACACTTGGCCCATTGTCAAATCTCGCCACTCAATCTGGGTTTCAGATTCTTACACGAAGTGGACCAAAGCAGCTGATGCTAAAGCCCGAGCTGCGCTGAAGGTTGACGAAGCTTTTGACCTGCTGAGGAGGGAGCAAGCTAAGGACAACATGGGCTTTTTTGATGAAGGAGACACTCCTGCTACCCTAGTCCGTCTCATGTTAGGACAGAAGAAGACCAAGACTCAAGCTGGAGGGTCTAGCGCTAAAGGTGCTTGGGGGAAGGTGAGCCCCCAGACCGACTTGGCCCACGGGATAGACTACCCGAGCACGTACGGACTCGACTTGGACCGAAGACTGTGGCGGAAGACCCGTCGTCGAAGAAACGGGTGCGTGCTAAGGAGGTTCCATTTGTGATTCGGGAACGCTCGCCACCACCTCGAAGACCCCAGGCTCCACGCGACCCGAAGGACAAGGGGAAGGGGAAAATGCCCGGATATAAGTCTCCTTATTTTATTATTTGAATTTTACTATTATTATTTTTTGTGGTGTGAATTTTTTTTTTGGTGTGTGTATGCCGTGTCCGGCGTTTTTTTTGTAATTCCCGAATTTATCGGTTAAATAAAAACGTATTAAAGAATACCATTCCCGTCTTTTCGTTTATTGCAGTGGTTGTACCCTTTTGAGGGGTTGCCTACGTATCCACGATTAGCGGAATCAAACCAAAAGTAGTTCAAAATTTAATTTGATTGATTTTTTTTGCAATTTTCGAAATACATTAAGATTATTAATTCGAGATGTGCGACAGTAGAATAATTAATTCTAGCTTATTGACTTGTCTATATTTTTTGAAAATTTATAAAAAGATAAACTTTTATAAATTTTTGCAAATGACATTGAGATGGGGTTTATGGGTAGTAGCGCTTCAGCTGGTCCAAGTTGGTTGGGTTGACAAATTCGTTCCCGTCCAGGTCTGTCAGCATCACCGCTCCTCCTGATAGGACCTTCTTGACTAAATATGGCCCAGTCCAATTGGGTTTGAATTTAACCCTTGGGTCAACCGATAGTAAGGCACGAACCGATTTTAGGACCAGATCCCCTTCTTTGATGTTTCTGGGCCTAACCCTTTTGTTGAAAGCCCGTTGGATCCTCTTCTGATATATTTGGATATTGTTGAGGGCCCGGGATCGCCGTTCGTCCAGTAAAACTAGCGAATCGTACCGGGCTTGGACCCAATCTGCCTCAGGTACTTGGCTTTCAAGTAAAATCCTAAGGGTTGGCACTTCTAGCTCGACCGGTTGGACTGCTTCCATTCCATATGTCAAGTAATATTGAGTTGCCCCGGTTGCAGTAGTGCGAATTGAAGTTCGGTATCCCCATAGGGCAAAGGGTATTTTGTCGGGCCAGTCCCGATAATTATCAGCCATCTTTTTAAGTATGGTGACAATTGTTTTATTGGCCGCTTCTACCGCTCTGTTTGTTTGAGGTCGGTAAGGCGAAGATGTATGCCTTTGAATTTTATATTTTGTCAGCAATGCGACAGTTTCAGCTTGAAAGTGGGTCCCGTGATCACTGATGAATTCATGAAGGATCCCATACCGGCATATGATCTTGCTTTGGATGAATTTGGCCACGTGCTTGGTGTTCAAGACACGGTATGACTCGGCTTCGACCCATTTGGTGAAGTAGTCGATGGCCACCAAAATAAAGCAATGACCTCCCGTCCCGGAAGGATGCACCTTTCCAATTATGTCTATACCTCATGTCGAAAATGGCCACGGTGATGTCATGGTATATAAGAGGGAAGATGGCATGTGCTGTACAATGGCAAAGATCTGACAGTTATGGCAATGTTTGACATATAACTGACAGTCTGTTTCCATGGTGTTCCAATAATACCCGAGCCTCGTGATTTTGCGGGCTAGCATATGGGCGTTCATATGCGGGCCGTTTTCACCATCGTGTACTTCGGCCATTACCTTTTCGGCCTGTATTTTGTCGATGCATAGGAGAAGAGCCCCCTGTGCCGTCTTTTTGTATAATTGCCCGTCGTCCGTGCGAACAAATTGGGTTGCCAATCTCCGCAGGGCTTTCTTGGCCCGGTTTTCAGTTCCCGGGGGATATTCTCCCGTTGCCAAGTAAGTTAGGACTGACTGATACCAGGGTTCTGAGACAGCTAGCTTGATGTCTTGGATGGCATGTACATAAGCCGGCTCGGACCGTCTTTCGACCTAGATTGGCATGCTGGTCAGGTGATCCGGGATATTCAGTAAAGATGCTAATTTGGAAAGTGCATCTGCAAATTGATTTTCTTCCCGGGGCAGATAGATGTATTCTACCTTTTGGAATTGTTTCTCCAGAACCCTTACCCGTGCTTGGTAAGCCACGAGATTGGGTTCCGAGTTTTCCATTTTTGGAGAGCCTGATTGATGACCAATGATGATTCACCGTGGACCCGGAGGTTTGTTACCCCTAAATCAGCGGCGGCCTGCAACCCGTGAATGCATGCTTCGTATTCGGCTGCGTTATTGGTCACGTCAAAGTCCAATTTGATTGATAAGGGAGTGTGTTCTCCTTGTGGTGAAATTAGCAGAATTCCGACCCGGAATCCTCAAAAGTTGGAAGCTCCGTCAAAATACAAATCCCATGTTTCGGTATCGGTATGGAATATGACTTCATCAGGAAAGGACCAAGTATCGGTGTGTCCTTCTTCGGATATTGGGCTATCGGCGAGGAACTCGGCTACTACCCGTCCCTTGATGGCTTTTAATGGTACGAACTTGAGGTCGAACTCAGATAACATTAAAGTTCACCTGGACATCCTGCCGTTGAGGATGGGCTTCTCGAACAAGTACTTGATAGGATCCATTTTGGATAACACATGTACCTCGTGACTGAGCATGTAGTGTCGGAGCTTTTTAGTGGCCCAAACCAGAGCTAGGCACGTTTTCTCGAGCATTGTGTACTTGCATTCATATTTGAGGAACTTTTTACTGATGTAGTAAATGGCCCGTTCTTCTGAATCAAATGTCTGGGCCAGCATAGCCCCCATGGCTGTCTCGGTCGTTGTTATGTATAACGACAAAGGCAAGCCGGGTTGAGGTGGCATTAATACTGGCGCAGCAGACAGTATCTCCTTGATTTTATCAAATGCCGTTTGACATTTATCGTCCCATAGTACCCGTTCCCCTATCTTCAGTTTCTTGAAAATGGGCTCACATACCATGGTTAATTTTGAAATGAATCGGCTGATGTACTGGACTTTCGCGAGAAGCCCCCGTATTTCTTTTTCGGCCTTGGGTGGTTGCATCTCGGTGATGGCTTTGATTTTAGCTGGGTCGACCTCGATGCCGTGTTGGCTAACGATATGGCCCAGTAATTTGCCTGACGTTACCCCGAAGCTGCATTTCTGTGGGTTTAATCTCATGTTGTATTTGCGTAGCCTGGTGAAGAATTTTTTTAGGGCTACAATGTGCCCACTCCGGTCTTTGGACTTAACAATCATGTCGTCCACGTAGACCTCCACTTCTTTGTGCATCATGTCATGTAGTAAAGTAGTGGCGGTCCGTTGATAAGTGGCTCTGGCATTGATAAGCCCAAATGGCATAACGGTGTAACAGTAAGTACCCCAAGGTGTAATGAAGGTGGTCTTACTCATGTCTTCGTCTGCCATCTTGATCTGATTGTATCCGGCATACCCGTCCATGAACGATAGAAGGGCATGATCGGCCGTGTTATCCACCAGTATGTCGATATGTGGTAACGGAAAATCGTCTTTTGGGCTGGCCTTGTTTAAGTCCTGAAAGTCCACACATACCCGCACCTTGCCGTCCTTCTTGGGTACCGGCACGATGTTTGCAACCCAGTCTGGATATTCAGACACTTGTATAAAGCCCGCTTTGAATTGCTTGTCGACTTCTTCTTTGACCTTGAGAGACCACTCGGGCTTCATTCTTCGGAGCTTCTGCTTCAGTCTGGATATTCGGTGTTCGGCTATCTCCCGGTCTATACCTGGCATGTCCTTGTAGGACCATGCAAAGACGTCTTTAAACTCTTGGAGGAGGTCTGTGAATTGTTTTCTCTCCTCTGGATCTAAAGATAGGCCCAACTTAAGCATCTGGGGCTCTAAAGTAGTTCCCACTTTGATGGACTCGGTTTCTTCGATTACCGGATCTCGGGATTCCCTTTGCTCGAGCTGCTCGATCAGATGCGGAGGTAAAGGTACCTGTTCGTCGGATTTCTCAATGTCATTGCAAATAATTTTTTAAATTGAGAAAATTTTGGAAATAAGACAAGTCGTAAGCAGAACGGTTTTCGATATTATTATTAATAGTGAATTTTGTGAAAAGCTCGAAAAGAGCGGCCATCTGATCGTTGGACAGTGGCGGGATAGGGAGAGGTCTTGGGACAGACCCCGAGACCTCAGTGGATGTGGCTAAGGGAAAGGGAGTTACAAACTCGACTATAGCACCGGACCCCCTAGACTCAGACTCAGACTCTGACTCTGACTCAGACTCGGACTCAGCATCCGGCATGTCTCCCTCGCCGGTGGTCAGCTTGTAGATCCGCCTCTGGCTGTCGGTCCACTTGACGGTCTTTCTCCAGGCCCGCTTCCCTGTATCTGCACCAACTTCGGTGATCACCTTCGTTGGGTCTAACCGATCGCTGCGAAGGATCAGGTTGACCAAGTCGTCTTTCGGAGCTGGGACAGCTTTGTCTTCTCCAAATAAGAGCCCCAGCACGGGCTCGGCGTTGTTTTCCTCCTCCTTGGATTCGGCCTGGGCGATGGTGAATATATCGTCAGGGATGTAGTTGCATTCCCGAGCCGTTTTGGTCTCGGGATATGTGATGGTGGGTTGGTAGAGGCCCACCTGGATCGCCCCAAACACGGGAGTGACGAACTTGATTGCATATGCCCGGCCCACGTTTTCCGAGCTCATAGTATATCCCAAACCGAGGCGAGACTCTCCGTTGTCCAGGACCTCGATGATCTTCCCTGCCGGAAGGTACGGCCTTGAGGTGGCCCCGGGTAGATAACCCAGATTTTGTAGCATCGTGTCGACGCTAACGGTGAAGTAAGGCTTGAAGAGATATGCCTCATCAATCGTGCCCACAAAGTCGAATTCTCGTGGTTCAGCCCGGTTTGTGGCATTACAGCTAGCCACGGTGATAGGAGTAGCCTCTAGTGTGATGATGCCGTCCCGAAGTGGCATCTTAACTTTCCTATGTAAGGTAGAGGATACGGTCTTCACTGCATGGATCCACGGCCTTCCTAGTAGTAGGTTAAAGGATGAGGTGACATCAATCACCTGGGACTCCAACTCTTTTTCGATCGGGCCCGTTATGATCTTTAGTTTAACGACCCCAGCAACAGGTTTTGGGCTTCCATCGAAAGCCTGGATGGTCTGTGCTGTCGGAAGGTAATCGGCATCGGTGATGCCGAGGGCTTTTGCGGTCCTTAGAGGAAGGACATTTACGGCAGATCCGTCATCGATAAGCGTCATCGGGAGGTATTTGCCTCGGCAAATGACGGTAATGTATAGGGCCAGATTATGATTGGGCCCAAATACCGGTAGGTCGGACTCGGAGAAGGTGATGAGTGGGCCCTCTTCCTGGGATTTGCCTTTGAGATAAGGCATGATAGTGGCTACCATTTCAGATGGGGTAGTCTGTGAGTCGACCTTGATTTCATCGAGAGCCTTAGTCAGTGCTTCCCGATGAGCTTGTGAGCTAACCAGTAATTGCCATATGGTTAGATCAGCTCGAACCCTCTTCATTTGCTGGACCAGAGCCGTATCCGGGTTTGGTTCTTCAAGGGTAGGCTCCGTCCTGGCAGGTTCAGTGACGGATATAGGAGTAGAACGCCCAGCTGCGGCGAGGTGGTTGGTGGCTAAGGCTCTGGACTTAGCCTTTCGGACCTCTTCAAGGGTGATGGGGACAACTTCCCCTTTGGTTAAGTACACGTCATCCTCGTCGTCGAACCATATCCCGTTGATTTGTGGGATAAAAGGGGAGATGAGGTGAGAACATTCTATTACTTCTCCCGTGAATATAGCATGGGCGCTGAACGAGTTTTCTTTGTTGCTCGGCTTGTCTCCGGGCAACGGGATTTTCCCGCTCCCGATAAGATCTTGGATCAGGTGCTTTAACCTCCAACATTTTTCGGTATCATGCCCATTACCCCGGTGGTACTGACAGTAGGCTTGGGCATTATAAGTTTTGGGCCTCTTCTCTACTGGAGGTTCTGCAGTTGGGCCTATCGGCTGGATCAAGCCCTTTGAAGATAGCCTTTGTAAGGCATAAGTATAGGTAGTCCCTATATCTGTGAATACCCGATTTGGTGTATTCTTTTTAGATGAGGTGTCAAGCAGGTTTACCTCGTCAAAGATGCTGCGAGTTGCAGCTGCAGGTGTGGGCTTGTTTGTAGATGAACTAGCCCCTTGATAACCTTTAGTAGAGGCCTTAGTCAGGCTCTCCAGTCTCAAGTCATCTTCGATCCTCGTGCCCATTTCAGTAAGGACAGCGAAGTTGGGGATGATGACATACCGGAGATGGACCCGGTAGGATGGGAGGTGGTTTTTGACAAAAGCCCCCACTAGGGCCTTCTCGCCGAGCTTGTCGACCAACTTCACGCTCTCGGCCGTCCATCTTTGCAAGTATTTTGTGAACCCTTCTTTGGGCTCTTGGGCCATGACTTCCAGAGTACGCATTGTAGTCTGGATTTCAGTGTTATCGGCGTAGTTCCGAGCAAATTCGGTCGCCACATCGTCCCAAGTCTTGTATTTCTTGGGGTCGAGCCTGTAGAACCAGGCCTTAGGATGCTTCTCCAGGGAGGAAGGGAATAAGTGCTTGAACATAGTTGACTTCACCCCTTTGACCGCCATGAAGTCCTTGAAGGCCCGGATATGATGGACCAGGTCTTCAGTACCCTCAAACATAGGAATTGCCGTTAAGTTGAGGTTGGCAGGAAGCTCGTCATTCAAAGGTGAATAAGTACGAGCATTCTCAGTGTGGATCGAGTTGTTCGTTGATAGGTGAACTTTTTCTTCGAGCCTGCGAACAACACTGACCAATTCGGCTATGGGCCCAGTGGGCTCAGCTTTTGCAACAGGGACCGTCTTCTCCACAGTGCTCAGGCGAGTGTCCAAAGTTGCTTGGTTAGCAAGGATGGAGGTCAATTGAGTCTCGATCTTGGTTAGGGCATCTTTTAACTCTTCCATTTTGCGTTGATGTCGGGTTGCGGGTGGCCTGTCTGTAAGAACACCGCATAATCAGAAACTAGCCCAAAAATCCCGGAATCGGAAGTACATCCCGAACAAGACTAAAAGAGGAAAAGACTCGAAAGGACGCTTAGACGGGTGACTTGTGAAATGCGGGCCTTCCTTAGGATTCGGCGAGTGGGCCTAGTCCTGTTCGAAGGAAGGTTCACGTGAGACATCCCCAGACTTTTGACTTGATTGTGTTGACGGGCCCTCCTTCGTAAGAGTATGTCCTACTTAGGTGGGCCTTGCCTTAGTCTAATAAAGCGGACTGGGATAGGGAAGAAACCCGTGATGTAAGATCGACAGAGCTTCGACGCTAGAGACCTCGACAACTTATGACATGACTCGACACTGCTAAATACGGGAAGTCCTAAGAAGAGGGAAGTTTTGAAAATTGATTGTTTTTGAAAAAGTCCGAGAAAACTCGGTTGAGAGCCCAATTTTCGAGAAAAACGAAAGAGCATTGGGTCGCGGGTTTTGAAAGTAATTTTGAGTTTTGAATTGGGCAGCATACCGTCTAGAAAATAGGCCATTTTGAGTAAAATCATAAGTCCTAAATTCAGCATGCAACCCGGATTTTGAAAATCGAATGTCTTGAAAAAGATGCAATTTTTGAAAAGTTGACATTTTTTGAAAACGACTCGGAAACCAAGTAGCACGTAGTCACACAAGCATTATAACGACGCCATGAATGCTCTACACTAAGTCTCAATCGGTCTGAGAGGGTCTATACCAGTGTACATAGTCTAGACGTTGATCGGGACAGACTCTCTAAGTCGAATTGAGCTTAGAACATGCCGCGAAACCCACTCGAGTCGACTATGGACACCTTTTGACATATCCATATTGGAGTACATCAATGGTATAGTGGGACATCGGTCACCGGTACCGGCCCGGGAAAAATATGGGTTATGCATGAACCGTAAAACTAAAACGCGTATTGTATTTGTCAAACGATTTCTATTCGAGTCTCACCCTGAGGATGCCAATGGTAAGTCACACATCAGTTAATCCCCAGCGGAGTCGCCAAATTGTGGACATGACATAGGTCCACCCCGACGCGGCCACGCGCGGGTTTGGGTAGGCGAATGAATCTCCATATGAGAATAGATCGAATTGAAATTTAGGTCTATGTGGAGTTGCCACCGAATTTTGTGGTTATTCGGAACCATTCGAGCCCACTCTATGTCGTAGTGGTCCGTATACAAAATACGGCCCATTTACGATCTCAGAGTTTATTGGACTCGTCCCTTTGCATTTGATACCAATACCGACATTATCGGATATTGTGTATTGAATGACTCTCGTGCGCCAACGGTTTCGGGCATCCGGAAACCGAGGTTCTGAGTAAGGGGTGAGGGTACGTGTTGGGAAGCCCACAAAGGACACCCAACCCCGCCCGCACATTAGCGGCCTCTACTAAGAATTCGAATGACTTTCCAATACGCGCGTTAGTTGAACGGGAAAATGATATGCAAAGATTATTTTCCCTAGACATGTGAATGGAATTGAAAAGGGTTTCTAAGTCAATTTAATGCACTTAATTCTAACGTCGAAGTTGAATTTTAGCATGTGGTTTCATTTTAGTGCGATAAACAATCAAAAATTGACAAGAGAAACAATAAATGCGTTAGTAACGATATAACGGTCTATGAAATATTGAATGATATAGAATGATGCAAATGAGTTAATACATGGTTTTGAAAGAGGTGTTTCGCGTGATAGATTAGGCACGTGTTGACTTAAGTCACGAAAACGATTAACGAGACTCGAATGTGATGTGTAGGACTCACGGTTTGACGTGATTAAGGGCCACTCGACTGAGTCATTGTGTGACTCGACCGAGTGGACCTCTGAAAAGCGGTCTGTCCAGGTTTTGTGACCCTACTCGACCGAGTTACTGACCAACTCGACCGAGTACATCGCCACTCGACCGAGTCACTGTGAGACTCGACCGAGTGGAGGTCATAGAGGCATCCTGTTTCGTATTACGGACCCTACTCGACCAAGCTATTGACCAACTCGATCGAGTACGTTGCCACTCGACCGAGTCACTGTGAGACTCGACCGAGTGGAGGTCGTAAGAGATGTTCTGTCTCGGTTTTTGTAATGTCACTCGATCGAGTGGCGTAGGCACTCGGTCGAGTGGCACCTGTACGAACCGTGTCGTTTGCAATTTTAAATATCGATTTTGAAATTGCTTTTGATATTTGATGACTTGACGAATTGGGCTTAAATATGGCGGAATTTATACTCAATTCGGGACTTGAATACTCGTCGTATCCCATATTCGATTATCGAATCGATATGGCATACTAGAGTGAAAACGATAGAAGATTAATTTAAGCCGACTTAAATTAACTACCGCGATATGGTAGATTTCCTCCGCGTTAAATAATGTCGTAATTCTATTGAATTGTATTGACAATTACTTTAGCATCAACGGGAAATCGCATTAGTTAACTTATGTGACTAGATCGTTAGATTCGACATCCAATTAAGGAATTGGTATCGAATTTAATAGATCGACCCTTTGTTTAAATTAAAAGACGGGATTCCCTCCGCATCCCGACGTCATAATTAATTCTCGCGAGATGTTTGACGTCGGATCTGCATCAACGGGTTTCGACCCTTATTAAAATAAAATGTTTGCTTTTGAAAATCGACGAAATTAAAAAAAAGATTATTGTTTAAGTTGGACTTATCTCAATAATCAAATAATCGGGATACCGGAATAAGCGACCGTCAACGCTGTGTGCAGTACACTTGTATATTCGTGTTTTCTTATTCTGATATCCTCCTTATTCGACACAAATCGATAAGTATTTTAATGCTTTGATATTAATTATACTATCGATATTATGATGCAATGAACGAAGTAAAAAAAACGAAAGAAAAGACGAAAAAGAGGAAGACGGACGACGAAGAGAGAAGGAGAAGAGAGCGGGGTTTTGACACCCTCAACCTACATGTTCTTGTCTCAGACCGAACTCATAACTGTGGCTTTAACACAAGAGTCTTCGAGGTGGATGAAGGTTAAGTTATGGTGGCTCGGGTTGATTCCTAAAACTAGGTTTAGGGTTTTTGCTAGTATAATGCTTAAGGTTGTATCTGTATGATTGCTCAAAGGTGTGTAGAGATTAGGGTTTTTTGAAGTGGTGAAAAAAGCTGTATAATGAATTGCATGGGGGTTGCTTATATAGGCAAGGCTAGGGCACCCGGTTTAGGGTTACTCGACCGAGTAGGTGGCTAACTCGGTCGAGTGGCCCGTCACGCCTGCAGCCGGGCTCGAAACAGGCCCACTCGATCGAGCGGGTCGGGCACTCGATCGAGTGGCCCAACGGGTTGCAAGGGTCCATTGACTTGGACCTTGACTTTGGATGTTTGATGGGTTTTGTGTTTGACTTGGACTTTTTCATGATGTGAGGGGTTGTTTTGTGTGTCTCGGAAACGATTTTGACCGGGTTTGACGCAATCGCAAAAAGTCGGTTTTAACTCCGGTGTCGGTTTCGGCCCAAATTAGCCTTATTTGATTGGAAACGGACCACTGGACCTGGATTCGAGGTTGATTTTGTGAGATTTATACTCCGTAAGTGTGTTAGCTAGTGATTAATGGATTTGAGCCCGTATCCAAGCGCATAGAAGCACGTTAGCGTCCGATCATCATCGGGTGTTTTTTGGAAACTGCCATAGACACCTGGCAGTCAAAATGCGGGTGTCTACAGATTGACGACGAATCCTTTCATCAATTTGGCATCGTTGCCGGGGACGGTGATATGACTTTGTTTGCTTATTTTTAGACTTAGTTATCGTTTGTGTGTTCTTCTTTCCTTGTCTCTTGTTTGTGCGCGTTTATTGTCTCTACCTAGTGCCTATAAAGCACTAGGTGTTCTCACGTTTGTTCTAGTGTGTAGTGCATGCCTAGGAGAGGAGACGACTCTTTGCTCTTCAATTCAGATCCGGAGAGACTCTTTAGAGCCTTTCGCCAACGGACAATTGCCAAAGTTAGGAATTCTCCACCGGGTACTAGTACCAACATCGAAAAGCAAGCACTTGGATTTGACTTAAACGAACCACCACTAGAGACTACCGAAGGGAACTTCATAAATCCCTTTGGTACATTGATTCAATCACCTCCGACTTCTCCTTCAACATCTCAATCAAGTTCTACACCGTCATCCCCCGTCAATCCAACCATGCCTAAGTTCTCATCACATTCTACCTTCACCGAGGACGTGTTGCCCGATCCTACGGCTTTACCGGCCGCTTATGCCAAAAATTTTGTGGCAAAAACACAATTTATCCAACTAATCGAAAGGAGTCAATTTAGTGGATTGCCCACCGAGGACCCACACAAACACATGGAGACTTTTTCCGACTATTGTGACGCCATTTCGCAAGCGGGAATCACCCAAGACCAAATCTGGTGAGTCCTTTTCTCTTTTCTTTGATTGGCAAGGTGAAACAATGGTTTAAAGGTCTAAACAAGGCGGCTTTGGGTATAGACACATGGAATAAGCTTGCTCTAGCTTTTTATCAAAAATTCTATCCCCCCGAGAAGACTAATTTGTTGAGAGCTTCAATCACGGAATTTCAACAACGTGATGAGGAAGGTCTATATGAGTCTTAGGAAAGGTTTAAGGCTTCGGTCCGTTCTTGTCCACATCATGGGTTATCTCAATGGTTCCTAGTGCAACAATTTTGGAATGACCTATATGAAGACTCAAGAGCTATAATGAACATGGGGTCTAATGGGCGGTTTATCGAAGTTGAGGATGATCAAACATGGGCTAGAATTGAAGAAATGACGGTCCACAATTCACAATATAGTAGGCCTAGAAAGGCTAATAGAGGGGGAAGGCACGAAATTGATGTTATTACACAACTTAGTGCCGATCTTGGTGCTCAATTGAAGACTCACATGGAGACAATCGATAAAAAGCTTCACAGCCATGTGAATCAAAGCAAAGGCACAAGTTCTTCCCATCAACAATCAATGCAACAAGTGAATGCTATGGGTATGGTATCTAATTCTTCTAATCATGGCATGTGAGAATTGTGGCATTTTTGGTCATGAATTCTATGAGTGTCAAGGCAATGTGGAGCAAATCAATGTCTTTCAATCATATAAACAAGGCAAACCATTCTCCAATTATTACAATGAGAACACTCATAAGCATCCTTACTGTTGTGTGCTAAATTTAGACCGTTTTCCTCCCATTTAGACCCGTTTTTCCCTCGTTTTGCAAGTTTAGAGTGCGATTATCGCCGTATTTTGAGTACTTCTCGCATTAGCGTCCCTCTTGTGCGTTTTACGTGTTTTTGGTAGTTTTTCTATCAATTTTGGTAAGATTTGGCACCGAAATCACGATCGAGCTTCCACGTGCACAAGAGAAGGGAATACCGTCCAAAGAGCAAAGCACACAACTTAAAGTTTAAAGCCATCCAATCATACGACGAAGAATGAGACAAGGAAAAAGGCCAGAGAATATGACCGGGTGAAATTTCACCCGATGAAGTACCACCGGGCGAAATTTCACCCGACGGTATAGTGCCTCCACGAAGATTTTCCAAGCTTCCCCACCGGGCGAAAATGACCGGGCGAAATTTTTGTCTTGTTTAGATCATCTTAGTGTTGTTAGTTTCTCTAGATTTTACTTATGTTGCTCTAGATTATTCTCTAGTTTATTTTGTTAGATAGTATCTATTCCATAGTTTAGTGGGTAATTGTTAGATCGTAGTTTTCTCATTAATTTGTTGTTAGTTTCTTTAGATTTAGTTATCATGCATGTTGTAGTTATTTTCTCCCTAGTTAATGTTTTATTGTCTTACATTATGATTAGTGAGTAGATTTCTTGTTGGGGGGTTTATGGATGAAGACTTGGATTATATGAATTTAGGGATGTTGGTGGGTTGCTTGCTTGTTGGTTTATCTTGCTTATGGTTGTTGTATCATTGTTGTTTTAGTCCGGCCAACTAGACCGACCAACTAGACCGACCTTGACTCGTTTCTATCAATATGGGGAAACTCGTGGTAGAAATTACCATAGCTAGAGACTTACCCTTCTTTGCCGTGAAAGCGGGTTTTTAGGTGGGTTGGGTGAAGAAACCGAAAGGTGGCATTCTCCCATTTTCAATGTTGCGACAAAAACCGGATTCCGATCTTCTTAGACTCCTTGTTCTGAATCCCGACTTCCCATCTAACACCTTTCCCTAGATTGATCACCCCTAGCTATCCTCGTAGTCATTTCTCTAGTATAGACTCGACCTCTAGAAACCTTCCCTCTAGACATCAAACATGCCACTTTAAACTCGATACAACACTCTGTTACCTGTGGCCCGACCTCGACTTACCACGATTACTCTAATAGTTTTTGTGTTATTCCGAGTCTATAAATATTGTTTGATCTCCCGTCCTTCGCTAAACGACCGATCCGATTTGGGGCGCGATCAAAATGGCGCCGTTGCCGGGGAGCGGCTAGTAGTTGTTGTGTTTGATTCTTTTCTCTTCTCTCTCTTCCCTAGTACCGTTAGGTGCTAGGAGTCTCACCGTTTAATTGAGTTTTATGCCCAGGAACACGTCATCGCCCTTGTGGTTCGATCCGGAGCCGGAAAGGACTTTTAGAGCATTGCGTTTTCGGGGAAATAACTCAACCACCATTATTCCACATCCTTCATTATCACCTCCTAACCTTACTCCCATCCTACCACATACACCTTCTACACCCTCTACATCACATAATCCCACTCCAAATAACCCTTCCATACCTTCCACTTCACAAAATTCACCACCATCACCACCATCACCAAAAACTCCACCACTAAATCAAAATCCATCCCCTCCAAATCATCCAAATTCAAATCCACCATCACCACCAATCCATCAAATGACAACCCTAGGCTCTCATTCCCAACTCACACATGAAGAAACACCTTCTCCCGTCGATTTCAGAGAGATTCCCGAGAATTATGAATTAAAAGCCTCTTTGACAAATGCGGTTCAACAAGATACTTTTCACGGTTTTTCCCAAGAAGATGCTCAAGAGCACATTGCTTCATTTAAAGAAAAATTAGTAGGAGCCCGTCTCAATGGATTAACTTCATGCCAATTGCATCGTTTATTATTTCCAAGGAACTTGAGAGATGGAGCTTGTAGATGGCTTCAAGGCCATCCCGCTAATACATTCACAACATGATCTCAATTATCTAATGCCTTCTTGGAGAAATATTTTCCGCCGTCAAAGACTAACCAATATCGCATGGAGATACAAACCTTTAAGCAAGATGAATTTGAAAGCCTAAGTGAGGCTTGGGAAAGATTTAGAGATTTATTGCGCAAATGTCCACACCATGGAATACCCGATTGGCTAACTACCCAAACATTTTATAACACCCTTTCATCGAGAACCAAGAAGAACCTCAATTCGGCCGCCGGAGGAGACTTCTCTTCTCTCACCGATGAGGTATCTAAGAATCTTATTGAGAAGATGGCAAGGAGTGATTCTAGAATGGGTCAATCAAGGGATTCTAGAAAGAAAGTTGAAGTGAACTCATCTAAGAGTTCTAATGAATTGAAACTTCAAGCGGAAGTTGAGGAATTGAAAAAGAGAATGGATGCCATGAGTTCAAAGCCTACTCCTAGAGGTATGTACCAAATTCAAGGGAGTGTTCCACTAAGGCAACCATCTCCTCCAAAATAATAAACATGGGAAGTTCAATGTGATCATTGTGGCAATTATGGCCATGATTCTAGCTCTTGCATTCCTAATGAAGAAGTTTATATTGAAGAGCCAAATGAATTCCAAGCTATACAAGTGTACGGGCAAAGACCTCAATTTGATCCCTTTTCTAATACTTACAATGCCGGCACAAGATTTCAACCCAATTTTTCTTATGGAAATCAAAATGTTCAAAATCCGATGCCACGTGCCCAAGGTAGTCAACCGAGGCCATTTAATCAAAGTCAACAAAGGCCCTTTAATCAAGGTCCTCCAAAGATGCTCCCATATATGCCTCCTCATCAAAGGAGCAACTTCAATCAACAAGGTAGCAACTTCGATGTTCCCAACAATTACAACAATTACCAAAATCAACATGGTAATCATTTCAATCATGGATACAATCAAGGGTTCCAAGGCAATTTTCAAGGAAATCAAGGTTATAATCAACAACCATTTATTCAACCCTCTCAATGTTATGGCCAACCAAGCAATTTTCAATTTGGTCAAGGAGGAGTTCCATGGGATAATATTAATGATTTGCAAAGAACCGTTGGGCAACTATGGAATGAACATCAAGATACCAAGGCAAGGCTAAAGGTTTGGGAATCACAAGAAGCAACAAAAGCCTTTGCCGCCTCAATTCATCCACCTCATGGTTTGCCCAGGCAACCTCAAAACCCAAGAGACCCTTCACACCAAGAAAATGCCGTCATTTTGAGAGGTGGCAAAGAACTTGAGGACCCGTACAAGAACTTGAACTAGAATACCAAGACTATCCCATCCAAAGTCAATCAACCAAGTGCACCACAAGCATCCTCTCCCACTTCCCCCAAACAAAACCGGGGAATACAAGCGGAGTTTGATATCCTCCAAAATGCGGAGAATGAACAAAGAGAACAAAGAAATAAGAAAGAGCAAATGGAAGCGGAAGAAGCAAAAAGGAAAGAGGCGGAGCGATTAGTCGAAGAAGAAGAAGAATCCAATGTTCCACCGCCTCCCACTTTTGTCCCTCCATTGCCTTTTC
The DNA here is from genome assembly GCA_958450325.1 of Agrostemma githago. Taxonomy (NCBI): domain Eukaryota; kingdom Viridiplantae; phylum Streptophyta; class Magnoliopsida; order Caryophyllales; family Caryophyllaceae; genus Agrostemma; species Agrostemma githago. The sequence goes on from OY288246.1 coordinate 22,155,876, forward strand.
CCGAACGAGCTAAGCCACACAAAGAGAATGCCCAATTTAGCAGTTTCGTGGATATGTTGAAGAAGGTGGAGGTAGCTTTACCTTTCACCGAGGTAATTTCTCAAATGCCCCTCTATTCTAAGTTTGTGAAAGACGTCTTGCCTAAAAAGAGAACAATTGAGGATAAAGAATGTGTCTCTCTCACGGCACAATGTAGTGCCATTCTTATGAATCAAATGCCAAAGAAACTAGAGGATCCCGGTAGTTTTTCCATCCCTTGTCGGGTTGGAAATGTTGTTGTTAATCAAGCTTTATGTGTTTGTTTTTTACCCTATTCCATTGCTAAGAGACTTAGTGTGAGGGTGACGGTAGGGATTTGTCGTGGATCCCACCGATAAAAATAATAACCAACTAACCTAACTGGGTAGCTAGGGCAAGTCGGGTCGAGATCCTCAGGGACGGAAAATGAGTCGGAATAAGGTGTACTACGGTCTAGACTAAGTTCGAGAGAACTAAGTAAGGTGTCGGCAAAGGTCGACTAATAACTAAGGTAAACAAGAAACTAATGACAAAAAGAAGCTAATAAATCAGTAAGAAGAAACTAGGGCTAGGTCGGGTTCATGGATGTCAAGGAGATCAAAAGGAGGAAACGGGGGTTACTAGCATGCTTTCGTAGCCTAGGTTACGATCGGGCTCTCGCTACTTAAACGGCCTAGAGGTCATCCTCACCACGCCTTCGCTACTAATGAGGTAACCAAACCTACAACCAAACAAACACATACAAGAGAAGAGGCAAGAAAAGCAAGGAATGATCATCTCAAGTCTCACAAGCATTTCATCAAACATGTGGAGTGCAAGGTAAATAGAAAACAACAAAAACAACAACTAGTACCACCCATCTCACCCTAATCATCCCTAATTACACCCAATCCCCCTACTAACCCTAGGGGAAAACTACTCACACATATCTAACTAAAACTAACACAAACAAGAGAAACAAACACAAGAACAACCTCATTCATTATGAAAAACAAATAAGGATGAACAACAAACAATGAATAAAGATGCAAACTGGAATAACAATAAAGATTAAGAGTAAAGGGATGAGAAAGATTATACCAAACTAAAGGATGAATGGAAAAGATGAACACTTGCATATATAGAGAAAACCCAAAATAAATCCACCAAGGTTGTCAATCTTGATAGAAATCTTTAAGAATTCCAATATTACAAGGGTAATCTAACTAGATTAAGTCTTAATGAATAGTAATTAAAGAGGTATTAAGCTAATCTACACTAATCTAAGCTAATCTAACCTAAAAGTAGTCTAGGGTTTCATAAGATGTTCTAACAATACAAGAGGCGGGGTATATATAGGGTTACAAGAATAAGGGGAATAAAGTGACAAAGTGCGAGGAGAAACAGGGGGCTCACGGTCATGATGAGGGGGCTCACAGCCACGAGGCAACCCCGTCATGGCCATGACGCCCTGCTGTAGCTCCATTCCTCTCTTCTTTGCTTCCCAACTCACTACACGGCTATGTAGGCTTTTGACACGGCCAAGTAGGCCCCTACTTGGTCCTCCTAGGCTTCTTATCGACTCTCGGTGCTCGGGAATGGGCTGCGCTCCAAGTGACTCAGGACCGAGTCTAAGCCACCGAATCATCGTCGCTTGTCTTCATTGGCTCCAAATGTGTCTGAAACGAGTCGGAATCGTTCCATTTCTCCAAGATTGGTCTTAGGAACCTAAAACAAACTAGAAGAAGCGTAAGTAGCCTCGAAAACCGCTCCGAAGAGCGATTCTACGAGAACCGGGACCAAACACAAGAAATAAGCACTACAAACCACACTTATCAACTCCCCCATACTTAACCCTTACTCGTCCTCGAGTAAGCACGAACTAACTAATAACTAAAAGAAACTAGACTACTAACCGAGCGGGTATTAGTGCATCCTACGCCCTTTCAACTCACGCGAGAACACTTAGAGGACAAGTGCTGTCCGCATGGCAAGTGAGGTCTTGCGACAAAACTGCGGATACAACCGAACACAAAAACACACAAACAAACAAACAAATAAACAGACAATCGGTTGCTTCCAAAAAAAACAAATACCGCTTCCCTCTAAAAAGCGGTGAAAGAAACACCGGTTAAGGACTCAAGGCAAGCGACAACGTTCCCAAGCTAATAATACAAACCGAAATGGATAAAATCCTAATAGTATGACAACAAAGCAATAAAAACGTTGGTAACTTACCTAGTTCCTCCTAACCTTCTAAGAACGTACTACGGGACGATAGGCGGGATGGAAAAAGGATGAACCACGGAGTTAGTTGACACTGTAGGTAAGTGAAGCCCCGCCCCCTTTAGCGATAAGCCAAGAGGGTCGTCCCATGTCCAAAAACAGCCTAACTAGTCCAAGTAAAAAGGTGGATAATGGTTGCAAAACGAGGGAAGACCGACCATTACCGCTATCATCCTTCCTAGGGACTCGGTCCTTTGGTTGGCTCTTCACGATAACGGTCGGTAAAAGGCTTATTTTTGAGAGGGTAAGATTTTTTTGTGAAATTGATTTTCTTTGGCATTTTTCTTTTTGTATTTTGCTTTTGAGTTGCTATGCCACTTCTTTTTTTTCTTTTGTATTTTGTTTTTCCTTTGTTGTGCCTTTTCTTTTTTTTTTCCTTTCTTTTCCTTGGTTTGCCCTTTTGGCCAAATTTTGTTTTGTAGGCATTTCTTGCAACCAAGTAAGAACTACAACAATTTGCAACTTATTTGTGGAAATGTGTAGGAGGTAGGGAAATAGGTAAGTCGGGGGTCGCGATTTCCCTTCAAACCCACAAAAAGGTGGAAAACTTGGACTAATCAAACAACTTTGAACATGGTCACCTAAGAGACGGGACTCGGCAACCAAGGCATTTTCACTCCGTGGGTGGTCAAAATGGTCAAAATGCAAATCCCGTAGTAAATCCCTAGTAGACTAGGTGGACTCAAGATAAGAAACCAACAAAATCATTGATTTAAAGTCATTCTACTAGACTAAAGTCCAAGACTCGACTCATATTACTAGAAAGGAAAAGTAAACACTTGCGCACTAGCCTCAAAACTGGGTTTTCGAAAACCTTTTATTACACACTAGACACAACTAAACAAGACAAAACGAGGACACAACAAAAACGAAAGGAAAAGAGACAAACAAAACAAAACAAAACAAACAAACAAACATACACACAAAATAAACAATCACCACCCCGAAATATCCAAACAAGCCACCACATCAACCACAAACTTCAAAAAGCTCCACCCGAGCATACACCATCACACAACATCCATCAAACTCCACAAAAAAGGAAAAAGGAGAAAGAAATGAAGGGGTATTACCGGATGCCTTGAGCTTCTCGAAAATTGTCGACGATCGCGCAACCCACAAGGAATTAGGGGAGCAAAACACACAACACAACAAATATGCGACACAAGGACACAAAAGCAAAAGACAAAAAAGAAAATCTTTTTGATTTTTAAGAAAATTTTCAAACTTTTAGGGATTTTTAAGTTTTTTTTGAAAAAACTACGAAAATAAAGCTTAACTAGACTAATATATCGCTCCCCCACACTTAAACCGAGCAATGTCCTCATGCTCGATTGGTATTGTGTGGAAGCACTAAGGAGAAGAGAAAAAGGGAAAATAAAGCTAAAAACAAAAATGAAAGTGAAGAAAGGGGAGAAAGTGTCCGGCCGGGGTGTAATCAAGTCACCAAGGGCGGAGACGAGAAAAGATATGGATGAGGGAAGAAATAAAAAGAAGAAAATAAAAGGAAATGGGAGGGGAGGGCTAGGTGTAATCAAGTCACCTAGCCCTGATTCCGCCTAAATCCGACTAAATTCTACCAAAAGAAAATAAAATAAAGAAAAAGGTGAAAGGACTTGTAAATTTGGATTTTTGAAAGGACTCTCGATGTAGTCACGACATCGAGAATCGGGAGCAATCACCACAGAGGGCCCCGAGGGCCACCACGATACCAAAAGGTAAAAGGAAGGGGAAATAAGGGAAGACTAAGCAATAAAAGACGGGAAAAGAAGTGAGAGTCACCTTACCAAAGGTTAGCAATTCAATAATCTTCATCGTCTCAATGGTCATTATCGGCACTTCGCTTGTCTTCATCAAAGATATTCCTCCTCTTCCTAGATGTAGCTCCAAGTACGAGTATCAGGCTTGTAATGGTGTAGTGAGGTTGGGATTTGAGGGGAAACTCGGTGTATAGAGATGAGAAGATGAGATGAAGGTGTATAATTGAAGTGCAAGGATGAAATGATATAGGTAAAGGTGGGTAGGGAGGTTGGGTGGGGCTGTAATAAGGTGGGATTGGCTTAAATGTAGAAGAAGAAGCAAAGTGGCCACGGACAACACCCCTCACGGCCGTGAGGGGGGCATCACGGCCATGACGCCTTACGGCCATGGTGACCTCGACATGGCCATGTCGCAAGACAGCAGCTTGTCATTTTTGTCACCATTTTGTCCCTACCATGCAGCAACCAACATGGGCATGTAGCTACATGGCCATGTCCTAAGTGACATGGTCATGTCACTTTCCTAGATCTTCATTCTTCATTACCATCCCAAGTCTTCCACCCTAAGAACATTACCAACTATGGGATCAAATTCCCGTTCCCCAAAAGCTTACAATAAGCTCAAAAACCGAGTTCCTCGCCCAAGTTTCCAATCTTCTATCATCAATAACTCTTCATAAGTCTTCATCGTCACTTCAAACCTAGCAAGTAAGCTCAAAACTTCCATCAAAGATCCCTCCCTCACATCACTCAAGAAAATTCCAAATTACAAGAATTCCACAAAAACTAACAAATCCTAGAAACCAAACTATCCAATGAAACACATACAAATACAAAAGCTCAAAAGAAAAGGAAAAAGATATTTACAATAAGATACTCTATAACATCCCTGATTTTTATAAACTAAATTAAATTAAAATTATGTTCGTATTTTTATTTTTACGATATAACTCGTAATTATTAAAATTATTATAAAACGAATTTATCGTTTAATCGTTTCAAACTTCTAAAATTCTATTTGTCTCGGAAACTTTTCATATATTTAAAACATATTTTTATTTTTATTTTGATTTATTTTAGGGTTATTTCATGGGAATAATACCAACTATGTGTGTGCTTCTTAAAATAATCTGAACTTTACGTAATCTCATTTTAATATGAACTACGCATTCATTAATCTCGTTTTGTTATGTATGAAATTATGACTTGCTATTACAGGTCATAGTGACTTGTTGTACCTTTCTAGGGTTTTATTAGGTCCGTTGCAGTCACCGTGAAAGACAAAATAACAATAAAAACATTTTTTTCATAGCTTCTTTAAGACTAAATGAAAAAAAAATGAAAGATGAATTTTTGGAAAATTTAATTTTTTTTTTCAATGGCCAAAAATGAACACGAAATGTAAATCAGAAGAAGAAGTGTTAGAGAAAGAGTTGAATAAGGGAGGTTTTAATGAAGACATAGTTCGTAATAAAATGAGATTACGTATAGTTTGTATTAATTTAAGAAGCACACGCCTTGTTGGTATTATTCTCATGAAATAACCCTTTATTTTATACATTTAATTTAATTATTACCGAAAGTCTATTTCGACGATTTAAATTCTAAATTCTTTTTATTTATTTAGATTTAAGCTCGAACTTTCTATTTTTCGGCTCGAAGCTCATTTATTTTATGTTTCGTCAAAATATTTATTTCCTTTCCTCAAGAAATCAACTTATTTCACTTTATCGAGAATTTATTTATTTATCGGGAAATACTAATTCACCATCTAATTATTTATTTTATAAGCTTGATTTTAGTCCCAAATACTTTATTTACTCAATTTATTTGACAGTCCAATTATCTATTACTTTTATTAACTCGTTACGGAACCCGATTAATTTATTTAGTCCTTTTTCCGCGTATACTTTTGATCTCGTTATCCGTGCACTTTTTTTTTTGGTGAGTGCAATTCAGTGTCATCTATTAATTCAGTTCACCATCTTGTTTTCAACCCCTTGTATTTGCATTCTTTCCCCCTTCCCACCTATTATAATAACGTACTCCACCGCTTCACCCTTTTTCTTGTTTTCATCCCCACTTAATTCAATTTATTCTCCTTCTTCGTCTGCCATTCACCTCCACGCACCAACCTTCACTTGCTATTCACATCCTTGCCCCGGTTTTGATCTACTATCATCGCTAATCAGTTCTTTCAACGATTTTATCTTCTGGACTCATCGAAAGACTGTTGTATCTGCTGCGCGCCTGCTGCTGCGTTATTGATTTGCCGCGTTGTTTGCTCGCTGCTGCAAGTGTTGCAGTTTCGTGTTGATGATGCTGATGTCCATGTTTGTTGTTGGTAATTCCTTTCCCCTTCATCTTTTCTCGTCTTCCTCCTCTGTCTTTCCGTAGTTCTGCTGTTGTGATGTACGTTATGCTGCTGCTATCACGTGTTGTTGTTAATGCGCGTTGCTGCCTCTTTTCTTCATCTTCTTCTTCTTCTTAATTTTGTTGCTGTTGTCGATGTTGCTGCTATGTTGTTTTCCCTTAGCTGCTACTCGTCTCTTTGCCTGAACTGCTGTCTTTCAACTCTCTATTGTCTGATCAGATTCATCTGCTGTTGTACGTTTTGATGCTGCTGCTTTCGTTACTAGTGTCGTTGCTGGATTGCTACTGTCTTCTCTTCTTCGTTTGTTTTGCTGCTATTTGTCGTTCCTTCTGCTGCCATTTCATTTTCGTTTTCTTCGATATTGTTGTTCGCTGCTGCTATATGTTGGTTCTTCTCCTCGTTGATGTTGTTTTTCTGTCACTCTTGCTGCTGTTGGATGTTATTACTGTTCTATAGCATATTCCTTATAATTGTTTGTTGCTGTTACTTTCCGACTTCTCTCAAATTGTCCTCTGTCCTTCCATTTTTGTGATTTTGTTGCCCTTCATTCTCCTTCTTTTCTTCTTGTTTCTGAGTTACGCTTCTTTTGTGCCACTACAAACCCATTGTTGTTTCTCCTCCCGTTCTCTATCGGGCCTTGTTCTACTTATGTTCGTGAGTAATTTTAGCTTACTTATTTTTTCTTTGTTCGTCACATTCGTGACAACTCACATCTCCACTTTGTCGTACTCAACTATTTTGAGTTCAACCTTCAGGTTTCTATTTGACACATCAATTCCCTTTTTGTCTTGTGTCGAATACCGTTGTCTCACTCTTTTGTTTTATTTTCTCGATTTTCGTGTGATGCCTACTTAGAAGACCAATGATTCTACAACTTGGAGCTTAAAGACATTGCTATTAATTTGAAGCTTGGTCTGATGAAGGAGGATGAGTACGTGTTCGTTTTGGATATCGACTCATGGTAACTTTAGGACGTTACTCGATTTTATATCGTATGTTTGAGTAGTAGTATGTAGTAAATATTTTAACATCGGTTTTCTAATTTTAGCTATTTATTATTTGCTAATTATATTAATTTTAAATCGTAAGTCTTATAAATATTTTACAAGTTTTCGATATTGTTTCATAAATTATTAGTAATTTAATTATTTAGGATCGTTATAATATTTTGTTGATTATCGTGACACTAGTAACTAAATAATGTCGATTTCATATTTCGTCATGTTTCGTTAATTTATAATTTTCACTTATAAATCGTATTTTTATATTTTAATCAAAATTTGTATACTTGTTAATAAATTAATTTTTGTTTTACGATTTATTCTAATAAATGAGAAAATAGTCGATTTTGTTTTAAATATATTTTTAGTCGAGACTATTTTCACTAATAATTTCCTATTTGTTTCCAGTTGACTATTTTTATTAAAATCCCTATTATTTATTAATAAAAAAACTATCTGTTAAAAATAATTTGAATTCTTCGTAAATTTCATTTCATTTATAAAGTTCGTTGACTCAACTAACTTTGATATCATTTTCTTAAAGCATCTCTTTTCTAAAATTTATAGTTTTAACTCGATTTCCTAATTATTTATAAAATACTATAAAATGACTCATTATATTTTATTTATATTTTGGATAACGAATTTTAGAAATATATTAAAGTTACGATAACGACGATAATAATAAAATGTTAATTTCGTTAGAAATGCTATTTTTAATACATTTCACATATTTTAATAACTTACGTATTTTCTATAATAATACTTCTAATTTAAGTAAGTTTCTAAAATTACTAAATTTCTAAAATTAGAAAATTTCCTTTTAACGAAAAATGTTTATTTCTTTTACCTTTATATTATTCACCTTGAACATTCTATTTTGAATATCGATAATGACTTGGTTTTAGAGTTATGGAATGAGGACAAGTGTACGGGCAGAGTAATACAGTGTAAGGCATACGTTTTGCCATCAACTATAAAGCTGGTGTGTCTATGTGAGACGCATTGGTCGTTGAACTGAGCATGATTTGTGTTCAGGAGTGTGTATATTTTGACCTTAAATTTAGATATCGCATCGTGTAAGTCACCGTCGGGTGTACATTACTTAAGCCAAGACCTCGCTGCACGCAGTCCTATTATAGTTGAGTTGCCTAGTTAGAGACCGAAGTCTGATTTGTTTTGACTAAGTTCTCGAAGCTAGTTTAGTTTGATCCCAGTGAAAGTCTATTCCGTTGCACTAATTGATTTCCATAACGCCATTTTGGATTTTATAATTATCGATTGATTTTAACTTGCAGATTGGCAGTCGCTTTAAGTTTTGCTAAAAACTTATGTTACTATATTGTTTTAATGTTTTCCATTTTACTATTTTGATATAGTAATACTATTGTTTTTCATATGATATAATATGGCTGGGAGAACGTCCGAGTTACTCCCCACTAATGTGGCTATTATGTTTATAACATGACAGGTATTTGCTGCTGGGTTTTGGGTGTGAGCTAGCGAGTAGCGTGGATCCTACTCTTTCTTTATTTGCGTTTAGTTATGGATTTGTATAACCCTGTTTGGAGAATTTCCTTTTAGCCCTTTTGTAAAAAGAGGCCTTTGTATTGACTTACCATTTCTTTTAATAAGATATAGTTTGTCAGTGTGTTTTAATCCCGACTCTACAGTGTTTCCGCCACTGTATCGCGTTAGAATTTCTAGGGGATTACATACTCTCACCATTTATGCCTCCATAGCCATCAAGAGCTTGGAGGAGTAAGTCAAATGCTCTAGCAACATCTTCATTAACGCTCATGTGGCCGATCCTAGCTATCTTCAAGAACTTCCAAGTCGGAGGTAAGAAGCGATCATCTTCATTATGCTCGGGGTTCTCGTAATCTTTCGGGTCTTTCCAACCAACATAACGACGACTCTTATGACCATCCGGTGGGTATATTGGTCTAGAGTCATGCTCGACGTTATGATTCGGGAGATCACACCCTTGGGGTCTTGCTTCTTCTACGGGGTCAAGAGTGAAACTCTTTTCCGCCGCCCGACAAGGATCCACTTCATCAACCGTCTCACAAGACAAGGGACTTGAAATCAAGTGCGATAAAGAAGGTGAAGGCATCAAGTTTTCTTCATTGGAGGCTTTAGGGGAGACCTCATCGTCATTCTTACTAGAATTCTCACTATGAAGAAACTCAAGATCTTTGATGGCGGCCTCAATTTCTTCGACGGTTTGGTCTAGCATAGCTTCTCCAAATCCTCTAATCAGCTCCTCCAATTTCCCATTCAAGGCAAGTTCTAAGGCATCTATCTCTTTCTCCCAAGTATTACCTTCCTTTTCACTCACCTTGTCAATTTGGCCTAGAGGAGTCTTGTCTTCAATTGGCTTTGGATTGTCAAGATCCGGTTCATCACGAAGAAAATCTTACAAATCCAATTTAATAGCCAATACATTGGCTCCCCAAGAGTTACCTTGAGAATCATGTTCAATTTCCTCTTCATTGTCGACCCTTGAAGCTTCAACTTCCTCCAATATTCCCATATCTTCACCATCCAAGCAACTCTCAACAATGATCTCTTGATTGACCCTCTCTTCTTCATTCGTGGTTTCAAGATCGGGTTGATTTCCTTGTGGAGACAACCGATCTTCTTGCCCGAATGAACCTTCCTCAACAAGTTGTGGAGCTCGAGTGACCAACATCGTGAAACGAGCCAGGAGTGCATTGATTCGAGCATCTTGAACCTTTTTTTGGGCCTTGAACTCCTTTTTATCCCTTTGCATTTGAATCATCATCTCTTGTTGACTCTTTTGCAATTGAATCATCATCTCTTGTTGACTCTTTTGCATTTGAATCATCCTTTGACAAAGCTCAAAGTTGGGGATTTTTGGTTGTGGGTTATGTGAGGGTATTTGGTAGTTGTTAGGATGTTGGAATGATCCTTGACAACTTTCATGGTAATCATATGAAGAGGGTTCATAAGATTGTTGATGAGATTGGTATGGTTGGTAAAGTTATGGGTCTTGACAATTTGCCCCATGATTGTCCCATGACGATTGATGGTAGCTCGGATGCCCCATTGTCGTAACGTTGCCTTGATACATTGAATGCACTAGAAGCACTTGAGCAAACGTTAGTAGCCTAGTGCTTTTGAGGCACTAGGATGAGAGAATAGCACACAAGAAGTAGAACGGAGATACACAAGGAGAAAAAAACACACAAATCAAGAACAAAGTCTAAAACTAAGCTCACAAAAGTCTAAACTACGCCGTCTCCGGCAATGGCGCCAATTTGACGGTAGGGATTTTTCGTGGATCCCACCGATCAAAATAATAACCAACTAACCTAACTGGGTAGCTAGGGCAAGTCGGGTCGAGATCCTCTGGGACGGAAATTGAGTCGGACTAAGGTGTACTACGGTCTAGACTTGGTTCGAGAGAACTAAGTAAGGTGACGGCTAAGGTTGACTAATAACTAAGCTAAACAAGCAACTAATGACAAAAAAGAAGCTAATAAATCAGTAAGAAGAAACTAGGGCTTGGTCGGGTTCATGGATGTCAAGGAGATCAAAAGGAGGAAACGGGGGTTACTAGCATGCTTTTGTAGCCTAGGTTACGATCGGGCTCTCGCTACTTAAACGGCCTAGGGGTCATCCTCACCATGCTCTCGCTACTAATGAGGTAACCGAACCTACAACCAAACAAACACATACAAGAGAAGAGGAAAGAAAAACAAGGAATGATCATCTCAAGTCTCACAAGCATTTCATCAAACATGTGGAGTGCAAGGTAAATAGGAAACAACAAAAACAAAAACTAGTACCACCCATCCCACCCTAATCATTCCTAATTACACCAAATCCTCCTACTAACCCTAGGGGAAAACTACTCACACATATCTAAACTAAAACTAACACAAACAAGAGAAACAAACATAAGAACAACCTCATTCATTATGAAGAACAAATAAGGATGAACAATAAACAATGAATAAAGATGCAAACTGGAATAACAATAAAGATTAAGAGTAAAGGGATGAGAAAGATTATACCAAACTAAAGGATGAATGGAAAAGATGAACACTTGCATATATAGAGAAAACCCAAAATAAATCCACCAAGGTTGTCAATCTTGATAGAAATCTTCAAGAATTCCAATATTACAAGAGTAATCTAACTAGATTAAGTCTTAATGAACAGTAATTAAAGAGGAATTAAGCTAATCTACACTAATCTAAGCTAATCTAACCTAAAAGTAGTATAGGGTTTCATAAGATGTTCTAACAATACAAGAGACAGGGTATATATAGGGTTACAAGAATAAGGGGAATAAAGTGACAAAGTGCAAGGAGAAACAAGGGGCTCACGGTCCTGATGAGGGGGCTCACGGCCATGAAGCACCCCCGTCATGGCCATGATGGTCATGGGTCACGACCATGACGCTCTGCTGTAGCTCCCTTCCTCTCTTATTTGCTTCCCAACTCACTACACGACTATGTAGGCTTCTGACACGGCCATGTAGGCCTCTACTTGCTCCTCCTAGGGTTCTTATCGACTCTCGGTGCTCGGGAATGGGCTGCGCTCCAAGTGACTCGGGACCGAGTCTAAGCCACCGAATCATCGTCGCTTCTCTTCATTGGCTTCAAATGTGTCGGAAACGAGTCGGAATCGTTCCATTTCTCCAAGATTGGTCTTAGGAACCTAAAACAAACTAGAAGAAGCGTAAGTAGCCTCGAAAACCGCTCCGAAGAAAGATTCCACAAGAGAAACCGGGACCAAACACAAGAAATAAGCACTACAAACCACACTTATCAAGGGGAGATGAGACCCACTAGTATGTCGATTCAACTTGCGGATAGGTCCGTCAAGTACCCACTCGGGATACTTGAGGATGTACTCGTTCAAGTTGGTAAGTTTTTCATCCCCTCCGATTTTGTTGTCGTGGATATGCCCGAAGACACTATTACTCCCATTATTTTAGGTCGACCTTTTATGGCTACCGGAGGTACTATTGTTGATGTTAAGAATGGAAAGTTATCTTTTAACATAGGGAACGAGTCGCTAGAGTTTTCCATTTCTCAAGCTCTTAAACAACCAATGATTGAACAAATGCATTTCATTGAAGTTATTGTTATTGATAGTTTGGTTGAGTATAGTTTGATAGATGATGATTAGCAAGAAGATGAACCATTTGACTCTCCTCCTTTTGAAGATGAATGCTCACATGAAGATAAGGTAGAACCACTACCGGTGTGTAAGATTATGGTATCTTCTCCTCCTAACCTTGAACTTAAATCACTCCTCTCTTCCCTCAAATATGCTTTTCTTGAAGGAACTAATTATCCCGTTATCGTCAATGCTACCCTTGACGGACCTCAATTGGAAAAACTTTTGATTGTTTTGAGAAAGTATAAAAAGGCCATCGGGTATAGCATTGCTAACCTCCAAGGCATAAGCCCAAATGTTTGTATACATAGGATCATCCTTGATGATGACCACCGTCCATCGGTTGAGGGTCAACGTAGGTTGAACCTCACCATGAAAGAGGTTGTCATGAAGGAAGTCCTCAAGTTGTATGAGGCTAACATTATATACCCAATAACCGGAAGTAAATGGGTTAGCCCCGTACAAGTTGTGCCAAAAAGAGAAGGAATGACGGTTGTCAAAGGAGAAAAGGGTGAGTCTATTTCTACTAGGGCCGTTACCGGTTGGCGCATGTGTATAGACTATCAAAAATTGAACACGGCCACCATAAAAGACCATTTCCCCCTTCTCTTCATTGATCAAATGCTTGAAAGATTGGCGCATCATTCTTATTTTTGTTTCTTTGATGGTCATTCCGGATTTCTTCAAATTCTCATCCATCCCGATGACCAAGAGAAAACTACTTTTACATGTCCATATGACACCTATACTTATAGAAGGATGCCATTTGGATTGTGTAATGCGCCGCAAACGTTCCAAAGATGTATGATGGCTATTTTTTTCGATTTTATTGAAAAATCCATGGAAGTGTTTATGGATGTCTTTAGTGTCCATGGTACATCTTTTGATTCTTGTCTAGAAAATCTTGATCAAGTGTTAGATCGAAGTGAAGAGTATAGACTTGTTTTAAATTGGAAAAAATGTCATTTCATGGTTGAACAAGGTGTTGTCTTAGGTCATATTGTTTCTAATAGAGGAGTCGAAGTTGATAAGGCGAAAGTCTCCGTGATTGAGAACTTACCACCACCTACAAATGTTAAAGGGGTGAGGAGATTTCTAGGTCACGCCGGTTTTTATAGGCGTTTCATTAAAGATTTTTCTAAGATTGCCAAGCCTTTGACTTCTTTGCTTATGAAAGATGCACCTTTTCTTTTCGATGACTCGTGTCTTGAGGCCTTTTGCAGGATAAAGACCGCTCTCACTACCACTCCAATTATCAAAGCTCCCGATTGGAATCTTCCATTTGAGATCATGTGCGATGCTTTCGATTTTGCCCTTGGTGCTGTTCTAGGACAACGGGTTGACAAGAAGCTACATGTGATATATTATGAAAGCAAAACCCTAGATGAAGCCCAATCGAGGTACACCACATCCGAGAAAGAGATGCTTGCCGTTGTTTATGCCATGGAGAAATTCCGAAATTATGTTACTGGTTCCAAAGTCATTATTCACACCGATCATGGGGCAAACCGTTACATCATGTCCAAAAAGGAGACAAAGTCCCGACTCTTTCGGTGGGTCCTCCTTTTACAAGAATTTGATATTGAGATATAAGACAAAGCCGGATCGGAGAACTTGGTAGCGGATCATCTTAGTAGACCAACGGTTAGTAAAGAAAGCAATGAAGAAGATGGTATACCCATCAATGAAGCTATGAGAGATGAGGCCTTGATGGCCGTTGAAACTATTACACCTTGGTATTCCGATATCGTCAATTTCCTAGTATCTCAATTTATTCCGGACGATTATTCCAAGCAAGAGAGGAAGAAACTACGTTATGAAGCCTGACGCTATTGTTGGGACGAGCCTTATTTATTCCGCCGTTGTGTAGATGGAATTTACCGACGATGTGTTACGCCCGATGAAGGATATAATATTGTGAAGCACCTTCACTCGACATCTTATGGTGGACACTTGGCCAACCAAAAGACAATTGCCAAGGTTCTCCAAAGCGGGTTTTGGTGGCCTTCCCTGTTTAAGGACATTCGAGCTTTCATTCTCACATGCGACGCTTGTTAAAGAAGTGGCAATATTACAAGAAGAAATGAGATGCCCCTTCAACCCATCTTAGAAATTGAATTGTTCGATATTTGGGGCATTGATTTCATGGGTCCGTTCACATCCTCTTTTGGTAACAAATACATCCTAGTCGCGGTTGATTATGTCTCAAAATGGATCAAGGCCGTAACTTCCCCCACCAATGACTCCATGGTTGTAATCAAGCTTTTCAAGAATGTAATTTTCCCAAGATTCGGTATGCCTAGAGCTATAATTAGTGATGGAGGCTCTCATTTTAGGAAGGATACCTTCGAACACCTTCTTAAGAAGTATGGTATCACTCACAAGATGTCTCTAGCCTACCACCCTCAATCAAATGGGCAAGCCGAGATCCCCAATCGTCAAATCAAGGGAATTTTAGAGAAAGTTGTAAATACACACCGAAGGGATTGGTCATTAAAATTGAATGACGCCCTTTGGGCATTGAGAACGGCTTACAAAGCGCCGATTGGAACCACTCCTTATCGTCTTGTGTATGGTAAAGCTTGTCATTTGTCGGTGGAATTAGAACACAAAGCCAAATGGGCAATGAGAGAGCTAAACTTCAATGAGAGTGTTGTAGGAGATAGCCGCCTTCTCCAACTACAAGAATTGGAAGAACTAAGATTGAAGCCGACGAAAATTCGAAGATCTACAAAGAGCGAACTCACCAATGGCACGATTCTCGAATACGTCGTAAGGACTTCTCCGTTGGTGATAAGGTATTACTCTTCAACTCTCGCTTTAAGTTCTTCCCCGGTAAGTTGAAATCAAAATGGTCGGGTCCATTCGAAGTGACCAAGGTGCAACCATATGGATCGATAGAGATATCTAGCCCGAAACCGGGAAATTTATGGTCAATGGCCAACATTTGAAGATTTATCATCCAGGTCACATTCGTGAGACCTTTGCTACCGTGAAGTTTGGTGAGCTCCCGTTGGGGAGCGTTGTTTAAACCCCATCTCGAGATTGATGTAGGTTTGGTGATATCCTCAACAACCACCTTGTATATATGTAACATATTTCTTTGTGTTTATTAGCTTTGTCAGCTTGAGAAGAATGGCTGAACTTGGATTTCGCCATGGAGCACTTAGTTGGGTGAAGATTAAGCTTTTGGAGAAGTTATGGAGCTAAATTGAAGACCACAAGCATGTTTGTGGGAGATATTGATTATGTAATGTGAATCGAGTCAATATTTGAATCTCTAGGTGATTATTGAAGAGCCATGAAATGGCAAGGCGGAAAAACAAAGAAAACAAGACCGCCGGCCGAAACTTTGCCCGGTGAAATCTGACCGGGCGAAAATTTGCCCTACGTAAAAGTTGCCAGAATTGCCGGAATTGAAGAAGATACCACCGGGCGAAAATTTCGCCCGGTGAGCTTTTCACCGGGTGAAATTTCACCCGGTGGAGAAAAAGTTGGCAAATCGATTTTCATGACGGGATACCGTCGGGTGAAATTTCACCCGATGGTGCTTGACCGGGTGAAATTTCACCCGGCGGCATGAGCTTGAACGGATCACCCATACCTTATTTACTCACCACACTTTCAATTCCTTCCTTCACATTTACCACACATAATTTTCCCTCCAAAATTTTTACACCAAAATTTTACCACCCACTTTAAAACTTTTCATTTCCCTCTCAACCACCCTTATTTATATCACCCTTTTTACCCCACAATTCACTCCACATTTTCACCCTTCATAAAAACATCAAACCACCTTCCATACCCAACCACATTTAAACCTCCATTCATAGTTTCATCTCCATCCTTGGTGATTTATTTTGGGGTTTTGAAGAAGGAAAAGCTAAAGTTTTGGGATCATTCTTGCAAATTATTATCATGGAGACAAGAGCCCAACGAGCCGTGCGTAAACAACGTATGGCTTCGACTTCTAAACCTTCTAAGCGTTCTACTTCTTGTAATTCATCTAAGCCTAAACTTTTACCTTGTCCTAATACACCCTTAGCTCAAACCTTCTCCGAAAAGACCTTTCGGAGTACATGGTGGCCTTGTCCATTTACAATGGAAATTCTAGGAATTGAGGACGATATTAGAGAGTTATCGGCTAGGACCGGTACTAACAGACTCCTTAGTTTCGTGCCCTGCACAAATAAAGACTTGACTTGTGAGTTTTTAGGTACCTTTACTATCGATAACCCGACCACACTAAGAGAGTTTAGATTTCGATTATTCGGTATAACTCACTATTTAACTGTTTCCGAATTCGGCCTAGTCTTAGGTCTACCCTCATCGGGTACCGAGGATAGTGAACCTTTGAGTGATGTACAAGCTAAAGCGTCTAGAAGAGACCTTTGGAGGTGCATAGCACGTGGTCAACGAGATTTCAAACCTAATTCAAACCTTACCTCTGAAATCCGTAACCCCGCTATTCGTTACTTCGCCGAGATGCTTTCCCATTGCTTGATACCGTCTACCGATATTATTTTTAACCTTAATGTGCGCGTCTTAAAATTGATTTCTGACTCCTTACTTGGTAACCCTAATCCCTTAGACCTACCACTCGTCGTAGCGTTGCATTTTCACAAAATTATTGTTGCTCAACGCCCGTTTGTAGACTGTGGAGGTCTTGTGACCTTAATCGCGAAAAACTTGGGTTATGCGACCGACCACCTTATCCCACTTGACAATCGAGTCTGGCTTGACGAGGCCTATCTTCCGGCGTGGATCTTTAATGTACCCAACCATCGCCTCGTCTCCATTTGCCATGACCGTGCTTTAATAGTCCCCAACAACATACATCGAACCAATATTTATAATTGCCATAGTTGGGACCTACCCTTAGGCCCCGATGAATTCCGACGAAACCAATCGGGGGGAAAAGAAATTTGGGAATATGCAAACTACACGTTACCCGAGGTTCGTACGATCTACGATCTTTCTGAGCTAGAACCCACCGAGGGCGTACAACCCTATCCCGGGTCTCCGACGGTTTCTTTCGCGTCGAATGATTACCCAAATTAAACTATCCCTCGGAGTCGGTCGGTGTTGTGTGTGTTGTATATGTGTGTGGATTAGGTCGGTGAGTCTTTAATCATCCATAATTGCATGTCTTTGAATTGAATTCGTTCCTTGTTCCCTGTTTCATCATTCTATAATCACACTACAACAAAATCACCCTTTCGCGGCGATTATTTTGGTAATTCGTGGCGATTCTATTCGACACGAAAGCTTTCCCCATCGATTGTGTATTCGTTGAGGTAGGCGGCGTTGCCGTAGCCTTTCGTGTTGAATAATCTATTCGCTGGGCTAGGTTCTTAAAAGCGACGCGAAAGAAGATGAGGTTTAGTGGCGATTTTAGTGTCGATTATTATTGATGCGGTAAATATTTTGATTTTCCCACTAATAAGAATTGCAGCGATTGTATTCGACACAATAAGTACAATAAAACGTCATTTAGTGGCAATTGTTGTAATTGTATTTGACACGATAAGCAAGTACTATATTGTCATTCCTTTTACAATTTTATCAATAGTATTCGACGCGATAAGTAATACAAACAATCGTAACAATTGCATTCGACACGATATGTAATACAATTGCAACCACATAGTAAATTGGTATCGCTTTCATTCGATACGAAATATCATTTCTATCTCTCAAATACGATGTGAAAATAAAAAGAAAGGACAAGCGAAAAAACATGATACTTATATATTACTCTTAAAATCCCAAAATTATATGTATCCAACATCGACTAAATTAAATTAATAAAAATAGGTCCAATATAATTGCAATTAATCCTTTTAAAACCTAAAAAAATTAACTAGGTCTTCAAGTCCAAAGCAAAGCTTCAAACGATCTATTCCAAATTACATAGAGTAGTTGCGCCTTGAAAAAACTGCAATAACAAAGATCACTTATATACCAAGTTATACCAAATTTTTAGTCATTTTCCACGTGCAAGTAAATAAATGAAATAGATTTACGTATGTATGTATATACACACTCACTGGTTCATGTATGTTCCTTAGCACATATAACGAAATGTCACAAATCAGCCGCTTGAGTTGCTATAATCATCTTGTACGAACAACTAAAAAGCACGCCAAATATTATATGACGTGAGTCCATTATCAAGTTCAGTTCAGTATAATATCATATTTGTAACATATTGTGTATTAAGTACAAACCAATTATATAAAAAATGAAATATGAACATACCATATCATCAGTTTTGACGGTATTTTGGGTGGTCACGTGAGACTGTCTCACAGACTACTTGCTTGAAGTCCATGGACAACGCAAAAGATCAGAGATGTTATGCTGCTGGAAACTAAGAGGTGAGTTGTGTTTGATAGTTAGCACGTAACTCCAAAGGAAAGATAAGTCTATATCAAAAGGACTTAAACAAAACGTGTACCGGATTGGAACCTTATCACAGCCAGTAAACCACGATCTACTAGATACTGAACCATAATTGGCACAACATAAAGCATGACATGGTCCTAAACGTAAGTGTTGCTTTGGATATAGACCAAGCAGTAGAGTTACAAGAATGACTTCACACAAGAAAGGTCATAGAACACTTTTACAAAATCTATATGCACAAAATTTACCTAAGACAAACATACATATGAACCTATTATGAGGCAAGCTCATTTATTTTAGTCAAGAAACATACTCTTAGATTATTTTGGGTTCTTCTCACATGCGAGAACAACTCATACATGGATCTGAAAGTATTCCAAATGTCTCACAGGGTCAAGCTAAAATTGAAAGTTAAAATACATCGTCGTTGTGAAAAAAGCGTCTGATCGATAAGTGTAGGGTAGGTAATACCATACCCATATGGCCATATCCTTGAGTGTCATATCAAAAAAACGTATGGTTCTAAAACTGAAAAGTCTAACTAACATAGTTGATGCCATAATTCAAGCCTTCAGTAGAGATAAACCTAAATTATCATTTCACACAAAGAGGTGAATGCAATGGTATATGTTCTGTTATACAACCAAAAACATAAATGTATTTTATGGCATTTATGATCTAGGTTGCTTAGACTTTGTTAGAAATATCCATTGGCTGTGTCCAAGTGCAGGGATTCGACTATTTATGAAGAATCTTCTAAGTTCTTCATGCAAGTGTCCAACTGTATTACCCATGTTGGAGTGTCAAAGTGACGAACACACTGGCGGGCCAACTAAACAAAGAGAGAGACTAACATAGCTGATGGCCAGATGGTTGTGAAAAGAGCATTTTACCAAACGACATAAAAGCTGGGAATCGTGCTGAACAATGCAGCAAATATTAAGATGTCATGTTTGACAATGATTCTTACCTGCAAGTCCTTCATGACATCAAGATATGAATCCTTGAGATCAAAAATAGCTATGCCCTCTTGATAACTACTTATAGTCTGAAGCAGTTTATCCTTGTCCTTGATCTCATATTTTAACTATAATAAAAGAGAAATCAAGTGTCACTTTGTCGAATAGAAGATAGTGAGGAACTGAGGACTATATGCACCAAATTGTACCTTATATGAGAAGCGTAAGCCATCATACTTCACTTTTACATTCTTAGTCAAACTATCAAACACTTCCTTGTTCGTATTCATATCAACATAACATGCTTTATTGATTTCATCTACTGTAAAAGCTTGCCTTGTCTGTACAACACAAGAACATCACAATAAGATAAGACCTGTTAATTACTTTCTTCCTGATAATTGACATTCACAGTTTCCCCTCTCGGTTGTCATGACCCACGTAACTAAATAAGCAGCATTTATATGATATGAACATGATGTAATTCTCTAATAGTAAACCCAGTAGCAACTTCTATTTTCAAATAATATTAGCATATGACACATCTGTTACTTAGGCCAAGCCTATGCATAGCCAAGTAAATACATGTGGCTTATTGGGAACCACCAGTAAATACATGTTACTGTTATCAATCACTCATACTCTTCTGTGGCTTATTGGTTGCCTCGTCTTGTACATGTCCAAATAATGGAACACCAAGCTGAATCTGCTCTCTTTTGTTGGTTTTATCTTGTTTGTTATACAACATGTAATTTTCCCCTGCGTTCAGATAAAAAAATTAGAATACTGCAACTCTTCGAAAATGTTAAGAAAGTGAGGCTTTGCACTCGAGTAACATTATTACTCTATTTCACTAGCTGGAAGAATAGAGAGGCAAGGGTGTGAAGAAGCACCTGAAAGTTGTCCATTTTGACCAGAAACGCGTGGTTCATCTATGAAATGACGCAGCTTGCAGAGCTCAGAGACAGTAAAGACATCTTCAAACAACTTGAGACCTTTTGCCATATTTACCTATCAATCACGCACAGTCGTTTAATAATTTTAGCATATAGAGTCTCGCTCTAAGCTCAAATAAAATGAAATGAATGATGGTTAAAAAAAATTCGATTAGAAACTCAAATAAAAAAAAGTTCAATTGAACGTATATAGTAAAAATCAAAAAGTTCATCACTGGCAATCGCCACTAAAATTAGAAACTCGACGAGAGGAAAAGGGAAGGAAAGGAACAATAGAAAATTATATTCAAAATCAAAAAGTTTGGATTTTAGTTTGTATGTTATCTGCTTATACCTATGCTTTGCTCGATGTGCCTGCATGATAAACACAACTTGAAACGAGACTCAGATTATCCGATTAACCTACACTACAGATAACATTACATACATGTTAACAAAAGGTACAACGTGTTGGTAAATTATATTAAATTATATTGTCTTTAATGCTAATTAAATTATACTGTCTTTAATGCTTTTTACGTTTTGTGGGTTTTGCTTTCGATTTTCAGAGGTCGCCTGGGGGTAAGATTCGTATTGGAGTGTTGATCGAAATGTTAGAATTTTTTTTATCCATTTGATTGATTTGTACTGTATGTTTTGAAGCTTTAATGTTATCTTCTCATCTTTGCTTTTGATATTTCTGGTTGATCTTCTGTCCACCAATTCTTTTGGAATCGTTCTAGTTTGTTTACCCTTGGCACTCCTTAGTTACTCTAAAACCAAGGCAACAACACTACTACTCACTAATCCCTCTTTTGTGTTGCACAAATACTATTATTCCTTGCTTCATCACTATGAACAGATACTACTTCAAACTCCATGCTACAGCAGCCGGACCTTCTTCCACCCATACCTACCTACTACCTCCCCTATCTCCATTTCCATCTATTTTATGTAGGCCAGTCGAGTTGAGTCAGAGTAACATATTTTAAATTGGACTACAGCAGGTGCGGTCGAAGGATTGCCTAATAATACACTATAACCAACAACCATACCAAATATCGACCTGCCAAGGATGACCACTGTAGACTCTGTTTCTGTAGGTCCGGTTTTCCATGCAAATATTAACACTGCAACTGTTCTAATGCTGCTCTGATTCTGTACCAAAATCATGGAATGTACAGTGCAATTGCTTTTGCGTTTCAAACCATTCATTCAGTTTTCATAGAGCGTGCCTATTTCATAGCGAGTCATTATTGAATTAGGGGCGTTTCGGTCCAAGTTGCAATGTGTCAGATACGGTTATGCCAAAATGCCACAGATTTAGCATCCGATTATGACAGTAAGTGCAGCATCACCCGCAGGAACTTCTGAGATCGGAGTGATTGATGACAAGTTTGATGACGGCTATCTAGTGACGGTATTGGGAAGGATACCCTAAATGGTGTTCTCTATCATACTCCCCCATCTACTCCTCATGTTCATCATCCACCCTAGCCTTCTAATATCTCAACTGTCAAGACTAATAGCCCTCCAAAAACTCGAAAATCACACAAATAAGTTCAATTATCACTATATAAAACCTAGAACATCAAATTTACGTAAACAATGAATCAATCTCCAAAAAACCGATACATTCAGTTCAATACAATACCAAACCCTAATTCAGCTCCCAAACAGCAAAAATTAGCACAAAAAAAACAAAAACAACACAATTAAACACAACAATTAGTACAAATGAGTGAATTAATTAACAAATACCTGAAAAATTAAAGGAATCTATGATGAAATCAGCTCACTAACACCTAAAAGCAGTTCAATTCTTACTATCTAAAGCCGAAAACATCAGATTTACGCAAACAACACAATCAATCCCCTAAAAACAATACATTAAGTTCAATCAAATACCAAACCCTAATTCAGCTAAAAACCAGCAAAAATTAGCAAAAAAAAAATCAAAAACAACACAATTAACACAAAAGAGTGAATTAGATCGAAACAAAAAAAAATTAGGATTGAATTGGGATCGAAATAGTAATCGAAACAACAATAATTAGATTGAAACAGTAATTGAAACACTAGAACGTATTATCAATAATTGGGATTATCGATAATCGAATAAAACGTACCTCGAAACAACAATATCGAAACACCAATATCGTATAATCAACAATATGATCAGTAAAACGTACCTTAATAAAAGAGCAATATCGTAAGATTTAGATGAATGTGACTGGGAAAAAAATTAGGAAATATATCAGAAACATGCGTAAGATTTAGATGAAAGATGAATGATGAAGATGATTGGGGAGAAAGATGAAGCTGTGATGAAGGCATATATCAGACACCTGCGTAAGATTTTTTAGGAAAAAAAAATGAGAGTTTAGGAAATAGTAGAGGATGGCGCAAATATAAAAAAAAAAATGGGAGCAGGTTTGACGCTCATCGATTTTTGTTTTTAAGTAATTAGGATATATTAAGGAGTTATTAGCGTCATTTACGTATATTAATTAGTGTCAATTGTTATTTGATACGACAAGTTGTTTATTATATGAGTCATTGTGAGTTAGTTGTGTCGATTTTTCAATCGTCACGATATAATCGCCGCGAAAAGGTGATTTTGTTGTAGTGTCATTGTGATTGCTTTACCTCGAACCAAATTGCAAGTTGTCCCACTGTCCCATCAATTTTTTGTGGCCGAAGAGGCCTTGGTATTGCTCCCGGTCTTTAGGCGACGTGATTACGCCATTTAATCTTTTGAAAAATCCAAATTTTAATCAATCTTTCTCAAATTTTTCTTAATCTGGGCTAGGTGACGTGACTACACCTACTCCCAAATTTTCACCCTTTCATTTAAATTCTTTTCTTTCCATTTATTTCATTTTCAATTTCTTAGCCACTTGGCTAGGGTCTAGGTGATGTGATTGCACCTAGGCCCGTCATTATTTTATCGCTTTCTTTATTTTCTTTTCTCAAAATTTTTCGAAAAATCCAAAAACATTTGAAAAATCATAAAAATCCAAAAAGATTTTTCTTATTTTTCTTTTTCGTCTTTTTTGATCTTCCCCTACTTGTCCATTGAGGACAATGTACAGTTTTAGTGTAGGGGAGGAGTCTACTATCTTTTATTTTCTCAAAAATCTTTTCAAAATCCATAAAAATTTGAAAAATTTGAAAAATCAAAAACATTTTCTTTTTCTTTTCTTTTCTCGTTATGTTTTCGTGTCCCGTGTATGGTCTTGTTCTCTACTCTTATAGGTAACCACCAACTTGATAGCATGAATTGAAGAGATTATGAAAGCACTCCGCTTGGTAACTTCTTTCCTTCTTTCTTATTTACTATTGAACGCGAATGTAGAAGGAGTTAGGTTGTTGCCATCGGAGGCTCTCGAAGTGAGCATTTTGGGTGTTGTGGTTGATTGTGTGCTTGTTAGTTGATGGAGTATGGAGTACATGACCTTACTTGTGTTTTCCTTTATTTGCTTTTCTTTTCGTGTGTTTTCTTTTGTTTTTGTATAGAGTGTCTAGAACTAAACATTTCGAAAACCCAATTACAAACCTTTTACAAGAGTTTACATTCCATTGTAGATAAACCGTTGTAGATTTTGGACCTTAATCTAGTAGAATGACTCTTAATAAATGAATTTGTTGATCCTTTAGCTTGAGTCCACCTTTTCTACTAGAGGTTTACTTCGGGGTTTGCATTTGACCACCTTGACCACCAATGGAGGAGTTAGGCCTTGGTTCCCGCATCCCGTTTTCTAGGTGACCTTGCTCGAATGACCATTGCACCTTTAGTCCAAATTTTTTCCGCTTTTTGTGGGTTATCCGAGAATGGCGCGCGTTCTCGATTACCTATCTTTCCTCCACCTATACATCACCACAATAAGTTTACATAAAAATAACCTCCAAGCTTGGTTTCGAACCATATCAAAAAGCCAAAAAAAAGGAAGGGAAAACCAAAGCAAGAGAAAAGGGCACAAAAACATGAAAAACAAAGGAGAGAAAAGGAGCTTCAAATAAAAATCATGTCATCAAAAACATCTCCTTATTGAAAAAAAGCCTATTGATCGATTCATTGCCGTGAAGTGCCAACTAGAGGACCGAGTCCCGAAGTAGGAAGATAGCGGTGATTAGTCGATCCACCCCAATAATTGTAAACACTCCACCTTTTTGTTTGGGATAATTTAGAAAATTCGAGTTTGGAACGACCTTCTTGGCCTATCCAAAGAGAGCGGGACTGCACCTACCTACAGTGTCGAACAAATCTATGGTTCACTTTTTCCACTCCGTTATACGCCCCGTCGTACCCCTTTAGAAGATTAGGAGGACTTAGGCTAAGTTATCAACATTTATATTGCTTAATTGTCATAGTATTAGGCTTTGATCCTTTTTTACGTGGGTCATTTATCTTGGAAGTTTATTGTTGTTTTAGGTAAGTAATCGGTGTCTTCTCCGCCGTCTCGATGAGGGATTCGGTGTTTTATTTTTGCTTTGGATGCGTCTACTATTTCGTGTTATGTGTTTTTGTGTGTTTAGTCGCATCCACCATTTTGAGCAAGCCCCAACTTGCCTTGCATGGGAGTGCTCTACCTCATGGGTATTTCAATGTGAGTTGAAGGGACGGAGCGGGCCCGTTAATTGCCCCGTATCGGCTTAGCATAGTCTAGCTAGTAGTAATAGTTTGTAATTTCTTTTTGGGTCTTTGTTCGAGGACGAGCAACGGTTTAGTGTGGGGGAATTGTTGTGTGCTAAATTTAGATCGTTTTTCCTCCTATTTAGACCCGTTTTCCCCTCGTTTTGCGAGTTTAGAATGCGATTATCGCCGTATTTGGAGTACTTTTCGCATTAGCGTCCCTCTTGTGCGTTTTACGTGTTTTTGGTAGTTTTTCTATCAATTTTGGTAGGATTTGGCACCGAAATCACGATCGAGCTTCCACAAGCACAAGAGAAGGGAATACCGTCCAAAAAGCAAAGCACACAACTTAAAGTTTAAATCCATCCAATCATACGACGAAGAATGAGACAAGGAAAAAGGCCAGAGAATATGACCGGGTGAAATTTCACCCGATGAAGTACCACTGGGCAAAATTTCACCCGACGGTAAAGTGCCTCCCTGAAGATTTTCCAAGCTTCCCCACCGGGCGAAAATGACCGGGCGAAATATCGCCCACCGGGTGAAATTTTGTCCGAAGTAGAAAAGCGCCAAAAACCGCAAAATGAGAAGAAAATCTCACTGGGCGAAAATTTCACCCGGTGGGATTATTCCGTCAAACCGCAGGGCGAAGTTTCACCCCATGAAGATGCAAAGGGTGATTGTCTCACTAATGGAACAAAAAGTTGGATTTGGGCTTTAGGTTAAGAGACCCATTAAGGCATTACTATATATATGTTACTCTAGTTTATTGCCCAAGGCACCACAATAGATCCATCATTATAGTAGTATTAGCATCCACAACTATCATCATCCACCATTAGTGTAGTTACACCATCCTCTTAGTAGTAATTTAGTAGTAATCTAGTAGCAATTCTCTATAATTCTAGTAGTAATTTAGTAGTAGATCTACTTAGTCTCCATCAACAATTCTCTAGATTTCAAGTTTGTAGAAGATTATATCAAGTTTGTTTTGAAGATTTATTGGGTTTATTGAATAATTAGTGACAAGTTCTTCATTCTCTTCATCAAAGATTCAACCTTTATTTATGCAACCTTTTTATTTCTTGTAGATCTTCATAGTTGGTATATTTCTCTCTTCCACTCTCTAATCTCTGGTTTAGATTTAATATAGTTTTCTCATTATTGTTTTGTTTAGATCATCTTAGTGTTGTTAGTTTCTCTAGATTTTACTTATGTTACTCTAGATTATTCTTTAGTTTATTTTGTTAGATAGTATCTCTTCCATAGTTTAGTGGGTAATTGTTAGATCGTAGTTTTCTTATTAATTTGTTGTTAGTTTCTTTAGATCTAGTTATCATGCATGTTGTAGTTATTTTCTACCTAGTTAATGTTATATTGTCTTCCATTATGATTAGTGAGTAGATTTCTTGTTGGGGGGTTTAGAGATGAGGACTTGGATTATTTGAATTTAGGGATGTTGGTGGGTTGCTTGTTTGTTGGTTTATCTTGCATATGGTTGTTGTGTCATTGTTGTTTTAGTCCGGCCAACAAGACCGACCTTGACTCGTTTCTATCAATATGGGGAAACTCGGGGTAGAAATTACCATAGCTAGAGACTTACCCTTCTTCACCGCGAAATTGGGTTTTTAGGTGGGCTGGGTGAAGAAACCGAATGGTGGCATTCTCCCATTATCAATGTTGCGACAAAAACCCGATTCCAACCTTCTTAAACTCCTTGTTCTGAATCCCGACTTCCCCTTAACACCTTTCCCAAGATTGATCACCCCTAGCTATCCTCGTAGTCATTTCTCTAGTACAGACTCGACCTCTAGAAACCCTCCCTCTAGACATCAAACACGCCGCTTTAAACTTGATACAACACTTTGTTCCCACTGGACCGACCTCGACTTACCACGATTACTCTAGTAGTTTTTGTGTTATTCCGAGTCTATAAATATTGTTTGATCCTCCGTCCTTTGCTAAACGACCGATCCGATTTGGGGCGCGATCACTTACCTCTCCTACAAGACCCAAAATGTGCAAAATCCTCAAGTGTTCCAAGCTCCACAACAAATCCAATAACAAGACCGTAAACCCTATGGTGCCCCTCCCTTTAGGGGCAACCAAGGCTATCAAGGCAACCAAAGGCCATTCAACAATTACAATCAACAAAATGCCTTTCACAATCAAGGGTTTCAAAACCAAGGGTTCCACAATCAAAACCAACAAGGGGGCTTCCATTCAAAATCAACAAAATTCTCAAGGGTTCGAAGGTCATAATCTAGTCTTTCAAAATCAAGGGAACTTCCAAGGGCAAGAGAATTTTCAAAATCAACAAGGATTCCAAAACAATCAACAAGATACTAGACCAAGGAGTCGATCTCCCACTCATGATTATGGTTTCCTCTTAGCCATCACCAATACTCTGCATAACAAACAATCTCCGACTCTGGATTTTGATATGCAAAAGACGTTGTTGGACATGCAAAGGAGTAATCAAGAAATGCAAAGAAACCAAATGGAGATGCAAAGAAATTAACAAGAGTTTTATGCTCAAGTTCAAAAGGATAATAAGGCAAGAGACACTCATGTGAAGATGCTTGAGACACAGTTGTCTCAAGTTGCCTCGGGAAGCTCATCTAGGCAAAAAGGCCAACTACCTCCTCAAGGGGTACCAACAAAATTGAGACCGAGAACACTATAACCTTGAGGAGCGGTGCATTCTATAATTCTCCCCCGTTTCCTAATGAATATGAGCCCATGAAAGAAGTGGAATCTTCAACCCGACACTATGAAGACTCGGGGAAGCTCATGGAGGAGCAAGTCTTATGGGAGGTTGAAAAACCGATTAAAGATAAGCTCCCTCCTCCTATGAAGCAATCTAAGCACAAACTCTCCCTTGATGCTCCAAAATCCATGAAAGGTGACTTAGTGATCCACGAAGATGTAGATGAGAAAAACAACATCTTGTCTTCAAGGTTGGACTTCACCACATTTACGCCTAGCAAAGCTATTGAATCCAAGAAAAAGGAAGAGCCAGTTGAAAAATCAAAACCGAAAGAAGTTGACAAAGATAACATCACACAACCCTTTCCATCGAGGCAATCGAAGTCTAAGGCGAATCGTTCATTAGACAAAGTAGAAACTATAGCATTTGCCGGTGAGGCGGGTGCTCTTATTCAAGGCTCCACTCTACCTAAGCTTAAGGATCTGGGTAGTTTCTCAATCCCGTGGACCATCGGAAATGTGATGATCGAGCGAGAATTGTGCGATTTTGGGGCAAGTGTAAGCATCTTCCTGTATGCTATTTGTGAACAACTTAGTATAAGAGAACTTAAATATACCCCAATCACACTCAAAATGACGAATCGTTCACTTAATAGACCATTGGGAATTTTGGAGGATGTGCCGTTAAGGGTCGGAAAGTTTTTCATTCCCGTCGATTTCCTTGTGCTCGATATGCCCGAGGACACTAATATTCCCATTGTAACACCCCGTTATTTTCTGAGTCAATTATAAGACGTTGTTTGTCTATTTTATTTAAATTGGGTTATTAAGTCGGGAAAATTATTTTCGATGTCATTATAATATTAAAGTATTTTGGGTCTTCTTATAATTTATCGGTTTTGACTATTTTTTTAAAAAAGTGGAAAGTTATTTTTTTTAAACCGTCTTATTTCCGGATTAAACTTTGAATTAAAAAAAAACACAAAACAAAACAAACTTAAATTCTATTAATAGCCCACGTATCCCCTATTTCTCACCCACCATATCATTCTGCCATTCTTTCGCTTGCCGCCTCCCTTCATCATCTTCTCCTTCTGCTTCTTCTTCTGATTTCTACCTGACGATCATTGTTGAAAGAATTCGTCTTGATCCTTGGCTTATACCTATGCATCTTGATTTCTTTTTTCATCTTGTAAGTGTTCTTAACTAATGTTTTCCATTATAATTTGTCATAATGTTTTAAAATTCAATTCTTAAAACTTTGCCGGCCTAGTGTGAATTGGTAATGTTCTGAGTCATTAATATATTGGATAGACCGTCAGATGTGATTTTATGTCGAGTCAAATTAACCGCTTTTTAGGTTATTAACGAAAATTCGATATGTGGTTGATTTGGAGTGACTAGGTTGTTGTCGAGGTTGCCGTTATCATGTTGTACGTATTTTGTTTTGTTATGATAGTTGAAGGGTCGGACAGAGTACTTGGTTTTGTTCCGTACATACAGAATTATAGGGAGTAGCTAGTGCTTAGGAATTTTGTCACTTGCTAATGACATAGAAGATTTGGATCAAAATTTATGTTATGGACTTCACGTGGGGGATTATAAAAAAAAATCATCTTTGATAGAGTATGAGACGTGAGTTGGAACGAGTCTATACTATAGAGTAATTAGTTGGTGGGTAAGGTCGAGTCACGTTAGTTGTTGAACTATTTTGTATTATTTGTAGTTTGTGAGATCAAAGAGAAAGATTTTTGGGTTAATACTAGCTGAGTTTTGACCGTCTTGATAGGTAAGGACGTTTTACTCTTTTCACATTTAAGTAAAGAGCATGTTCGGTTCAAATTATATTTTTAAAGCGGTTTTATAAATTATTTTGTCAATGGTGAATTTTTATGATACTCGTAATATTTTGAATATTGAACTTGTGACATGAGTCACACATTTGTATTGTTTCGGTAAAAATTTTGGAGATTATAACAGACTCTGGGAGCTCTGTTGGTGTAGTTGGTTTAAGGTGCGTTTACGACGTTCCTGGGACTTCGTCCTGGAACTGAACTCTTGGCCCGAGTTATATTTGAGTGGGGTAACCGGCCCCTACTTGCTAGGTAGTTAGACTTTCTCCTTTGGCAACATCATCCTACTGACAGTCCAAATGCGAGAGGTGCGCACTATATAAGTCGATCTAAGCACAGGTGATACCACTAGACCGTGCAAGGGTAGGACCTTGGTACACAGGTGGTGAAAAATATATTTTGGTTGGTTTTGGTTTTAACTACTGTTTTTACAGTATTGTGTTCTGGTATCAAAACGATGACTTTTAACTCCAGGTTCAGTTTACTATAAAATTATTATTATTATTATTATTATTATTATTATTATTATTATTATTATTATTATTATTATTATTATTATTATTATTATTATTATTATTATTATTATTATTATTATTATTATTATTATTATTATTATTATTATTATTATTATTATTATTATTATTATTATTATTATTATTATTATTATTATTATTATTATTATTATTATTATTATTATTATTATTATACTTTTACTCAGCTTTGCAGACGTCCTTTTGTTTTGGGTCGCCACTGGAACCTATACCTATTCGTGATTTTGGGTACAGTTGATATGTTGCATGGGTGCATTCTGGTTTCGGGTTTTGGCTGAGCGAGGAAGGATTTTAATTATTTAACTTTGGCTCCGAGCTATTTATATTTATATTTGATTTATTGGGTTGAGATTACTTTAAACCGTTTCGGATTTTGTAAGACTTAAGTCTTCCGCTGTAACGTTTTCATTTAACTAATTATCGAAATTCTACTTCGTTTCAATTATTTCTATCGAACTCCTTTTTCTGTTGATTTATATCATTTTATTTGCCTTGCACTTGGCTTTGTGAGCTAAGTGAGTAACAGCTTTGAATTTTCCGTTTCAGTTTGTTATTTTGGTCGCGAATAAATTTAGGGATGTTACAGTTGATATCAGAGCAATAGGTCTTTCCGAAATATTTTGCAAAATTTGAAATGGTTTTAAAAAAAATTACTACCTGTGTAAAAAATAAATAAATATTTCTTTCAAAACCGAGAGTGTTGGGTGGATTGGGTGCATTGCATACGCATGAATTATGTTATTTATATATTTATAATTGTCTTGCTTTAGTGTTATTACCTTACTTGATTGAACTGTGAAAGAGACAAGCTCTAATTGCACTACTATTGGAATAAAACATCTCAGGCCTAATTGTAATGGGATATCATTTACTGGAATTTGGGAAACTTTTTGGTCATGAATAAAGAGGATCGAAAACTAAGAATATAGACATTGTTTTGTGTAATTTTCTAGTGAATCTATTTCAGCTCATGTTCCGGGTGCATCTCACTCTTTCATTTCCGTGGATAAATTGAATGCAGAACCTAGTGAAATTGAGGATTTTTATTTTGCCTTGTCATGTGGGGACTTAGTAAACTGTAAAGGGATATATAAGAATTTGTCTGTGTTTATTAGTGATCATGATTTTGAGTTAGACTTGTTAGAATTCTCACGACCTTACTTTGATGTGATTTTTGAGGATGGATTGGCTCGGATCTCATCGGGCTAATATTGTTTGTGGACATAGTAGAGTTTCCTTATGAGGACCTAAAATGTGAGAGTATCTTATTGGACATAGCTTATTTATCTAGTGGAGCTTAGCTGATTTTGTGTCATATAAAGGATTAGAAGATTAAACACCCTGACCTGAGTAAAGTTCCAGTAATGAGTGAGTTTGTTGATGTATTTTCCGAGGAAATACCGAGAATGTCTCCAGGTAGAGAAGTTTTTTTAAGATTATTGACCTAGTGACAGGGATGGGTCCAATGGTTAAATCACCATACCGTATGGAACCCTTATCAATGCTAGAGCTTAGGAAACAACTAGACGAACTGGTGGAAAAAGGATAATTTAGGCATAGTGTGTCGCATTGGGGTGCCTCTATTTGATTTGTGGAAAAGAAGGATGAAACGTTAAGGTTGCGTATTGATTATTGGGAATTGAAACAAGTTACTATTAAGAATATACATCTCTTACCTACGAATCTAGGATTGAGTACTTATTTGACCAGTTGAAGGAAGCTTATGTTTTCTCTGAAATTACGATTTTTGGGAACCATCAATTGATGATAGTGTTTGAGGATTTACCTGAGAGTATATTTTCTGCTAGATATGGCTATTGTGAGTTTACTGTGATGCCTTTTGGGTTGACTAGTGCACTTGATGAGTTTATGGATTTGATGAACCGAACTTTGAGGACTTACCTAGATAAATTTGTTGTGATATTCATTGATGACATAATGAACTTGATGTGTTTATGGATTTGATTATTTGTTGTAATATTGATTGATGACATAGTGATTTATTCAAAGAATAAAGAAGAACTTGAGGAACATTTTCGAATTGTCTTAAGAATTTTGAGGGAAAAATAGTTATATGTTCAATTTTTGAGGTGTGATTTTTGGCTAGTTCGAGTAATTTTTGGGGAATATTACATCCACGGATGGAGTATCGGTAGATCCTGCTAAGGCTGTTAAGGAGTGACTTGGATTGAAATCTGTGACTGAAATTCGTAACTTTTGAGTTTAGCGGGTTACTATAGGAGATTTGTGAGGGATTTTTGAAATAGATAGATCAATGACTACACCGATGATAAAGCCACAAAATTTCATTGGGGTGAGGGGTGTGAGGAATCATTTCGAATTTTAAAGAAGAAATTGACCACTATTTCGGTGTTGGCCTTACCAAATGGAAGTCACGCTAATGAGGTTTATACATATGCGTCCGAATGGATTAGGTTGTGTTCTTGTGCATAATAAGAGAGTGATTAGTTATGTGTTTAGGCAGTGAAACTTTTATGAAGAAAATTACCCTACTTATGATTTAGTGTTAGCAATCGTAGTCGTTGCCTTGAAAATTTGGAGACATGCTGTTGGGTGTACCCCTTTTAATGTTTTTATGATCACAAAAGTTTTACCTATTAGGAGCTAAACGTGAGATAGAGAAGGTTGTTGGATTTGATTAAGAACTATAAGATCAAGATTCAGTATCAGGTAAGAAATGCCAATGTGGTGGCTGATGCCTGGAGTAAATTTTTCCCATACAAAACTGTTAGTGATGCTCTGTGATAAGCTGAGGGAAGAGTTTCTGATATTCGAGATCAAAATGGCAAAATTAGAAACCCCGTCTAGTGTGTTATCTGTTGAGAGAGAATTGATGAGAGTTATTAGAGAGTTACAAGGTGGTGATAAATTTTTCTAGGATAAGCTGGTTGGTGAATGAGTCTGCTTTGTCAAGCGCGATGAGAATGGATTTATTAAGTGTTGAGATAGAATTTGCGTACCTAACCACAAGGAATTAGAGGAAAAGATGTATTATGTTTATTTGGGAGGTGATAAAATGCATGCGGATTTGGAATTAGGATTTTGATGGTGTAGTATTAAGAAACAAATTGCAGATTTTGAGGCTCGATACTTGTTATTTTAGAAGTTTAATAGTGAATATTGGAGACCTCAAGGAAAGTTACAACCTTTAGAAGTTCCCGAGTGGAGGTGGAGTTTAATCTTTATGGATTTTATAGTTGGATTGTTAATATCACAGAAAGGTACGTAATAATACGATTTGGGGTTATAATTAATAGGTTACCTGAGAGTGCACATTTTATTCCAATGAAAGATACATGAGTAGAAGCAATTTGTGGATGCTTTTATACATTATGTGCTAAGACTTCATGGAATTTCAAAGAATATTTTATTATATAGGGATACAGATTTGTTTAATTATTTTGGGAGAAATTTCAGATAGCTTTGAGAAAGTTTAAGATGAGCGCATTATTTTATCCAGCTATTGATGGTCAAACTGAAAGGACAAATCAAATATTCGAGGACATGTTACTACCCTACAATTTCAAGGAGTTTGGGAAGATAAGTTAGATCTTATTACGTTATCGTATAAATACAGTTACTAGGCTACAATTTAGATGACACCATTTGAGGCATTGTACGGACGTAAGTGTGGGATTCCGGTGTGTTGGAGTGATATTAGTGAGTCTGTGGTTTAGGAGCTGCGATGATAAGTGAAATGGTTGAGGATGTTAAAATTTTACAGGACATAATGAATGTAGCTCAAGACTGTTAGAAGAATTATGTTGATAAAACTCGTAGGCATGTGAAATTTGAGCTCGATGAGACTACGACTTATGAATCTATGTCCAAATTTTGATAATAAGGTGCGTAAAGCCCGTAGAGGTGAAACAAAAATGGTCAAAGTTTTGTGGAATAATAACAATGTGAAGGAGACTACTTTGGATGTTGAGTCAAATACCCTTATCTTTTTACCCAAGGTGATTTTGGTGCTTCGTGGACAAAGCTTTGTTTTAAGGGTGATAGAAATATGCATGACTTCATTGCTTTGGGTTAATTTGACATTATTCATGTGAGGTTTTATAGTATTATTGTTTATCGGTTACAAATATGGATATATTGGTTATTGTTGGTGCTTAAATAGCACATTGACATTGATTATTTCTTGTTACTAGAAATTGATTTGTTCACATATATTATTGGTTTATTTGTGCTAAACGCACATAATATTGGTTGTTTGTGCTCAACGCACACATTTTGGATATTGGTGGTTTGTTTGTGCCCAACTCACATATTATTGGTTGTTTTGTGCTCAACGCACGTGTTGATTGATTGATTTTGTACATTTTGCATGTGCGGAAAAAAAAACATAAACTTTTGAAATACAAAATCTTTGAAATATTTGTTTATTTTGTCCGACACGCTCCTAACTTTCTTAGTGATACTCTATCTTTGAGGAATATAAGAATTTTGGTGGTTTCGAACCCTAGTATTATTATCTTGTGATTTGAGGAATATGAGAATCTTGGTAATTGTGTACTCTAATACTCTAGTATTATCTTGGAATTTGAGGAAGTAGGTCCTTTTGGAATTTGGAGAATTAGGTGGTTGTGAAGTTATGTACTTCGGTATTTGAGAAATTAGATGCTTTTGTAATTTGAAGAATTTAGAAATGTGTCATATATTAAAGTTTGTTGTGTCTGTTTTGACGGATATTAGTAAATGATTTATTTTAGAGATATGTGAAGAATTTTGGTGGATTTTGGATATATGGAGTGAGCGGGTCATTTTGGACATTCGTGAGTAATGTGAGGCTTTATTTTGGGGATGAGTTTAAACTTCGAGGACGAAGTTTTGTTTTAAGGAGGGAAGTCTGTAACACCCCGTTATTTTCTGAGTCAATTATAAGACGTTGTTTGTCTATTTTATTTGAATTGGGTTATTAAGTCGGGAAAATTATTTCGATGTCAATATAATATTAAAGTATTTTGGGTCTTCTTATAATTTATCGGTTTTAATTATTTTTAAAAAAAAAGTGGAACGTTATTTTTTTTTAAACTGTCTTATTTCCGGATTAAACTTTTAATTAAAAAAAACACAAAACAAAACAAACCAAACCTAAATTCTATTAATAGCCCACGTATCCCCAATTTCCCACCCACCATATCATTCTGCCATTCTTTCACTTGCCGCCTCCCTTCATCATCTTCTCCTTCTGCTTCTTCTTCTGTTTTCTACTTGACGATCATTGTTGAAAGAATTCGTCTTGATCCTTGGCTTATACCTACGCATCTTGATTTCCTTTTTCATCTTGTAAGTGTTCTTAACTAATGTTTTCCATTATAATTTGTCATAATGTTTTAAAATTCAATTCTTAAAACTTTGTCTGCCTAGTGTGAATTAGTAATGTTCTGGGTCATTAATATATTGGATAGACCGTCAGATGTGATTTTATGTCGAGTCAAATTTACTGCTTTTTAGTTGATTAACAGAAATTCGATATGTGGTTGATTTGGAGTGACTGGGTTGTTGTCGAGGTTGCCGTTATCATGCTGTACGGATTTTGTTTTGTTAGGATAGTTGGAGGGTCGGACAGAGTACTTGGTTTTGTTCCGTACAGACAGAATTATAGGGAGTAGCTAGTGCTTAGGAATTTTGTCACTTGCTAATGACATAGAAGATTTGGATCAACATTTATGTTATGGAATTCACATGGGGGATTATAAAAAAAATCATCTTTGATAGAGTATGAGACGTGAGTTGGAACGAGTCTATACTATAGAGTAATAAGTTGGTGGGTAAGGTCGAGTCATGTTAGTTTTTGAACTATTTTGTATTAGGGAAATTCCCATTTGTACCCTCTAAGTTTTCACTTTTCCCAGTTGTACCCCTGCGTATACGCAATTCCCAACTGTACCCCTGAACTTTATTAATTAGTCTCAACCGTGACTAAACTAGAATTAGCCGTTAAGTTTGGCGGTTAAGTGCCAACTTGCAGTCCTAATCTAATGACATGGCTAGTGACATGTTGGTCTAGTTGGCTTTTGTCCTTTATTAATCCCTAATTAACCCTTCATTCTAATTTCAAACTACAAACCCATCATCTTCCTTCCTTTGTTCCCCGGTTCGACTTCACCGATCATATATCACCCGTCATTCTTCTATGTGACTATCATCATCATCATCATATTCTCCGTTGCTTTGCTCACTTATTACTGCATGTTGTTGTTGATTTCGAGTCTTTAGTTTCAATATTTGCTTGCTTGTGTTTCATGGCTCTACTCTAACAGTTTAAAGTTAGTATACTTGCGTTTATGTTGCTACCCCAATTGTGTTTTTGATTTCTGTAACAATGGAAATGTTGCTACTTTAATTAGCTTCGTACTCTGATTTTGTATTCATCTCGTGACGTATGATTATTAAACTTTTACAAATTGTGGTTTTACTTTTACATGTACCAAGTTTAGATTTTAGTTAGTGAAAGTTTAGACGATGTTGATTGATCGATCGGGAAAAGATTGGGAAATGGAGAAAAAATTGGAGGAAAAAGGAAAGAAATACTTTGGAGGGAGGAAAATGGTTATTAATTAGGGATTAATGAAGAACAAAAGCCAACTAGACCGACATGTCATTAGATTAGGATTACAAGTTGGCACTTGACAGGCATACTTAACGACTAAGTCTAGTTTAGTCACGGTTGAGAGTAATTAATAGAGTTCAGGGGTACAGTTGGGAATTGCTTATACGCAGGGGTACAACTGGGAAAAGTGAAAACTTAGAGGGTACAAATGGTAATTTCCCTTTGTATTATTTGTAGTTTGTGAGATCAAAGAGAAAGATTTTTGGGTTAATACTAGCTGAGTTTTGACCGTCTTGAGAGGTAAGGACGTTTTACCCTTTTCACATTTAAGTAAAGAGCATGTTCGGTTCAAATTATATTTTTAAAGCGGTTTTACAAATTATTTTGTCAATGGTGAATTTTTATGATACTCGTAATATTTTGAATATTGAACTTGTGACATGAGTCACACATTGGTAATGTTTCAGTAAAAATTTTGGAGATTATAACAGACTCTGGGAGCTCTGTTGGTCTAGTTAGTTTAAGGTGCGTTTACGACGTTCCTGGGACTTCGTCCCGAAAATGAACTCTTTGCCCGAGTTATATTTGAGTGGGGTAACCGACCCCTACTTGCTATGTAGTTAGACTTTCTCCTTTGGCAGCATCATCCTACTGACTGTCCAAATGCGAGAGGTGCGCACTATATAAGTCGAACTAAGCACAGGTGATACCTCTAGACCGTGCAAGGGTAGGACCTTGGCACACAGGTGGTGAAAAATATATTTTGGTTGGTATTGGTTTTAACTACTGTTTTTACAGTATTATGTTCTAGTATCAAAACGGTGACTTTTAACTCCGGGTTCAGTTTACTATAAAATTATGATTATTATTATTATTTTACGTTTTTATTATATTATACTTTTACTCAGCTTTGCTGACGTTCTTTTGTTTTGGGTTGTTTCCCCACTAGAACCTGTACCTATTCGTGATTTTGGGTACAGTTGATAGGGGCACTTAATATGCTGCATGGGTGCGTTCGGGTTTCGGGTTTTGGCTGAACGAGGAAGGATTTTAATTATTTAACTTTGGCTCCGAGTGAGGAAGGTGTTATGCTAAAAAACCAAAGCTTGGCTATGCTAAAAAAAGTGCATGTGTAAGAAAAAGCCATTGAATATAGCGGCTCAGGATGACCCGGGAATGTCAAGGCAAGAACATGTAAAAACATTGAATGTGCGTTGGTATTCTTCAAGCTTTAATGAAGATTATTCAAGAGCCTTTGACTTGTTGCTTCGTGCCCTCATGAGCTATAGGATCATGTACGATGATAGTGACAAAGGATGAAATCTCTCCACCACCATGGTTTGACGGAGTTTCTCAAGAACCGTCATGTTGTAAATATCTCTTCCTTATTTTTCCAATTTTTGTGTTTCTTTGTGTGTTTTATTTAATTTCTAGGATTTGTGTGATTTGTTGAGATCTTGTCTCTTGGTGATTTTTCTTGAGCGATGTGAGAGAGAGATTTTTGATGGTGGTTATTGAGAATGTGTGGTAGGTTTGAAGTTTTGATCGCCGTAAATTTCGGAAATCTCTCAAGACATCCGGTAATATCATTCTATCTCTTTCTCCTTTTTTCATTGCGGTGTTTGGAGGATGTTTTGTGATGGTGGATGCTCGGGTGGAGTTTTGTAGAGTTTGAGGTTGATTTGGTAGCTTGTTTGGAAAATTCGGGGTGGTGTTTGTTTGTTTTGTTTGTTTTATTTATCTTGTGTGTTTTTTTTGTTTCGTTTTGTATAGTTTGTGAGTCTAGTGTAGAAAGGTTTTCGAAAACACGGTTTTGAGGCTAGTGAGCCACAAGTGTTTACTTTCCCTTTCTAGTGACCCAAATTGATATATGGACTTTAGTCTAGTAGGATGACTTTAAATCAATAATTGCATTGGTCCTTTACCTTGAGTTCAGCTTGTCTACTAGAAATTTACTTCGGGATTTGCATTTTGACCACCTTGACCACCCACGGAGTGAATAAGCCTTGGTTACTGAATCCTACTCTCTTAGGTGACCATGCTTGAAATTGTCTTAATTAGTCCAAGTTTCCATCTTTTTGTGGGTTTGAAGGGAAAGCGTGTCCGACACACTTCCATAAATAAGTTGCATATTATCGAGGTTTTTGCATTTACTTGGTTATTCTTATTGATTATGATGCACACTAGACTTGGGAACTCTTGTCACGTACTAGACAAACTCCAAGAGGAGGTCGTGCCCTGCGCCGCTAAGCGAGGGTCGTGATGATTGTAGGTCCTGAGTCACCTCATTTGGCCACAAGGGTAAATCAAAATAAAAAAGAAAAAAAAGGAAAGGCAAAGAAAACCAAATACAAAAGAAGAAAATACCAAGAAAAATCATTTCACAATTTTTTTTACTACCCCTCAAAAATAAGCCTTTTACCGATTGTTATCGTGAATAGCCTACCGAAGGACCGAGTCCCTAGGAAGGATGAGAGCTGTAATGGTCGGTTTTCCCTCATTTTGAAACCTTATCCACCTTTTTACTTGGACTAATTAGACTATTTTTGAGCGTGGGATGACCCTCTTGGCTTAGCGCTAGAAGGGAGCGGGTCTTCACTTACCTAAAGTGTCGACTAACTCTGTGGTTCATCCCTTATCCATCCCGCTTAACATCCCGTAGTACGTTCTTAGAAGATTATGAGGACCTAGGTAAGTTGTAATCATTTTTATTGCTTTGTCGTCATCCTATTAGGAGTTTGTCCATATTGGTTTGTGTTATTAGCTTGGGAACGTTATCACTTGCCTTGAGTCCATAACCGGTGTTTCTTCCACCGCCTTGTTAAGGGAGGTGGTATTTTTCTTCTTGGATGCAACTGATTGTCTTTTTGTGTGTGTGTGTGTGTTTTCGTGTTCAGTTGTGTCCGCAGTTTTGTTGCAAGACCTCACTTGCCTTGCGGAGAGCACTTTTCCTCTAAGTGTTCTTGCGTGAGTTGAAGGGGTGTAGGGTGCGCTAATACCCATTCGGCTTGTAGTATAGTACATTTTAGTTAGTTAGTTAGTTCGTGCTTACTCGAGGGCGAGCAAGGTTTAAGTGTGGGGGAGTTGATAAGCTTGTTTTGTAATGTTTATTTCACGTACTTTATCCCTTTTTCTCTACCGGAACCGCTCTTGGGATCGGGTTTTGAGGCCTCTTATGCTTCTTCTAGTGTGTTTTAGGGTTCCAAGGTCGATCATAGATAAATGGAACGAT
Organism: Agrostemma githago; assembly: GCA_958450325.1. Lineage (NCBI taxonomy): Eukaryota > Viridiplantae > Streptophyta > Magnoliopsida > Caryophyllales > Caryophyllaceae > Agrostemma > Agrostemma githago. The sequence continues at coordinate 22,196,317 of OY288246.1, forward strand.
TTCATCTTGTTTTTGACGCTTAAAGAGCAAATGAATTGAAGCAAGGATGACTCGATGCCTTAGGCTCGATCCCGAGTCTCATAGGGGTTGACTTAAGACGATCCCGAGCAGCGAGTGTCACACAAGAACCACCGAGCATCACATGAGGACCAAGGAAGAAGTATAAGAGCGTCATTAGGCCTACATGGTTGTGTCCTACACCTACGTGGTCGTGATTGAAGGTGCGAAAGAAAGTGGCTCACTGGTGCTTGATCCAGCTATGTTACCCGTATTCCCGACCGCGTATATGAATCGACACGGTCGTGTCGCATGTGATAGGACCGTGTAGGCCTTGCTTTACCCGGCTTTGATTTCTCGCCTCCTCCCCTTTCTCCCTACCTTATAAATAGTCTCTCTTGTAATCATTTGTTAACACAAAACCCTAGATAATCTCTTGCCACTTTAAGATAGTTTTAGCTTAATCCTTCCCTAATCATTCTTCATTAAAGCTTAATTTAGTTCTTAATTCTTGTAATAACTTTGGATTCTTGAAGAGTTGTATTGGATTATCCAATCTTGACAACATTGGTTATCCTCTTAGGTTTGATTTATTCAAAGTTACTACCTTTTTCATCTCCCTTTTTATGTTGGTATTTCCTTCTTCTCTTTTATTTAAAGTTTTAATCTTTGTTTATGTTATTTGTTGAGAATTGTTTATATTTTAATATGAATGCTTTTAGTATGAGTTTTCTTGTAATTGTTGCTTGTTCTCCATTAGCTATGTGTGAGTAGTTTCATTGCTAGGATTAGTAGGAGAATTGGGTGTCTTCATGGGTGATTAAGGGTTTGTTGAGGGTGTTGGTGGTTGTTTATGTTGCTTCTTGGTTGTGCGCATGTGCCATGTTTGATGAATTGCTTGTATGACTTGTAGTTGCAAATGCATGTTTTCTTGCCTTCTTTGTGTGGCCTTGTATGTTGCTAGGATGGGTTCTTTCATGAGAGTGGGAGACCTCTAGGCCGGTTTAGGAGCGAGAGTCCGGATTATGCCTAGATAGCTTGACTACGCCTTCATTCTCCCTCTCTCTTGATTGTCTCGACACCCTTGAACCCGACCTAATCCTAGTTCTTTTCTTATTGAATTCTCCATCGTTTTAGTCATTGTTTTTCTTTTTTGTTGCCTTAATCTAGTTTTAGTTGAATTGTTTTAGTTTATGCTATTCTTAGTCCTTAGTCTTCGATCAACCCAAATCAAATCTTCTCCTTGTTTCCTTTGACTTTGTCTAGAAGTTAGCTTACTCTAGTCCGCTTCCGTCTCCGTGGATTTGACCCCGCTTACCCTTGCTACTAGTTAGGCTTTGTGGGTTTATTTGGTGTTTGGGATTGACGGCGAATCCTTCCATAAAATACAAAACCTAGTGACGTCAAACCGATCGTCTTAGGGTCCATAAGACCCGACAACGACGTCGTGACACGGAGGGGTCCGATATTTGTATTAGCTTTATAATTTATTGATTAATTTCATAAAATGGGAACGTTTTAAGCAACATGCCACCCGTTATAAAGGGTACTCGATCGAATGCCTGAGTCACTCGATCGATTGACCCACTTTAAAATGGGCAGAGATTTTTCGTCATAGGGGACTCGCCCGAGTCCACCAAATGACGCGATCGAGTGACCCCTACAAGCCTCCAACGAGGATCAAAAGACGATATAAAGTTCCGTCGAGTTATATTTACGACACTAAGTCGATACGTGCTAAATCAATCACGTATTCCTCTTCTAAAACCCACACATTATATCGTTTCCAATTTATCATCACCCCGTTTCTTCACAACTTTGAGTGATGTCTCTTAAGATTAATCCTACATCGAAGACTCTTTATTCGTATCCGATACGCGATTAGTCGAGGCAATCATATTTCACTAGGATAAGTCGGGACAAGACCCCGAGGCCCGGTGATCAAGCTAGCTCTACGCTTCAGTCCCGTGCGCTAACGCATACTAAAGCGTTTGTCCTCCGGTCAATACACAACGTAATGTGTAAATGATCATAGTTCTTCCAATCACTTGCTTTACGATATTAATTTACGTTTTCTATTTACGACTCCATTTATAGTTTACGTTTACCGTTGCTAATCCGTTTATTATTATCACAATTTGTTCAAGTATTGTGAATTCCTGGTTGGTTGTATTCCGCCCGTATAATTTGTAATTTACTTTCAAGTTGTTTATTTCCGTTACGTGGCATTTATCGCCTTTAAATTAACCCACATGCTAAAATAACTTTGACATATTTAAGATGCATTAAATGACGTAGCTAAACACGTATTTCACATGCGTAGCTCAAAACAATGTTTGTATATCATTTCACCATCTTACTAACACGCGTACACGAACACCGATGGATATCTTAGTAGAGGCCGCTAAGTGCGGGCGGGGTTGCGTGTCCTTCGTGGGCTTCCCAACACGTACCTTCACCCCTTACTCAGAACCTTCGGTTTCCGAATGCCCTAAACCATTGGCAAACGAGAGTCATTCGATATACAATATTCGATTATTCGACATCGATATCATTATGCAAAGGGACGAACCCCCATAACCTGTAGTAATGATGGGAAAGGATTTGCCGTGGGTCCTACCGATCAAATAAAGCCAACTAAACCTAACACGTATATAGGGTAAGTCGGGTCGATATCCACGGAGACGGTAATGGGTGTCTAGACAAAGGTTTACCTAAATACAAGACTAGGTCACAAGGTCACAATGAGGGATGACTATAGAGATCAGAATTGCTTACTAACACAATTTCTAGGCCTACAAACAAGGATGAACAAACTAGAATGATAACAAGAGAATAGAAATATGACTATGAATGAATTGGGTATAACATGAACTAATGAATCAACTAAAACTAAATTGAAACAATGAACTAGAGGAATGATTGCTAATAAGAAGGAGAAATCAAATTGGGAAAAGGTAGGGTTAGTTTGGGTTCATAAGTGTAGTAGGATGGTTGGGAAATCGGGGGTGTAGGTTTCACCTAGTCACTAAGGTCGGTCCGCACTCTCGCGTCAAAGACAAACCATAATACTCATACAAGATGCTACCCAATACACAAGAATTCAACCACAAATCAACCATACAATGAGAAGAAGAAAACAAGCAAGAGAAGCATGGCCACTACTACTCAAACAAGCAATTCAACAAACACATAGTATGCTTAACATGTGACTTGTAACCAAAGGATCCACCTTTACCCTCAATCAAACCCTAATCACCCATAATCAACACTTAATCCCCCTACTAACTCCACAACAAGTCTACTCACACATAATCAAACTAACAATAATACTAACAAGAGAAATCAACATAATAACTAAAGCATTCATAATGGAGAAGAAACTAGCAAGAACATTGAACAATGAACAATGAACAAAGATTAAAACTTGAATGATAACAAAGAATAAAGGAAAAGAGAAGAGGAATATTATACCAAAATAGTATGGAAGAAATATGAAAACATGTATATAAAGAACACCCAAAAACCTCCACCAAATGTTGTCAAGATTGGATGGATTCTTCAAGAGATCCCTTCATACAAGAGTAACTAACTAGATTAAGCTAGGATTAACAAAAGATTACGGAAAGATTAATGTAAAACTAAGCTAAGGATGAAGAGAGTCTATCTAGGGTTTAGAATAATGTAGAGTAATGTAAGGTGTTTAAACAATACAAGAGGGGGGTATAAATAGGGTTTCACGAGTAGAGGAATGAAGGAAAAGAAACACGGGCTGCTGTGGGCCCTTCCCGGCCGGGAAGGGGGGTGATCCCGACCGGGATGGGTGGTCCCGACCGGGAAGACACATGGTCCCGGCCGGGATGGCTGTCCAGAACAGCTGCTTTGCTTGCTCTTCATCCCGGTCGTGATGGCCCTTCATCCCGACCGGGATGGGTCTTGTAGGCCTCAAATATGATCTCATAGGTCCCTACTTGCTCTTCATAGGCTTTTCATCAATTCTTGGTGCTCGGGATCGAGTCTAAAGGGCTTGGGAAAGGGTCCCATGGGCTCGGGATCGAGTCTAGGCTACCGAGTGATCGTCGATTCTCTTTGTTGCTCCAAATGTGTCAGAAACGAGTCAGAATCGTTCCCTTTCTCCAAGATTGGTCTTAGAAACCTAAAACAAACTAGAAGAAGCGTAAGTAGCCTCGAAACCGCTCCAAAGAGCGATTCCACAAGAGAAACCGGGACCAAACACAAGGAATAAGCACTACAAAACACACTTATCAACTCCCCCACACTTAACCCTTAGTCGCCCTCGAGTAAGCACGAACTAACTAAAAACTAAAAGAAACTAGACTACTAACCGAGTGGGTATTAGTGCACCCAACGCCCTTTCAACTCACGCGAGAACACTTATAGGAAAAGTGCTCTCCGCAAGGCAAGTGAGGTCTTGCGACAAAACTGTGGATACAACCGAACACGAAAACACACAAACAAACAAACAAACAAACAAACAATCGGTTGCATCCAAGAAGAAATAAATACCGCTTCCCTCTACAAAGCGGTGAAAGAAACACAGGTTAAGGACTCAAGGCAAGTGAGAACGTTCCCAAACTAATAATACAAACCAAACTGGACAAAATCCTAATAGTATGACAACAAAGCAATAAAAGTGTTGGTAACTTTCCTAGTTCCTCCTAACCTTCTAAGAACGTACCATGGGACGATAGACGGGATGGAAAAATGATGAACCACGGAGTTATTCGACACTGTAGGTAAGTGAAACCCCGCCCCCTTTAACGATGAGCCAAGAGGGTCGTCCCATGCTCAAAAATCGCCCAACTAGTCCATGTAAAAAGGTGAATATGGCTGCAAAATGGGGTAAGACCGACTATTTACCGCTATCATCCTTCCTAGGGACTCGGTCCTTGGTAGGCTCTTCACGGTAATAGTCGGTAAAAGGCTTATTTTTGAGGGGTGAGAATTCTTTTTGTGAGACGATTTTCTTTGGCAATTTTTTTTTCTTTTGCATTTTGCTTTTGAGTTGCTATGCCATTTCTTTTTTTTTCTTTTGTATTTTGTTTTTGATTTGTTGTGCCTTTTCTTTTTCTCTTCTTTCTTTTCTTTCTTTTTTTTTACTTGGCTTGCCTTTTTTGATGAATCATTTATTGTAGGCATTCCTTTCAACCAAGTAAGAACTTAGACAATTTGCAACTTATTTGTGGAAATGTGTAGGAGGTAGAGAAATGGGTAAGTCGGGGGTCGCGATTTCCCTTCAAACCCACAAAAAGGGGGAAAACTTGGACTAATCAAAGCAATTCCGAACACGGTCACCTAAGGGACGGGACTCGGCAACCAAGGCCTTTTCACTCCGTGGGTGGTCAAAATGGTTAAAATGCGAATCCCGTAGTAAATCCTTAGTAGACTAGGTGGACTCAAGGTAAAGAACCAACAAAACTATTGATTTAAAGTAAGTCTACTAGACTAAAGTCCAAGACTCGATTGATACTACTAGAAAGGGAAGGTAAAGACTTGCGCACTAGCCTCAAAACCGGGTTTTCGAAAACCTTTTTACACAAGACACAAACTAAACAACACAAAACAAAGACGCAACAAAAACGAAAGAAAATGAGACAAACACAATAAAACAAAATAAAATAAGAGACAAGAAAACAAACACACAAAATAAACAATCACCACCCCGAAACTTCCAAACAAGCCACCACATCAACCACAAACTCCAAAAAGCTCCACCCGAGCATACACCATCTCACAACATCCTCCAAACTTCACAAAGGGAAAAGGAGAAAGAGATAGAAGGATATTACTGGATGTCAAGAGCTTTCCGAAACTCGCGACGATCAACGATCCTACAAGGAAATGGGAAGGCAAAACACACACAATACAACAAAAATACGACACAAAAGGAAAAGATACAAGGAAAAATCTTTTTGGTTTTTTATGAAATTTTTCAAATTTTTAGGGGTTTTTAAGATTTTTCGAAAAAAACTACGAAAATAAAGCTAAGCTAGACTAGGATATCGCTGTCTCACACTTAAACCGAGCAATGTCCTCATGCTCGATCGGTAGTGTGTGGAGACACTAAAAAGAAAAGAAAAAGGGGAAATTAAAGCTAAAAATCAAAAATAAAAGTGAAGAAAGGGTAGGATGTGTCCGGCCGGGGTGTAATCAAGTCACCAAAGGCCGAGACAAGAAAAGATATGGATAGGGGAAGAAATAAAAAGAAAAAAAATAAAAGGAAATGGGAGGGGAGGGCTAGGTGTAATCAAGTCACCTAGCTCGGATTCCGTCCGATTCCGACTAAATCCTACCAAAAAGTGAAATAAAATAAAGAAAAAGTGAAAAGGCTTGTGAATTTGGATTTTTCAAAAGATTCTCGATGTAATCACGTCATCGAGAATCGGGAGCAATGACTATCAAAGGCCCCGAGGGCCACCATGAAACAAAAAGGATAAAGAGAAGGGGAACAAACAAAGAAAGACTAGCAATAAAAGACGGAAAAGAAAGGAGAGTCGCCTACCAAAAAGTTAGCAACTCAATAATCTCCATCGCCTCAATGATCGTTATCGGCACTTTGCTTGTCTTCATCATTGTTATTCCTCCTCTTCCTTGATGTAATCGCGTGGTTGAAGTACTAGGCTAGCATTGGTGTAAATGAGGGTTGGATTTGAGATTAAACTCGGTGTATAGTGATGAGAAGATGAGATGAATGTGTATAGTTAAGGTGTAAGGGTGGAATGATAGTTGCAAGGTTGAATAGGGAGGTTGGAAGGGGGTATTAAGTGGTTGGGTGGACTTAAATGATGAAGAGGAGGCAAAAGGGGGCTGCTAGGGCCAATCCCGGGCGAGAAGAACCCTTCCCGGCCGGGACCATGTCTTCCCGGTCGGGAGACTCACCCATCTCGAGCGGGATGGCTAGTCAGTAGCCATCGATTTCATGCACACTTCATCCCGGTCGGGATGAAACCCTTCCCGATCGGGATGACTCTACTAGCTCTTCAATCCTCATGATAGCTCCACCACTTGGTAACTAATACATCGGGATCTAGAATCCCGTCCCCAAAAGCTTATGAAAAGCTCAAAAACCGACTTCCTTGCCCAAGCTCCAAGCTTCTATCATCAACCACTCTTCTCAAAACTTCATCTCCACTATTAACCTAGCAAATAAACTCAATAAGCACCATTAAAGATCCCTCCCTCACATCGCTCAACAAAATACCAAATTACAAGAATTCCACAAAAAACACAAAAGAATAAGAAATAGATATATATAATAAGACGGTTCTTTTGGAACTCCGTCAAACCAAGGATGGTGGATTCTTCATTTATTTTTCAACAACATGGTACACAACTCCAAGGCCTTCAAGGGCACGAAGTAACAAATCGAAGGCTCTCGAGAAGTCTTCGATCAAGCTCGTGGAATACCAACCTACACTCCAAGGTTCTTCACAACCTTGCCTCGACGTTCCCGGGGAATCCCGATCTACTAAGTTCAACGGCTTGAACTTGTACTTGAGATCCTTCGGTATATACCGAAACGTCCATCTATCTTCATGTGGCCTCAAAGGACGCCATTTGGAGTGTAATCGAGGTACACTTGAGCTCTTTCATTCCAAGTCGCTCACAAATAGAGTAGGGGAGAATTCTCATACTCGCCCCCAAATCACATAATGCCCTTTCAATCTTCAAGTTCCCTATGGTGCACGGGATTGAGAAACTACCCGGATCCTTCAACATAGGAAGTGTAGAGCCTTGAATGAGCTTGCTCACCTCTCTTGTGAACGCTATGGTCTCTTCCTTATCCAAGGATCTCTTCCTACCCAAGATTTCTCTCATGAACTTTCCATAGGCCGGGACTTGGGTAATTAGCTCGGTGAAAGGGATGCTCACATCCAATTTCTTCACAATATCTACGAACTTGTCAAATTGAACGTCCGCCTTGGTCTTCAATTGCCTTGATGGGAATGACAATTTGATGTGTATCTTGTCTTGCTCATTGGGCTTGGATTTTTCATTTGACACTTTCTTCTTTGCTTTGTCTTCTTCTTGGAGTGGGGGAAGCTTGTCTTCAACCGGTTTTTCAATTTCCCACAAGACTTGCTCCTCCATGAGATTTTCCCAATTTTCATTGCCTTGAGATGGAGACTCCACTTCTTTCATGGGTTCTTGCTCATTAGGAAACAAGGGAGAATCATATGATGCACCGCTCCTCAAAGTGATAGCATTTACGGTTTCAAATTTTGATGGTACACCTTGAGGAGGTAGTTGACCTTTTTTGCCTTGAAGAACTACCCGAAGCAACTTGAGCTAGTTGGGTTTCGAGCATCTTCACATGCGTATCTCTTGCCTTGTTTTCCATTTGAAGGTGAGTATAGAATTCTTGTTGAGCTTTTTGCATCTCCAATTGGCTTCTTTGTATCTCCAAAAATACCTTTTGCATCTCAGGATCCCGAGGTGGAGATTGTTGATTGTGTGGGGTATTGGTGATGGCTAGGGGAATGCCATAATCATGAATTGGAGACCAGCTCCTTTGCTTGTTTTCTTGTTGAGTACTTTGGGACCCTTGTTGGTGTTGGAAGTTCCCTTGGAACCCTAGAGAATTGCCTTGATTTAGGCCTCGAGAGTTACCATGATTTTGATTTTGGTAACCTTGGTTGTTGTTATGAAATCCTTGTGAGTGTTGGTTTCCTTGCAAACCACCTCGATGATTGAAGTTCCCTTGATTTTGGAGCCCTTGATTGTTATTGAAGGTACCTTGGTTATGATGTTGGAAGTTGTTGAAAGGCCTTTGATTGCCTTGATAACCTTGGTAGCCTTGCTTGTTCCTTAAGGGAGGAGGAACATATGGTGGACGGTATTGTTGTTGAGCTTGTTGTTGGGAAGCTTGGAACATGTGAGGATTTGGCACATTTTGAGCCTTGAAGTTAGAATATGGGGCACCTTGCTTGAATGCTTGGAAAGCATTCACTTGCTCAATGCTACTTCGGCAATGTAAAGGCTCATATCCATATATTCCACAAATCTCACATATCCCATAATAAGATGTAGGAGGAACCACTTCCATAGCATTAACTTGATGAATTGAATGTTGGTGGGAAGAACTTGTGCTTTGACCTTGATTAAAGTGAACTTGAAGCTTCTTATCAATGGCATCCATGTGGGTCTTCAATTGTGCTCCAAGATCGGCACTAAGTTGTGTGATGGCATCAATCTCGTGCCTTCCCCCTCTATTCGCCTTCCTAGGCCTACTATATTGGGAGTTGTGAACCGCTATTTCCTCAATTCTAGACCATGTTTGATCATCATTGACCTCGATAAACCTTCCATTGGAACCCATGTTGAGTATAGCCTTAGAATCTTCATATAAACCATTCCAAAATTGTTGTACAAGGAATCATTGGGACAACCAATGATGGGGGCAAGAACGGATCAAGGCCTTAAACCTTTTCCACGACTCATAAAGACTTTCTTCGTCACGTTGTTGAAACCCCGTGGTTGAAGCTCTCATTAGATTAGTCTTCTCTGGTGGATAAAACTGTTGGTAGAATGCTAAAGCTAGCTTATTCCATGTGTCTATACCAAGAGCCGCCTTGTCGAGACCTTTGAGCCATTGTTTTGGCCTTGCCAATCAAAGAGAAAGGAAATAGGACCCACCGGACTTGGTCTTGGGTTATTCCCGTTTGAGAGATGGCATCGCAATAGTCCGAGAAGGTTTCCATGTGTTGATGAGGATCTTCTGTTGGTAACCCACTAAATTGACTTCGCTCAACCAATTGGATATACGTCGTTTTAGCCACAAAATTTCCGGTGTATGTGTGGGACCGGGCAAAACGTCTTTCGTGAAGGTCGAATGAGAAGAGAACTTAGGCATTATTGGATGTGCGGGAGATGATGGTGTAGATGGTGTTGATGTAGAGGTTGAAGGAGAACTAGGTTGAGAAGAGTGACTAGATGTACCAAAGGGATTGATGAAGGTCCCTTCGGTGGTCTCTCGAGATGCTTCGTTCAAGTCAGATCCTTGGATTTGTTCTTCAATGATATTGCTAGTACCCGGTTGAGAATTTCTAACCCGATCAATCGTCCGTTGGCGAAAGGCTCTAAAGTGTCTTTCCGACTCTGGATTGAAGAGAAAAAGACTACAAAATATGCACAATGGAAAAAAGAAGAACACAAAATGGTAACTAAGTCTAGCAAATAAGCAAACTAAGTCTAAACATGCAATGTCCCCGACAACGGTGCCAAATTGATGGGAAAGGATTTGCCGTGAGTCCTACCGATCAAATAAAGCCAACTAAACCTAACACATATATAGGGTAAGTTGGGTCGATATCCACGGAGACGGTAATGGGTGTCTAGACAAAGGTTTACCTAAATACAAGACTAGGTCACAAGGTCACAATGAGGGATGACTATAGAGATCAGAATTGCTTACTAACACAATTTCTAGGCCTAGAAACAAGGATGAACAAACTAGAATGATAACAAGAGAATAGAACTATGACTATGAATGAACTAAGTATAACATGAACTAATGAATGAACTAAAACTAAATTGATACAATGAACTAGAGGAATGATTGCTAATAACAAGGAGAAATCAAATTGGGAAAAGGTAGGATTAGTTTGGGTTCATAAGTGTAGTAGGATGGTTGGGAAATCGGGGGTGTAGGTTTCACCTAGTCACTAAGGTCGGTCCGCACTCTCGCGTCAAAGACAAACCCGAATACTCATGCAAGATGCTACCCTATACACAAGAATTCAACCACAAATCAACCATACAATGAGAAGAAGAAAACAAGCAAGAGAAGCATGGCCACTACTACTCAAACAAGCAATTCAAGAAACACATAGTATGCTTAACATGTGACTAGTAACAAAGGATCCACCTTTACCCTCAATCAAACCCTAATCACCCATATTCAACACTTAATCCCCGTACTAACCCCACAATAAGTCTACTCACACATAATCAAACTAACAATAATACTAACAAGAGAAATCAACATAATAACTAAAGCATTCATAGTGGAGAAGAAACTAGCAAGAACAATGAACAATGAACAAAGATTAAAACTTGAATTATAAACAAAGAATAAAGGAAAAAAGAAGAGGAAGATTATACCAAACTAGTATGGAAGAAAGATGAAAAGTTGTATATAAAGAACACCCAAAAACCTCCACCAAATGTTGTCAAGATTGGATGGATTCTTCAAGAGATCCCTCAATACAAGAGTAACTAACTAGATTAAGTTAGGATTAACAAAAGATTAAGGAAAGATTAATGTAAAACTAAGGTAAGGATGAAAAGAGTCTATCTAGGGTTTAGAATAATGTAGAGTAATGTAAGGTGTTTAAACAATACAAGAGGGGGTATAAATAGGGTTTCACGAGCAAAGGATTGAAGGAAAAGAAACACGGGCTGCTGTGGGCCCTTCCCGGCCGGGAAGGGTGGTGATCCCGACCGGGATGGATGGTCCCGACCGGGATGGATGGTCCCGACCGGGATGGATGGTCCCGACCGGGAAGACTCATGGTCCCGGCCGGGATGGCTGTCCAGAACCGCTGCTTTGCTTGCTCTTCATCCCGGTCGTGATGGCCCTTCATCCCGACCGGGATGGGTCTTGTAGGCCTCAAATAGGATCTCATAGGTTTCTACTTGCTCTTCATAGGCTTCTCATCGATTCTTGGTGCTCGGGATTGAGTCTAAAGGGCTCGGGATCGAGTCTAGGCTACCGAGTGATCGTCGCTTCTCTTTGTTGGCTCCAAATTTGTCGGAAACGAGTCGGAATCGTTCCCTTTCTTCAGGATTGGTCTTAGGAACCTAAAACAAGCTAGAAGAAGCGTAAGTAGCCTCGAAACCACTTCAAAGAGCGATTCCACAAGAGAAACCGGGACCAAACACAAGGAATAAGCACTACAAAACACACTTATCAAGTACTAAGGCCGGCCGTGCTTTGTGTGCAATACGCCTAAGTATAGAGTGAGTTCAAACGGGTCCGAACTCCCACAAAGTCCGGTGGCGACTCCAACTTTGATTTAAACTTCAACCCGAGAACAATCTTACCACGAGATTCATTCGTGCACCCAAACCCGCACGTGGCCGTCCACAGTGAAGTTATTTTGTTTTATAGAAAAAACTATAGCTACTATGCCCGTGCACCGCATGGGACTACACAATTTTTGTTTTGATTTCATGTGTTTGTAACTGTATCTACTTCCACGGGCTTCGTAAATTGTGAATAGGGCGCTGGTTAGAAAGATTGAATGATCCAAGCTACTGAAATACATATGGCATGTATGTGTAAAAAACGACAAAGTTTAAAAAGGTGCACTTAAAGTGGGAAATATACATCAAATAATGCACATAATAAATAATAAGTCTTTTTTCTAAACTTTTATTGTAGTACGTAATCTTGTTGAATTATGGCTTCGTTCTTCCTTTGTTTTTCTATTATGACTTTATTCGGGAATTTCAACTCTAGGCCCTTTTTTCATTGTTTCTTTTGTTACAGCTGCTTTTGTCACCACCACTTCAGATCTGTTACGCATTTTGGGTGTGTTAGTTTTGTGTTTAAAATATAAGCAACGGATTGCTTGTAATTGATGTGCATAATAATAGTTCACTTACCCCTTGTCTACCTTTCTCTTCTCATTTTTAACTGGGTGTTCACCGCATTCTCAAATTCTGTAGGGTGTTTTTTTAAGTTGTCTTCTTTTGGTTGCTTCTGTCAAAACATTATCCTCGTTAGTATATTTGACATATTTGATAAATAGAATTTGTTGTTGTTGTTGGGTCATAATTTTTGTTGTTACCTTTGAATTTTCGTCCTTCCTTTCCACTATGGTTGGAGTTGGAGGGTCTTTTGACGTCGTTAATACCTTTTGGCACTTTAGTTCCTGTTCGACATTGTATTTGGTAATCGCAATTTTGACTTTCATAATGTATTCTCTCTCATTTCCTTTGTCCTGTTTTTTTTTCTCTTGTTAGGAGAATACGTTAAATATTTGTCCGTGTAGTTGGTTTGGTATTTTTTGCGTACCTTTTCATATAGAGTTATCAATGCTTCGATTGGTCTGCCGATGATCTTCTCAGGTTCCCTCCCAAAGACCACCAAAGTTGTGTAAGCTGTTTCATCCGTTATTGTAGTGATTAATCTGTACCTGTGTTGCGAGTATTAACATATTTCTGGGTTGGTTTTTATTTATGGGTTTTTTCTTACCTTTGTTTGGGGTAGGGTATTGATTCGTTACATTGACAATACTTTCCATCCTCATCGATTCCACCTGGGCATGATGTGCAAAATTAATATCACCAGTCAACATTTGTTCTTGCTTCTATTATCGTTCCGTGACATTTGAATATATTGTTCTGTTTCAGTAGTTTCATTTAATCGACAACGTTTCTTGTACCTTATATCAATAAGCATGCGATGTAGGTCGACATTACCTTATCTGTGACATCTATTTGTAGAAGCTCTGCAAGTGTTGAAGTGAGCATTTCTTTTGCTAGGTCAGCATTGAGGATCCTTATTTGAATGGGTTCTTGGTCCATGTAGGTTGGAATGGCGCCGCGAGTGTTGAAGTGAGCATTTCTTCTACCCCATCAGCATCGAGGATCCTTATTTGAACGGGTTCTTGGTCCCTGTAGGTTGGAATGACGCTGCAAATAATAATATGTGGTTATTCTAGTATGCATAAGATCGACTACATGTTCAGTGTCCAACATTTTTATTGTGGTTTGATCAAATGCTTACCTTTGCAGTAACATTTTAGTCTCCAGCAAGTCCAAGTGAAGAAAAACCTTGGTCTCGTATGTGGACTGTAGTCGGTAATCTCATGTATCGGTGTTATAATACTTGTTAATAAGTATGACATATACCTGTGGACATGACATAGGTCCACCCCGACGCGGCCACGCTCGGGTTTTGTAAAGCAAATGAATCTTCATATGAGAATGGATCGAATTGAAATTTAAATCTATGTGGAGTCGCCACCGAACATTGTGGGAGTTCGGGCCTGTTCGAACCCACTCTATGTCATAGTGGTTCGTATACAAAATAAGGCCCATTTCCGACGTCAGAGTTTGTTGGGATCGTCCCTTTGCATTTCGATACCGATAACGTCACTACCGGTTATCGTGTATTGAATGACTCTCGTGCACCAACAGTTTCGGGCATCCGGAAACCGAGGTTCTGAGTAAGGGGTGAGGGTACGTGTTGGGAAGCCCACAAAGGACACCCAACTTCGCCCGCATTAGCGGCCTCTACTAAGATCTCGAATGACTTTCTAATACGCGCATTAGTTGAATGGTGAAAATGCTTATGCAAACATTGTTTTCCCTAAGCATGTGAGAAATTGGAAAGGGTTTCTACGTCGATTTAACGCAATTAATTCTACGTCGAAGTAAAATTTAGCATGTGGGTTCATTTTAGTACGATAAAATAAACAACCAAAATTGACAAAAGAAACAACAAACGGTTAGTAACGGTATAACGATATTAACGGTTTGTGCAAATATTGAATTGTGTAGAATGATGCAAATGAGTTGATGCATGGTTTTGAAAAGATGGTTCACGTGATTAATTAGGCACGTGTTGACCCAAGTCACGAAAAACGATTAACGAGACTCGAATGCGATTGTAGGACTCACGGTTTTGCCGTGACAAGGGGCCACTCGACCGAGTGATTGAGGGACTCGACCGAGTGGACCGCTGAAAAGCGTTCTGCCCAGATTTTGAGACCCTACTCGATCGAGTTATTGACCAACTCGACCGAGTACGTTGCCACTCGACCGAGTCACTGTGAGACTCGATCGAGTGGAGGTCAAAAAGACATTCTGTCTCGGTTTTATGATGTCACTCGATCGAGTGGCATAGGCACTCGGTCGAGTGGCACCTGTACGAACCAGGTTCGTTTGCAATTTTATTATTGATTTCGAAATTGCTTTTGATTTTTGATAATTCGATGAGTTTGCCGAACCGCATATAAATATTATGGAATTTATACTCGGTTCTAAATTTGAATACTCGTCGTATCACATATTCGATTATTAAATCGATATGAGATAGTTATAGAGAGATTAAAAAAATCGTGTAAGTCGTTTTGAATTAACTGTCGCGATATAAATGGATTCCCTCCGCGTTTAATAATGTCGTAATCCTAGCGAATTGTATGACAATTACTTTAGCATCAATAGAAATCGCGCTAGTTAATTTATTTGACTAGATCGATAGATTTGACGTCTAATTATGAAATTAGCATCGAATCTAAGAGTTTGACACCATGCTAGAATTGAAAGACTTGATCTCCTCGGCTTTTCTGACATCGTAATGAATCCCTAGGGATTATGTGATGCCGGATCCGCGTTAGCAGGTTTCGACCCTTCTTAAAAGATGTTCGATTTGAAAAAAAAGGTTTTGAAATTAATGCGCTATGTGACTAATAATAACGCGAATGAGACGAAGATTATTGTTTAAGTTAACTTGTCTCAATAATCAAGTAATTGGGGTGTCGGAATAAGCGACCAGCAACGCTGTGTGCGGTATACTTGTATATTCGGGTTTCCTTATTCCGACATCTCTCATACTCTACACAAATCGACAAGTATTTTAGTGTCTTAATACTAATTATATTATCAATATTACAGATGCGATAATTAAATAAAAAAACAAAAAAGAAAAGGAAGAGAAAGATGACAAGAGGAAGAGAAGAAGGGAAGAATGGGGTTTTGCACCCTCAACCTACATGTTCTTGTCTCGGATAGGACTCGTAGTCGTGACTTTAACACGGGAGTTTTGAGGTCTATGGAGGTTGAGTTGTGGTGGTTTAGGTTTGCCTCCTAAATACTAGGGTTAGGGCTTGAGTGTAGTATTAGGGTTTGATTAGGGTTGTAAAGTGTGTAGGATTTGTAAAAGTTGAATTAGGGTTTTTGAAGATGATCAAAGTTGTGAAATTGTGTGTTGCATGGGGTGTTTATATAGGCATGCTACGGACCCTCGGCTAGGGTTACTCGACCGAGTAGCCCCTGGACTCAGTCGAGTGGCCCATTGTGCCAGCAGTCGGGCTTGACTAAGGGCCCACTCGATCGAGTGGGCTGAGCACTCGATCGAGTGGCCCAGCTGGGTTGCGCGGGTCAGTTGTTTGGACCGTGAGTTGGATGCCTTGTGGGTCTTGTGTTTGAATTGGACTTTTGATGTTGTGAGGGGCTGTTTTGTATGTTTCGGAAACGACTTTGACCGGGGTTGACCCAATCACTAAAAAGTCAGTTTTGTTTCCGGTGTCTATTTTGGCCCAAATTAGCCTTATTTGATTGAAAACGACCCACTGGGCCTGGATTTGAGGTTGGTTTTGTGATATTTGCACTCCGTAAGTGCATTAACCAGCAACTAATGGTTTTGATCCCATATCCGAGCGCGTAGAAACACCTTAGCGTCCGATCATCATCGGGTGTTTTTTGGGAACTACCATAGACACCTGGCAGTCAAAATGCGGGTGTCTACAGAGCTCCTACTCTGACTGAGGCTTGGAGAAGGCGAAAGTCAAACTAGCCAACAGGCCAATCGTGGATTGAAACCTGGCGAACTTCCGGTCGGGTCGTTTATAGTCCATTAGACTCGCGTGAAGGGCTCGCCAGCCATAAGCTAGAAGTCATACCTGAGCTGACGACGATATCACCGTGGGAAATTGGACTTGTCGAGTAAGTCCTGGGTGCGCCTGTATGTAGGCTCATCCCGTGTTATTCCGGAAAAAATGCCACCTAGGGCCTTCCGCTGGGGAGATGCGGTGGGTTGTCTGTCCCTGTTTGAATCGTACCTATATAAGTCACATAAAATTTGCATGCAACACGTAGGTAGTGAAATGACTCGCGCTGGGAAAAAATGATTTTTGAATTTTTGAAAGTTTGAATTTTTGAAAATTTTGGAATTGGCAATTTTTGAAATTTTTGACTCCTAAAGAAATTAGGAAAGTTCGGGATGAACATTTTGTGCTAGTATCAGGACTAGGCTTGTGGCTTGATTCCGTTTAGGATTAGGAAACTGTTGTGATATGGAAAGAGGGTTGTATTTTAGTGCTATAAATACCCCTTCTATGCATTAATTTTTCCTCACAAATTCCTCCACAACTCCTCCCTTCTCAAAAGAAAGACTTCTTATTCTTCTCAAGAAAATAGGCATGGTAATCGACAGGTTGACTGTGATGCTGCAGGAATGGTCCCAACGTTTTAGGGATGGGGATAGAGTGGCTTTGAATCAGACGGGTATTAGTCAACTGTATACATTCCGTTAGATGTAAGTTGATCGCCTCTTTCTGAACGCATGCTTGTCTTACTGGGATGACATCTATCATGTCTTTGCTTTCCCCCGGGGCGAAGTCTGCCCTTTACCTGAGGAGATTGCAGCTATAGGAGGATGGAACCCGATACTCCGTCCCGCTGTCCCGTACTCGATCTACGACCCAAGGAGGAAGCTTCGAGAATTTCTAGGGCTTTCTCACAACGAGGTATCCCGTATGATGGAGGGTGATAATATTTCTCTTATCGACTTGGCTGAGAAATTTATGAATCCTCTCGATGTCCGGGTCAGACCGGCTTACAACCGTAGGGCTTTTTCTTTTTGCATGCTCCATGTTTATCCTTTCGAAGGTCACATGGATTTGCTATCATGCATGGGAAACACCCGTCTATTGACCGTAGTGGACTTGATGGAGACTGAACACAGCCCGGCTTGGCTGATCACGGGTGAAATTATCCAAGGATTGGATAATCGCAAGAGGGATTCGTCGGCCCGTCTAACTGGAAGTACCCGTTTGCTGCAAGTATGTTACTTTGCATTTTATTTTTCCCAATTTCTTGATTTTTTTTTATTTCTCGCGACTTTTGCTACAGCAGTGGGCACTCGATCGAGTCACCCTGGCACTCGATCGAGTGCCCTCGTAAAAGCCCCCTGTTTGTGTTCAGGGGGAACCAAATGATCGAGTGTCCCAGACACTCGACCGAGTGTCACAGGCACTCGACCGAGTGCCCTTAGGCAGACGCCTATTTCGCCTCGGGAACTCATGTTTTTGTTTCTTTTTTCAAATTTGGCTATATTAGAGGCTATCAGTGATAGATCCTCCTCTTGATGCGAGCAACTACCGTCATAACCAGGTGATGACAAGGAGGCGGGCCATTGACTTTTCTCGTCAGATTACGCAAAAGTATTGGGACGAGGTGTTGTCTTTTCACAGCGGCCCGTTGATTCGATGGGTAGTACCATGGTGGCCCATTTACCTTTGGACTGGCTTGGACCCGAGGGACAGAGCCCGTTATCAGGTAATACTATCTTTCAGGCAGACGGTTCATCTGTACCCGGATCGCATACTAAGGCAGTATGGATGGACTCAGCGAATCCCAGAAGTTGAAGCGGTTTTGAGTGACCCTACCCAACTGACCGATGTAATGTGCGACAATTGGATGCAAAGATGGTATACCCGGCACACTTGGCCCGTCACCAAATCTCGTCACTCGACTTGGGTTTCAAGCTCTTATGTAAAGTGGACTAAAGCGGGTGATGCTAAAGCCCGAGCTGCTCTGAAGGTTGATGAGGCTTTTGACCTGCTGCGAAGGGAGCAAGCTAAGGAGAACAGGGGATTCTTTGACGAAGGTGACAAACGGCTACCATGGTCTGCCTAATGTCAGGTCACAAAAAGAAGACTAAGACTCAAGCTGGAGGGTCCAGTGCTAAAGGTGCTTGGGGGAAAGTGAGCCCCCGTACTGACTTGGAAAGGAGAGTGGGCCCAAAACTAGCCGTGCAGGACCGACTTGGCCCACGGGATAGGCTAGCCGAGCACGTGCGGGCTCGACTTAGACCGGAGACTGTTGCAGAAGACCCGTTGTCAAAGAAACGAGTTCGAGCTAAGGAGGTTCCCCTTGTGATCCGAGAACGCTCGTCCCCGCCCCCGGCGACCTCGGGCCCCACGCGACCCGAAGGACAAAGGAAAGGGGAAGATGCCGGGATATTAGTCTCCTTTATTATTATTTGAGTATTGCTATTAATTTTTGGTGTAATTTTTTGTGATTTGCCTTTTTTTTAAATTCACGAGTTTATCGGTTTAAATAAAGACGTATTAATGAATACCGTTCCCGTCTTTTTGTTTATTGCAGTGGTTGTACCCTTTTGAGCGGTTGCCTACGTATCCATAATTAGCGGAATCAAACCAAACATAGTTCAAAATTGAGTTGATTTTTTTTAAAATTTTCGAAATACATCAAGACAATTAGTTCGAGATGTGCGACAGTAGAATAATTGATTCTAACTTATTGACTTGTCTATAATTTTTGAAAATTTATAAAAAGACAAATTTTATAAATTTTTGCAAATGACATTGAGATTAGGTTTAAGGGTAATAGCGCTTCAATTGGTCCAAGTTGGTTGGGTTGACGAATTCATTATGTGGACATGACATAGGTCCACCCCGACGCGGCCACGCGCGGGTTTGGGGAGGCGAATGAATCTCCATATGAGAATGGATCGAATTGAAATTTAAATCGAAGTTGGAGTCGCCACCGAACTTTGTGGGAGTTTGGGCCCGTTCGAACCCAATCTATGTCGTAGTGGGCCGTGTACAAAATACGGCCCATTTCCGATGTCAGAGTTTATCGGGTTCGTCCCTTAACGTTTGATACCGATACCGACTTGATCGGATATCATGTATTGAATGACTCTCGTTGCCAATGGTTTCGGACATCCGGAAACCAAGGTTCTGACTAAGGGGTGAGGGTACGTGTTGGGAAGTTCACAAAGAACACCCAACCCCGCTCGCACATTAGCGGCGTCTACTAGGATATCGTTTGATTTTTGAATACGCGCGTTAGTTGAACGATGAATGATATGCAAACATTGTTTTCCTAAGCATGTGAATAATTGAATGGGTTGCTAAGTCGTTTAATGCATGAAAATTAACGTCAAAGTTGTATTTTAGCATGCGAGGTTCGTTTTAGTATAATAAAACAAAAGATAAAAAGAAGAAGTTGCTAAAAAGACGAACAAACGTGTTAGTAACGATTGAATAAATCGAATGAAAATATGAATGTGATGAATAATGTATCGAGACCAGAAATCTTGCTAAAAAGACGTTGTTTTGTCCAAAAAACGATGTTCGAAGAAAGATAATAAAAGAGAAAAGACGGGTCGCGCATTAGTCTGCCACGCGACTCGCCCGGGGTGCGCGCGACTCGCGCCCCGACCTGTTTCGAGGTCGATTTTCTGAAAATCGATGTTTTTATTAAATCGCGTACAAATATAGCATAATTTGTACTCGATTCAATATTTTCGATATTCGTTATATTCAATATTCGATTATGAAATCGATATCAAATATTCGGAATAATTTTGAAAAAGGTAGAAAAAAGGTTTTAAAAAACCGTTTTGTGGAAAAAACGATGTGTAAGAAAAATTGAGAAAAGCGAAGAAGAGGAAAAAAGGAGCCGCGGGTTTCAGGCCTCCGCGCGAGTCGCCTGGGAGGGGGCGCGACTCGCGTGAGGGTCAGTCCCGGTTTGGTTTTTTTTCGAAAGTCGCTAATTTCGATAGATCGCGTATAAACATGAATTAATTTATACTCGATTTTTGCTTTCGATATTCATCGTATTCGATATTCGATTATGAAATCGATATCGAATATTCGGAATGACTTTTAGGAAGGGTTTTATAAAATTGTTTTGAAAAGAAAAATTTGAACGAAAAGAAAAAGAATGTTAGTTCTCTCCGCGTTTAAATCGTTGTATTTTGTAAAAAGTAACGATTTTGTAGCATCAACGAGATTAATGTAATTCTTTTAATACGATATTCGACTAGAGAATCGGTATCTTATTTTTAAGAATATTCGTTTATATGAAAATAGTTTTTAGTAATATCGATATTAGAAATAAAAAACGATGAACGACCCGTAAAAAAAATGATGACGACGCGAGACGGACGAAAAAACGAGAAGAAGAAGGAGAGAAGAGAAGTCGGGTTTGATTACACCCTCAACCTACATACTTTTGTTAACTCGGATCGGGGCTCGTCGGAATGTGGCTAAGGCACGGGAGCGTCGGGTTAATGTCGGTGAGTTGGTGGTAAGGTTTGGATGTACAAAGGGTGACGGGTATAGGCCGGTTTTTGTAGTCTCGGGTTACACTATCGGTTTCTCGATGCTAAGTGTGTCAGATTTATGAATTGTGTATGGATGTAGAATGTCGGGAATTGCATGAATTAAATCGTGTGTGAATAATGTGTATGAAAATTGTGTTGTGTGTTGTGTGGAAAGGGTCCTATTTATAGGAGAAGAAGGTTGAGAGAGGTATCTTGCTTGTACGACAAGAAATACCAATCGGGATAGGAAATGTAAGAAGTTGTGAGGAACGAGAATTCCTTTACTTGGCAAAGAAGAAAAGGGAAACGGCTGAAAACAGCCTGCTCGGCCGGGTATTCCATGCTCGGTCGAATGCTCGATTCGGTATTCGGATAGGATTCCTACTTGAGATCGAATTCTACCTTTAACGGAATTGTTTAATATTGATGTAGCTGATTTTTTGTGGAGTTTGAGCTCGAGTCGGTCACGTGAGGTGACACGGCTGACTCGTAAGTCTCGAGAAAATATCTTTGACCGGGTTTGACTCAGTCGCTAAAAGACGGTTTTACCCCCGGTGTCGGATTCGACCCAAATTAGTCATATTTGACTCGAAACGACCCATTGGGCCTGAATTTGAGGTTGGTTTTGTGAAATTTGTACTCCGTAAAAATCCCAAGCCAAATATCCATGATTTCGAGCCCATTTCCGAGTACGTTAAAGCACGTTTGCGTCCGATCATCGTCGGGTGTTTGTCGGAAACTGCTATAGACACCTGGCGGTCAAAATGTGGGTGTCTACAGAGCCCCCACTCTGACTGAGGCTTGGACAAGGCGAAAGTCAGAGTAGCTACCAGGCCAATCAAAGATTAAGACCTGGTAGACTTCCGGTCGAGACGTTTAAAGTCCATTAGACCTGCGTGAAGGGCCCGCCGGCCATGGATTAGAAATGTACCTGAACTGATGATGATAACTCCGTTGGGAATTGGACTTGTCGTATAAGACTTAGGTGCGCCTATGTACGGGCTCATCCTGTTAAATGCCGCTGGGGAGTTATGTGAATTGCGCTGTCGTGATTTGTACCTGTATAAGTTACATAAAATTTTGCATGCAACACGTAGGCGAAACAAATATGACTCGCGCTGGGGAATAAAAAAGATTTTTGCTGCATTTTGAAATCGAAGTCCTGAAAGCAACTCACGTGCTAGGAGATAGGTTTCCAAAATTGTAAGAGGTGGAGAAGAAATATTTGCAGTTTAAATAGACTGAAATTTGACCTTGTCGAAAAGATTTTTTTCAAATAGCTAAGTTTTGCAAATTTTAAAATGAGAATTTGAAGAGAGGTCTACTGACAGACTCGACTCTGGACGCGACCGGACGAGTTGACAGACATGACTGAACTCACGAGGGGTTGGATTGTGACTCGGTAGGGGGTGGGCCACCTAACAAGACTCTTAAATTGCGCTATTCCGTAGCCTAGGCGAGTAGCAACACGGTTGTACATCGAAATGAGAAGGATGCGTTATAGGGGAATTGCAGTAGTCTGTAATAAGACTGTTTTTGCAGGACTTAGCAGTGGAATGTTGTAGACTAGTGCTCTTTTGAATCCTTTTTGATTTTAGGGTACATTTCCAAAGTGGGCATTGCCTCTTGTCCTCGAGTGAGCCGAGTGCTAGGACACACTGTATAAAGGTGGCTAGATTTTTGAAATTATTTGGATTATGTGAATGGATGGAGAACTTCTGCCTAGCAGAAGCCCCCAGAATGACAAAGCTAACTGTCGAGAACATGACAGTGTCGTGACCGGAATGATGGTGCTTTTTGAGTGTGTGTCAATGTGGGTGGTTGTGCCTCTGTTAAAAGGCTGCCTACGTATTCACGTGTGGTGAAATCAAACCAAGCCGTAGTTCAGTGGATTATGGTGCCTAGTTTATTAGGGCTTTGTGTGTAACTAGCCATAGCGATGGTGTAGGCTCGGTGCATTCCCAGTGATGTCTTGATCAAAGGGCTTGAATGGTTAGGATATTGATCCTGTGACTGTGAGCGTTCTCCGGGATAGCCCCCAGAGATGGTGTGCACTATTTGGGCATGTTCTATGCCGACCGCAAGTTGAGTTCCCGTGTTTGGGGTTGGTAACTAGTTTGAAGGAGAAGAATTGGAATGGGATTTTAACGAGTTCTGCTCTCGGGGATTTTAACGAGTTATGTTCTCGGGGATTTGATGAGTTTTGCTCTCGGGGATTTTAACGAGTTTTGCTCTCGGGGATTTTAACGAGTTTTGCTCTTGGGGATTTTAACGAGTTTTGCTCTCGGGGATTTTAACGAGTTTTGCTCTCGGAGGATTTGACGAACTTTGCTCTCAAGGGATTTGACGAGTTTTGCTCTTGGAGGGATTTGACGAGTTTTGCTCTCGGGGGATTTGACGAGTTTTGCTCTCGAGGATTTGACGAGTTTTGCTCTCGGGTTTGCGTATGGTGATTGTGAATTTTGTTATGTAAAGGGGAAGTCGAGTAGAATGGCTCGAACTTTGATCGGGATAAGTTTTGATAATGCGAGATCTGATTTCCATGTGTGGCCCTAATGGTTAGGGGTATCCTATGGAGCTTGAATCCTCAAAATTCCGGGCTGTCTCTAGCCCGGGTCTCCGGAAGGTCTTGAGGGTTGTAATGTTGGAAGGCTAAATGTGGTGTTAGTTGACCAACTTGATTGTCTCTCCCTTATTTGATGGTATGAATTTTGACCGTACCCTGGTCATGGGGCTTTCACTTGAATTGACCGTTGATCATGGTCATGGGTTTTTGGGGGTTCTTTTTTTTATCATGGTCAGCTCTTTTGTTTTGGGCCTTTTGCTTTTTCTTGTATTGGACTTTTGGTTTATTTTTTTGTCCAGTTTTTTTCCCTTTTTTTTGTTGGTCAGACTAACACCTAAGGTAGGGATTTGTCCATCTTATTGGATGAGTGTTTATTGTGGGAAATGAGCTTGCCTTCCGTCTTTAACCTAAACTAGGAGATTACCTAGATTTGTCATAGGATTCGATACCGCTCCTGCTAAGGGTAGTTATGTGGCTTTCTATACCAGACATGGAATGGGTAAAGGAAAACACAGGCTCGGTTTCCTGCAGTTATTATAGATGTGCCTATAATAGTCACGTGCGTGTGCTCACAGTGTATGACGGTGTTCATCATGTTCTCGGAAACACATAAGGAAAGTATATATGAGAAATAGAAAAGCTGATTTTATTGAATTTTGAAAAAAAGAGGACAGAATACAATTGACTCTGACTCTGACTTTGAAGTTGAAATAAATAGTATATCCTATACTTTGGATGCATGAGAGGTAGATTGGATGCATGAGAGGTAGATTGGATGCTTGAGAGGTAGATTGGATGCATGAGAGGTAGATTGGATGCTTTGGTCATCGGGCCCTGTATAGTCCATGAGGGGCTTTGCAAGTGACAATGTTTCCAAAACGGGAGTCTTCCTGGCATCGAGGAAGTCTTGAATGAGGTGTTTCCACCCATCTTTGATGGGTATTCGGCGTTCGGCTATTTCCCGATCTATACCCGGCATGTCCTTGTAGGACCATGCAAAGACGTCCTTGAACTCTTGAAGGAGGTCTGCGAATTGTTTTCTCTCCCTTGGATCTAAGAATGGGCCCAACTTAAGCATCGGGGGCTCTAAAGTGGTTCCCACATTGATGGACTCGGTTTCTTCGATTACCGGATCTCGGGACTCCCTTTGTTCAAGCTGCTCGATCAGATGTGGAGGCAGAGGTACCTGTTCGTCGGGCTTCTCAATGTCATTGCATATAAAATTTTTGAA
This sequence comes from Agrostemma githago, assembly GCA_958450325.1. Taxonomy (NCBI): domain Eukaryota; kingdom Viridiplantae; phylum Streptophyta; class Magnoliopsida; order Caryophyllales; family Caryophyllaceae; genus Agrostemma; species Agrostemma githago. The sequence goes on from OY288246.1 coordinate 22,221,223, forward strand.
ATTGAGAAAATTTTGGAAATAAGACAAGTCGTAAGCAGAACGGTTTTCGTTATTATTATTAATGGTAAATTTCGTGAAAAGCTCGAAAAAAGCGGCCATCTGATCGTTGGTCAGTGGCGGGATAGGGAGAGGTCTTGGGACAGGCCACGAGACCTCAGTGGAAGTGGTTAAGGGAAGAGGGGTTACAGACTCGACTCTAGCACCAAACCCTCTAGACTTTGACTCAGACTCCGACTCTGACTCTGACTCAGACTCGGTATCCGGCATGTCTCCCTCGCCGGTGGTCAGCTTGCAGGTCCGTTCTTGGCCATCAGTCCACTTGATAGTCTTCCTCCAGGCCCTTTTCCCTGTATCTGCACCAACTTCGGTGATCAGCTTGGTTGGGTCAAACCGATCGCTGCGTAGGATCAGATTGACCAAGTCATCTTTTGGAGCGGGGACGGCCTTCTCTTCTCCAAATAGGAGCCCCAGCACGGGCTCAGAGTTTTTTTCCCCTTCCTTGGACTCGGCTTGAACAAGGGTGAATATATCATCGGGGATGAAATTGCATTCCCGAGCCGTTTTGGTCTCAGGATATGTGATGGTGGGCTGGTACAGGCCCACTTGAATAGCTCCGAAAACTGGAGTGACGAAGTAGTCAGTTAACTTCGGGCTATAAGGGCCTATGTAAGTACCCTTGAAAATGTCGATGGCCTTGTGAATACCGGCCCGAATCACGTTTTCTGGGGTTATAGCATACCCCAATCCGAATTGTGATTCGCCATCATTTAGGACCTCAATGATTTTCCCAGCCGGAAGATATGGCCTTGAGGTAGCCCCCGGTAAGTTGCCCAGATTCTGTAGCATCGTGTCGATGCTAGTCGTGAAGTAGGGCCTAAAGAGGTACACTTCTTCGATCATGCCCACGAAATCAAATCCTCGTGGGTCGGCCCGGCCCGTAGCGTTGCAGCTTGCCACGGTAATAGGAGTAGCCTCTAGTGTGATGACACCATCTTGAAGTGGCTTCTTGACTTTCCGATGGAGAGTAGAGGAGACGGCCTTGACTGCATGGATCCAGGGCCTTCCTAGTAGTATATTAAAGGATGAGGTGACATCAATCACCCGAAGCTCTAACTCTTTTTCGATTGGGCCCGTTATGATTTTAGTTTAACGGCCCCGGCAACTGGCTTTGGGCTTCCGTCGAAAGCCTGAATAGTTTGCGCCGTCGGGAGATAATCGGCATCGGTGATGCCGAGGGCCTTAGCAGTCCTTAGAGGTAGGACATTTACAGCAGACCCGTCATCGATAAGGGTCATTGGGAGGAACTTTGTGGGAGTTCGGGCCCGTTCGAACCCACTCTATGTCGTAGTGGGCCGTATACAAAATACGGCCCATTTCCGACGTCAGAGTTTATTGGGCTCGTCCCTTTGCATTTCGATACCGATACCGTCACTACCGGTTATCCCGGTTATCGTGTATTGAATGACTCTCGTGCGCCAACAGTTTCGGGCATCCGAAAACCGAGGTTCTGAGTAAGGGGTGCGGGTACGTGTTGGGAAGCCCACAAAGGACACCCAACCCCGCTCGCACTAGCGGCCTCTACTAAGATCTCGAATGACTTTCTAATACGCGCATTAGTTGAACGGTGAAAATGCTTATGCATACATTGTTTTCCCTAAGCATGTGAGAAATTGGAAAGGGTTTCTACGTCGATTTAATGCAATTAATTCTACGTTGAAGTAAAATTTAGCATGTGGTTCATTTTAGTACGATAAAATAAACAACCAAAATTGACAAAAGAAACAACAAACGGTTAGTAACGGTATAACGATATTAACGGTTTGTGCAAATATTGAATTGTGTAGAATGATGCAAATGAGTTAATGCATGGTTTAGAAAAGATGTTTCACATGATTAATTAGGCACGTGTTGACCCAAGTCACGAAAAATGATTGACGAGACTCGAATGCGATTGTAGGACTCACGGTTTTGCCGTGACAAGGTGCCACTCGACCGAGTCATTGAGGGACTCGACCGAGTGGACCTCTGAAAAGCGTTCTGCCCAGATTTTGAGACCCTACTCGATCGAGTTATTGACCAACTCGACCGAGTACGTTGCCACTCGACCGAGTCACTGTGAGACTCGACCGAGTGGAGGTCAAAAAGACATTCTGTCTCGGTTTTTATGATGTCACTCGATCGAGTGGCATAGGCACTCGGTCGAGTGGCACCTGTACGAACCAGGTTCGTTTGCAATTTTATTATTGATTTCGAAATTGCTTTTGATTTTTGATAATTCGATGAGTTTGCCGAACCGGATATAAATATTATGGAATTTATACTCGTTTCTAAATTTGAATGCTCGTCGTATCCCATATTCGATTATTAAATCGATATGAGATAGTTAGAGCGAGATAAAAAAAATCGTGTAAGTCGTTTTGAATTAACTGTCGCGATATAAATGGATTCCCTCCGCGTTTAATAATGTCGTAATTCTAGCGAATTGTATGACAATTACTTTAGCATCAATAGAAATCGCGCTAGTTAACTTATTTGACTAGATCGATAGATTTGACGTCTAATTATGAAATTAGCATCGAGTCTAAGAGTTTGACACCATTCTAGAATTGAAAGGCTTGATCCCCTCGGCTTTTCCGACATCGTAATGAATCCCTAGGGATTATGTGATGTCGGATCCGCGTCAGCAGGTTTCGACCCTTGTTAAAAGATGTTCGATTTGAAAAAAAAGGTTTTGAAATTAATGCGATATGTGACTAATAATAACGCGAACGAGACGAAGATTATTGTTTAAGTTAACTTGTCTCAATAATAAAGTAATTGGGGTGTCGAAATAAGCGACCGGCAACGCTGTGTGCGGTACACTTGTATATTCGGGTTTTCTTATTCCGACATCCCTCATACTCGACACAAATCGACAAGTATTTTAGTGTCTTAATACTAATTATATTATCGATATTACAGATGCGATAATTAAATAAAAAAACAAAAAGAAAAGGAAGAGAAAGATGACAAGAGGAAGAGAAGAAGGGAAGAATGGGGTTTTGCACCCTCAACCTACATGTTCTTGTCTCGGATAGGACTCGTAGTCGTGGCTTTAACACGGGAGTTTCGAGGTCTATGGAGGTTGAGTTGTGGTGGTTTAGGTTTGCCTCCTAAATACTAGGGTTAGGGCTTGAGTGTAGTATTAGGGTTTGATTTGGGTTGTAAAGTGTGTAGGGTTTGTAAAAGTTGAATTAGGGTTTTTGAAGATGATCAAAGTTGTGAAATTGTGTGTTGCATGGAGTGTTTATATAGGCATGCTACGGACCCCAGGCTAGGGTTACTCGACCGAGTAGCCCCTGGACTCGATCGAGTGGCCCATTGTGCCAGCAGTCGGGCTTGACTAAGGGCCCACTCGATTGAGTGGCCTGAGCACTCGATCGAGTGGCCCAGCTGGCTTGCGCGGGTCACTTGTTTGGACCGTGAGTTGGATGCCTTGTGGGTCTTGTGTTTGAATTGGACTTTTGATGTTGTGAGGGGCTGTTTTGTATGTTTCGGAAATGACTTTGACCGGGGTTGACCCAATCACTAAAAAGTCGGTTTTGTTTCCGGTGTCGGTTTTGGCCCAAATTAGCCTTATTTGATTGGAAACGACCCATTGGGCCTGGATTTGAGGTTAGTTTTGTGAGATTTGCACTCCGTAAGTGCATTAGCCAGCAACTAATGGTTTTGAGCCCATATCCGAGCGCGTAGAAACACGTTAGCGTCCGATCATCATCGGGTGTTTTTTGGGAACTACCATAGACACCTGGCAGTCAAAATGCGGGTGTCTACAGTACCTTATCAGTATACTAATGAAGTTTATTACCTTCATAATTTATGACTCTTGTAGACCTGATGACTACGACCATGTCATGTCCATTTTTTTGCCGATTTCTTCAATAATGAAGTCTGATGCATCGCCCCACAGAGTCACGTTGATTATTTTTTGCCTGCATGTACTACTACAAACTCCCCATTTTCTAGACACTTTAAGGTTGACACTTTTATAAAGGGTCGACCCTATTTTGTACCTAATTACGAATCTTGACTCTTTCATGTGTCAAGAACTATAAAATAATATTAATAATTTCAATAAATTAAGAAACTAATCCTACTTACTGATTTTCTTCCAAAATCGGTATTATTCTCGCGCGGATATGGGTAGAAAATAATTAACATCACGCTTTAAAAAAAATTAAAAAATTTGCACATCACACGCACACTACTGGATGCCGCGCATAATTATAAACCTAGCAGGTTCATCATCATCTTCGTCGATCTTCTAATTCCTCAATCATCCGCCATCTTCGTCAATCATCTTCATCCGCGTATCAAGGTATTACATCTTCAGCCGGAATAATCAAGGTACGCGCGCATCAATCATCATCTCAATCATCCGACGTCTATCATCAGTCATCATCTTCATCGGTCATCAATTTGTCAATTGACAGGTCATCATCTTCATCTATCATCAATTCATTCATCATTATCATTCATCTTTTCATCCGTATTTCTGTAAACCTAGGTTCATCACGTAATCAATTCATCACGTAATCAATTCATCCGTAATCAATTCATCCGTATTTCTGTAAACCTAGGTTTCATCCGCTTTAATTATCATCAATTCATCCGTATTTCTCTAATATTAAGGTTATTGATGAGTACATAGAACATAGAAGTTGCTGTAAAATGTTCTTACAGTTTTTATTGGATCACTCGTTGCTGTAAAATGCTCTAATAGAAGTTGCTGTAAAATGCTCTAATACAGTTTTTATTGCTGTAAAAGTTACAATACAGTTTGCATCACTCGTACATAGAAGTTATTGGAAAAAAGGTGTATTTTTTTGCTTTCATTTTATTCTACTTGTTTTTAGTTTTTTACCTTTGCATTGTAAATGGGTAGAATAATACAGTACTATGTACTGCGTAAGTGGGGTAAATGTGAAAGAATTATTGTGTGAATGCGTTGAAAATGTTGTAAATATGAGTGTAAAAAAGAGGGAGGAAGTACGAGTAGGTTATTATCCATCTATATATAGAGTTGTGAATTCCCAGAGCAGAGTAGGCTGTTAAATATATACATACAGATACAGCTCAGGATCAGGATATGATGTTGTGTTCCTCCTCATCGGTGGGTGTCAATATTATTAACAGAATGTAAACCGTTGTTTTCTTCTTGAAACACGGCCTAATTATATTCCGGCCTAATTAAACCGTTGTCTGAGACGAGCAAAACCGTTGATTGGTGGGCCACGTTTTTATACCTTGTACTTGCATTAGCGATGCCCTCCCCATTATCACTATTAGCTTCCTCACCACGTGCTGTCCGACAATGGCTGCCACTGTTGCCACCCCCATAAAGTAGAACGCTGCAATTATAAACACATGATATAACGCCCGCCATGCAATGTTCTTAATTGTTTATATCGGGTTTACAATTCCATTATTATGATGTATTATCAGTTGTCATTTTCAGGTGTTATTGAAATTCAATGAAGTTTGCAGTGGTTCGGGTCTGATCTCTTTATTGTTAGTAATTGTATGTGTCATGTCACTCATGTGTGTAGTGTAGTGTAATTATTGTTAATGTATGTGTAATATGTCCCACACGTCTGTTCGTCTGTTCTTTGTTCAGAGTCAGAGTTGTGAGTGAGTGAGTGAGTGAGTGAATCACGTTGTCCACGAGGCAGATCGTTTCGTGACAGGATTGGTCTCCTTCTCTTCCTCGAGAGCAATCATGCCTAGTTTATGAAATCAATGATAATTTTAATTTCTACTCTAATTTGTAATCATGAATATATATTCCTCCAGAATCTGACTTTTTGTATTGCTTAATATTTCAGGTTCATTAAAATCTCTCTCTCTTTTTTCTTAAGGTATTTCTTCTCATTTTTTATAGTCTTATATGTCACACATTCTTTGTTTGTTTGTATTCTTGTTCGTCTACGTTCTTTATAGAGCAAAATTCTACATTTTTGATCTTATTGTACACTTGTGAGCTTATGTTCTCTATAATTTGTTTAAAATTTGATGTTTGTATGTTTGTTTTGTCACGGTAATTGATGGATTGGAGTGATTTTGTAAGGTGTCTTGTGGGTTTTTATTGTATCCTCTCACATATGAACTTTATCGCTATCCATGGTAGATATATTTATCGAAATCGTATATGAACTCTTCGATGCTTATAAATATATTTGGTTTTATTTTCTCGTGACTTAATTTATTTATTTTCAAATAATGACTCGATAATTTGTGATCTATTTTACTTTTCTATATGCTAATTTGCGTATAAAATATTAATTTTATTATTTAAGTGTCTTATTTTATATTGTAGTCATGGATATGAGCTGGATAAGATTGCCAAATGATCACTCAAAATATGTAGATGGGTGTCTAAAGTTTATTGAGCTAGCTAAGACAAATCTAGTTGAAGGAAAAACCAAGTGTCCGTGTAAAAGCTGTATGTTGCGTTATTGGTTGCCACTTAAACAGGTCGAGGGACATATTTTGTTTAAGGGTTTTTATCAAAAATATACAAACTTGATTTGGCATGGTAAAGACACTGTTCTAGATAATTTGCAAGAAGTTAATAATGTTAAGAGTAGTGGTGAAGGATCCTTTATTGGTCAAGATGACATGGAAGGTTTGCTAAATGCAACATATTTTGGTGGTGATCAATTTTCTTATGGTTATGAGGTCGACGATGTGACTACGGAAATGAATTATGGTGATGACTCTAATCATGAAAATGATTCTGACTTTGACCATGAATATGATTTTGAGGATGATGATGTGTATGATGAAACCCCTGGACCAAACAACATTCAAGATGATGAAAAGTACAAAAAACTTTTAGAATCATCAAAAGAAGAGCTCTACAAAGGGTGTCAAACTTTCTCGAAATTGTCGTTTCTTTTACATTTGTTTCATATCAAGTGTATGTTTCACTGGCCTAATGATTCCTTCAATATGTTAACTGAATTACTGCTTAAAGCTTTTCCACAAATTAAAGAGTTCCCATCATCGTACTACGAGGGCAAGAAAATAATCAATAATTTGGGCCTTGGATACGAAAAGATCCATGCCTGCCCAAACAATTGTATGCTTTATTGGGGGGAATTCTCTGACAATGATAAGTGTCATGTATGCCACGTATCAAGATGGAAAACAGCAATAAGCGAGAGAGGTAATACTAATGACAAAGGGAAGGGTCAACCTAGGAAGAGAGAAGCAGCCAAGGTAATGAGATATTTTCCCCTAATACCTAGGCTAAGAAGATTATACATGTCATCTAAAACGGCAGAAGACATGTGGTGGCATCATAAAGATCGTGTGAAAGATGGAAAGATTAGACACCCTTCTGATGGGTCAGCTTGGAAAGAATTTGATTCTCGATACCCCGAGTTTGCCTCTGATCCTCGAAGTGTCAGGTTAGCTTTGGCAACTGATGGGTTTAACCCTTATCGTTTAATGAATACAACATATAGCACTTGGCCCGTTATTTGATTCCCTACAACCTACCTCCATGGTTGTGCATGAAACCATCATCGTTTATATTATCATGTATCATTCCAGGAAAATCTAGTCCGGGTATTGATATTGATGTATATTTGAAACCTTTACTTCATGAGTTGAAAATGTTATGGGAGGGTGTTGATGCTTTTGATGCACATACGAGGAAAAATTTCAAATTACGAGCAGCTTTGCATAGTACTATCAATGATTTTCCTGCGTACGCTATGTTATCTGGGTGGAGTACTATAGGTTATGATGCTTGTCCTCGTTGCACTCACTCAACGAACTCGGGTAGGTTTGGTGGTAAAATTTGTTATGTTGGGCATAGAAAATGGTTACCCCATGATCATCATTATCGCTCCCAAGGTCATTTGTTTGATGGAACCAATGTTTATGATAGTGCTCCAGAGTCTATGAGTGGATCAGATGTGTTGAGGCAACAAGAAGGAATTGACTATGTGTATGGGAAGACCACAAAACGATTAAAGAGAAAAAATAGGGCAAGGGAAGTAGGTGTCTCAACTAACTTTGTAAATGATGATGAGGATGATGATGGAGGTACTTTGTGGAACAAAAAGAGCATATTTTTTGAATTGCCCTATTGGGAACACAATCCTCTTAGACATAATTTAGATGTTATGCACATTGAGAAGAATGTGTGTGATAATATATTGGGAACACTATTGGATATGGATAAGAGTAGGGATGACGTTAAAGGAAGATATGCTCTTAAAACATTAGGTGTTAAAAAACATCTTTGGCCACAAGAGAGAGTTGGCAGGGATCCTATCATGCCTCCCGCTTCATACTCAATGTCTAACGAGGAAAAGGAGAGATTTTTAAGGGTGTTGCAAAGGATAAGAGTTCCTGACGGATATGGATCAAACATATCAAGATGTGTGAACATGAAACAACGAAAACTCATTGGTCTTAAGAGTCATGACAATCATGTGTTAATGCAAGATATTCTTCCTGTAGCATTAAGAGCATCCAAAGCCACTTCTGTCATTGACTTGCTTGGTGAACTGTCTTCCTTTTTCAAGTTTTTGTGTTCTCCAACTCTTGATTGCGATGATCTAAACTCTCTTGAGTCAAAAATTGCACTTATACTATGTCGGATGGAAATTGAATTTCTACCAACATTTTTCACCGTCATGGTTCACCTACTTATCCACCTCGTGGAAGAGGCGAAGCTCGGTGGGCCTGTTCAATATAGATGGATGTACCCTATTGAAAGGTTAGTATCACAAACTCATTGTATTTTTTTCGACTACTACTATATTTTTTTTATTGACTAACAGCTATTTTCGTACAGGTATCTGGCTCACTTAAAGTCATATGTAAGCAATAAAGCTCAACCCGAGGGATCAATTGCTGAAGGGTTTGTGTTTGAGGAGACCATCACTTTTTGTTCAAGATACCTCGAAGGTGTGGAGACAATCTTTAACAGGTCCAAGAGAAATGATGATGATGCTTTGGATATTAGTTGTTACTTATACCATTCTGGTGGTAGGGCTATTGGTATGAAGGAGAACATGCGTATAGATGATATTAGTTTAAAACAAGCGCACCGTTATGTATTGCTTCACTCCGATGAGATGAAAGAGGCTCTCGCGTAAGTATTACAACACCCTATTTTATGATTTTCAATCATCACATGTTATCTTTTAACACAAGTTTGTTCATTTGAAGCGAATTCATCAAACAAAAGAGGCAACATCATCACGCTAGAGTCTCTGAAGAGGATGAAAATAAGTGGATGATAAATGAATTTCCCGAGTGGCTTCAACTCCAGGTTTTATTTCCGAGTAATTTTATTTTCCATCAATTTATTCTTAAGGACTACAAGTTTGTAATAATATCTCTCGATTAATTATGTGTAATTTCATGGTTTATTGTCGTAGGTTCATAACTTAGACGCAACTACCGATGATGGACGGTTGAGAAAAGCATTAGCCGGTGGCTTAAGCATCTATGGTAAAAGAATGAAAGGATTTATAATAAACGGGTATAAATTTCAGACAATTGGTCGTGAGCGGCAAAGAAAAACACAAAGTTCTGGAGTTATGGTTGAAGCAGAAGGAGATCATTATTATGGGAAGTTGACGGACATTTATGAGCTAGATTATTTTGGTCACTACAAAGTTGTGATGTTTCGGTGTGATTGGGTAGATATACGCAAGGGGATAAAGTTGTTTCCAGATGGAAGTGTTTGCGTAAACTTTGATAAATTGATGCACACTGGGCGTAGTATATATCAGATGATCCTTTTGTATTCTCATCTCAAGCAAAACAAGTTTTTTATGTGGAAGACGAGATGAAAAAAGGATGGTCGCATGTGATTAGGACCAAGCTGAGAGACTTGATTGACACGGGCGAAATGTTGTCATAGTAGTTACTAATGTTGGGTTGCTGTTTGTTTTTTTGTAGTGGATGCGGACCAATTTGAATTGGGAATCTTTTATACCTTTATATTTTCCTTTTCTTTTATTGTCAGTGATTTTGTGGTCAGACAAATGGCTCATGATGCAATAGTCTGATAAATATTTGTTGTTGATCTTGTTTCAACTCAGAAATTGTCTACTGATTAATGATTGTTGTTAATTCTTTGTTTTAAGATCATTTAAAGATACTGATATTTTGTTTCTTGTTACAGAATTGATTAGCAACATCTTCAATCGACAATGAACTACCGAAGTAAAAGAACAGTGGCTCAAGGAACAAATGCTCAAGCGACAAAAGATGAAGGATCAAAAGTCGCAAAGAAGTTGACATTTTCTGAAGTACTGTCGACGTTAGAAGTTCCACCAAAACAAAATGATGGCAGATGGGGACCATTTTGTCATAAAAGTAAGGTGACATCGCACCATGATATTGGGAAAGATCAAAGCTCTTATGTTCCTGAAGCTCCAGTTACCAAGTCTGCTTCCATTTGGATAAACCGTCCACTTGAACCTTCAAAACAGAATCGTCCTACCGAACCAGCAAAACAGAGTCGTCCTACTCAACCTACAAAACAGAACCGTGTGGGTTTGCCAAGTACTGTGGGTAGTTTACATCCCCGAGTTCCTACCGGTGGTGTAGCTGCTATGGAAACCGATGATGTGATGCACACTTCCTCAATGCCAACATCGAGTAAAGATCCCAAAGCCAATAATACGAAGCTGCTGCAGCGTGTCTCTAGTAACCCCACAGAAATCAGCAGGTCTACAGAGGTGAGTAAATTGGCGAGGAAACCATTGTTGGCTACTGATGCGACAAATCGGATTTCTTCACTTGCAGGACATCACATTGCTCCGTCAGTGCTTTCTAAAATATCATCTAGTGCGCAGTATGGAGGTATGCGTTTACCAGTAGGTATTGACGGACATGTGCCTACTTTACATCCCACTGAGGGTAGTCTAGCCGCTACGGAAACCAATAATGTGAGACACACTTTCTCAATGCCGACATCGAGCAAAGTTCCCAAAGCCAATAATACAACGGTGTTGCAGCGTGTGTCTAGTAACACCCCAGAAATTAGATGGTCTACAGGGTTGATTAATTGGCGAGGAAATCGTTATTACATAATCAATTTGGTGCATTCCTTGATGATACAAATGTGGCACCTGATGCTGAAAAATCGCCATTAAGAGCTCCTGATACAGGCTTCGAGTCAGCTAATAAAGAAAACGAATCAGATGGATCAACACCATTTATACTTAGGCGTCGAAGTTTGATACCGGAGTGGCCCGATGATGTCAAATTTGATGAGAAAGAAGAAGTTCTAGCCATAGGTAAGTTTCTTCATCCCTTTCTTATCCTATTCTATAATTTACTTGTTTTATTCCGATCCAAGTCATGTGCTCTGAATGCCCATACTACCCACTGCTTCAAACAGGCTGCTGTCATGTTGTTTGCTGAAACACCACATCGGATGACTTGATTTTTTCTGTTTATTAACGAGTCATTAATTCAGAATAATGAGTCATTAACTCAATTGGAATTAGAACTTGCCTGGGAGGGTGAAGTTTAACTGTCAATGTTTCTATATTTGAACAAGTAGTATGGGAATTTCTGAATCCAATTGCTTAATGTTGTCGAGATTTATTATGACGTAGATAGGTGGGGCCGTAGGATTAAGGTGATTCTTCTCTACAGAATTGGAAAGTCATGTGGATTATGTAATGGCTAAAGCCTCTGTGAGTCTGTTTATAAGCTATGTTTTGGAAGTTGCGGATTTAGTAGATACCTTCAAACTTCTGCCGTTCTACTATGTTGCTTTTGAAACCAGTCTCTGAGTATTATCATCAGCTGTCACTATAAATGTATATATCTATCTTTGATGAAAAACAAATTCTATCTCTCTTGCTTAAAATTAGTCAATTATCGATCTCATTTATTCTTAAAAGGCAGAATTTTCAAGAGATAAGAGAGGGGTCAGATAGTTGTACAATCAATTATATCAATATAAAAATGAGTAAATTCAAATTTTGAAGGTAGTTTTTGTTTTTGTTTAGTTCATGTTTACCTACAGTTAGAGTATACAAGTTCTTCGTTCGCTTTTATCGTATATTTTTCTGTCAACTATTACAAGAGGAAATAAATCGAGTTTTTTTATTTTGCATAATCATCGTGTGCCTTTAAAGATATAATATTTTTTTTAACGGATTCAGAAGGACATTACCATATGATTCGTAGTGCCATTCAACCTCGTGATGTTTGGCTTTCGACAGATAAGAAGTATTTTGTGACCTTTAATGAGTTTTGTCAACCATTGAGAAGAGGGGGACATGTCCTTATAAAATTTATTGGGACTATTGCAAAGACTGAGCAATTTTGTTCGATTAGGGTAACCAATTGGCGGTCTGTTAATGCACAATGCAAAGCTGACATCAATAAGATAATCAGAGTAAGTATTATCAATTTAAATGATTATTTTGTTAATGTAATTATAAATTTTTATTTTTTTTATTCTATTTCATTAATCGGGAAAATATAATATTTCGTAAATATTGCTCATCGTCAATAATTCTATTACAAGGCCCACTTTGTTATCCCGGATGGCGACTCTTACGACAAAGGAATACTCAAGAGAGCGGGTAAGAGTGCAAGGCAGTACAGGTACTACTTGAAGGATGCCTTTTTTAAGCCAGAAACCAAAACAAAATCACAAATCTATGACAATGGGCCTAGTGGACATCCTCGCAATAGTTGGATAGATTTGGTGGATTATTGGTATTCCGAGAAGGGAGAGCTATGTATTAATGTATTTATTATTGTAAGAAGGATAATATTAATGTATTTATTATATGTGACATATAGTAAAAACGCGCACACGTGTCTTAATGTAGAAATTTGCTGAATGTGGGAAAGATGCACGAGCATCCCAAAATCATGCTCATACGACAGGGTCTACAAGCTATGCTGATGTTCGAGCTACCTTTGTAATATTTTTTTTTTCCATTTAGTCATTTGTAATATTTTGTTATTATAGATTCTCATAACTAATTTTAATTTATTGTATTGTACAGGAAGATGAGAACAAAAGAGAGCCAAGCAATCTCGAAATTTTTGAGCGTACACATCGGAAAAAAGATGGTACATTTGTTAAAGGCACAGATACCGAAGATGTTTGGGTAATATATATTAAATCAAGCTGGACTTGTTGCTTCTTTTTATGATATTAACTACATTTTTTTTTTTTTTTACTTTTTGAAGTGATAAATTTATTTTGACTCAGGCGGACGCCGAAGCATATATTCAGAATGAAATTGATTGCAATCCAAGTAACAAAAAATCTCGCATTCAACTTGAGAATGAAGCATTTGATAAGCTGATGTGTGTGAGTGATGTATCACGCCCGTTAGGATATGGATTTGGCGTGAAAAAAAGTGATATATCTGGAGTGCATAGAGTGTTAAGGAAAGAAAGTTTTGACAGTGGTGAGAAAAATACCTTAGTCATACAGAAGATGGAAAAAGTTGTCACTAATCTGACTAAGGAAAATAAGGCATTGGTGGAGAAACAAGAAGAATTACAAATGAAGAATGATTCTCATGCTCAATTATTGAAGGTGATGTCTGGACAGTTAGGCCAAATCTTGGATGCTGTAAGTTCTGGAAAGGCACCAATTGAGTATCTAAGTCTTGCAAGAAATGTCTTACATACGGCAAATCAAGAGGTAAACTTACACCCTACATTATATATAATTTTGTATACTTGCATTACATTGACAAAAGAGCTCTAAAACATGGACTCCGTAGCGGCAAACATGGACAATGGATTATGCAGAATACATATTATAGTATATACTATACATATGGCTTATGGAATAGTAGTAAGTCTTACTATCATAAGCATATACTTAGGAATTGAATCGTTATGGAATTCTTATTGTAGGATTAACTAGGTTATGAATTTATGATATCATATTGCTTCGTTACGGAATTCTCGTAATCGGACCTTTCTGCCCTTTTCGTAGACGTGATTTAGTCTTCTGTATGGACTTTCCTCTGGAATTTATGCAGGATCTACATTGCAAAATTGTTGAATGTGAAACAAGTCTAGCTTGGAAATCTTATGTGGGATCTTTGATCTTGGGTGTAACCTTTTCTGTTCTGTTCCTTTTTAGCGTCTCTTCTATGCTTGGTTAAGCTTCCCGAAACAGGCATGGTTATGCTTGATTAAATAAAGAATTAGGCATTCTAACATGGTGACATGTTAATTAGGATCTCTGCCAATAATTAATCAAATGGAGTATATAGTCGTGTTTGTTATTTTGGGGTGGCTTGAAAGTAGCTGTTGAGCTACATACATACATACACATATTTAGATTTACTCCGTATTTAATTAATACTAATAGTACACTAGTACGTAGTTTGATTATGAAATACTCGTATGTATATGGGATTATATTATTGTAAGCATTGCAATCTATCACTGGCAGTATTAATATATGTACAAAGAGATAGCTTCAAACTTTGACTACTCATTCATCATAATTCATACAGTACATGCATTCTCTCTATAAATAAAATAAAGTAGTTGGCCTGGAAGGATGATACATGGGGCGGGGTCTATTTGCAGACAAATACATAATGCAATTTATGACATGCATATGCAGGCTTGTTATTATAATAACTTACCCTTAGTCTTGTGACAGAATGAATTTTCCGTCTCATCATTATAACAAGTCAAATAACGACTATTTAAAACAAAAGAGGATAAAGCATGCATGAATATGACGGAGTATATGATTCAATTTTATTAGAGTTCGGTGTGACTGAATATGATCTTGGGTGTGAATATGATCTTGGTTAAGCATGCATGAATATGATCTTGGGTGTGACTGAAGTATTGATTAGTCTGTTCAGATCTTGTCTCCTTTCATCTTAATGTTATCTAAGCTTGCCATCCTAATCTTAACCTTTCATCACGTTTGTGCTCATATAAATTGGTTATTATTTTGTAGGTTTCGGGTTCTGCAAAAGATGACTATCCGTCGGAGTAATTGCAAGAACTTATTTCAAGACTATTCTATTAATTAAGACGATTGTTGTTGCATGCACGCGAATTTTGTTATTTAATACTCGTGTTGAGACATTTTGTTACATATATTTTTCTTTTCGATCGATATTAGATTGGGTTATTAATTTAGTACGTACTCAATTATGTTTAATTTACGGTAAAAATGTTGATGGTTTATTATATATATCCTTTTGTCAATAGACATTTGTATTTGTTTTTTATTTATCTTGTTCTTTTACATTATTATGTAAAAAAGAAGGATTGTGGGCCGTTTTCTTTAAAGTAAATTTTGACGCTTTTTTGCGTCAAGGCTAGTTACCGCCAATTTTTTCCTATCGCACATTAGTGTCAATTTCTGAATTCTTGACACATAAAAGCGTCAGAAATCTTGACGCCATAAAGTGTCGGTTTGAATTGTTGACACAAGAAAGTGTCGAGATTAGTGACAGTTAAAAGCGTCAAAAATTCCTGACGCCCCAAAATCCGACGCTTTTCTGAAGCGTCGGGAATTATATTCCTGACGCTTTAAAGCGTCAAAAATCAAAGGAAAAAGCGTCGAGATTCATAGAGATTTGTTATCATCACCTTATTTAGCTTGGGTTGTACAATATTAACATCACCTTATTTAGCAAAAGTTATCGTAATTAGAGGTGTACCAGTTGAAGTTGGATATTCAATCAATTTTTCGCCATCACCTTCGAGGGTCTACCGATACCTTATCAACATGTCTGCATCGGTTTGATAAGAAAGCGTTAACAAATTGTCCCACTTCTGGAATTATTACAAGCATCCTAATGGCACTCTGAAATCAGTAATTAATTATTCACATTCAACTTCACTCGTCCCCATCAATTGTACAGTGATTCATATCAGTAAATAAATTAGTCTAAAGTACTAATTCTAACGCAGCTAGTCAAATAAGGTAATATTTGACAAATTTACACCTTCGTAATGGAAAAATAAGTGAGATGACAAATCTATACGTTTCATTTGATTTGTCCTCATCCAATTTATGTTTTAATAATCTTAGATGCTTACGTACTTTATTTTTATATTTATTATGTAATTAAATATTATTTAGTGGGTATCTCTACATTTTTCTCTAATAAAATCATGACACATGGCTTAGTTAGAAGTGAACATTAGGTAGATAAAGGATTGAGAATGGTTTGTTTGATGTTTAATATAGTAATAAATAGATTAAACTTAGGTTTAAATGGGGGAATGTTTTATATATTAATGCTGAAGAATTTAGAGGCTTCTCATTAACTCACGTAGGCATCCACGTCACCATCCTACATGGCAATGAGGTAGCACTGACATGGCATCTGCTAATTGTAAAAATTCATCAGTTTCTATCGGTTTTTAAAGGATAACTGTCATGGCAACAATATTATAGTGTTGTCCACCACAAATCCCTTCCCCATTCTGAAAAAGCGTCTACAAACTGTGGTATTAATATTGTTCTAAAATTTCCTAAGAGCATCTTATAATAATCTTGTTCATCAAATGTAGGGGAGTGATAAAACTGAAGAATCGACATTGTTATAGAAAAGAATCCATAAATGATTGGGGATTATCTATCTAATAGATCGAATACGCAAAGATTACGATGACGGTAATGAAGTTGAGATTGAAATCGAAAAGCGAAATAGTGAAGACACGATCTTCTCTTGCTGCTACACCGACAAAAATGGTGTCGATGAGAAAATTGGAGGTGGTGTCGCCATTGATACCACCTTTTCATGATACCACCTGTGAAATGAGATTCGGGATGTTGGCTCAACATCCAAATTGCTACACTTTGGTGCTTTAAGGTATACAAACAATTCCTTCCTCCCTCTTCCTTCTACTACTTCAATTCCGTAATTATCTTTGTCTGTCATATGTGAGTTTTGATTGATTATGTATTGATCTTTGAAGCAGAGCACGTGAAAATAAATGGAAGTAAGAGTAAAATAGACAGATTTTGGGAATGGAGGATGTGAAGGAAATGAAGTATACATGGCAAGTAGTCCATGAAAGCATGCATCTTTTTCCTCATGTTTTATGATCCTTTAGAAGAGCGATCAAGGATTATGAATTCGATGGATTCACTGTACCCAAAGGATGAGAGGTATTCTCGATCTCTTTGTTTCCGAATTCTAATTTTTTGTTCCAAGGCGACTTTCTTAACCAAAGGTTATGATTTAGAATTGACTGATTGTTGAGTAGGTGTTATGGACAGTTTATGGGACACAATACAATTAAGAGTACTTCAAGGAAGCAAATTTGATTCGAGTCGATTTGAGGAAACGATAACGCCATGTGTTTCTAGCATTTGGAGGGGGCTAAGAATTTTCGCAGGATATCAGTTCGCTAAGCTTAATATCCTCATCTCTATTCATTTGGTTGTCACTAACTATTATCATTTGTTCCCGTAAAGAGTTTGGTCCTGATGAGTCTATTATCATGGATCCACTTCCAATTCGTTCCCGTATGTTTCATAACATTCGTCAATTCAATACTCCCCAAAAAATTAGACCTGTAACTCTTTTTCTTCCACCATTCCATTCACCCTATCATGGCTATATTTTCCCTGTTTATCCATCGTCAAAGCTAATGTTGCGGACTGCGGAGAACATCTAACTGATATATACGGAGTATTGTTTTTCCCGGAGGTATGATTCTTTTGTTCGCTCCTAATTCAATCATTAATATTTCATTTTGGTCATGATGAGTCTATTTTTGGGGTTGTATTTGTTCGTGTATTTGTAGTCATCGCCCTTACTTGAGTGTTTGATTATGTTTGACACAGGTTGTTTGTTACCTTATGTTTAAGTTATATATATATAAATATACATAGAGAGAGAGAGAGAAGGGGGTTCTTATGAGTCCCTCTCATATATTGAGTCCATAAGTCCTTCTATCCTCCATTGGATGGTAGATGGATGGATGGACGAGATTAGAGCAGCTTCATTGTTAAAAAAAAAGATAGAGTTTCCTATAATGATGGAACATGATTGCCATCAAAATAGGAAACAATATCGAAGATTAACGTTTCATTCTTTCATGCTCTCATTTATTCATCACTTTCATCCGAAACATTCATGCTCTCACTCATTCATCACTTTTATCCAAAACATTCATGCTCTCATTCATCACTTTCATCCAAAACATTCATCAATCAAAGTATACGCGTTCAAAACACAGTCAAATTGTTCATCTTCTTCCTGCGCCGCTGCAACTTCTCCTTCGATGGCAAAAATGCAAATTGTCGAATGCACGAACGGTGAGGTTTTGCTTTGTAATTTATACTGGAAACGCCATGGATCGGAAATCATTAAGATGCTTCATATTATTAGATTTTACGTTTATAGTATGTTAACTACATATTATTAAAGGTCTGATCATTATATGATTTTTTCGCACAAACATATATATGGATATATTGTAATGCACATAATGTGTTACTTTAATACAGACCAACTGTTATTTTAATGTCTAACCCATGTGCATAGACATCTTCTGCTAACTGAATCTCGTGTTATTTTAATGCACTTCATCTGTTACTTTAGTTCTTGTCATCTGTTACTGTAATGCATTGGAGTAACAAAGGATTTAGAATACCGCCATATTTAAAATAAAAATAAAAAAAGATATTGCTTCCTATAATGATGGAACGTGATTGTCATCAAAATAGGAAACAATATCAAAGTATAACGCTCTCATTAATACTCTTATTCATAGCAGTATACATATTCATACTGTCATTCATACTCTCATTCATGACGTTCAACCAAAACAACCTTCAATCAAAGTATACAAGTTCAATCAATACACTCTAATACACGTTCAATCATTCTTCTTCTTCCTCGCACTGCTGCAATTTCTCCTTCAATGGCGGTTATGCAAATTGTCGAATACACCAACGGTGAGTTGTTGCTTTATACTTTATACATATAGAATACCGCCATATTTTAAGTTCTGATTGTTTGTTTGTCGACACGTTTATTGGCATTGTTCTTGTTTTTGTATTAGACGCAAAAGCACAGAACTGATGCAGGGATGTGGGTGAGAGTTTCACTCCATACATAGGGCAGAACTTCAAAGATGTAGATGAGAAGAAGAAGAAGAAGCATCATTAGGAAACGTCATGTAAATCATCGTCTAACGGTGAAGAAGAAGAAGAAGAAGAAGAAGAAGAAGAAGAAGAAGAACAATTCTGTGTAGGACAATATATTGTTAGAGTAACATACATTATTCGTTAGAGTAACATACTGAATAAGTTACAGTAACACAGTTTATGAGTGATTGATTTTCCAATATCTAGTCCTTTGAGTAACATTCTTTATTGGAGTAAAATGAGTTAGAATAACACACATTATGCGTTAGAGTAACATACTTAATGAGTTACAGTAACACAGTTTATGAGTATAATTTGATTTTCAATATCCAGTTCTTAGAGTAACAGGTGTGAAACATTGGAATTCACTACAAGAAAGAATCCAATTAGCTACCAAACAAGCGCGACGAAATCTGTCAGTCGCTCTTATAGCGATCGAAAAAAGATTAGGGCGACAGATATCCGTCGCTAGACGAAGAGACGAAGGGGGATTGTGGAAGATAAAAAAATAAGCCATAGCGACAGATATTTGTCGCTAAGAGGCGACAGATATCTGTCGCTAAAAAAGAACCGGGCGACAGCTGTCTGTCCGCTAATAGGTAACGAGTAGCGACAGATATCTGTCGCTAAGCAAACCTCAGCGATAGATAAAAAAGGCCGGACGACAGATATCTGTCGCTACGGGCGAGTGAAATTTTTTAAGTTTCGCAGCACCCCCCCTTCCCCGATCACAATCCCCATTTCACTCTCTCTCTCTCTCTTCTAAGTTTCGTCTCCCTTCTCTCTAACCCGCCACCCTCCTCCTTTCCTCTTCATTTCTTCCTTCTTCTCTCATTTTCCTTTAGTAAGGTATGTTTATCTATCTATATTTAGTTTTAATTATTTGTTTTTATTGATTTAAATAAACTAATTTTTGGGTTAGATAGTTTTTTTAGTGTAGTGGAATATTTAGTGTAGTTAGTATGTTAATTGCCCATAGGTTCCACAATTTGAAATAGGTAGATTATTAGTATAAATTTAGGGTTTATGATTGAGTATTTGAATGAATTGGGTTGTTTTAATGTGTTAGGAAATTGAAAATGAATGTACAATTATACCGATTTAGTGATGTAATTATGGACGGATTATGTGCAAATAGTACTATGTTTAGGTGAATTGAGAATTTTAAAAAATATGTTAGTGTATATTAGTAAATTACTTTCGAGGAAATAATTTGTATGTGGTTATTGTCTCAATTTTTTTAGATAATAAAATGAAGAGATCTGAACGAAAATAGATGTATGAGGAAAGATTGGATAAGAGACGATGTCCCACAACTCAATTTTTAGAGGGTGTTAATAGTTTTCTTGAGTTTGCAAAAACCCACCCCGAATACGCGTCCGAGGGTAGATTTAGATGTCCTTGTGTGAAATGTAAGAACCTCAGATTCTTGGATATTATTTTGATTAAGGAACATATTATCTCAAATGGATTTTGTCCAAATTATTATTATTGGATTTGTCATGGTGAGACGTCTGCTATTGAGGAATCTGAGGTTGAACAGAATGAGGGCGGGTTGAGAGGAATGATTGTTGATGTGGTTGAGTGCAATGTGTTTAATGATGAGAGCATGTACACTAACGACGATGACCAACCAACCCCACAAGAGCCAAACCCACGAGCGAAAGCGTTTTTGATATATTAGAGGCTGCGGAGAAGCCGTTATATGGAGGGTGTGATGTGACATTGTTAGAAGTCGCATCTATGGTAGTGACCCTTAAATGTGAGTATAACCTACCGTTCGGGTGCGTAGACGGTGTCCCTACGTTGATTGAGAAACTCATCCCAAAAGACAACATCATGACCAAAACATTCTACAATACCAAAAAAATAGTTAAAGGTCTTGAACTTCCGCATCAAAAGATCGATGCTTGTCCCGATGGGTGCATGCTCTTTTGGAAGGACGATGCCCTACTTGAGGAATGTAAGAAATGTGGTAAGGGTAGATACAAAAGTGTAGATGGGAATATTGTTTTGAGGGGTAGGAAGGGAAAGAGTGTTGCGAGGGATAAAAAACTTATACCACTTAATTAGTCGACTTACCTACTTTCCCATCGCCCCTAGACTTCAAAAAGTATATGCAACCAGAACCATTGCCGAACAAATGAGGTGGCATAAAGAAGAAACTCGTGTCGAGGGGAAGATGTGTCATCCTAGTGATGGGGAGGAGTGGAAACGCTTTGATAGGATTTACCCTAAGTTTGCTGAGGAGCCCCGTAATGTGAGACTTGGGTTGTGTACCGATGGGTTTGCCTCTTTCGGTCAGTTCGGTAAGTTGTACTCACGCTGGCCTGTCATGATCACACCATACAACTTACCCCCATGGCTGTGTCTGAAACCACCAATCATCTTCTTTTGTCTCATTGTTCCCGGTCTAAAAAATCCAAAAAATCACTTGGATGTTTACTTACAACCAGTGATAGAGGAATTGAAACACTTGTGGGAAGTAAGGGTGGAGACATACGATGTGTCGTTGAAACAAAATTTCCAACTTAGAGCATCGCTTTTGTAGACTATAAACGATTTGCCTGCGTATGGTATGTTGAGTGGTTGGTCTACGGCGGGCCAAAAGGCTTGTCCTTGTTGCATGAGTGAAAGTAAAGCGTTCTACCTAAGAAATTCAAGCAAAATTAGTTGGTTTGACTGTCATAGACAGTTCTTACCCGAGAGTCATCCGTATAGGAAAAACAAGAAAGATTTCAAAAAGGGTGAGGTGGTGCTAGATTAGGCACCTATTTGTCTCCAGGGAGATGAGATATGGGAGGTGATTTCACAGTTCCCATCTACTATTGACGGCACCGATCAAGAGTTCAAGGATCTTAAAAAATTAAAAAATGGTTGGTTTAAAAGAAGCATCTTCTTCGACCTTCCATATTGGAGTAATTTATTAATCTGACATAATTTGGATGTGATGCATATTGAGAAGAATTTCTTTGAGGAATTGATTCACAATGTCATGGATGTAGAGGGTAAGACATGTGACACCGTAGGATCCCGAAAAGATTTGAAGAAAATTTGTGACCGTCCAAAATTGCACATCAAGAGGGATGGGTCCAAGCCTAGGGCCTTGTTCAGCCTTGATAAGGCTCAGAGAAAGGCCATGTTATAGTGGGTAGGGAAATTGAAGTTCCCTGATAGGTACGCCTCCGATTTTAGTCGGTGTGTCGACATTAATAACCTGAAGTTGCAAGGTTTGAAGAGTCACGACTGCCACGTTTTCATGGAGCGGTTACTACCCGTGGCTTTGAAGCAACTGCTACCGCAAGGTGTCTGGAATCCTATTACTGAGATATCTAAGTTCTTTCGAGATTTGTGTTCGTCGACAGTTACAATTGACGACATGACTCGTTTGGAGGATCAAATTTCTCAGATACTGTGCAAACTTGAGATGATCTTCCCACCCTCTTTCTTTAACTCAATGGAGCATCTACCGGTCCACTTGCCCTACGAAGCTAAAGTGGGAGGACCGGTCCAATATAGATGGATGTACCCGTTTAAGAGGTGAGAATTTTATACTTAATGAAACACTAACGTAAAATTTTATATTGTACTCTATTATTAATAAAATTGCTTGATTGTTATAGAAATCTCAACCATTTGAAGAAAAAAATTGGTAACAAGGCGAGGGTCGAGGGTTTCATATGTAATGCTTATCTAACGGAGGAGATAACCAACTTCTGTTCTCTGTATTTTGAGAAAGAAGTCAACATCAAAGCCAAAAATCTTAACTTAGAAACACCTGAGACGATTTACCCCAACATACCAGACTTTTTTCAAAATAAGGTAGGTGAAAGATCTTCATCGGCTGGGAGGTGGAGGGTGTTAGATGAGAAAGAATACAAGCGTGCTCACCTTTACTTGTTATCAAACTGCAAAGTCTTGGACCCGTATGAGAAGCAGTTTGTAACTGAAATTCTAGCTGCTAATCCACATTTAAATGGTGACGATGTTTGGAATAATCATGAGGAACAGTTTCCCGATTGGCTTAAGGATCATGTAATTTCAGAAAATATCCGGGATAATTTGGTTAGGAGCCTAGCATTAGGTCCTTTGAGGAAGGTTAGAACTTGGAACCGGTATTCGGTTAATGGTTACAATTTCCATACATTTTTCCATGGTAGCAGTAGGGCTAGATGTAATTTCGGTATGACTGTGTCGTCACTTGATGGTGACGAGTATTACGGTCTACTGGAGGACATCTTTGAGTTGTGCTACGCTGGAAGTGATCGTGGGTATAGAGCTGTGGTATTTAAATGTGAATGGAAGGATAACTCAGTACATGGTACTAGAGTACATGAACGGCACAAACTAGTTGAAGTTAATCATACCAAAAAATACTCTAAGTATGATCCGTTTATACTTGCACATCAAGCACACCAAGTGTACTTTGCTCCTTATCCAACCACAAAGAATGATAGAAGTGGAAATCAGTGGTGGACAGTTTTTAAAATTAAGCCACGGGGGCACATTGACACTGACCTCTTTCACGAGGAGGTCATTGCTAGTGGTACAACATTGTCTCCAATCGATGAGAATATTTTCGCAAGTGATGGTGATAATGAGGTGGGAATGGGGGAGGATTTGGAGGATGAAGAAGATGAAGGTGACATCGAAGGTGTTTTTGATGATATGGTCGAGGAGGAGGAAGACAGCAAAGTCGAAGGCATCGATGATATGGAGGTGGATGATGAGGAGGAGGACGACTACGAGGAGGAGGATGTAGTTGGGTCGAGTAGGCAAGTGGGAAACGACAACGACAGCGACGACGACGATTGCTAGTAGGGTATAGTTTTAATAATCTATGTTATTTGAATAGTAATAATCTATATTGCTAGTGGTTTGTAGTTGATTATGTTGTTAATTTCTAACTTTGTATCTTTGTCAGCAGATATGGTGTTAGGCAGACGATTTAGAGCTGGGAGCGGTTGCAGGAGGAGCCAGCTGGGGCAGAAGCAGGGGCAGGAAGATGAGCAGCGGAACGAGAACCAGCTGAACGAGAACCAGATGGTCACAGGGAACCGGCAGGGCACAGAGGAGCAACAACCACCCCCCCCCCCCCCACCACCACCACCTCAGGGGCTTAGATATCAGGAGCGTGACGGGAGCCTTATTCTGAGCCCCGATAACACGTGGTAAACTTCAATATTATTAGGAACTTCATTATTGTGAATCGGGTAATTATACTTTTGCTTTTCAATCTTATTTCCTATATTGGTGTAGGTTTCGGCACCGCAAGGTGGTGACCGATGTCATCGATAGTTTCCTGTCTGACTTGACGACCTACTGCACAAGTTGGACCCAGGTGCCTACGTGGCAGCAGGAGAAGTGGTTCGTTAATTTCAAGGTTCACAATTTTTTTGGGTTTACATTAGTGGATCCCTATTACTGTTATTTACTGATTATTAATTTAATAACGACAAACTATCTTGCAGTTGAAACACTGGTGGGAGGACATCCTCGAGGTGGCTGCAAGAGACCGGTACATGGAGGTCGCAGTCAATCGATACAGGGACAACATGTTCAAGATAGCGAATGAGGGGAAGGAGAAGAAATACCTTACAGGTTTGATTATTGATCAATTCAATTAGTGTTACAACTTGAATACAAAGCTATGTATATCTTCGCTTGCTGATCTCTTTATTTGAATTGTAGGTGCCGCACTTGAACAGTTCTACTGTAATCCCCTAGAAATTCTAACGCAATACAGTGGCGGAAACACTGTAGAGTGGGATTAAAACACACTGACAAACTATATCTTATTAAAAGAAATGGTAAGTCAAAACAAAGGCCTCTTTTTAAAAAAGGGCTAAAAGTAAAATCTCCAAACGGGTTTATACAAATCCATAAATTACAAGAATGAAGAAAGAGTAGGATCCACGCTACTCGCTAGCTGACACCCAAAACCCAGCAGCAAATACCTGTCATGTTATAAACATAACAGCCACGTCAGTGGGGAGTAACTCGGACGTTCTCCCAGCCATATTATATCATATGGAAAAATAATAGTATTACTATATCAAAATAATTAAAATGAGAAAACATTAAAACAATATAATAAAAAATAAGTTTTCAGCGAAACTTAAAGCATTTGCAAACCTGCAAGTCAATATCAATCGATAATAATAATATTCAAAAATGGTGTTATGGAAATCAATCAGTGCAACGGAATAGACTTTCACTAGGATAATACTCAAACTAGCTTCGAGAACTTAGTCAAAACAAATTGGACTTCGGTCTCTAACTAGGCAACTCAACTATAACAGGACTGCTTGCAGCGAGGTCCTGGCTTAAGTAATGTACACTCCTCCTGGACACCAACCGTAATCCAGTTCAACCCGACGGCGACTTACACGATGCGATATCTAAGTTTAAGGTCAAAATATACACACTCCTGAACACAAACCATGCTCAGTTCAACGACCAATGCGTCTCAACATAGACACACCAGCTTTATAGTTGATGGCAAAACGTATACCCTAGACTGTATTACTCTACCCATACACTTGTCCTCATTCCATAACTCCAAAACAGCCATTATCGAAAGTCAAAAGTAAATATAATCAATATAAATGATATGGATAAAAGGAATAACCATTTTATATTAAAAGGGAAACTTTCTATAAATAGAAACTTACTAATTTTATAAACTTACTAAAAATAGAAAGTCTTATAGAAAATACGTAAGTTATTAAAATAAGTGAAATGTATAAAAATAGCATTTCTAATGAAATTAACATTTTATATTATCGTCGTTATCGTAACTTTAATATATTTCTAAGTTCGTTATCAAAGGTATAAATCAAACGTAATAAGTGAAAATATAGTACTTTACAAATACGTAAGAAAATCAGGTTAAAAAGATAAATTTTAGAAAATATACGATTTAGAAACAAAATGATAAATATAGATAAGGTATAAATAGCATAGGAGTTTTAGAAATGAAACGAGATTTATAAACCGTTCAAATTGTCTTTAGCAATTAAATTTATTAATAAACAATACGGACTTTACTAAAAATAATAAATTGTAACGATAAGAAGTTAATTAGTGAAAATAGTCTTGACAAAAATGTATTTCAAACAAAACGACTATTTTCTAATTTATTAACTTAAGTCGTAACATGAAAATTAATTTATTAAACAAGTACACAAATCTCGGGTATTATATAAAATACGATTTCGATTTAAAATAATAATTTAACAAAATATGAGAAAACTATGAAATCGATATTATTAGTTACTAGTGTCACGATAATCAACAAAATATTATAACGATCATTAATAATACAATTTATAAAACAATATCGAAAAGTTATAGAATACTTATAAGGAACACGATTTGAAATTATATTTTAGCAAATAGTACGTAGCTAAAATGAGAAAACCAAAGATAAAATATTTACTACATACTACTACTCAACACACGATATAATATCAAGTAACGTCCTAAAGTTACCTTGAGTCCAAGTCCGAGTCGATAACTTCAATGCAGTTGCCCGTCCAAATAGTCCAAGTTCCAAACCTTCAACTGTAACACGTCCTTAAGCTCCAAGTTGGAATCGATAAACTTCTTCAAGCAGGCTTGAGTACGAAAATCGAGTTGACAAACTAAAAGAATGAGACAAGGTTGGATTCGGAGTAACATGATAAACCCAAATAACAAGGAGGGAAGTAAAAACAAATACAAACGGGTCGAAATAAAACGATATTCAAACTCAGGATAGGGGAAGAACAAAGGAATAAGTATTTGACACCAAACGGAAAGGGAATTGATGTGTCAAACCGACACAAGAGGAAGGGAGAGAATCGTGTCGATAAACACAGTAACAGGGTAACAGGGCAGCAACCGAAACATGACAACAGGCAACAGCAAGTGTGACCAAACAAAGGCAACGAGACATTGAAACCGAGGCCACGAAACGAGCCCCAAGAGTAAGAAGACTTGACAACAGCAGGTGCGACAAGACGACAAGAAGAACGAAGAACGGTAAGGCAATAGTGCCATCAAAACACCAGCCCGCAAGACAACTACATCAATATCAAATCGGAAGAAAAAGATAGATGGAGAAGACTGGATAGACCGAAAAGCAACAAAGAACAATCACAGCAAGTAACAGCAAATTAAAACAGACTGAAATACTCCGTAAGAAGAAAAGAAGGAAACGGAATAGGAGGCAGCAACAATAGAATGACAACGACAACAACAGCACACGCAGCAGACTCAATGAGGAAAAAGGAGAAGAGAATGAAACAAAAGGAATGATAGGGAGTACAGGGGAGCGATCGATCGACAACAACCAGTGCAAACAACAATAAATACGCAACAACTGCAGCATCAACCGCAATCGACAACAACTGCACAGGACGGCAATAGCGAACTAAGGAAAAGGGGACTACCTGACGAAATCCGACGGAACCTGCAGTGCAATCAGAGGAAGAAAAAGGGGCAGGGGCGCGGGTTGAAGGCCGGAGCAGGAAAGGGCTTGCCGGAGATGAACAGAGAAGGGAGTGAAGAAGATATGGTGGTGCGAGATATGAGTGTTGATTGCAGATGCGTGAAATGAAGATCGATGGTGGTAGTTATGATGGAGTTGATGAAGAAGGCAAAATAGAGAGGCAGATAAAGGGTAATCAACTGACACACCCAAGCAGGACAAATGGAATTTGTCAACTAGGTTAAGAACGACGTTAGATGTTACCGGGTCAAAAGTCGGCCCACACAAGATCGGATTTAAACCGGGTTGAAAATAATGGGTATAATTATTCGAGACAAGCTCAAGGTTAGAGAAATGAATAATTAAATCGATGAAATAAATAGTATCTCAAGTTTAAAATAAGTTATCGGGAAGAATAAAAAGCAGTTTTCGACCAACAAGGCCTAAATTGATTACTCGAGGGAAAATAATAAATGTTTGACGAGGCTTAATAAAATAATGAGCTTCGAGTTTAAAATAAAATTCAAGTTTATATGAGAATGAACTTAGAAGTTAAAACCGTCAAAACAAGAACTCAAATAGGAATAAAATGAATGAGTAGGACGAAATGAAAGTAAAATGACTTTTCGAGGCAAATAAGATTTTTGGATTCGCTTGACACATAAACTCGTTTTATAATAATTTTAAGAATTACGAGTTAAATCGTAAAAATAAAAATACAAACATAATTTTAATTTAATTTGATTTATAAAAATCAGGGGTGTTACAATCTTCCCCACTAAAAGGAAGTTTCCTCCTCGAAACTAACAAAAATATAATAATAGAATGGAAAGCAAGGTTATATCACTTGAACAAAATGAAAGCTTAACTCGCATCACAATCTCGTTTTTTTTTTTTTTAGAAATTTTACAACTTCAAATTTGATATGAAATTGAAATCGAAGACAGAATTTATTTCAAGAAGAGTTGGCTCAATTCCCAAAGTTTAAAATCTTTTAAATTAATAAAATCGCAAGTTAAAAATTATTTTAAAAATTAATGATGATAAATAATATTTGTAAACGAAATCGAGGGGAAAGAGTACCCAAATATTTTCAAAGCGACAGTAAAACGTTTTCGATTAAGAAATTCGACAATATTTTGAGAAATTTGAGAACAAACAAAAATTTGAGAAATCAAATTTTGTAGTTTGTAAATAAAAATCGAACCACTCGTCAAATATTTTCAATAACAGATTTAAAGTCTAACGACAATAAAACAAAAATTTAGACATACGACGTTTTTTCGAAAATGTTAAACCGTTTTACATAGTGATCATATAGAAATCAAAATATTAGCGATTATGAAAGTTTTCGTAAAATTCAAACGCTTGAAAATTGAAATTTGAAACAATTTCGAAATACTTTAAAATAAATTTTTAAGACATTCTGAAACAGGACTAAACATATGTTATCAACCAAAAACGAAAACAAAAAAAACGAAGTTTAAAGTTTTGAAGTTTATAACTCAAAATGTTAAAATTTCATGAATATCAAAATTCGTAAATTAGTCAAACTTTTCATAACACAAGTTTGAGGAAAATAATAAATAGATAAATAGAGTCAAAGTCAACGACAAATCGAAACAAAAGTTTTCAAACCCGATAAAGAAGTCGAAAGGGATTGGTTGAAGAAGAAGAAGAAGCGGGATTCAAGAGAAGCTAAGGGGACGAACGAAATTGAGAGTCAAACGGAGCTCTCAAGGATTTACAGAATAGGTTAACCATCTCGAGATTCCCGGTACGACTCCAACAACATGGGTTACTAATTTTCATTAACTACGTTAAGTCCAAAATTAGGCGCTAGGTGGTACTATTCAGTCACAATCTCCAAAAATGTCTTACGTAATTATCCAATCGTTCAAGCGACACGATACTAATCCTCAAATGCTTTAGAATCAAATCCATAATTAAGATTCCAAACGGTTAACAAAACACACCCAAACTCTCAATCGATAAGGTTCTTAAATCCAAAGCTCATAAAGTTTGAACTCGAAGTATACTCCAAATTCCTCGAGTAAGGGACACTAGACAAGGTCCACCAATTTAACAAGGCTCGGGTACGAAATCCTCAAAAATGATCACCAACATGTTTATAATACCACAAGTATAGAAGTTGGGAAAGGTACAATAAATCCTCGAACACGCTCAAACCTATAGGTAAAGGCGCAAACATTCATATCTTCAAACACGTCATTGGGCTAAGGTTTCTGAAAATTCCATCAAATTTCATATCGTATCAGCGAAACCACCAAAATATTTATTAACTCCACGAAGCCACAATCTCGTAGGTCTAAGAGTTTTGAACTAAAAATCCATCAATATGATTCGCATTAAGTATTCCTCAAAACAACGTGATCAATCCAACCTTTAATTGTGCAACATGTTTCTCTTCTTCAAGGTTAACCACAATTTCCAAGTTAGATCACTCAACTTCCAAGGTTCATAGATTACAACCTTAAACAACGATCGACGATCTAATCCTCAAGAAATACGAGAAATCTATGTCCACCAAAATTTCTAACGACATTAATGAAAACCTTCAATGGTACCACAACACTCAGGCTAACACTTTAAACAATACTCTATGGTCCCAAATATTCACTATGCATCCATCCAATAAGCATTAGGTAAGAAACCCAAAGTAATATTATCATTTAACCTTAGTTCGGTTCTAAGTTAGGTACTAGGTATCCATCAAATATGACATACTCTTACTACTCCAAAATATATTCAACTCTAAGTACCCCAAAACAATCAAAGTAACCCATAACCCAAGGTTCAGTGTCTAAGGTATCATCCTAATTCTATCAAGCAACAATTTGCCATTCAAATCAATCCTCAAGAACTTCTTACTTGCTAAAAAGGTAGGGTAGACTCACAATCCTCAAACCAGGTAACAAGGGTTTATTAAACCTCAAACATCTATAACTCGGGGTTCACTAAGACAGAATCCGGTCTAACCAAAGAGTCTCAAGAGGAAGATGGTAGAATAGGAGAACTGAACAAGGATTCACCAAGCGAATGAAGATGAGAAAATAAAAGAGAAGAATAAGAAGAGGTAGAGAAAGGAAGAAAATAATTGATGATTCTATATTACTAAGTTCTTGAACTAGAGGAGAATCTTCGAACCTCAAAGGTTCCACAAAGGAAAACGTGGGATATCCTCATCATCTCATAGGGATACGAGCACACTAGAAATGGGTCTCTCCATCCGAATCCAGAGTGATTTCACACCTGAGTCTGTTGCATCGTCACGGAACTGGAATCTGCTCTTGATCATCTGGTCAAAGGCTTAAGCAAACAGAACCAGAGCTTGAAAAGTCACCATCGACATCTTTCTTGGAGCACTGAGTTGTCCACTCGAGTCAGCAGGCGTTGAGAGTTCAAAGCAGGTCTCGTCCCGATCTGGAGCAGCATCCTATCAACATCTTGTTCATTCATCTTCTTCTCGATAAAAGAAACAAATATTCAATGCTAGTCATTGAGTTACAAGAACATATAAACCTAACAGTTAAGTCCTTATTTTGTTTCTATCCATCTCTCACTAATATTCCTTTAATGTTCAAATCATTTACGAGTATTTTTCCTAGAATCAGGTGTAAGCGTCGGGAGCAACAATGCTCTGATACCAACTGTAATCCCCTAGAAATTCTAACGCAATACAGTGGCGGAAACACTGTAGAGTGGGATTAAAACACACTGACAAACTATATCTTATTAAAAGAAATGGTAAGTCAAAACAAAGGCCTCTTTTTAAAAAAGGGCTAAAAGTAAAATCTCCAAACGGGTTTATACAAATCCATAAATTACAAGAATGAAGAAAGAGTAGGATCCACGCTACTCGCTAGCTCACACCCAAAACCCAGCAGCAAATACCTGTCATGTTATAAACATAACAGCCACGTCAGTGGGGAGTAACTCGGACGTTCTCCCAGCCATATTATATCATATGGAAAAATAATAGTATTACTATATCAAAATAATTAAAATGAGAAAACATTAAAACGATATAATAAAAAATAAGTTTTCAGCGAAACTTAAAGCATTTGCAAACCTGCAAGTCAATATCAATCGATAATAATAATATTCAAAAATGGCGTTATGGAAATCAATCAGTGCAACGGAATAGACTTTCACTAGGATAATACTCAAACTAGCTTCGAGAACTTAGTCAAAACAAATTAGACTTCGGTCTCTAACTAGGCAACTCAACTATAACAGGACTGCGTGCAGCGTGGTCCTGGCTTAAGTAATGTACACTCCTCCTGGACACCAACCGTAATCCAGTTCAACCCGACGGCGACTTACACGATGCGATATCTAAGTTTAAGGTCAAAATATACACACTCCTGAACACAAACCATGCTCAGTTCAACGACCAATGCGTCTCAACATAGACACACCAGCTTTATAGTTGATGGCAAAACGTATACCCTAGACTGTATTACTCTACCCATACACTTGTCCTCATTCCATAACTCCAAAACAGCCATTATCGAAAGTCAAAAGTAAATATAATCAATATAAATGATATGGATAAAAGGAATAACCATTTTATATTAAAAGGGAAACTTTCTATAAATAGAAACTTACTAATTTTATAAACTTACTAAAAATAGAAAGCCTTATAGAAAATACGTAAGTTATTAAAATAAGTGAAATATATAAAAATAGCATTTCTAATGAAATTAACATTTTATATTATCATCGTTATCGTAACTTTAATATATTTCTAAGTTCGTTATCAAAGGTATAAATCAAACGTAATAAGTGAAAATATAGTACTTTACAAATACGTAAGAAAATCAGGTTAAAAAGATATATTTTAGAAAATATACGATTTAGAAACAAAATGATAAATATAGATAAAGTATAAATAGCATAGGAGTTTTAGAAATGAAACGAGATTTATAAACCGTTCAAATTGTCTTTAGCAATTAAATTTATTAATAAACAATACGAACTTTACTAAAAATAATAAATTGTAACGATAAGAAGTTAATTAGTGAAAATAGTCTTGACAAAAATGTATTTCAAACAAAACGACTATTTTCTAATTTATTAACTTAAGTCGTAACATGAAAATTAATTTATTAAACAAGTACACAAATCTCGGGTATTATATAAAATACGATTTCGATTTAAAATAATAATTTAACAAAATATAAGAAAATTATGAAATCGATATTATTAGTTACTAGTGTCACGATAATCAACAAAATATTATAACGATCATTAATAATACAATTTATAAAACAATATCGAAAAGTTATAGAATACTTATAAGGAACACGATTTGAAATTATATTTTAGCAAATAGTACGTAGCTAAAATGAGAAAACCAAAGATAAAATATTTACTACATACTACTACTCAACACACGATATAATATCGAGTAACGTCCTAAAGTTACCTTGAGTCCAAGTCCGAGTCGATAACTTCAATGCAGTTGCCCGTCCAAATAGTCCAAGTTCCAAACCTTCAACTGTAACACGTCCTTAAGCTCCAAGTTGGAATCGATAAACTTCTTCAAGCAGGCTTGAGTACGAAAATCGAGTTGACAAACTAAAAGAATGAGACAAGGTTGGATTCGGAGTAACATGATAAACCCAAATAACAAGGAGGGAAGTAAAAACAAATACAAATGGGTCGGAATAAAACGATATTCAAACTCAGGATAGGGGAAGAACAAAGGAATAAGTATTTGACACCAAACGGAAAGGGAATTGATGTGTCAAACCGACACAAGAGGAAGGGAGAGAATCGTGTCGATAAACACAGTAACAGGGTAACAGGGCAGCAACCGAAACATGACAACAGGCAACAGCAAGTGTGACCAAACAAAGGTAACGAGACATTGAAACCGAGGCCACGAAACGAGCCCCAAGAGTAAGAAGACTTGACAACAGCAGGTGCGACAAGACGACAAGAAGAACGAAGAACGGTAAGGCAATAGTGCCATCAAAACACCAGCCCGCAAGACAACTACATCAATATCAAATCGGAAGAAAAAGATAGATGGAGAAGACTGGATAGACCGAAAAGCAACAAAGAACAATCACAGCAAGTAACAGCAAATTAAAACAGACTGAAATACTCCGTAAGAAGAAAAGAAGGAAACGAAATAGGAGGCAGCAGCAATAGAATGACAACGACAACAACAGCACATGCAGGAGACTCAACGAGGAAAAAGGAGAAGAGAATGAAACAAAAGGAATGATAGGGAGTACAGGGAGCGATCGATCGACAACAACCAGTGCAAACAACAATAAATACGCAACAACTGCAGCATCAACCGCAATCGACAACAACTGCACAGGACGGCAATAGCGAACTAAGGAAAAGGGGACTACCTGACGAAATCCGACGGAACCTGCAGTGCAATCAGAGGAAGAAAAAGGGGCAGGGGCGCGGGTTGAAGGCCGGAGCAGGAAAGAGCTTGCCGGAGATGAACAGATAAGGAAGTGAAGAAGATATGGTGGTGCGAGATATGAGTGTTGATTGCTGATGCGTGAAATGAAGATCGATGGTGGTAGTTATGATGGAGTTGATGAAGAAGGCAAAATAGAGAGGCAGATAAAGGGTAATCAACTGACACACCCAAGCAGGACAAATGGAATTTGTCAACTAGGTTAAGAACGACGTTAGATGTTACCGGGTCAAAAGTCGGCCCACACAAGATCGGATTTAAACCGGGTTGAAAATAATGGGTATAATTATTCGAGACAAGCTCAAGGTTAGAGAAATGAATAATTAAATCGATGAAATAAAAAGTATCTCGAGTTTAAAATAAGTTATCGGGAAGAATAAACAGCAGTTTTCGACCAACAAGGCCTAAATTGATTACTCGAGGGAAAATAATAAATGTTTGACGAGGCTTAATAAAACAATGAGCTTCGAGTTTAAAATAAAATTCAAGTTTATATGAGAATGAACTTAGAAGTTAAAACCGTCAAAACAAGAACTCAAATAGGAATAAAATGAATGAGTAGGACGAAATGAAAGTAAAATGACTTTTCGAGGCAAATAAGATTTTTGGATTCGCTTGACACATAAACTCGTTTTATAATAATTTTAAGAATTACGAGTTAAATCGTAAAAATAAAAATACGAACATAATTTTAATTTAATTTGATTTATAAAAATCAGGGGTGTTACATCTACAAAGTCCGCTCCGACCCCAAGTTTGCTAAGATATCCCTACAAGCAAAGAAAAACAAGAGACGGGGAGAAGATCCTGAGGGAGAAGCGGCGGCCACCCACTACGGTGGGTCGCAATCGATACACAAGCGGGCTATGAAGGTAAGTATTTCCTTTCCTTTGATTTTTATTTTGGATTCTTATTTAATGTTTTCATTAAAAACGTTAATGAGAAATCTACATATACTGTTAACAGTTAAAGAAAAAAACAGGAGAACTCCCCGTACCTGCACAGCTGTTTCTTGACACAAAGAGCAAGGTGGATTGCAAGGGTCAAAGGGGCTTCATTTCGGATAGGGACCAAGAAATTTGGGTGAGGTTCTTACATAAGGCTTCTTTACATTGTTTATTAGATTGTGACTTTGTCAATGAATTCTCACCTAATTATCAAATCAATTTCTTTTAGGATGCATATATTGAGGCCACTTCCACGGACGACACTGAAGGTAGAGATCCGAACGAGGTATGGTTCATTATCGTGGAAGGGTACCGCATGGGAGCGGTGTATGGTACGGGGAACGCTCACACCCTTTACTGGACACCACCCAACGCTCGGAGGGGACGTTCGACCACGACGGAGTATGTACATCCGTCGGAACTGCAAGAGGAGAGGGCGCAACAGGCTGCTATGGATGAGAGGATGAAGGAGTAGGATGAGAGGCTGAAGACGCAGGATGAGCGTATCCAGCAACAGGATTCGGTCAGCTTGCAAATACTAGAGGAGCTAGCCCGCCTCAGGAGCATGCAGCAGCAGAACTGCAACTCCGGCCCCATTCCACAACGCTGAGACCCCAGAGACCCCTTCAACGGAGGTGGTAGTGCCACTTCCGTTAGTTTTACCGTTAAGTGAGCATGTAGATTTAGAAACACAGCTTGTAGTTTAAGAATGTTGATTGAAAACAGTTTGTAACATTACTCTTAATTTAGTTTATTCAAGTACTTTTAATTACCTTGGTTGGCAATTATGGAAATGTGAAGCCGACATTATGTAACCGATACGGCATGGTGCTTAGAACGTATTTGTCATTGCTGGGTAGTTTTTTTGTTTGCAGATTATGGCTAGAAATAAAATGAATTGAATCAACAAAATACTGGCCTAGTAACGACAGATATCTGTCGCTAAAATGGTCAAATAACGACAGATAACGGTCGCTAACATAGACGCCCAAGGTCCCCAACCCCATCAGGTAATCCCCCTTAGCGACAGATATCTGTCGCTAAACTGACTCCATTAGCGATAGATATATGTCGCTAGCTGACCCTTTTAGCGAATGAAATCTGTCGCTAAGCTTAGCGACAGATATCTGTCGCCCGAATTTTTCAGCGACAATTATCTGTCGCTCGTCCCTTTTTAAGCGACTACCAGGTTCGACGAATTTGCAGCGACTGTTATCCGTCGCGCATCCTTTCTTTGCGACAGTTGACGGTAGCTGTTATCAGTCGCCCATCACGTATTTTTTTGTAGTGATTATAATGGAGTTTTATAATTTTTGTTTTGAAGTATCCTTAATAGAAACATACAATATTCTTTTGGCTGATTGGAAGTCTTGTTTTTGCAAAAGACTATTATGCAGCGTAATAGATTTTATGAGTTAAAGTAACACAGTTAATGAGTTAGAGTAACACATTGTATGAGTTAGAGTAACAACTTTTGCAAGTAACATCACACATAAAGCTATACACCACAGAAGTTATGTAATTAAGGAAATTTGATTAATTACTCTGATTACGAAAATCACATGTTTTACATAGAAGATATCACATACAATATTTAATATGGAATGTATGATTTAAAAAAGTATAAATATATTGTATTCCGTTTTAACCAAATAGTTGCATTATTTTTGTTAATATGAGATTGCACTATCCCGTACAATATTTTAAATTGAATATAAAATAGTTATGATGATTATTGTATATATCTTTCTGATCATATTCAAAAATCATATTCTTAACATCGATATAAAATTGAGTAATTATATAAAAATCGAATATATATTCCGATTGCTCTTACAAAGCCTAATACATAGTAACAACTCACCAAAAATTCTCTATATACTATTCTAAGACTATAACAGTTACTAACATTTTCCTCAAAAATACACTAATTTAAATTGAGAAGTAAAAGAACATTTCACTAATAAAGTCGCAAACTATTCATTTTCATTAATGTTAAAGAAATTGACGAAAAAAACTTCTTATTATGAAAATAATTAGATAAATTTTAAGATATGATGTCATTAACCTTGAAAAAAAATCACTTATCTAAAAAAATTATTTTTGAAATGAGCTATTTACTTTAACTTTTACAAAGATATACTCTCCCTGCCCCAATGAATTCTTTGTCTATTTCATATTGGGGCGTCTCAATGAATTCTTTGTCTTTCTAATTTAGGAATGTTTTTTTATATATATGTAATTTGACCTGCTCATGAATTTGGCTTCACATGTCACTTCATCATTGAACCTTTTCCCCTTTGTGCCAAAAGTAAAGGCAAACAATTCATCGGGACGGAAGGAATATATGCTCACTCGATACCACTAAGATCTTCTCATTTATTCAAATGTGAGGATTATAATTATCATATAGAAAGATTATTTTGGTACGGGAGAGTACAAAATACGGAATATACTATTAAAATCCATATAAAAAATGTTTCACAAATTACATAATATAAGTCTTACACCTGAGACAGTCCATTTTTAATTTTTTATTTTATTTTCTAATGAAAAACTGAATAGCTTTTTTACACAAAGAGAACGTATTATGATGTGCTAACCATTAAAAAAAAGTTCATTATTATACAATTTTTGATAAATATTTATGTATTTTACGGTATGTTAAAGAGAGAAGTGGGTATCTCAAAATGTGAGATGACATAAACCGAGTATATAAAAAATATAAACAATATTTTCATTAATTACACGTTATTTAATACTCCGTACATTTCAAAACATTACTCAAATATTTTGATTAGTTTTGCGATTTAAAAAATATTTTCCTATTTCTAAAATACAGAGTCGATAAATAGTAAAAATAAAATAATAAATTTTTTATTTTAAATCCTAAATGAAATATTCTATAAGATAAATATATTATAAATACCGTGCATTGCACGGGGTCTATACTAGTAATGTAGTATTTGAATTATTTGCATTTAATTTGTATATAATTTTTTAGGAATTACTATTTATTGATTGTTTCCATAAATAGGATTGGGCATTTGGAGGGAAAAAGTTTCATAGGGAGTTATTCTTTTAGTGGATAGGGGATTAAGATCAATTATTCGTCTTTATATGTCAATCTGGAACCTTTTGAGTACTAAAAGAGCTTTTAAGACTATAAACTCAAGTAGAATTATCCCACATTGAAAAAATTATGATGAGGTGATGAAATTTTACTTCATCAATAAGAGAAAGTATTCGTTTTTAGGTATTAATCAAAAATCATTTGAGTCTTATAATAGCTCTTAAGGCTATAAATTAAATTAAAATTATCCCACTTCAAAAAATTGTAATAAGATGATGAAATTCAATTATATAAATAAAAGTAATCATCGTCTTTAAATATTAATCAGAAATCTTTTGAGTCCCAAAAAGAGTTTTTAAAACTATAAATTTAAATAGAATTATCACACATCGAAAAATTATGATGAGCTGATAAAATTTATAAACCATAAATAAGAGTAATCATTCGTTTTAGATATTAACCAAAAAATCTTTTGAGTCTTATAACAACTCTTAAGGCTGTAATTGAACTAAAATTATCACACATCGAGAAATTATAATAAGATGATGAAATTCTGTTATATAAATAAAAGTCCGTCAACCAGTAGTTTCACCAATTTATGCAATTCTCTAACTTGGTGTCATTATTTTTTTTTTGTAAATGTGAGAATTTTATTTCATCCAAAATTTGATGTACAGTCAAAGAATTACATGTACAATATGACGAACTGGCTAATATTCCTCAAACCGATCTAGTCTCCAATTAGTCTACTTAACATTTGGAATTCATCTTTTGTATTATAAGTCCTTTGGAGTAAACTTCTGCACCTATTTCGAACATCTTCATGAATCTGTGCTATCACTTTAGTTGGATGCTGCAAATGACCCTCTGCCCATGCTCCATTTCTCTTAAGCCAAATTGCGTGATGGTAAGCGTTTAACACCAATGACTGAATCCTTCCTCTCGGTTCATTCAGAAGTTTGTAGTCCGGGTGATGAGGAAAGTCGAATCCAATCCATAACCTCAAAGCACGTCGTACCTATCTACTGTAAACACATTCCAACATCACGTGTTGGGCTGTTTCCTCCTCCGCTTCGCAAAGACAGCATAAACTGTCAGTACAGCATCCATATTTCGCAAGCTTCAGCTTAATGTTTAATCCATTGTTCACCATGATCCACGAGATAGTAGCGTGTTTGGGGATACACCAGTCATCCCAAATGAATTGGTGCCAGCTAACTTTCGGTTCACTACCACGCAGCCAACGATACCATCTGCAATGGTGTATTCTTTAGCAGTCATTTTCCAAGAGTTGGAACCGTTAAACCCATCTTTAAGCTTGTCTTTTGCTCTACATATCGATCTCCAGCTCCAAGGAACATCGGTCGGGGGCTTGTAGTCATGCCAATCGTTCCCTTTCAGATAGTTATGATCAATCCACTTAATCCACAACTTGTCGCTCTTCTCATAGACCCAATTCACCAGTTTTCCGACTGCCATTACATTCCAAATCTCAGCCTTTTTAATCCCTAGACCTCCCCCCTTCTTAGGTCTGGTTACTCTGTCCCTAGATACCAATGGAACCCGACTATATTAACTTGGTGTCATTATTATTATCACTAAAAATCGGCTCGTGCATCGCACGGACTTTCCAACTAGTTCCCACTAAATACGAAGTATCACTCTATAAAACAATTTAGTCGAGCTTACTACACGATTAACCTAAAACATAAAATAATATACCTTAATCCTTGTTCCAGCTTCTATCAATTAGGTGATCAAGCAAGTTAAGAATGATAAAATCAATGTTAAGAATGTATTAATGAGCTCAAATTTGGGAAATATGAAGAGTGTTCGGCTTGTTTTTCACTGTTTATAATTGGTGAGGATATACGACAACTAAAAATATTTAAACATTTGTTTCACAAAGGTTGCATAGATAAACGATTTTCTAGCCATTTCAGTTGTTCTATTGTAGGGCAGTTGAGAAAAGATGAATTCAAGTTTTGGGATCAAGAGCTATTGGTAGGAGTGATTTACGACAATGTTTGTCTGAAATGTTTATGCTTGATTGAATTTTTGCAAGTTTTGTTTGAAAATAGTTAGTCGCCCACAAAAAATTAAAACAAAAGATAGTTTCTCACAAAACAAAAAGTTTCAGGTTTAGTTACAAAATAAAAGGTAGTTTCTCACGATGAAATATTTATGTTTTTGTTAGTTTAGAGAACAAAACTTCTTTTTTGGTGGGGAAGATTGTAACATCTCTGATTTTATAAATTAAATTAAATTAAAGTTATATTTTTTTTTTTACGATTTAACTCGTAATTCTTAAAATTATTATAAAACGAATTTATCGTTTAATCGTTTTAAACTCCTAAAATTCTATTTGTCTCGGAAACTTTTCTTATATTTAAAACATATTTTTATTTTTGTTTCGATTTATTTTATACATTTAATTTAATTCTTATCGAAAGTCTATTTTAGAGATTTAAATTCTAAATTCGATATTTATTTATTTATATTTAAGCTTGAATTTCTATTTTCGGCTCGAAGCTCATTTATTTTAAGGTTCGTCAAAACATCTTTTACCTTTCCTCGGGAAATCAATTTAAATCACTTTATCGAAGATTTATTTTTTATCGGGAAATACTATTTCATCGTCTAATTATTTATTTCTATAAACTTCGTTTTCGTCTCTAATAATTTATTTACTCATTTTATTAGACGGTCTGATTATTTATTAATTTTATTAACTCGTTTTTAATTCGTTTCGTGGGTCAGTCAACTTATCGTTACGGAATTCAACCCACTTTAATTTGAGCTGATTCATCCCTCGGGTTGTTTTTCACATTCCACGTACCCCCTGTTAAGTCATCCCATTTATTTGGTTCCTCTCCCCTTATTCATTTACCTGCTCTTCCCCTTCTCTATTTCGTCTCCCCTGGCATCCTCCACCTCTTCGTTCTCCTTCTCTTTCTCTTCATTCATCCTCTACATCCAGCCTTCATCTATCACCACCATTTTCACCTTCACGCACCACCTGCTCCTCCTCGCTTTCCTGTAGTGCGTCCCCTGCTACTACTTCCATTGCTTTGTTGCTACTGTCGACAACCCGGTTTCGCTGCTAATGTTGTTTCTCGCACAAGTTTGTGAACCTAGATCCGAACCTTCACCGTGGTCTTTTGTCGCCTGATTTTTGGCATAGGTAGCCTCCCTTTCTTCTCCTCCCTCTTGTCTCTCATGTTTTATGTGTGTGCGCTGTCGTTGTTGTTTGATTGTTATGCTTGCTGTTTCGTTTTTGCTTCTAGCAATTGTTGTTCGCTGCTGCTATGGTTGCTATTGCCTTGCTGTCCGCTACTTCTTCTTCTTTTTCTTCTCCTTCTTCTTCTTCTTCTTCTTCTTCTTCTTCTTCGTTCTATCTTTGCTGTCGCTGCATTGTTGTTTTGATGAAGTTGATGTTGCTGTTGTTTGTGCTACTGCTGCTACTTGTCACCTATAGGCTCGGTTTTGGTTCACTCATTGTTTGGCACCCCTCTGTTCTTCTACGCCTTTGTCCTTTCTCGATTTTCTGTTCGATATCACATACTTGTTACTGACGCGTGTCTTGTTGCTGCTGATGTATACTCTCATGCTGCTTTATAATCCTCCATTTCTTTCCCATGTTGACGGTCGTGAAGTTCTTTGTTTTTTGCTTCTGATGACGAGTCCTGCTTGCTCTCTTCGTGCCCATTTGCCTCCTGCGTGTTCTGTTTGTCATAATGTTGCTCAGCTGTTGCACGTTATTCTGGATGCTGGTCGTTGTTGTTGCCACTCATAGCGTCTTCCTTGTCTCTTGTTTGATTTGAAATATCATTCTTCGTCTTCGCGTTAATCTTGAGCATTGAGCACCTATCTTATTCCAATCTTCCTGATTTCCGACTTCGTTGTTTATGTTTGTATTTTTTTCCCAATTCTGTTGGAGTATGAAGTTTTACTAAAGAACGAGTGTTCAAGACGACTTTGGAATTCAAGATTGGAGGTCGGGCTGTTAGACGAGCAAATGCTTTGAGGTTATCGATTCGACTCAAGGTAACTTTAGGACGTTACTCGATTTTGTATCGTATGTTTGAGTAGTAGTATGTAGTAAATATTTTAACTTCGGTTTTCTAATTTTAGCTATTTATTATTTGCTAAAATTAATATTTTAAATTGTGTACCTTATAAATATTTTACAACTGTTTGATATTAGGGGATAAAATGGAATTTCTTTCTCAGTCAATTAGGGGTTGTTTATGCTCTTACTAAATCTGAGGCTCCTTAAAACTCGGGTAGAGACTTTGAAAAGGATAATATTACCTGTAAGGGGTGCTACTGCATTATATGACATCTTCTTTGTACTTGATTTACAGTAAATTTAGAAAGGCTACTAAAATTTGGGATGCTCTTAAAACCAAGTATGGTACTGATGATTACGGAACGAAAAAGTATGCTTGCAGTCGTTGGTTAAATTTCAAGTTGGTCGATGAGAAACCCATTTTAGATCAAGTTCATGAATACGAAAATCTGTGTGCAGAGGTAATGGCAGAAGGTATGAAAATTTGAGATTTTTCAGGCTAATTGTTTATTATATAAACTTCCGGTTTCTTGGGAAAATTATGTCCGTAATATGAAACACAAACAAAAGGATTTTACTCTTTTAGAATTAGTGTCTCATAAAAAAAATTGAGGAGCAAAACCGGATACAGACTCTAGGTAAGCAAGTCGAACATTCTTCTTCCATGGCTAACTTGACCGAGTCTAAAAATCATTACAAGAGTCAAAAACGGGGTAACAAGTATTCTAATCAAGTTCGTGGGACTAGAAACCAGAATACCTTCAAACGGGACGGCAAAGGGGAATCTAAAGGTGAAGGTAAACGGGAGTTTAAGGGAACCTGTTATACATGTGGTAAACCGGGTCACTCGGCTAGATTTTGTCCCGAAGGCTTTTCTTCTGTTGGTAAACGGAACCCCAATAAATCGCATGTTAATCTTACTGAACAAGATGACGATATTATTGCAGTAAGCAATTTTTCCGAATGGGTTCTTGATACTGACGCTACAAGGCACATCTGCTCCAATCGGGATGTTTTCACGGACTACTCTCAAGTGCCGAGTGGGGAATGCGTATTTGTGGGGAGTTCTAGCACCGTAAAAGTACTTGGTAAAGGGAAAATCATTTTAAAGCTGACTTCCGGTAAGACTCTTGAACTGAATAACGTGTTACATGTTCCTGATATTCGAAGAAATCTTATTTCTTGAGCTTTATTAAACAAGGCAGGTATCAAACTAACCTTTGAATCGGATAAACTTGTGCTCACCAGAAATGGTAATTTCGTTGGTAAAGGTTTTTGTAATGTTGGTTTATTTGTACTAGA
This sequence comes from Agrostemma githago, assembly GCA_958450325.1. Lineage (NCBI taxonomy): Eukaryota > Viridiplantae > Streptophyta > Magnoliopsida > Caryophyllales > Caryophyllaceae > Agrostemma > Agrostemma githago. The sequence goes on from OY288246.1 coordinate 22,264,709, forward strand.
CATAGAAACTATTAATAAGAATTCGTCCGCTTTTCTTTATGTTGCTGAGTCTGTTTCTTTGTGGCATGCGAGATTGGGACATGTAAATGTGACCTCCATTATAAATATGAAAAGGCATGATCTTATTCCTGACTTTAGTGACACAAATTTTGATAAATGTGAAATATGTGTCGAAGCTAAGCATGCTAAAACACCCTTTAATAAATGTGTGGAACGTTCTACTACTCTTCTTGAATTGATTCACTCGGACTTAGCTGACTTTAAGAATACCACAAGTAGGGGCGGGAAACATTATTATATCACATTTGTGGATGATTTTTCTCGGTACACTAGGGTTTATTTATTAACAACCAAGGATGAGGCTGAAGAAAAATTCATCGATTTTAAAGCCGAGGTTGAAATCAATTAGACATTAAGATAAAACGAGTAAGATCTGACAGGGGAGGTGAATACGACGGTAATCCACTTAGTGACTTTTGTAAGACCCTGGGATTATACATTAAAGGACTGCCCCCTATTCACCCAAACAAAACGGTGTTGCCGAACGCAAAAACCGATCTTTTAAGAATATGATGAATGCAATGTTGTTGAGTTCTGGAATGCCTTCTAATATGTGGGGTGAAGCAATTCTTTATGCATGTCATGTTCTGAATTGTGTACCTCATAAGAAAACAGGTAAGACTCCTTATGAGCTATGGAAAGGATACAAGCCCAACCTCAAATACCTCAAAGTGTGGGGGTGCCTGGATAAGATCGGAATTCCAACGCTTCAAAGGAACAAAATTGGACCTAAAATCGTAGACGGTATTTTTATCGGGCATGCTATGAATAGTGCCGCTTATCGCTTTACTCTTAAAGATTCGTCCGGCTTTGGGGCCATTAAGGAATCTAGAGATGCAGAATTTTTTGAGCATATTTTCCCTATGAAAACTAACTCTTTGGCACCTGTTGTTACAGCGCGTCCTTCTCCTCCTGCAGTTGTTCCTGAGGAACCTCGAAGGAGCAAACACGCCAGGACCGAAACCAAATTTGGTCCAGATTTCGTGACCGTTTTTCTTGCCAAAACGAGTTTAGTTGATGAGTATGTTGTAAATGTTTTTATGCTCGAATCGGATCCTAGAACTTGTAAAGAGGCTATGATCGGTTCCATTGATTCCACTTTTTGGCTACAAGTCATTAATAGTGAAATAGAGTCTATTATGAGTAATAATACTTGGGTGTTAACAGATTTACCTAGGCGTTGTAAACCTCTAAGTAATAAGTGGGTGTTTAAAAAGAAACTCAAACCTGATGGCTCAATTGATAAATTTAAAGCTAGACTTGTTGTATGTGGTAATCGTCAAACGAAAGGTTTGGATTTCTTTGATACATACTCACCTGTTACTAAAGTATCTACCATTAGAGCTCTAATTGCACTTGCCTCTATACATGATTTAGTCATTCATCAGATGGATGTAAAGACTGCATTTCTAAATGGCGATCTTGATGAAGAAATCTACATGAAACTACCAGAAGGCTTTTTGGCTCCTGGTCAAGAGAACAAGGTATGCAAGCTCATCAGGTCCTTGAACGGTCTGAAATAGGCACCAAAGCAATGGTATGACAAATTTGACAAAACTATCAGATCTAATGGTTTCACGGTAAATGATTCTGATGCATGTGTGTATTCTAAATATGATGATTCTGGTTGTGTGATAATATGTTTGTATGTGGACGATATGCTCAGATTTGGAACCAACATGTATGTGGTAAACACTACCAAGAATTTTCTAAATTCGTGTTTTGACATGAAAGACTTAGGGGAGGTCGACGTTATTCTTGGGGTGAAAATCACTAGAACTAAAACAGGATTATGTTTGAGTCAATCTCACTACACGGAAAAAAATTCTGAGAAAGTTCTCAGTTTGATAGTTTGCCCGCGTCCTCACCCTATGACTCTAGTATACATCTGGCTAAAAACCTCGGGAATAGTGTGGGTCAAGAGGAATATGCCAAGATTATTGGTAGTATCATGTACCTCATGAATTAAACCAGACTTGATATTGCCTACGCAGTAAGCAGACTAAGTAGGTACACTCACAACCCTGGACAAGACCATTGGACGACCCTTATTCGTCTGTTGAGTTACTTAAGGGGTACTATGGATTGGGGTTTACATTTTGAAAGAAATCATGTTGTTCTAGAAGGTTAAACTGATGCTAATTGGATAGCCGATTCACCTGATATTTTATCTACTAGTGGTTATGTGTTTACGCTTGCTAGTGGTGGTATTTCATGGAAATCGTCTAAACAAACGTGCATTGCTAAATCGACAGTGGAATCTAAATTTATTGCTCTAGAACAGGCAGGACAGGAATCATAGTGGTGTGGACATGACATAGGTCCACTCCGACGCGCTCACGCGCGGGTTTGGGAAGGCAAATGAATCTTCATGTGAGATGGATCGAATTGAAATTTAAATCGAAGTGGAGTCGCCACCGAACTTTGTGGGAGTTCGGGCCCATTCGAACCCACTCTATATCTTGGTGGACCGTGTACAAAATACGGCCCATTCGGATGTCAGAGTTTATTGGGTTCGTCCCTTTGCATTTTGATACCGATACCGACATTATCGGATATCGTGTATTGAATGACTCTCGTGTGCCAATGGATTCGGATATCCGAAAACCATCGTTCTAAGTAAGGGGTGAGGGTACGTGTTGGGAAGTTCACAAACAACACCCAACCCCGCCTGCACTTAGCGGCCTCTACTAAGATATCGATTGACGTTTTAATACGCGCGTTAGTAATACGATGAAATGATATGCAAACAACGTTTTAACAAAACATGTAAAAATTAAAATGGATTGCTACGTCGATTTAATGCATCTAAAATTAACGTCGAAGTTAGGTTTAGCATGCGAGATTCTTTTAGTACAATAAAAGAAATAACGAAAATAAATCGACAAAAATAGAAACAGACATGTTCGTAACGATGACAAAGATAATAACGGTTTGCAAATAATATAGAATGATGTAACGAGACATGATGCATGATTTTGAAAAAGGTAAATCACGTGATAGATTTGACACGTGTTGACCGGGGTCATAAAAATATTATTGAGACTCGAAGGACGTTTAGGGCTCACGTTTTGACGTAATGAAAGGACACTCAATCGAGTCATTGAAGGACTCGACCGAGTGTGCCTTGGAAAAAGTTTTCTGCCCAGAATTTCACGTATTACTCGACCGAGTCGTTAAGAAACTCGACCGAGTAGACTGTCACTCGATCGAGTCATTGAGAGACTCGGCCGAGTGGTCCTCAAGGAGTCATTCTTCCACAGTTTTGGGGTGCCACTCGATCGAGTGGGCTAGGCACTCGATCGAGTGCCCCTGTACGAATCATAGTTCGTTTCACAATTTGTAGGAATTTTGAAATTGCTTTTTTTGATTTTGGAAAATCGCTAATTTTGTCAAATCGGGCAAAAATATTGTATGATCGATGCTCAATTCGGATTTTGATACTCGTCGCATACGATATCTGATTATGGAATCAATATCGAATACTTAGAGTGAAATCTAAAAAAATACGTTCGTAAGTTGTTTTAAATCAAACTAAAGCGAACTAAATTATCTCCGCGTTTATAGTGTCACAACTAATTTTTTCGAATTATGTGACAACTATTTTTAGCATCAACGAATTCGCATTAGTTAGATTCATTGACTAATTCGCTTAGATATGACATCCAATTATTGAATTGATATCGAATCTAAGGAACAACGTTTTATGACTACTTGAATTGAAAAGGACTTGACATGATTCCCTCCGCATCCCGACACCGTAATGAATCCTTGCGGATTATGTGATGTCGGATCCGCGTCAACGGGTTTCGATTTTGACTAAAAATATTTGATTCGAAAATAGTTTTAAAATATGTGATGAATGAAGATAATAATGTGACAAGAATAAAAAGAGACAATTTTGTTGAGATTGACTCGCTTCAACAATCAAATATTCGAGGAGTCGGGATAAGCGACCGTCAACATCGGGTGCGGTACCCTCGTATATTCGGATTTCCTTATCCCGTCATCCTTCATATTCGACACGAATTAGCGAGTATTTTAATGTCTTATACTAGTAATATTAACGATATTATAAACGCGACAATACGATAAGAAAAAAAAAGAACGACGACGACAACCAGACGAACGACGCGAGGAGAAAAGAGGAGAAGAAAGGAGAAATCGGGATTATGCACCCTCAACCTACATGTTTCTGGTTCTCGGACGGGACTCGCTTAATTGTGGCTAGCACGGGAGTATCGAGGTTTACGTAGGTTAAGTTATGGTGGTTTAGGGTTTGATTCCTAGATGCTAGGGTTTAGGGTTTTTTGAAAGTGTGTAGAAGGTGTCTTGTGTGTAGGGTCGGTAATAGGGTTGTCAAAAGTTGTCTTTTGTGCATGCAAGGGGGAGTATGTATAGGCAATGGTTACCTCACCCGTCTAGGGTTACTCGGTCGAGTGGCCTACTGACTCGGTCGAGTGGCTCAAAGGAACCGCAGACGGGCCTGTTTGAGGGCCCACTCGATCGATCGAGTGGGTCAGCTGGAGCGAAAGGGTCTGATTCGTTTTGGACCTCGGGTTGGGTATTTTGTAGATCTTGTACTTGGGTTGGACGTTTGACATTTTCATGGCTATTTATGTCTCGGAAACGGCTTTGACCGGGGTTTGACCCAATCGCTAAAAGTCGGTTTTATTTCCGGTGTCGGTTTTGACCCAAATTAGTCTTATTTGATTGGAAACGACCCGTTGGGCTTGAATTTGGGGTCAATTTTGTGATATTTGTACTCCATAAAAAGCCCAAGCCAGAAATTAACGATTCTGAGCTCATATCCGAGCGCGTGAAAACATGTTTGCGTCCGATCATCATCGGGTGATTTTTGGGAAACTGCTATAGACACCTAGCAGCCAAATGTGGGTGTCTACAGAGCCCCCACTCTGACTGAGGCTTGCACAGGGCGAAAGTCAGAGTAGCGACCAGGCCAATCGAGGATTAAGACTTGGCAGACTTCCGGTCGGGTCGTTTATAGTCCATTAGACTTGCGTGAAGGGCTCGCCAGCCATGAGATAGAAATCATACATGAGTTGACGCTGATAACTCCGTGAGAAATCGGACTTGTCGTATAAGTCCCGGGTGCGCCTATATGTGGGCCCATCCCGCGAAAAATGCCTTCTTGGGCTTTCCGCTGGGGAGATATATGAGCTGTGCGGGCTTGTTTTTTTTGAAGCCTTGAGTCGTACCTGTATAAGTCAAATAAAGTTTCGCATGCAACACGTAGGTAAAAATATGACTCGCGCTGGGGAATAAAAATACTTGCATTTTTGAAAAAAAAAACTTTTTTGGATTTTTGAAATTCTTGAAAAAAAATTGAAAATTTCGACTCTATAAAAATTAGGAATGCCCGGGATAACTAAATTTCGTGTTAACACTAATGAATTTGAGACTAGGCATGTATGTTTAAGCCCACTAGAATTAGGAAACTTTGTGGAAAGAGGATATGGAAAGAGGGTTGATGTTATAAATACCCCTCCCTTGTCTTAATTTTCTTCACAACTTCCTCATAATTCTCTTTTCCTCAAAAAGAAAACTCTTTTATTATGTTTAAGCCCACTAGAATTAGGAAACTTTGTGGAAAGAGGATATGGAAAGAGGATTGATGTTATAAATGCCCCTCCCTTGTCTTAATTTTCTTCACAACTTCCTCATAATTCTCTTTTCCTCAAAAAGAAAACTCTTTTATTCCTTTCAAGAATTTTAGTCATGGGAATCGAGCGATTGACCGCAATGCTGCAAGAATGGTCCCGACGCTTTAGGGACACGGATAAGGTAGCTTTGAACCAGACGAGTATTACTCAGCTGTATACGTTCCGTCAGATGCAGGTGGACCGCTATTTTCTTGATGCTTGCTTGTCCTATTGGGACGACACATATCATGTCTTTGCCTTTCCTCGAGGCGAAATTTGTCCTTTACCCGAAGAGATCGCTGCTGTGGGAGGATGGAACCCTATACTTCGTCCTGCCGTCCCGTTTTCGGTCCATGACACACGAAGAAAGCTACGGGAATTCTTAGGACTTTCTCATACAAGGTATCTCGCATGATGGAAGATGGCCATATTTCCTTGATTGACTTGGCCGAGAAATTTATGAACCCTCATGACGTCCGGGTCAGACCGGTTCACAGCCGTAGGGCCTTTTCCTTTTGTATCCTCCATGTTTATACCTTTGAAGGTCACATGGATTTATTGTCGTGTATGGGTAACGCTCGTCTTTTAACCGTGGTCGACCTGATGGAGACGGAGCACAGTCCAGCCTGGCTGACTACGGGAGAAATTATCCAGGGTTCGGATAATCGTAAAAGGGATTCGTCAGTTCGCCTGACCGGGAGTACCCGTCTACTGCAGGTATATTGCTTTGATTTTTTCTGATTTTTCTCAATTTCTCAATTTTCTGATTTTTTGATTTTTCCGCGATTTTCCGCTGCAGTGGGCACTCGATCGAGTGCCCTCATAAAAACCTCCTGTTTCGATTCCAGAGGTGCCACTCGATCAAGTGACCCCTAGGCACTCGACCGAGTGCCCTTAGGCGGACGCCTGCTTTGTCCCGAGAACTCATATTTTGTTTTCTTTTTTCAGATTTGGTTATTTGAGCGGCTATTGGTCATAGATCCTCCACTTAACCCGAGTCGATATTATGCCAACCAAGTGATGACGAGGAGACGGGCTATCGATTTTTCTGGCCAGATTACTCAAAAGTACTGGGACGAAGTGTTATCCTTCCATAGCGGTCCACTGATTCGATGGGTAGTGCCATGGTGGCCCATTTATGTTTGGATGGGTCTGGCTGCGAGGGATAAAGCTCGTTATCAGGTAATCTTGTCTTTCAGGCAGATGATCCATCTTTACCCCAATCGCATACTAAGGCAGTATGGTTGGACCCAAAGAATCCAGAAAGTTGAAGCAATTGTGAGTGAATCTACCCAACTGACGGACGTGATGTGCGATACTTGGATGCAAAGATGGTATACTCGGCACACCTGGCCCATTCCCAAATCTCTTCATTCAATCTGGGTTTCAGACTCCTATGTGAAGTGGACTAAAGCAGATACTGCCAAGGCCCGAGCTGCTCTAAAAGTTGATGAAGCTTTCGACTTGCTGCGAAGGGAGCAAGTCAAAGACAATAAGGGTTTCTTTGACGAAGGCGACACTCCGGCTACTCTGGTCCGTCTTATGTCAGGTCAAAGAAAGAAGACTAGGACTCAAGCTGAAGGGTCCTGTGCTAGAGGTGCGCGGGGGAAAGTGAGCCCCCAGACTGACTTGGAAAGGAGACTTGGCCCAAGACTGGCAGTGCAGGACCGACTTGGCCAGCGAGACAGGCTACCTGAGCACGTACGGGCTCGACTTGGACCGGTGACAATGGCAGAAGACCCGCTGTCGAAGAAACGGATTTGAGCTAAGGAGGTTCCTCTCGTGATTCGGGATCGCTCGGCCCCGTCTCGGCGACCTCGGGCTCCGCGCGACCCAAAGGACAAAGGGAAGAGCAAAATGCATGAACATTAGTCTCCTTTGCTTTATTATTTAAGTATTATTACTATTTTTTGTGGTGTGTTTTTGTTTTTTGCCTTTTTTTTTGCGATGTAATTTTTGAAATTCCCGAGTTTATCGAGTTTTTAATAAAAGACATATTAGTGAATACTGTTCCCGTCTTTTCTTTATTGCAGTGGTTGTACCCCTTTTGAGGGGCTGCCTACGTATCCACAATTAGCGAAATCAAACCAAACGTAGTTCAAAACATGTATTTTTGCAATTTTTGAAATACATCAAGACTATTAGTTCGGGATGTGCAACAGTAGGATAAGTAATCCTAACTCATTGACTTGCTTATAATTTTTTGAAAATTTATAAAAAAAAGACGAATTTTTATAAACTTTTTGCAAATGACATTGAGATAGGGTTTATGGGTAGTAGCGCTTCAACTGGTCCAAGTTGGTTGGGTTGACGAATTCGTTCCCGTCCAAGTCTGTCAGCATCACCACTCCTCCTAATAGGACCTTCTTTACCAAGTATGGCCCAGCCCAATTGGGTTTGAATTTTCCTTTTGGGTTAACCGGTAGTAGTGCCCGGACTAATTTTAGAACTAGATCCCCTTCCTTGATGTTTATGGGCCTAACCCTTTTGTTGAAGGCCTGTTGTATCCTCTTTTGGTATATTTGGATATTGTTGAGGGCCCGGGACCGCCGTTCGTCCAAAAGAACCAACGAATTATATCAGGCTTGTACCCAATCTACTTCTGGCACTTGGCTCTCAAGTAAAATCCTAAGGGATGGCACTTCTAACTCGACTGGTTGGACCGCCTCCATTCCATATGTCAAATAATATGGGGTTGCACCGGTCGCGGTGCGAATTGACGTCCGATACCCCCAAAGGGCAAAAGGTATTTTATCGGGCCAGTCTCGGTAATTCTCAGCCATCTTTTTAAGTATGGTGACAATTGTTTTATTAGCCGCTTCTACCGCTCCATTTGTTTTGGGACGGTAAGGCGAAGATGTATGCCTTTGAATTTTATATTTTTCTAGCAAAGTAGCGTTTCAGCTTGAAAGTGGGTCTCATGATCACTGATGAACTCGTGTGGGATCCCGTATCGACATATGATCTTGTTTTGGATGAATTTGGCCACGTGCTTGGCATTCAAGATCCGATATGACTCGGCTTCGACCCATTTGGTGAAATAGTCGATAGCCACCAAAATGAAACAATGACCTCCCGTCCCGGAAGGGTGCACCTTTCCAATTATATCAATACCTCATATGGATATCATGGTGTATAGTAGGGATGACGGCATGTGTTGTACATTGGCGAAAATCTGACAGTTATGGCAGTGTTTAACGTATAACTAACAGTCGGTTTCCATGTCGTTCCAATAATATCTGAGCCTCATGATCTTCCGGGCTAACATATGGGCATTCATATGCGGGCCATTTTCACCATCGTGTACTTCAGACATAACCTTGTCAGCCTGCACTTTATCGATACACAGGAGAAGAACCCCTTGCGCTGTCTTTTTGTATAACTGTCCGTCGTCCGTACGAACAAATTGGGTTGCCAACCTTCGCATGGCTTTCTTGGCCCGGTTTTCATTTCCCGGAGGATATTCTCCTGTTGTCAAGTAGGTTAGGACGGCCTGATACCAAGGTTCTGGATCGGTTATTTCGATATCTTGAATGGCGTGAATATAGGCCGGTTCGGACCGTCTTTCGATGCAAATCGGCATGCTGGTTAGGTGCTCCGGGATATTTAGCAAAGATGCTAGTTTGGAAAGTGCATCTGAGAACTGGTTTTCTTCCCAGGGTAGATAAATGTATTCTACCTTTTGGAATTATTTCTCTAGAACCCTTACTCGCGCTTGGTAAGCCACGAGATTGGCATTCTGAGTTTTCCATTTTTGGAGAGCTTGATTGATGACTAGAGATGAGTCACCGTGGACCCGGAGGTTCGTTACCCCTAAATCAGCTGCGGCTTGCAACCCGTGAATGCATGCTTCATATTCGGCTGCGTTGTTAGTCACTTCAAAGTCCAGTTTAATGGATAACGGGGTGTGTTCCCCTTGTGGCGAGATTAACAGAATCCCGACCCCGAATCCCCGAAAATTGGACGCCCCATCGAAATACATATCCCATGTCTCCGTGTCGGTATGGAATATGTCCTCATTTGGAAAAGCCCAAGTATCGGTGTGCCCTTCTTCAGATACCAGACTATCGGCGAGGAACTCGGCTACTACTCGGCCTTTGATGGCTTTTAAGGGTACGAACTTGAAGTCAAAATCTGCTAGCATTAAAGTCCATCGGGACATCCTGCCGTTAAGGATGGGCTTCTCGAACAAGTACTTTATAGGATCCATTTTGGATAAGACATGTACCTCGTGATTGAGCATATAGTGTCGGAGTTTTTTAGTGGCCCAAACTAAAGCTAGGCACATCTTTTCGAGCATTGTATACTTGCACTCGTACTCCAGGAACTTCTTACTGATGTAGTAAATAGCCCGTTCTTCTGAATCGACTGTCTGGGCCAGCATAGCCCCCATGGCTGTCTCGGTCGTTGTTAGGTATAACGACAACGGCAAACTGGGTTGAGGTGGCATTAATACCGGCGTTGCAGACAGAATCTCCTTGATTTTATCAAAAGCCGTTTGACATTTATCGTCCCATAGTACCCGTTCTCCTATCTTCAGTTTTTTGAAAATGGGCTCACATACCATGGTTAGCTTTGAAATGAACCAACTGATATATTGGACTTTCCCGAGAAACCCTCTTATTTCTTTTTCGGTTTTAGGTGGTTGCATCTCGATAATGGCCCTGATTTTTGCTGAGTCGACCTCGATGCCGCGTTGGCTGACGATATGGCCCAGTAATTTGCCTGATGTTACCCCGAAACTGCATTTTTAAGGGTTTAGTCTCATGTTGTATTCGCGTAGTCGGGTGAAGAATTTTCTTAGGGCCGAGACGTGCCCGCTTCGATCTTTGGACTTAACGATCATGTCGTCCACATAAACCTCCACTTCTTTATGCATCATATCGTGTAATAAAGTAGTGGCAGTTCGTTGATAAGTGGCCCCGGCGTTGATGAGCCCAAATGGCATGACGGTGTAACAGTAAGTAACCCAAGGTGTAATGAAGGTTGTCTTACTCATATCTTATTCTGCCATTTTGATCTGATTGTATCCAGCATATCCGTCCATGAATGATAGAAGGGCATGATCGACTGTGTTATCCACCAGTATGTCGATGTGTGGTAACGGAAAATCGTCTTTTGGGCTGACCTTGTTAAGGTCCTAGAACTCCACACATACCCGCACCTTACCGTCCTTTTTTGGTACCGGCACGATGTTTGCAACCCAGTCTGGATATTCACACACTTGTATAAAGCCCGTTTTGAATTGCTTGTCGACTTCTTCTTTGACTTTGAGAGACCACTCGGGCCTCATTCTTTGGAGTTTCTGCTTTACCGTCTTACACCCATCTTTGATGGGTACACGGTGTTCAGCTATTTCTCGATCTATCCCCGGCATGTCCTTGTAGGACCACGCGAAGAAGTCCTTGAATTCTTGGAGGAGGTCCGTGAATTGTTTTCTCTCCTCGGCATCTAAGGATAGGCCCAACTTAAGCATTTGGGGCTCTAAAGCGGTTCCCACGTTAATGGACTCGCTTTCTTCAATTCCCGGATCTCGGGATTTCCTTTGTTTGAGCTGCTCGATCAGATGCGGAGGCAGAGGTACATGTTCGTCGGGTTTCTCAATGTCATTGCATATAAAATTATTGAAATTGAAAGAATTTTGGAAATGAGACAAGTCGTAAGCGTTACGGTTTTTGTTATTATTAATAGTAAATTTGGAAAATATCTCGAAGAGAGCGGCCATATGATCGTTGGTCAGTGGCGGGATAGGGAGTGCTCTCGGGACAGGCCCCAAGACTCCAGTGGAAGTGGCTAAAGGGATAGAGGTTATAGACCGGACTCTAGCACCAAACCCTCTAGACTCGGACTCTGACTCCGACTCTGACTCTGACTCAGACTCGGACTCGGTATCCGGCATGTCTCCTTCGCCGGTGGTTAGCTTGTAGACTCGACCCTGGCTGTCGGTCCACTTGATGGTCTTCCTCCAGGCCCTTTTCTCGGTGTCTGTACCAACTTTGGAGATTAGCTTCGTCGGATCGAACCGGTTGCTACGGAAGATCAGGTTCACTAGATCTTCCCTAGGAGCGGGGACGGCCTTGTCTTCCCCAAATGGGAGCCCCAGCACGGGCTCGGAATTGTCGGCACCCTCCTTGGATTCAGTCTGGACGAGGGCGAATATGTCATCAGGGATGAAATTGCATTCCCGAGCCGACTTGGTCTCGGGATATGTGATGGTGGGTCGGTAAAACCCCACTTGAATAGCTCCAAATACCGGTTTAACGAAGTAATCGGTTAGTTTTGGGCTGTAAGGGCCCAGGTAGGTACCCTTGATGATGTTGGTGGCCTTCTGAATACCGGCCTGGACCACCTTTTTCGGGGTTATAGCATACCCCAAACCGAATCGTGATTCGCCGTCGTTTAGGACCTCGATGATTTTTCCGGCTTGGAGATATGGTCTCGAGGTAGCCCCCGGTAAGTGGCCTAAGTTTTGTAGCATCGTATCGATGCTAGTTGAGAAGTAGGGCTTGAAGAGATACTCTTCATCAATCATTCCCACGAAATAAAATCCTCGTGGGTCGGCCTGGCCCGTGGCGTTGCAGCTAGCCACGGTTATAGGGGTCGCCTCCAGTGTGATGACACCATCTTGGAGAGGCATCTTGACCTTTCTATGGAGGGTAGAAGACACGGCCTTGACCGCATGGATCCAAGGCCTTCCGAGCAACAAGATGAAGGATGAGGTGACATCAATCACCTGAAACTCCAGTTCTTTTTCAATTGGGCCCATTATGGTTGTCAGTTTAACGGCCCCAGCAACCGGTTTTGGGTTTCAGTCAAAAGCCTGGATAGTCTCCGCCATCGGGAGGTTGTCGGCCTCGGTGATGCCGAGGGCCTTGGCGGTCCATAAGGGAAGGACATTTACAGCGGACCCGTCGTCGATCAGGGTCATTGGGAGGTACTTCCCTCGGCAAATGACCGTGATGTATAAGGCCAAGTTATGAGCGGCCCCGAATGGTGGAAGGTCGGACTCAGAGAAGGTGATGAGTGGGCCTTCTTCTTTGGACTTGCCCTTGAGATAGGGCATAATAGTGGCTACCATTTCAGCGGGGGTAACCTGTGAGTCAACCTTGATTTGATCGAGAGCCTTAGTCAGTGCTTCTCGATGTTCTTGCGAGCTAACCAGAAGTTGTCATATGGTTAGATCAGCTCGAACCCTCTTCAACTGCTTGACCAAGGCTGTGTTGTTGCTTGGTTCGTCAAGGGTAGATTCCGTCCTGGTAGGTTCAGCGACGGTTGTTGGGGTAGGACGCCCGGTGGTGGCGAGGTTGTTGGTGGCTAAGGCTTTAGACTTAGCTTTTCGAACATCTTCACTGGTGATGGGGACAGCTTCCCCTTTGGCTAGGTAGACATCCTCTTCATCGTCGAACCATATCCCGTTAATCTGTGGGATAAAGGGGGAGATAAGATGAGAGCAGTCAATTACCTCCCCAGTAAATATGGCGTGAGCACTGAACGGGTTTTCTTTGTTGCTCGGCTTGTCCCCGGGCAACGGTATTTTCCCGCTTTCGATAAGATCTTGGATCAGATGCTTCAATTTCTAACATTTTTCAGTGTCGTGCCCATTACCTCGATGATACTGGCAATAGGCCAGAACGTTGTAGCTCTTGGATCTTTTCTCCACTAGAACTTCTGGAGTTGGGCCTATAGGTTGGATCAGGCCCTTTGAAGATAGCCTTTGTAAGGCGTAGGTATAGGTAGTCCCTATATCCGTGAATACCCGAGTTGGCTGTTGTGTGCCAATTTTGGACCGTTTTTCCTCCCATTTAGAACCATTTTTCCTCCGTTTTGCGAGAATAGAGTGTGATTATCGCCGTATTTTGAGTAATTCTCGCTTTAGTGTCTCTCTTTTGCATTTTACGTGTTTTTGGTAGTTTTCTGCCTATTTTGATAGGATTTTCGACCGAAAACGTGTATGAGCTTCTACGAGCATGAGAGAGATACGGTCCAAAGAGCGAAGCACACAACCGAAAGTTCGGGTAATCCAATTGATCGACGAAGAAAGAGACCGGAAAAGAGGAGAAACTCCACCGGGTGAAACTTCACCCGGTGAGTCATCATCGGACGAAGTTTCGCCCGACGACATTTTTCACCTCCCCGAAGATTTTCATGGCACTCACGACCAGGCGAAATTTCACCCACCGGGTGAAATTTCGTCCGATGGAGAAACCGGGCCGAAATCGCATTTTGAGAAGAAAATCTCACCGGGTGAAATTTCACCCGGTGGGATTATTATGCCGAGCCGCAGGGTGAAGTTTCACCCCATGAAGATGCAAAGGGTAAAGGTCTAGCTTAAAGAAGAGGAATTGGATTATGGGCCTTAAACTTGTGTGACCCATTAGGGAACACTATAAATACTTAACCTAGGGTTTTGTGCCTCCTTGAGCCTTGAGTGTGCCTTGGGTGAGTCCTTAGGAGTAGGAGTAGTTTAGAGGATTACTAGAAAGTAGTAGTGGATTGTAGCAAGCTCTCTAGTAAAATCTCTCAAAACAATTATTAGATCTACTTAGTATTAGTATAATTACTCTATAATTAGTAGACAAGTCTCCATCTTTGTTGAAGATTCAAGGGTTTTGCAAGGGTTTATGTGACAAGACTCTTGTTTTATTTTTTGAAGATTCATATTTCTTTTATTGAAGATTGAAGATTTATGCATGGATCAGTGACAAATTCTTGTATATTTCTCCCAAGATTCAATCTTTTATGTTATCTTCATCTTCCTTCTTAGTTTCCTCCGTAGTTGGTAAATTCTTTCCTCTCCCTTCTCTCCATTAGTTAGTTTATGTTTTTCTCTCCTTTGTTAGCTTCTCTCTAGATTGTGTGTTAGTTAATCTCTCTCCTTAGTGTTAATTGTTAGTGTAGTTGTTATGCATGCTCTAGTTAATTTCTCTTTAGTTAATGTCTTGTTGTTAATCATCATGATTAGTGAGTAGATTTTCTTGTTGGGGAATTAGGGAGGAGGATTTGGATTATTTGACTCAAGGGATGTTGGTGGGTTATTTACTTGTTGATTATCAATTTTAAGGTTCTTGTGTCTTTGTTGACCTAGACTGCAGCTAGATTGACCTTGACTCGTTTCTATCAATATGGGGAAACTCGGGGTAGAAATTACTTTAATTTGAGACTTACCCTTTCGTCGCGAAAGAGGGTTTAGGTAGGTTGGGTGAAGAAACCGAAAGGTGGCACTCTCCCTTTTCAACGTTGTAACTAAAACTCGATCCCGAGACTCTAAGACCCCATTTTCGAATCCCGACTCTCCCCAACACCTTTCCTATTACTGTTCCTAGCCTTAGTTCGACTCTTCTCTTCCCAAAACCCCCGTCTCAATCCCAATCACGATTAAACTCTAGACTTGACCAATATCGCTTAACCCATCTCACTGTGGATCGATCCCGACCTACCACTACTATATCAGTTAGGTTAGTCGGAGTTATAAATATTGTTTGCATGCGTGTCAGCGACAGCGCGCATCATTTGCGTATTCTTTTTGGATGAGGTATCCAGCAGATTAACCTCATCGAAGATGCTGCGGGTTGCAGTTGCAGGTGTGAGCTTGCTCACAGATGCACTGGCCTCTTGATATCCCTTGGTAGAGGCCTTAGTCAAGCTCTCTAACCTTAAATCATCCTCGATCCTCGTACCCATTTCTGTTAGAGTGGCAAAGTTGGGAATGACAGCATACCGGAGGTGGACCCGGTAGGAGGGGAGGAGGTTCTTGACAAAGGCCCCCACTAAGACTTTCTCGTTGGGCTTATCGACCAACTTCATACTCTCGGCCCTCCACCTTTGAAGATATTTCGTGAACCCTTCTTTGGGCTCCGTCTTGTGTTTTTAAGGTTGAGCTTCGGCTCTTAATAAATTCATAGTCCTAAACGGATGGTTTGTGACAGTCAAACCTGATGAATTTACCTATGTGAATGAGGAGGATTATTGCTCTAAACCCCAAGAGATCCTTAGGCTTTAGGATCTCTAGAGGCATTCATGAATTACCAGGATTCATTTGGAGAGCACTTGGGAAGTCCAAGTAAAATACTTACGATATACAGTTGGCGTTCATGATGAGTTCATGGATGGTGCGAATACTAGCCCTGATTTGAGAACGGCAAATGCGCAACTAACCTTCTACCAATATCATTAGGAGGTTAAAGGCTTCGATCCACCTCCGAATGATGGTTCTAGGTTTTCGTACGCACTGGGTGTCAGTTAAAGTCCACAAGACACTGAACATCTAAAAACTAAATCTCCGTTTGCCAATAATTTTTCCGTTTCTCTTCTTTTGAATCATGTGGCGGATTGTTAGAGTTAATGCTTCAAAAGAAGCACTTATGGTATTAATTAGTATCCCACATTGATCATTTAATGCTTCTTGGACTTGTTTATATATGACCTACTAAAATACCTTACTAGATGTGTACAAGTGGAGACTACGTACACCACACACGCGCGCACGCGCGCGCCACGCCGAGCCGGGTCAGGCCGGGCCGGGGCTTTGGTAGAGCGCCTGCGGCGCACCGCTTGCGGGTATTTTTTTGGTAGAGCGCTTGCGGCGCACCACTTGCCAGTTTCCACTGTGTATTTACTTCTGTACTTTGAACCCTTGCCTCTTGCTCCACTATGTAATATCCTCTTCCCTTCAGTTTTACAACATAGAAAAAAAAGATTCTCATATCCTATTCCTTTCTCTCTATTCTCGGTTTTATTGGTGCCAAACGTTCTTGGCTGTATTCACCCGTTCTCCACCTACACTGGAGTGACGGTTTGGTTGTGTAATCAACTTTAGGACAGTGACATTTCGTCGCGACACAGCTTCTGTTCTGGTTTCAGATAAGATATTACTTTTTCTCCCTACTTCTACTACTATCGTGATAACAAGTTGAACATAATTCACATGTTTAGTTAAAAAGCCTTGTTTGCATAACATTCAACCATCAAAGTAACGCGCGTACACGAAAAACGGACGCTATCTAAGTAGAGGCCGCTAAGAGCGGGCGAAGTTGGGTGTCCTTTGTGGGCTTCCAACACGTACCCTCACCACTTACTCAGAACCATGGTTTCCAGATGTCCGAAACCGTTGGCACACGAGAGTCATTTGATGCGCGATTCCTGATAACTTGGCGTCGGTAACGCAATGCAAAGGGACGAACCCCTAAACTCTAGCATTGAAAGCGGGTCATGCTTTGTGCACGATACGCCTAAATGTAGAGTGGGTTCGAACGGGTCCGAACTCCCACAAAGTTTGGTGGCGACTCTTATTTCGATTTAAATTTCAACCGGAGATCAATCTTACCACGAGATTCATTCGCCTACCAAACCCGCGCGTGACCGCGTCGGGGTGGACCTATGTCATGTCCACAAACATTCATATAAATAAAGTGAGCAATTAATCAATAATCATGAATAAAGATTAGAACTTTCAAACTCACAACCGATAATTAAGCGCTTCAATGTCTTGAACCGAGATGAGAAGATTAGTTACACATAATTTGAGAAAACTAGGGTTCATCCCTAATGAACGTTCAACTAAAAACATGCGATAATGAATATGATAACTAATAATCTATACTAATAGTAGTCTAATACTAGTAATAATTAAGGTAAGTTTACTAATTACCAAAACTCTAATAAAATAATACTCGTAACATATACTCCCTCCGATTGCCTATTTTCTTCCCCTTTCTTTTTGGGGAAGAAAATAAGGAGGGAGTATTATATTAGTAGAATATGGAAGGTGGAATGAAGAAGTAAGAGAGAGAAATATTATATTAATTAAATGAGAAAAAGTGGGGTGAAAAAGTATGAGAGAGAAATATTAAATGAGAAAAAGTGGGTGAAAAATAGAAGAAATGAATATTATAGTATTAATTAATGAGAGGTGGAAAACTTTTCTTAAATGGAAAGAGGGAAGAAAATAGGCATTCGTAGGGAGTACTAATTAATAAGATGACACGGAAGCCAACACAATCCAAGATCCGTCTTCAGTTCTCGAGCTTGTTCTTTCGGTTCCTCGTTTTGGGCCCACCTTGTCTTCGTCTCTCTTTTCATTCACGACCTGAACCGAGAATTCTCAAATAGGTCGGCTTATAACAATGACATCATAAATATTACACCAACGGGACATAAAAACACCGATTTAATCAACCCAATTACACTTAAATCGTCGATATAACCATGACTAAATACAATCCATCATTTATGGATTGGGAACCGACGTTCCATTATATTTTTCATCTTCTGCGGCCAAGAGGCGTAAGTCCAGTGCAGCTTCCACTTATGTTTCCGGTATTCTAACTCAAGTCAAAAACCGGTCAGCTGAATTTCAAAGGGCAATGTTCGAAGCATTTGATAAGGAAAGGGAGGAAAACCGCAAATTCAGAGAAGAGCAGCAGAGAAAAGATGACAGACTCGGGCTAGAGAGGAGATGATGTTGAGACAACAAGAGCTCCTTAGTGAACAAATAGCCAACATGTCTAAATTATTCCAAACTCAAAATTGCAATCTGAATGCCTTTATGAACTTTCGTAATCCGAATAATGATAATTCAGGAGAGGAGCTGGCATCGGTTTTCAAGTGTAGAAACTGGAAACTCAAGTAGTTGTATATATTAGAGTATGTGGCTAGATGTAACACTCTTTTAAGTTGTTTAAACTTGGTTAAATTATGAAACACCATCTCATTTTGAATTTTCGTTGAAGGTATGTGAATGAATGTATTGTTATTGGATTAATGAATGGTGTTGAACGTTTGATATTGGATTAATGTTGACTACAAATTTTTATAGCAAATGGGAGGAGAACAAGTAAGTGGATGCCCTTTTAGTCAGGCAAGATTACCGACCGATACAATGATTACCGACCGATATGCGAACGTCTACCGACCACCATTTCACGTTACCGACCAACATATCGGTGGGCAAAATAGACTATAACGACCGCCCTATCATGTTACCAACCGACTTGTCGGTCGGCAAATTAAAGTTGACCACACCGACCGTTTACGTATTTTACCAACTGCATTGTCAGTCGTTAAATTTGAAAGCTTCCGACCGCGTATGTGCTTTACCAACTAACAAAACAGACGGTAATTCACGACCACTCTTACCGGTCGGTAAATTTATTTAGCGACCAAGATTACCGACCGATTTTTGTTGGTCAATGAAGCAGTAGAAACGGTTGGTATTTGCGGTTACCGACCGATTTCCTTGTTTACCGACTGATTTTGTCGGTTGGTAAACACGATTAATATTGTAGTGTTATAACTTTTTTATTTTGTCGATGAGATTAATATAAAGTTGCATAAGAAAATTATGTCAAAATGAATACCAACATATTTGTAAATGTAACTACTAAATTGATTTCATTTCAAACTGACGATAGGCAACAAATTACTAAAAGAGTAATTTATTTTATAATTATATACCATCAAAACACTTTAGACTGTTGGTTCAAACATCTAAACTTCATAATACACAAATACTAATTTCTCAACTTTTGCAATATGACATCAACTGTACTTTTGTTGTCCCACGTACGTTAAGAGAAAGTGGACATACTAATCATAGAGTTTTGTAAGTAGACATGTTGATCATAGAGATTTGTTAACTGTGTTATGCCCCTACGGGTGGTATATACACTTACGAATGTAAAAAAATTATGGAAGACCCGTGAATTTTCACGGGCTTAAACCTAGTGGTTTATCAATACATGGCAAACAAGAAGTTACTGTAACAGTGTAACTATAAAAATTTTAGGAAATATTCGTAAATCAGTGTATTAAATAGAGTTGGAAAAAAATAGAGCTGACAAAACTCGATTCTACCCGCTCATCTGAAACCCGATCTGATAAAATCCAAAAAATTAGTAACCCAAAACTGATCTGACCTGATCCGCTTGTGACTCAACACCTGATACAACCCAACAACCAGTGATGCAAACTCGAACCTGAAGCTAACTTGATAAGATTGATGATTGAACTACTATTAATCTTGTTGATTCATCCAAATGAAAGTGATTTGATATTTTTTTAGTAAAGTTGATATTAATAACAAAGTAATTAAACTAATCTAAATTTATTAGAAAGAAATAATGAAATAACTAGTTTTTGATCTCGTGCAATGCACGGACTGACTTAAGCTCATGTATATCTTATTATTATGCTATTAAAATATAAAAATTCTGTTTAGTAGAGAATAAAATTAAGTGTAAAAAAATATTTGTTGAGAACATTTAGCAATTCACTCTTTCATATTCTTCTTATTTCTACAAGTTTTAGAATCTTTAATAGGAATATCAATATGCCCATGTGCTTATCCACATGACTTGATCATCACTTTCAAGTCGCATTGTTGTATGAGAAGTTATTATCTAGTCATACCTTTACCTACCGAACTTTCAATTCAATGCGTCTAATTGACATGTATGTCTACCCGTTTAAGATTTCAATGCAATAATGTATGGAGTATTACTTTTTACATATAAAGTTAGTCAAAAAATATAGATTTGTAGCTTGTAAATAAAGATGATTTTTTTCGGTCCAAATGCAAACAAACAATTACAAAAAGTATCTCTTAAAACAACATTAGATAAACTAATAAGTTCACCTAATCACATGAACAATTTTCATATGATTACATATAAATTTATTGGATTTATTACGATGAAGCACACCCAAACTCTACCACATAAAACTTTGTCATGATCGTATCAAAAAACAAACTCTAACATACATATCTTCTCAAACCATAGAATCGCGTGCCACATCAATATTTTATTTGCATGACTCCGCCTATTCTATTGATGCAAGTAATAGTTGCATTTCAAGACAATTCAATTAATTTTATACCAAAAACATAACAATAGGAAATGAATGGTGCAAACTTACGCACATGACATAACAATTGGTACTTGGTCTATTTTGTTAGTATGAAAGTACATCTCAAGGAAAAAACACTCATATATAAATGTTAATTTACACGCTCTTATTTGTTCAAGCATTAAAAACATACTCCGTATTACTCTTGACATGCTTAAGTCAAATTATTGTTATAGTCAATTTAAGAAGTGAAACCCAAATTAGATATTGTGAACCAAAAAGTATCAAACAAAATGTAACGTCAAAAAAAACTTTAAAAATATTTCTTACAATTGTATACTTATATCAATTGAGCCGGAAATAATATAAAGGGGAAGTTCTCTAAATTGGGAAGCATTTTGCAAGGAGAAACGGATTCCTACCACAATGTTTGAAGAACAAATTAAATTAACGAAGTCAAGGCAACAAAAATATCATGACTAAAGCTCGTAAGTTCCAAATTTAAGTAAGGGAAAACTTAATAGGATGAGTAAATTCCCTATAATTTTTAAACAAACAACAACGAAAATCTAAGGGAATCCATTTCTTTTACCCTTGTTTTCCATGTTTATTCCTTTTCCCTTTCCCATGTTCTAACCAAACGCCCCCTAAGTGCCTAAGTGGAAACAAAGTTATTTTTTTCTCCTTTTTTTCCCTATTATTACCTTGAGTAGAAAAGATGCTCTAAGCTTATGCCACATGTCATCTTATTTCTTTACCCATTGTTAAGTTACATTAAAAAGTTTGCCTTTTAATTATATACTAGTTTTGACCCGTGCAAATTGCACGATGGTTTTTGAGAAAAAATAACAATTGTAATAGTCCTCGAAATTGTGTTATGGTAAATTCAGTAGTTTATAATTACCGTCTACTTAGTTACTGTACGTCTATTAAAGCGAAGAAGCGTAATTGCTACTGATAACAATGTAATTGTGATGCGAGTAGAACAAAACACAAATGATTAAAAAATTATAATGTTACAAATATTGGAACACTTCATGGTAGACAACATTAGTAGTAGTGTTAGAAGTGCGTTTCTCCGTATCATAAATAAGAATTCTTAATCCGCGTTTATTGGTGACCCTAGACAATGCAACATATAGTTGACCATGCGTAAAAACCGGCTTGGGGAGGTAGAGACCAACATGAGACAGTGATTGTCCTTGACTCTTGTTAATAGTCATGGCAAAACATATTAAGATCGGGAACTGTCATCTTGTAAACCGTATTGAAACTTTGCTTGAGTCAGATGGAACTAGAGAGAATCGAGGGATAAAGACTGTATCACCTTTGTGGCTACCCTTTAGGACCCTACAACGAATAACTCTTTTCGCTAGGGCGGTAACAATCAAGCGCATTCCATTACATAACCCACAGAATTGGTTAATGTTCCTGATGAGCATGACCATAGCACCCACCTTTAATCGCAGCTCATGGTTAGGCACCCCGGAGCATATAATGCTATTCTGAAATTCAGTTGAGTGCAGATCAGGTTGACATGCAGGTGAGTTGATTGAATTAGGATCAGGTGTGGGTGCAGGTGCTTCATCCATACAGGGCTCGTCAGAGCTCAAATAGACATGCTCTGTTTTGGAAAGAAGAGATAATACGTAGTCGTTAACCAACTCCACAAATTTTTGTGTAGGTGCTAGAATCGCTCTTTCTTGTAGGTAGTCATCGTCCGACAAATGGTCTTTGATCGGGGTACGTGGAGGAGACAATTGACGAAATTGGATCGTCGACACTATGAATAAGAACTTCCTCTGGGAAAGTAATAGCAACCTCACCATCCTTTATACCACCTTCTTTTCGATCACCAATTCTTAATAGCCAGTCAGAGAATTCACTTATCTCATGTGCATTAGTAGAAGAACTCCCAACACGTAATCGCATGTTCTGAGTCAACTCGAGGATCTGTATGAATTTGTTAAACAATTTTAATAATGGAAACAGAATATATAAGCGCAAATACATTTACGACTTAATATGGAAACAATACTTCGTGATGAAATCGAAAAACATTTTCACAAATAGGTGAAAACAAACCTTGCACGATGACCTTAAATATAACGAACACAGGGCTGCATGAACGATATCTGCCCTACTCCCTTTAGGCACAACCGGGAGTATTTGCCTAAAGTCTCCTCCAAAGACAACAATCTTCCTACCAAAAGGTAGGTCAGCATTACTTGGGGCAACAGCACGCATGCATGACATCTTTCAAGCTACGATCAAGCGCTTCAAAGCTATGCCTATGCGTCATTGGCGCCTCGTCCCAAATTATGAGACTGGACTTAATTATCAGCTCTGTTAAGTCTGTACCTGACTTAATATCAGAGCAGGTGGATGTCTCAACGACGTTGATGGGGATACCAAATTTGGAATGAGCAGTACCACCAAGGATTAACGTGGCAGCAATTCCGCTCGATGCGTCTGGGAGAACAATCTTACCCTTGCTACGCAAGCCGGTGCATAAAGTCCTCCATATAAATGTTTTACCTGTTCCCCCATAACCATATACGAAGAAGGCGCCACTGCGTTTCGATGAAACCGCATCAACGATTTCATCATATACAGAGCATTGTTCTGCAGTCAGCATAGGCAGTGCGTTTCCATGCTCACGACGTAAAACCTCTATCGTACGCTAACTCGTCTCTTAACAGTGTGTTCCCAAGATATTCAACGATCGACGCGTTAGGGATAGACATGCCTAGAAATCTAGCCAAGCTGCTGCCGTTGCTACGTAGTGATGCTTCAATCTCAAGGAGAACTAAATTTTGAAGTTCATCGTCAGACAACTCCAAATCTAAGATGCAAAACAATGTAGTGCGTATTTATAAATAACGGCTCCAAAATGGTCTAATGGTTAATTCAAGTGGACACGAAACTTTAGAAGGTACTGTAACAATGACCAAAATATGGTTGACTAACAATTTAGCAGGTACAAAAATAGAAAATTTAAACAACAAAACTTACCTGTAAAAAATATGCGTTGCTTATAAAGAATATCTTCAGAAAGTAAAGGCCACGTCTTCTCCTAGACAATGTGAGGCGTCGACATCGACTCAGATATCAACAGCGATGTAAACAGATGCCTCAGGTACACTCCTCCTTCCCAATAGTTGGCTTCAATAATGGCGTCAATGTACCCTGTGTCATCCCCAACCAAGCCAAGGACATAACATGCTTCGCGAAAAGTTGGATACACGACATCACCAACCTTTCGAATATCCTCATAACTTCTGGGACCTCTAGTGTGGTTCAACATCACCCTCATATAGAATAACTCACCACATTTTGGAGGCACGTGCTGTAACCTACCAATCGTAAGCCCTCTTTGCCTACGCTTCCACATCTTCTTTGTTCTATCCCAGACATACCTTTGTGGAATTTCGCATAGCAATAGGTCACGTGCATCAAGATCTCTCTCATTTAACTGCAGGCAATCAAGAAATTTTGACATGGCGACACTGGGGTCCTCAAGTACCTCATCAATTGGATCGTCATCCTCAAAGATCACAGACTGTTCCCCAGGGAGGTGGAATTGCAACTTCTCCATAGCGGGCGTCCTATAGTGGATATCAAAAGCGAATATCCTCCATACAGCTTCACACGCAGAGATGTATCTACAGTCAAACAACTTCTTAATCTGGTCGAGCTGATTGATGTTATTACGCCGACTATACGATGATTCCATTGTAACACGATCGGACCCTTTGTTAATGTATTTGAAGAGGTACTTGATTGACCTGGCTTGATTGCACCATTCGACATTAATGTGCGCCCAATATTTGACAATTAGGTCTGCATTATAAGGAACGATGTACCGATTGTCAATAGGAATCCCACTTTTAAAAATTATGATCCTGTTATCTCTCCTTTGTTAAACAGGAAAGCCGTGCTTGTCAACGCGTGTCCTTTCGTTGAAAGGCTTTGGAAATTTTTATATGCATACACCATCTGACATGCACGGTGAGCTTGGATTTGCAACGCTGCAGGGACCATGAATCATTAACTCGGACACAGCAGCATGCAACGTCAGGTTTTGTTTTTCATCAGGAATCTCTGCTGAATCCTATCAACATCTGATACCTCCGGGAACTTATCATCTCAATGTAGGAAAAGGAGAATATGTGCATGAGGGAGACCACACTTCTGGAATTCAATTGTGTAGACCACTGCAAGTAGTTATTATAAAGAATTCATTTACTATATTCTTTATGAGTTCTTAACATTTTAGCTAACCAATAAATTTTCGTTACTATATACTTTCTTTTGACTTATTAATTTTGAAAAATTATTTATAAAAAATTGTTTTTTATATTATTTTCGTTTCTATATTATTTCTTTTGTACGAAATTTGTTTCTAGCCAAATCAGCTTTATTTTTATTTAAATCAACTTTGTTTTTATTTTGTATACTTTATTCCAGCTGAATTAATTTTTTGAACTTTGTATATACTTTTCAAATAAATGTTTTTCATTTTGAATTAACATCAGATTTCTAGAATTTGATTTTTAACTAAAGTAAAATAAGAGTAATAGATTCATAACAGAAATTCCACCTGCATTTAAAACATAATGCAGTCCAACAATCCAAAAAAATCCAAAAAAAAAAAATTAACAGCACACAAAATATTCTGAAAACAAAACCACAATCTAGTCAAAATCATTGACTTTAATAAAGAAACTAAATATGTTGTTGGCGGGCATGTAGTAGCTATTCTGATTCTGATTCATTGTCATTCACACTTTGTTTATTCCACTTGACACGGTACACATCTCGTGCACATTATGTACGGTCATAGTGATGGACTTCAGCTATATTTGGTTCCAAGTGCAGCTTAGTTGCGGCTGTTGTTTCAAGAATAATTTTTCCAAGTACACTGTCTTCTTCTGTATAAATAAATTAAATTTGTAAATGAAAATGAATAAGTTATTTTTTATTGTTTAAATGGTATTAAATTTAAGCCACTCACTTGTAAATTTGAACCCTATACACTGGAAAGCCAAGATTGGCCTACGTAAACGGTGTCCGTCGTCAATTGCAATTGATGACAATTGATTAATAAAATCACCCCACAACCACACTCTTGTTTTATCTCCACTTTTATCAAAATCATGAAAAATTAAATAATCAAGTTAAAAAATTGCAATATAAAATAGATAAATTGTTAATTATAATCCAATATCAATGTTGGGAAACGAATCTTACTTTTGGTCGACCAATGTCAAGAAGACGCAAGGCATACTGACTTTCCACAACACCTTGTACTCGATGACTTCCGCTATAAAGTCTGTCATAACAACACAAAAATTATCAATTAAATAAATTAATTAAAGTATTAAATGTTTTGTAAGGTCAACAAATTATTTATGAGGAGTAGCAACTTCAAACCCTTTGTTGTCACCAATGTTGAACTTACCAATTTTGTAGCATAGGCCTTCGGTAAACACATCTTTGAACTTTTTCAGATCACGTTTGTGAATGGTACATTGTATAACACAACCCTGCATGTTGTTTAAATAGTCGTCAATCTTCATAATATAATATTTTCATAATGAATAGTTAAAATTGTAGAGTGATACCAATAGGAAACTTTACTGAAAGAAAGCATAGCATACTCAATATTTGAAATAGTAAGCATGAAAAAGCGAGTATGTCAACCTTATTATCAACTAATAAAAGTTCCTGAGAACATGTCTCTACTTTAGTGTCATGGCAAAGAATCCTCTTTTCATACCAAATTGAAAGAATTCTTCCTTCAACCAAATTTGTTGACAACGATTCATTGAGGCCAACAAAGAATGTTGTAGTTGGATCCATCAACAGTTTGCCAAACGTATCAGAATTTGACATTTTTTTGGAGTTTCTGAAATTCTAGATTGATTGAAGTGGGTGTAAAATCTGATATGTTGGTTGTATATATACTACTTGAATTTGAATTTAGGTGGACGCAGGACTCTATGATTGATTTGTTTTAGTTTACTAATTTCTAGGTGGATTTAGGACTCTATAATTGATTTGTTTTTGTTATCTAATTAACGTTAAATGTGGGATGTGGGATTTCACTTAAAATTCTAGCAGGTATTTCACATTTCACATAAAATTCACGTTTTAAATTTCACATAAAATTCACTTAATTTTATATTCACTTAATTAGTTATTTTTAAATGTGTTTGTTATTGACTTAATACTAATAACTCAGTGTCGGTTTGGTTATACTTGTGGATTCTGTCTGCTGTATTTTGTGCAATAATTTTGTATCATATATAATTTACTCTTACTAATTCAAGTTTTACGTTAATGTGTGTTATAGGATTGGGTTTATAATGGTCTTTATAAAATAGAGGGAGTTGACTTTGGTGCATGCTTGGTGGTAGCTAAGAGCATTTCCTCCCAACTCGATTACAATGAGGGAATTTACGATCATGTGTCATTATTTTCATCTGTTTGTAATTATGTTTCTCTGTTGCTGTTCGTGTTGGTCATTTTTGGCTTTGTTTCGATTAAGTCACCGCGTCCTCTCTGTTAATAGAAGCGTCTATGAGGTTGGCTCGCCAACGATAATATGCTCTTAGGAATTGGTGACTTTGTTTCGGTTAATGGAGCACGTCCCATCTCCTAATTGAAGTGTTTATTTGGTGAGAGTGTCAACAATAATATGCTCTTAAGAGATGATGACTTTGTTTCGATTAATCGACCATTTTCTCTCTCCTAATTGAAGCGTTTATTGTGGGCGGGACCACTAACTATAGTATGCTCTTAGAAGATGATGGATAAGTGGAAGGTATGTTCCTGTAACACCCGCTATTTTTCCTAAGCATTTTCATTCTTTCCGTTAAGACTCCGTCTTAACTCTGTCACTTTTGGCCTCATATTTCATCATTTTACTAAGATCTATTTTAATTTTTGAGTTTAATAATTTTTATTTTTAATTTTAAAGATTTAAATTCTTTTTAAATCCATTTATTTGGTTTCTTCGTAAACTAATTAATTTTTCCGCAAGGAATTCTATTTCTCTTCGAATTGACATTTTTAAGCTTGGATTTAAGTTATTCCTTTTCCTAAAAATGTTTGAATACGTTTTTATAATATTTTCAACTAGTAAATATTTTTATTTACAAAAATTTAGTTGTTAATGATTTTTATTACGAAGCTTCGCGAATAATTATTTTCTTACGCGAGGTTTACTCGAATTACTTTGAAATGCCTTTAACTATTTTACGATTATACTTTTTATCAACTTATAAATTATTTGAGACCATTTCCTCACATTTTGGACCGACTAAGCTCTTGGTCACAAGTTTTACTACGTTTTATTTAAACGTTTCATTTTATCACGTTAAAACGTAAACATAAGATTATTTCTTTTCATTCATTGTTGCATTATTATCAAAACTCTTCATACTCCTTTTTTTTCTACTTGGCCGGTCACTTTAACATGTTTCACATAGTTTTCATCAAAACATTAATCCCATTTATATTTAGGAAACCATCCATTTCCATACTTCACTTTATTCATTCATCAAGTTAAAAAAAAATCTACCTTCATCCTCTTGGCCGTGGTACTCCCCCCCCCCCCCCCCCTACTCTAGGATTATTCTTGCTTCAATTCTAGTCTTAATCGACTCAAATTCATCGTCAAATAATCCTCTTTCCGTTCTCTTCGTTAAGGTATTGATCAACATCGTTTACGATCAATATTTACCTTGATTTTTATTAGTTTTCTCATGGTATTTTTCTGCCATAATTTTCGTGTTTGGTAGGATTTTTGGACGATGCCGAAGCCGACGAATATATTATCGATTCAGACTTGGAGTAGAGGTAACGTCGATGGTACTCGGTATTTCATGATTTTAATTGAGTATTTGCATGTATATATTTTTATGTTTTATTTTGGCAATATATATATATATATATGTCATAAAATCTGAAAAAAAATTAAAAGTTGAAAATTTGCATGTTTCGGTATTTTTATCGCTTTTACGAGATTAACGATTAAATTGTTATATTAGTTTGTAAAATCATAATATTCGGCCTAAACATGTAATATATGTTTATATTCTGGAAAAATATTGTTTTTGATGATTTTTAATAATTTAGTATTTTTCTGATATTTTTTATATCGATTATTGAATTATTACCGTTTACGGACAAAAATGATTAAAAGCCGATTTTTAGTTCTAGTACTTAAACATTTTATTTTAATCTGATTTTTGACGTGGTGAAACTTTCTGGTGAAATAGAATTTTATGAATCTTTTCATAATTTTTCGGAATTGTTAAGTGGATGAATTAATTAATCACTTTAAATCATCGCTTATCGTTAAAACCGTGTTTGTTGTTTAAATTCTGGATTTCTGGTCTTTGGTTTAAATCTGGAAAAAATTATGATTCTGATGATTTCATATTAAAATGTAATTTTATGATTTTTAATGCCTTAATAAAATGTTAGGAACGATAAGTTTTATTAATGGAATCGTTAATTGTGAAAACGGGTTTTAAAGACGGTTTTGACGGGATTTATTAAATCTGGAATTTTTGGAATTCTGGAAAAATGGTAGATTCTAGAAAATCATTATTTTTAGGTTTAATAATATTTTTTGGATATTAATACTTAAATCTTTTTGTAATTACTATTTTTATTAATCGTTATTGTCGAGATTGGACGATTAACGAGAAAACGCTTTAAAAACCGAGTTTTAGAATTCTGGAAATTTTCTTTTCTGGACAGAATGTCCATAAATATATTTTAACTATTATACGTAATTTTTGTACTATTTATTAAAGTCTTTAATTAATAAGTATTGATTTTCGGACAAATTGTGATTTATCGTTAAAATGCTTCGTCTTACCTAAAAGAATTATTTTTCCAGCAATTTTGAAAGTATTTAAATCTGAAACTTTAAGAGTTAAATCATCCCATAACGTACTCTAAATATATTTGTTGGTTTAATTAAATGAAGACGTTCAAATATTTAATTTGGTGTTTGCCGTAAAATCCTATTTATAATTTTATTGTCGAAACTAATAATAATTAGGGAATTTTAGCTTTTTAACTTTTGAAAACACCCTAATTAGTAATATTAAAATGTTTAAGACAATTTTAATCATTTTGTAACGCTTATACGATATTTTAATAATTTCATAAAATTAAATGTTCACTGTGGTAATTAATATCGTTAAGGCCGAAAGTATTAGTTTTATAAATCTACATCGTTTACTAAAATGTGTTATTAGTATGAATTAATATTTTTGCTACTTTGATATGATGCTATTTTTTGTAAAGTTTCTAAAAATAGAAGTTTCCTAAAATAGAAAGTTTCCTCTTTTGGAAAGTGATCCTTTTCTTTTTGTTCTCTTATTATTTATAATGATTATATCTTTTATATATCGATAATATCTTGTTTTGGAGTTATGGAATAAGGACAAGTGTGGGTTTAGAGTAATATAGTCTGGGATGTACGTTTTGCCATCAACTATAAAGCTGGTGTGTCTATGTTGAGACACATTGGTCGTTGAACTGAGCATGGTTTGTGTTCAGGAGTGTGTATATTTTGACCTTAAACTTGGATATCGCATCGTGTAAGTCGTCGTCGGGTTGAACTGGATTACGGTTAGTGTCCAGGAGGGGTGTACATTACTTAAGCCAGGACCTCGCTGCACGCAGTCCTGTTATGGTTAAGTTGCCTAGTTATTGACCGAAGTTTGATTTATTTTGACTAAGTTCTCGAAGCTAGTTTAGTATTGTCCTAGTGAAAGTCTAGATTCTACATTAATCCTATCCATAACGTCATTTTGAATATTTTTATTGTTATCGATATAAATTGGTTTGCAGGTTGGCAAATATTTTTATGTTTCTTCGGTAACCCATTTTAATATTTTGGTTTTGCGCTGAAAACTTATTTTAATATGATATTTTACTTTTTTTCCATTTTTATTATTTTTCTATAGTAGTAAGTACAGTTTTAAAATCCTGTTATACGGCTGGGAGAACGTTGACGTTGCTCCCCACTGATTGTGGCTGTTATGTTTTAACATGACAGGTATACGTGTTTGTTTTCCGGAGGGTGTGGGCTAAACGAGCAGTCTTGGATCCTGCTTGATCTTTTTAACAATTATGTCTTAAGGATTGTTTAACCTCTTTGTGGATTGTTTTAAATTTTAGCCATTTTTATGTATGGCATACGTTTGACTTTACCAATTTATTTTACTAAGACATAGTTACCGTGTGTTTTAATCCCGACTCTACAGTGTTTCCGCCACTGTATCGCGTTAGAATTTCTAGGGGATTACAGTTGGTATCAGAGCATCACTGCTCCCGACGCTTACACACCTGAAATTAGGGAAAAATACCAGTAAATGAAGATATTATTAGAAATGGGTAGAAACAGATAAGGATTTAACTGTTAAGATTATCTGTTCCTGAACTCGATGATTAACATTGATTTTATGTTGTTATTTGTGAACTTCAAGATGGCCGGAAGAGGTAACCGAAACAACAACAACAACAACAACAACAACAACAACAACAACAACAACAACAACAACAACAACAACAACAATGATCAGGGAGGTATCGAAGCACTGGCTGACACGCTACACAACATAGCGCAGGCCATGAACGAGATGAATAACCGGAACCAATAGAGACCCTTTAGCTTCTCTCACGCAGCTGAAGGAATGGCCAAAAGCAGATTGGATTTTTATGATGGCTCCGTGGACCCCGAAGTCATGAACCGTTGGTTTCGACTGATGGAAAGGCAGTTTGGAATTTACTCCGCCTCCGAGAATCAGAAGGTGGGCCTAGCTGTGTTGTACCTGTCAGACGATGCAGACCGATGGTGGACCCAGGTTGGCCCGACTGCACTTCAGACTCCAGGATTCAACTGGACTCAGTTCAAGGCTCTCTTAGAGCAGAGATTTTATCCCGAGGAGCTGAGGCATCAGAGGATGACTGAATTCAACGCTCTACGCCAGAATACCATGTCGGTAGAAGCTTACACCACTCGGTTCCACTTCCTGGCAAATTATGCTGGAGATCTGTTACCCAATGAGAATTTCCGAGCTTTCTTTTATCGTGGAGGACTTCGAGCCGATATCACCCTCAACATGCCCCGGAGTCTCGCAACGGTTAATGAGCTCTATAATGCCGCGCTTTACGCGGAGTCTTCGATTGAGCGGGTGAAATCTATGAACCCATCATCTAGCTATAAACGACCTTTCACCCATTCTGGGAATAACTCTTCATCTTCTTCTAAGAAGTTCAACTCTGGAGGTCTGGATTATTTCTCCTTTCTCTTCTTCTTTTACTTTCTTTTCTTCTAAAAATTTCTGACTCTACTGTATGCTATTACAGGTAGTGGTTTCAAGAAAAACAATTTTAACTCGAAGCCCAACAACAAGAAGGATTCTAACTGTTTCAAATGCAAGAAGGCTTATCATCCTGGTTTGAATTGTGACGGCACCCCTGTAGTTTGCTACACCTGTGGAGAAGCCGGGCACTGCTCTACCTTCTGCCCGAAGAAAGCAGCAACCAACACCGCTACTGCAGATGGCGCTGTCTCTACTTCTGCTCCTCGTAAGGGACGCATCTTTGTGATGAGCCGTGCTGACGCTGAGGCTAATCCTGATGTGGTTACGGCTATGTTTCTGATTTCTGGTGTTAGTGTTTATATATTATTTGATACTGGCGCTTCCACATCTGTCATATCTTCTATTGTGGCTTCAAAACTATCCTTAACCTCCTGTCTAGCTGAACCAATAGCTATTTCCCTTCCTTCTGGTGAAGTTGTTGACTGTTCTAAAGCTTATCAGAATGTACCTATTCTCTTTGCTGGTACTATTCTTCCTTCTACTCTCCTTGAGTTCCCTCTCGCTGAGTTCGACGTTATTTTGGGAATGGACTGGTTAGCTCAGTATGATGCAAGGTTTCAGTGTCGAGATCAGAAGATTTCTCTGAAGACCCCCGAAGGTGTTCGAGTGTCTTACCGTGGTGGTCGAAGACAGAAGGGTATCAAAATTATTTCTGCCATGAAGGCTATCAGAATGCAGAGAAAAGGTTGCCAAGCATTTCTATGTACGGTAACTGTAACTGCTGAATTCCCTAAACTCGAGGAGGTGCGCATAGTGTGTGATTATGCATATGTATTTTCCGAGGAGTTACCAGGTATTCCACCCAAACGAGATGTGGAATTCACTATTGAACTCGTGCCTGGTACTGGCCCGATCGCCAAAGCACCTTACAGAATGGCTCCTGCTGAGTTGCAAGAGCTACGCAAGCAATTGGATGAAATGATTGAGAAAGATTTCATTCGTCCAAGTTCTTCCCCTTGGGGCGCTCCTGTTCTTTTTGTCAAGAAGAAAGACGGTTCGATGCGCTTGTGTATTGATTATCGTGATCTCAACAAGGTTACGATCAAGAACAAATATCCTCTGCCCAGAATTGATGATCTCTTTGATCAACTTAAGGGTGCTTCAGTGTTTTCCAAGATCGATCTAAGGTCTGGATATCACCAAATCCCCGTCCGAGAATCAGACATTCCGAAGACGGCTTTCAGTTCGAGGTATGGACATTATGAATTCAAAGTCATGCCTTTTGGACTAACCAATGCTCCTGCTGTTTTTATGGATCAAATGAACAGAACTTTCAGGGAGTATTTGGATCAGTGTGTTGTTGTCTTTATTAATGACATCCTGATTTATTCCAAGTCGGAGGTTGAACATGCAGAACATCTCAAGATTATTCTTGGCATTCTACGAGATTAGAAGTGGTATGCTAAGTTTTCCAAGTGTGAATTTTGGCTTTCCGAGGTAGCTTTTCTGGTCATGTTATCGCAAAGGAAGATATTAGAGTTGACCCTTCTAAGATTTCAGCTATCGAGAGCTGGGCAAGTCCCAAAGATGTTGGCGAGATCCGAAGTTTCCTAGGTCTTGCCGGCTATTATCGAAGATTTGTGCAAGACTTTTCTAAGTTAGCACGACCTATGACTCAATTACTCAAGAAAGAGAATAAATTTCTGTGGAGTCAAGCCTGTGAAGATGCTTTTTCTGAGCTCAAGAGAAAGCTCACTTCTGCTCCTATCCTGACCCTACCTGAAGAAGGCGTTGGTTTCGATGTGTATTGTGACGCTTCTAAGAATGGTTTGGGTTGTGTCCTTATGCAGAACGGTAAGGTGATCGCTTATGCCTCTAGACAGTTGAAGGTTCATGAGGTGAATTACCCTACCCACGACTTGGAGTTAGCAGCTGTGGTGCATGCCTTGAAAGTTTGGAGGCATTATTTGTACGGAGTGAGATGCAAGGTTCACACTGACCATAAGAGCCTGCGATATCTCTTCGCGCAGAAAGATCTGAATGCGAGACAGAGACGCTGGATCGAGTTAGTGAACGACTATGACCTTGAATTGGTGTATTGTGAGGGAAAAGCTAACGCGGTTGCTGATGCCCTTAGCAGAAAGACCCTCCATTCCTTGTCTCCGTGTTCTGGCTTGTCTGAGAAGTTGGCCCGAAAATTTGCCAAGATGTCTATTGATGTTGTTGATGAAGGTTATGATGGTCGCCTGAATGCCCTAGTTGCTGAACCAACTCTTTTCCGTGAGATTCGTGAGAAGCAGTTGGAAGACCCTTTTGTAGCTGGTATCCGAGAAAAGATGAATCTTGGTAAGGCTCTAGATTTTTCTGTGGATTCCAGTGGAGCACTGAAATTTAAGAACCGCTGGGTTATCCCTGGTGATGCGGAGGTGAGAAAGCAAGTCATAACCGAGGCACATAAGACGAGGTACTCTATTCATCCTGGTGGTGACAAGATGTATCGGGATTTGAAGCTCCATTTCTGGTGGCCTCATATGAGAGAGGACATTGCAGAGTTTGTAAGTAAGTGCTTGACATGTCAGCAGGTGAAGTTCGAGCACAAGAAGCCTGGAGGTTTGCTACAACCACTCCCTGTTCCAGAGTGGAAATGGCAGTGCATATCGATGGATTTGTGATGGCATTACCAAGAACCGTGAACGGAAGAAACGGTATTTGGGTTATTGTGGACCGCTTGACCAAGTGTACACGATTCGTCCCTATGCGTGACACTTTGAGTCTGGAGAAGCTCGCAGAGGTGTATGTTGCAGAAATCGTCCGTCATCATGGTGTACCGCTCGAGATTGTTTCGGATCGAGACCCGAGGTTCTGCTCTAAATTCTGGAAGGCTTTGCAAGATGCTTTGGGAAGCAAATTATTGATGAGTACCGCTTTCCATGCTGCTACAGATGGACAGTCCGAGAGAACGATCCAAACTTTGGAGGATATGTTGCGGGCTTGTGCCTTGGATTTCCAAGAGAGTTGGATCCGACATCTCCCGCTGGTAGAGCTTTCCTATAATAACAGCTACCATGCTTCTATTAAGATGTCCCCGTTCGAGGCACTGTATGGTCGAAAGTGCCGTAGTCCCGTCTGTTGGGGTGTTCCAGGTGAAGTGAAGATTTTGGGCCCGGATTTGTTGGCTCAGACTATTGACGTAGTGAATGTGGTCCGATCTAGGATGAAGTCTGCCCAGGATCGACAGAAGTCGTATGCTGATGTTCGTCGCCGACCTTTGGAGTTTTCGGTTGGTGATCTTGTGTTCCTGAAGGTATCACCTATGAAAGGGGTGAAACGGTTTAGGATTAAGGGCAAGCTCAGCCCTAAGTTCGTTGGCCCGTACCCTGTGATCGAGAGAGTGGGCGAAGTTGCTTATAAACTGGAATTGCCTGCATCTATGTGTAAGGTTCACGATGTTTTTCATGTTTCTCAGTTAAGAAAATATGTTAGTGATCCCGAGCACGTGTGGGAGCCCGAGATTGTGGATCTCGAACCAGATTTGACTTATGAAGAAAGGCCGGTGAAGATCACTGATCGCCGCGAGAAGCGTTTAAGGAACAAAGTTGTACCTCTGGTAAAAGTTTTGTGGCGCTGTAATCGGTTTGAGAAAGAAACGTGGGAAACCGAGTCTTCGATGCGAGCTAAGCATCCTCAACTCTTTGAGTAAGGTAAACCTCGATTTCCTATCTGCTTATTCTTAGTTTCGAGGACGAAACTTTTTTTAGTGGGGAGGATTGTAACACCTGCTATTTTTCCTAAGCATTTTCATTCTTTCCGTTAGGACTCCGTCTTAACTCTGTCACTTTTGGCCTCATATTTCATCATTTTACTTAGCTCTATTTTAATTTTTGAGTTTAATAATTTTTATTTTTAATTTTAAAGATTTAAATTCTTTTTAAATCCATTTATTTGGTTTCTTCATAAACTAATTAATTTTTTCGCAAGGAATTCTATTTCTCTTCGAATTGACATTTTTAAGCTTGGATTTAAGTTATTCCTTTTCCTAAAAATGTTTGAATACGTTTCTATAATATTTTCAACTAGTAAATATTTTTATTTACAAAAATTTAGTTGCTAATGATTTTTATTACGAAGCTTCGCGAATAATTATTTTCTTACGCGAGGTTTACTCGAATTACTTTGAAATGCCTTTAACTATTTTACGATTATACTTTTTATCAACTTATAAATTATTTGAGACCATTTCCTCACATTTTGGACCGACTAAGCTCTTGGTCACAAGTTTTACTACGTTTTATTTAAACGTTTCATTTTATCACGTTAAAACGTAAACGTAAGATTATTTCTTTTCATTCATTGTTGCATTATTATCAAAACTCTTCATAATCCTTTCTTTTTTTCTACTTGGCCGGCC
Source organism: Agrostemma githago (assembly GCA_958450325.1). Classification (NCBI taxonomy): domain Eukaryota; kingdom Viridiplantae; phylum Streptophyta; class Magnoliopsida; order Caryophyllales; family Caryophyllaceae; genus Agrostemma; species Agrostemma githago. The sequence continues at coordinate 22,301,041 of OY288246.1, forward strand.
ACTTTAACATGTTTCACATAATTTTCATCAAAACATTAATCCCATTTATATTTAGGAAACCATCCATTTCCATACTTCACTTTATTCATTCATCAAGTTAAAAAAAAATCTACCTTCATCCTCTTGGCCGTGGTACTCCCCCCTACTCTAGGATTATTCTTGCTTCAATTCTAGTCTTAATCGACTCAAATTCATCGTCAAATAATCCTCTTTCCGTTCTCTTCGTTAAGGTATTGATCAACGTCGTTTACGATCAATATTTACCTTGATTTTTATTAGTTTTCTCATGGTATTTTTCTGCCATAATTTTTGTGTTTGGTAGGATTTTTGGACGATCCCGAAGCCAACGAATATATTATTGATTCAGACTTGGAGTAGAGGTAACGTCGATGTTACTCGGTATTTCATGTTTTTAATTGAGTATTTGCATGTATATATTTTTATGTTTTATTTTGGCAATATATGTATGTCATAAAATCTTGAAAATTTTTAAAAGTTGAAAATTTGCATGTTTCGGTATTTTTATCGCTTTTACGAGATTAACGATTAAATTGTTATATTAGTTTGTAAAATCAAAATATTCGGCCTAAACATGTAATATGTGTTTATATTCTGGAAAAATGTTGTTTTTGATGATTTTTAATAATTTAGTATTTTTCTGATATTTTTGATATCGATTATTGAATTATTACCGTTTACGGACAAAAACGATTAAAAGCCGATTTTTAGTTCTAGTACTTAAATATTTTATTTTAATCTAATTTTTGACGTGGTGAAACTTTCTGGTGAAATAGAATTTTCTGAATATTTTCATAATTTTTCGGAATTGTTAAGTGGATGAATTAATTAATCACTTTAAATCATCGTTTATCGTTAAAACCGTGTTTGTTGTTTAAATTCTCGATTTCTGGTATTTGGTTTAAATCTGGAAAAAATTATAATTCTGATGATTTCATATTAAAATGTAATTTTATGATTTTTAGTGCCTTAATAAAATGTTAGGAACGATAAGTTTTATTAATGGAATCGTTAATTGTGAAAACGGGTTTTAAAGACGGTTTTGACGGGATTTATTAAATCTGGAATTTTTGGAATTCTGGAAAAATGGTAGATTCTGGAAAATCATGATTTTTAGGTTTAATAATGATTTTTGGATATTAATACTTAAATCTTTTTGTAATTACTATTTTTATTAATCGTTATTGTCGAGATTGGACGATTAACGAGAAAACGCTTTAAAAAACCGAGTTTTAGAATTCTGGAAATTTTCTTTTCTGGAAAGAATGTCCATAAATTTATTTTAATCATTTTATGTAATTTTTGTACTATTTATTAAAGTCTTTAATTAATAAGTATTGATTTTCGGACAAATTGTGATTTATCGTTAAAATGCTTCGTCTTACCTAAAAGAATTATTTTTCCAACAATTTTGAAAGTCTTTAAATCTGAAAATTTAAGAGTTAAATCATCCCTTAACATACTATAAATATATTTGTTGGTTTAGTTAAATGAAGACGTTCAAATATTTAATTTGGTGTTTGCCGTAAAATCCTATTTATAATTTTATTGTCGAAACTAATAATAATTAGGGAATTTTAGCTTTTTAACTTTTGAAAACACCATAATTAGTAATATTAAAATGTTTAAGACATTTTTAATCATTTTGTAACGCTTATACGATATTTTAATAATTTCATAAAATTAAATGTTCACTATGGTAATTAATATCGTTAAGGCCGAAAGTATTAGTTTTATAAATCTACATTGTTTACTAAAATGTGTTATTAGTATGAACTAATATTTTTGCTACTTTGATATGATGCTATTTTTGGTAAAGTTTCTAAAAATAGAAGTTTCCTAAAATAGAAAGTTTCCTCTTTTGGAAAGTGATCCTTTTCTTTTTGTTCTCTTATTATTTATAATGATTATATCTTTTATATATCGATAATGGTTTGTTTTGGAGTTATGGAATAAGGACAAGTGTGGGTTTAGAGTAATATAGTCTGGGATGTACGTTTTGCCATCAACTATAAAGCTGGTGTGTGTATGTTGAGACATATTGGTCGTTGAACTGAGCATGGTTTGTGTTCAGGAGTGTGTATATTTTGACCTTAAACTTAGATATCGCATCGTGTAAGTCGCCGTCGGGTTGAACTGGATTACGGTTGGTGTCCAGGAGGGGTGTACATTACTTAAGTCAGGACCTCGCTGCACCCACTCCTGTTATGGTTGAGTTGCCTAGTTAGAGACCGAAGTCTGATTTGTTTTGAGTAAGTTCTCGAAGCTAGTTTAGTATTGTCCTAGTGAAAGTCTAGATTCTACATTAATCCTTTCCATAACGCCATTTTGAATATTTTTATTGTTATCGATATAAATTGGTTTGCAGGTTGGCAAATATTTTTATGTTTCTTCGGTAACCCATTTTAATATTTTGGTTTTGCGCTGAAAACTTATTTTAATATGATGTTTTACTGTTTTTCCATTTTTATTATTTTTCTATAGTAGTAAGTACAGTTTTAAAATCCTGTTATACGGCTGGGAGAACATTGACGTTGCTCCCCACTGATTGTGGCTGTTATGTTTTAACATGACAGGTATACGTGTTTGTTTTCCGGAGGGTGTGGGCTAAACGAGCAGTCTTGGATCCTGCTTGATCTTTTTAACAACTATGTCTTAAGGATTGTTTAACCTCTTTGTGGATTGTTTTAAATTTTAGCCATTTTTATGTATGGCATACGTTTGACTTTACCAATTTATTTTACTAAGACATAGTTACCGTGTGTTTTAATCCCGACTCTACAGTGTTTCCGCCACTGTATCGCGTTAGAATTTCTAGGGGATTACAGTTCCTGTTTCTCAGTGATGAGCCTTAGATTTGAACATCAAAGTCATTTGAAAATAGCATGCATAACTATTCTTTAGTTAAGATTCATGGGTTGAAAGTGTGTTGCTCTTAGAGGATGAATGTCGAATTCATTCTGACCTCTAATTGTAGCGGCTGCTTTATTTCCCTGTGTTGCTTCTACTAGATAGTGATGCAGCTGTGTTTATTGATGATAATGTTTAATGCCTGAGAGAAACAAACCTACTTTAAAATGACGTTTGACTGGTAAGTAAGGTAACCAAATCACGAAATTCCTCTAGTGAAAACGTTTAAATAAAACACAACTGTCTGGCAGCTAAAAAAAGTCTAAGATGTTGAAGAAGCAGTGGCATTATTCGTCTTAGAATAAAAGTCTCCTCTTTTTGGGTTCCTAGTCTGTGTTCTTGTTTGTGCTGTCGCCTGTTATATCAATCGCTTTCCCCACAGCCTTGTCTTTTGGTGTGCTTGATGGTAACGTTATTGCTTCAGGCTCTATGTCTGCTGCTGGCTCTAATTTCCACTCCCTTTACTGCTTTCACCAACCGCATATGTTGTCAGTGGTACATCCTTCGGGATGGAATTACATACAACCTTGTCTGTTTTGTCAACCTGATCACAAAGAATACTTGTTACTGGATTATGTTCTTGGTCATTCATGTGGGTGTTAAAAAATGTAGTACTTACTATTGAACCCGCAATTACTTCTTTCCATTCCGACTTTACTGATTCTTCTGCACTCATATCCATGATAGCATAGCAAGTTGATTTCTGCTGTATGTTGTATGCTTATGTCACATGAATTTTGAACAAATACTCCTTCTCGATGAAGGTGCTGAACTCTGTGGGTGGCAGTCCTGTTGGGCTTGTTCCCTACACTTTCAATGTGAGTTGTTATGCGCATTAATTAAATACGTAGAGTACTTAGAAAAAGTTGTTTGGGATTTTGTACCGCTGTTTCATTTAGTAATTCTCTTGCTGTCTTTCCCAAAAGTGTAGTCATTCCTTCATTCCATATTATGACCTCAGCAAATTCACATTCATCGTCAAAGATAGTAAACCTGACCTGGTACCTGTTCATGTTAAATAATATTAAATTTTAATAGAAGGTATTTCTGGTGGTACTATAAGTCGTGTAGGTCTGATATGTACTAATCTGACAATAGGCTCTTTTGTAGCTACATCAAAACGTTTGCAATTATTTTTTTGACAATACCACATCCATTCTTCCTTTTGCGACATCTTAGAACGACACTCCTCACATGAATGAAAATACCAATTTCTTGTGGTGTCCATTTCATATATTGTCGCAAGCGTGACAAATGTACCCGACTACGTAGAAATTGCTATTAGTTATAGTAATTTCGTTAAAAACTAAATTTTAATTACAGAGTATAAATGATGTACCAATGTGCTGTTTTTTATTTGCTTGAGTGTCTTGTACTTTGTTCCTGATAGGATGTTATGGTTGAAGGGGTTTGGCAAAGTAACTTCTGGTTTTCAGCGATCTAGCTCACCACCTTTAGGGTAATTTTAAAAGATAAAAGATAACTTTTAGAGTTTTAGTCATCTAGCCCATCACCACGGATCATATGCATAAAACCAATATAATAATGTAGTGTAGCTTTGCTTTAGTGCTTACATGTTTTTGAATGTTGCCACCTCTTCAATTTTTGGATTAGCAAGAATGAGCGTTGCATCTCTAGTCATGATGCTATTGTTACCTGTATTGAAGGTATTAGGTTAAGTTAGGTACTTTCATTGATAGTTGTTTGACGTAAAAAAAAATTCTTGGTCAAAGGTCAATATAGATATTTTCAATTTGTTAAGATTTGAGTTGGTTATCCTATATTTCGTACATGACTTCTACATTTAATTTGTGTAGACCACTTAAAAAGTCAGAATGACTGTAAACAACTTACAAAGTAGTTTGTGAATATTTTTTACAAAAATTAAAAAGAGTACGTAATAATTTAAAAATGGTAGGACTCTATTAAAGGTGGAAGTACCCATTATGATTATCAAAATAAAATAGTGTACGTAGTAATTAAATAATTTAAAATTGATAGGACTCTATTTTGTTTAAAATTTCCAGCCAGTAGAATATGCCCTAAAATTAAGGATAGAGTTAACTAATTAACCCCACTTTTTAACCCTGCAATTACTATTGTCACCTACATTGAAGGTATTAGGTTAAGTTAATGACTGTCATAGATAACTGAGTGATGGAATTTCTAAAATAATGAGACGTTGCTTCTTACCTTTATATTCGTTGCGTTTGACATGTCTGAGCACCAATATAGGTCTGTCTAAGTTTGTATAGTCGTTGATGATGATATTCATGATTGTGGTAACGCAATCTCCAAATATTGTGCATGAAATTTGTTCATTTCTGCATTATTGTCGCTTGGCCTGGGTTACTCAGTATGATCGTAACTAAAATGTTTAACGTGGTAAAATAAATTTGGCATTTGTACCTTGTGTTCTCTAGATGGATTATTCTCCAATGAACTCCCCGTTGCAATGTTTTTAGCGGGTTATAATCCACAAATTTCCCAATAACATCTGCGTTTGTAAAAGCATTGTTAGTTTTAAAAATTTTATAAAAGTAAATTGATTGGTGTAGACAGTGATTAAATGAAGACAAATGATTACCTATGTACTGGTTGGTAGGCACATTTTCCACTATGATATCACCATATTCCGAAAAGTTGTACACACACATAGGAATATTAGGGTCTGGATGGACTTGCATCACCTTCGTGCTATACTCTAGCCATAGCCTACATTCGTGTGTTGTAGCTTTCTTGATCCACGAATTAGATGAAACGGAAATTTTGGAGATGTGGTAAATCTGTCCCTCTTTGAAGCCATTGTTGAATGTTTTCACCAATACTTGTTTTATTGATGCTTGGATTGTAGAACCTTAGGATATGGAAACAATATATTAGTGATAAATTTTTTTAACAAATATTGAATTTTTAACGTACGTATGTGACAGGGTGTACGAAAACATATCAAGACTTCTTTATGGGATCAGTCCATGTCAAGGATGTCGCCATGGCACACATTATAGTATATGAAAACAAGTTTGCCATAGGAAGGCACCTCTGTGTTGAGGCCATTTCTCATTATGGTGACTTTGCTGCCAAAGTTGCTGTGACTTATATCCACAGTATAATTTGCCAAGATACCCACCCAAAACACCATCGCCACTTACATATGTTTATTCCTGGGATTTTGAAATTATTGTCCGAGTGCCCAAATGGAATTGAACAAACAACAAGCTTGAACATAATACAGAATATGAAAAACGCAGAACAAGGAGACTAAAATAAGAACAACGACGGTGAAATAAGGAGACTGAAATATGAAGGAAAAGAAGAAGAAGGAAGAGAATACCTAGACGGAATGAGTAGAGAGAACGACGAACGACGGTGGAGATTCACTGAAGGGCGAGCGGCGAGCAGCGAGCGGGAATGAACAGAGAACGACGAACGACATATAGCAGAGAACGAAATTCAGGGAAAGAAATTAGGGAACGAAATCGTGGTGAAGAGAAGAAGATGATGAAGTCATAAAGGATAAGAGAAGAAAGATAATCAGAAGCTGCTGCTAGTGAAGATGAACGACGAGATAGCAACGGCGGTAGGGTTTAGGGTCGAGAAGGAATTAGGGAACGATTTTGTGCTAATAGTGATGGTGGAGTATAATTTGTAAATTTAGGGTTTAGACAGTATATTTTGTTGCTGATAGGGGTGAGCGAAAAAAATCAAACCGATTTTAAAAACCGAACCAAAATTTGGGTTTTTGAAGTTGAAAGCTGAATTGGGTACCTGAACTGGTTTTTTAGTGAAAAATCGGGTCGGATTCGATTCACAATTTTAAAAACCGGGTATCCGGTTTACACTTTTAAACGAAAAAAATAAAAATTTGATATGCAAATTAGTGACACCGGGTCAAAAACCGGTTCAAAACACGGTTTATAACGAAGATAACCATATATTTTAGAAAACCGGCTACCCGATTTAAATCGGAGCGGTTTCAGTTTGAGGAAAAGCGGTTTTTAAGAATCGGGTACCCAAACCGATTTTCAAAACCGGTTCGGATACCCGGTTTTGCTCACCCCCAGCTGATACTAATAGATTAGATTTAGATACTTAAAATATAGATGCTTGAGAAGCTGATACAACCAATTTTTAGTGGTCCTTAAATACAGAATAGACAATTGAGGTTAATAAAAATAGTTGTATAATATATAGACAACTGTTTTTATAAAACTCAGTTGTCTATTATCCTATAAAGACATCAGTTTCTCAAACAAAACAGATGTATAAATATTATACATCAGTTGTTAACAACATCTGATGTCTATTAGAAGTTGTCTATTTGATGTTTTGTAATAGTGCGTAGTCAATTTTCGTACTTACACTGGAATCCACCAGGATGAGTTCGACACCATAAATGAGAGGCTTCCTACCAATCTTGGACGCGTTAGTTTCTGATGTTCGTGGAGTTTTTATCCATTTTCGCATTACCCTCACAGTGATCTGTGCATGCTTCGTTGATTCCTTGATGTTAGAGATCAGGATTGGTTCATATTGAAAGGACATAATGTAAATTTAATTCAATATTGTGTATCGAATTTTTTTATTCGTACGATTTTTGGTAGAGATTTTTTCTGCTTGGATTTTCTTGGGAAATTGGAAATTATTGTAATCTCTTTTTGTTGATGTAGGCAGTTTTAGCGATGTGAAATACGTGGTAACTGCTACCATAAGCCAACTTTTTTCAAAAAAAAAAACTTCCCATATTTTTCAGTAACGGCTGGTGTAAGCCCAACCGCAGCAGTTTTTAAACAATTTAATCAGTTTATATCTGCCACATCGTCTGCCACATCAGTGACAGCTCAGTGCCATGTAGGATGTGCTGATGTGGGTCATTATTCATATAATAAAGGATATAAATGTCCCCATTATTACCTTGAGTAAAAAAAGATGCTCTAAGCCTATGCCACTCATCATCTTATTTCTTTAACCATTGTTAAGTTACATTAAAAAGTTTACCTTTTGATTATATATATATATATAGATATATATATAGTAGAGCTGATCAAAAGTGGGCTTGGGCTGGACATGGACGGGCCTAACTATAAAAAAATTGTCCGGTGGGCCATATATTGTTGTCCGTGTCCGTTATAACGGCCACATGATGCTGCCCAAGCCCGCCAACTTATGGGTAGCGGGCTAGCCCGTGGGCCTGAATAAAGTTAATCGAGTCTTTACTTTTCTTAAAATATAAGTCAGACATCGCAATTTAAGAGACTAAAATTCAAAAAAATACTACACATTGAAAAAAATATCCGATACTATTTCAAAATTCAAATACAACTTCACTAACAAAAATATTCATTTCTCATCAAACAATAGTAGGATCAGCCTCATCATTCTCATCTTCGCCTTCAACTTCTTCTAAACCAAAGGTTTCATCATGAATCAATGAGAAATTGAGAATAAAGAAGGTAAATGGCTTGGTTCCTTGGTTTGATACTTTGATGGCTGATGCGTCAACATTTAAAGTGTGGTTGATTGCTTGACGTAGTGTAGGCTATTGATATTCTTTAGGAGCAAGTGGGTAACTAGGGGTTTAAGAGATAAGTCTATTGACTTTTTTAGACATTGAAATTTGTGGTTTCTTTGTAATTTGTATTATAATAATCATATTCAATGTCTCTTTTGTCAGTAATTTCTTAACTTATATAAGTATATATATTTTAACGGGCCTAGCGGGCTGTCCGCGGGCTATTTTCTTTAGTCCAAACCCGTCCGTTTATTATAGCGGGCCTAGTTTCTTTGTCCGTGGCCCGTTTTTTTAAAAAAGTTTCTGTCCAGATCCGCTTACTAACTGGGCCAAACGGACAGCCCGCACTTGATCAGCTCCAATATATAGATAGATATAGATATGATAAAATAACTAGACACGATAATAATTTGACCCAAATCTGATGTGATTCAAAAAGGATGCTGACCGATATATTCGGGATCCATATAACCCAACCCGCACAATTGCTACCTCTGGAATAATGGAATGTAAAGTGTATAGGTGTACGATGGATGGACCTCCATTGGCGTATAAAACGAAAGGTTTTTGAAAGAGAGCAAAAATGAGTGGGCTATGGAGTCCCACTGAAAGAAAATGTGTGTCTCTGCTCCAACAACGCCAAACCAGAGAATCACTCCTTCAAATCCACGGTTTCATTGTTTGCAACAATCTGGATACTAATCTTAACATCATCACTAAATTCATTGATGCATGTTCCTCTCCCTTCCTCGCAAAACCCGGCATCCAGCATGCACGCCAAGTGTTCGACCAAATTCCTTTCAAAACCGATCCTTTTCTCTGCAACGTTATGATCAAATCCCATGGCGCTAATCACCAATTTGATGAGGCCTTGTTTCTTTTCAGGGATTTGTTGAGGATGCCGCATTTTGTTCCTGACCTTTATACTTTTTTGTTCTTGTCCAAATCTTGTAGCTCTAATTTGTACAGCTGGGAAGGTAAGCAGTTGCATACCCGGTTAGTTAAAAGCGGGTTTTCTTCGGATTTGTTTGTTTCTACGTCGGTGGTGGATATGTATGCGAAGATGTGTGACATGGGTTCTGCACGGAGGATGTTTGATGAAATGCCTAAGACAAGTGTTGTGTCTTGGACTGCTTTGGTATGTGGGTATGCTAAGTCCGGGGACATTTTCAATGCTAGCAAGTACTTTAATGACATGCCTGATAAGGACATATTAGCTTACAACGCCATAATTGATGCTTATGTGAAAGTAGGGGACATGACCTCGGCTCAACGTTTGTTTCAGATGATGCCCTATAGGAATGTCGTATCTTGGACGACTATGATTTCTGGGTTTTGCGATAATAATGACACAGCCACTGCCAGGATTATATTTGATGCTATGCCCGAAAGGAATCGGATTTCTTGGAACGCTATGATTGGTGGATATTCTCAAAATAAACAACCTCGTGAAGCTTTGAAGCTATTCCATGAATTGCACTTGAATACCATGATTGAAGCTGACCAAGTTACCATCATCAGTATTCTGCCTGCAATTGCTGATTTAGGTGCATTGGATATGGGATGTTGTATACATGAGTATGTGAAGAGGAAAAAATTAGACCAACAGATCAAAATAAGCACTTCATTGATAGATATGTATGCAAAATGTGGCGATATCACCAAGTCTATGTGTATCTTTGAAAGGATCCCGCGAAGGGCCACGTGTTCATGGAATGCCATTATAAATGGGTTAGCAGTGAATGGATATGGCAATGAAGCATTACAAGTGTTTGACGAGATGATACAAAGTGGACAAACACCAAATTCAATAACAATGATCGGTGTTCTGTCTGCTTGCAGCCATAGCGGGTTAGTCAATGAGGGAATGAAATGGCTTAAAGAGATGGAGAAGTTCGGTCTCACTCCACAAATTGAGCATTATGGTTGCGTCATTGACCTCCTTGGTAGAATAGGGGACTTAGATGAAGCCGAGAAAGTGCTACAGTCCATGCCATACGAGGCTAACGAGATAGTCATTAGCTCTTTCCTCTCTGCTTGTGTGAACCGAAAAGATTTGCTTCGAGCTGAGAGAGTGTTAAATGAAGCTGTTAAAGTAAACCCGTTAAATGCTGTAAACTATGTTTTACTCAGGAACTTGTATGCCATGGAAAAGAGATGGGCAGAAGTAAAAAAAGTAAAGGGTGCGATGAGGGATAGTGGTGCAAAAAAAGAAGCTGGATTTAGTGTTATTGAAGCTAATGGTACGCTATGGGAGTTTGTATCAGGTGGTCTAACACATCCTCAGGTTAAGGAAATAGTGTTAGTTTTAGGTCATCTACAGATGCATATGATTATGGAGGAGGAATGCCTGCAAAACACACTTTAATTTATCGCATTCTGGCAGTGAAACTGTTGATGATAGACTGATACTAAAACTGGGGTAAGGTTTTGATCACTGAAACTTCTGTATTTTGGTGCATTCTTATGCTTTCGCAATTTTACTTGATAACTGACAGGGTCCAATTGTTTCTAGTTATTAGGTCGATTTTAGTCGTGTTTTCATGCTTGTAATGCCAGGCGTGGAGGTAATTAATCGATATATGTCGGATTTCACCTAAACTAGTGATTATGAGTTTTTGGGCTTGGTATTGCATTTGTGTGATTATCGGAGGCCTTGACTCTCGATGACCGTATTCCCAGCACGGTGTCCATGCAAGACAAGAAGAGAAATGGAAGAATTGAAAAGAGTGAACGAGAAGAAGACAAGAATGGGCTAGGGAATCAAGGTGTGACTGCACTGCAGGGTTATTTTGGCTCAAGTGAATGCTCGCTGCTGGTTCTATTAGCTATACCCTGATGCAGTATAACCTGATACAAGCTAGGAATGAGTACGATAAGGCTAGGACATTAGTAATCAGTATCAGTGTATGCAAGGTTGCTCTGATCGCCAAGTAAATGAGTAGCTGCTGCTATTCACAGGCTGTGATTTTAAGTGGATTCGAACAACTGATACCTGGCTACTGGCTACACTATAACCAACAGATTGAGGTTGTGTAACGAGGCTGTGTCGTGCGGCAATGCGAGGCTGAGTCTCTTAGTAATACAGGCTGCATTCCATACCAAGCTAGCCTACGGTTGTGGCCATCTTAAACACCTGTTATCCGTGTTTGACCAGATAAGCCCCAAATGCAGCCTGCATTCGATTCTGCTTGATTTTCGCCACACACAGAGCAAAGACCCACTTATTCCTGTGAGCTAGCTGATGGGCTAATACTTCAGTGCATTTTAAATGTGATGCACTCCTTAACCTGGATGCAAGAGGCCTTTCAAATGCAGTTCAGGCTGCATTCAAACTGTGTGAGGCTGCTGCTGCTCCCTTTATGGATGAAACAAGCTGTGTTTATTCAGTTCAGCAAATGGCGGCTCTCTTTATATATGGTGTATTACGTTAAGGCGTCAACTATGACTTTTTTTTGTTACAGTTAAGGACCTTAACTTTAAAAAAATCAGTTAAGGTCTTCAAAGCTTGTTGTGTTACTTGTGCTGTTTCTTTTCCTTCACCTGAGAACTGATCAAGCTAATCAAGCTTTGATCATGAATTTGTTCTATGAACTAAAAGAAGTGGAAATTGAAGAGATATACGAGTCTTTGAAATTAAATTACATGTAACTTTTTTATTGTGTTTTCTTGCTCCATCTTTTTTGTTTTCTTCCTTTCTTACATGTAACTTTCAAGCTAATCAAGCTTTTTTGTTTTCTCACAATCTCATTCGATGACACACCTGTGTATTTTACATTGTTCTTGGTTTTGCTATGTTTTGTAACATCTGACTTCGTTATCCTTTTAGAATGCATTAATTCTGAATTGTACACAAAAATAGCTAACACGAGTAGTTAGAAAGCTCGGAAAATGGAGCGAGCTGAGTCCTCTCAATTATTTACAACCTCAGTTTAATTCGCTTTGTTTAAATGAGTTTCTGTGTAGGCCCTTCACATTTACAACATTGAATAGAGGAATTGAACACGCAACGTCATCTTTACATGTATTTTATCCACTCCATCATTATATTATTTCTTATCAAAGTTGTATAAACAATATACATATGGAGGCTCTCACTTGTTTGGACCCCAGTTTCTATAATGAAAACCATATGGACTGCCCTATTTTTCATAACGACTCAGCGTGTTGGAGTTCAGAAAACAACATAAAAAAATAACCTTTATTTTTGTTTTACAAACTTCACAACATTTAGTGCATATGAGGTATGTTTATTGGTCAATGCACTTTTACCTTTTGACGTAGACGATCCCAACCATCAAAATCTCAATTGAACCACTAGCAAAAGAGGACCTTAGTTGTAAGACCATAGCAAGGGTCGAGTTAAGTGGGTCATGATCAATTTATTTTCTTAATCCCACCTTATTTATCTTGATCACTTATACCATCTCATTCAAAAGGTCATGACTTAGGTCACCAATCCTATTATTTACTAATTTCTAATTAATTTATTCTTATTCCATACTCCGTATTATTTATTTCAATCAATTTTCTTTTCTCATATTTATTTTTGTACCCAACCAATTGGATCATGATAATATACTCTCTAATTGCTAATTAATTTGTCCCAACTTCATGACCTTGTCTGGGGATGATCTAAGCAAGAAAATAAAAATTTGAATATGAGGAAATATACCTCTTAAAAAAATATTTTCCATGTCATCAAATAAATACCATAATTATTTTAATACAAGTACCTGGACAAAAATCTAACCATAGTCTATCATTTTCACGAATTAAAAATTACTCCCTCTGTTTCAATCAATTACGTACGTTTGCTTTTTCACACTTGCCAATGCACGTTTTCTTTTGTCTATATCTTTAGCTAAGTATTTCTAAAAATTATAAAAATTTGATATTCATAATGCATTCGATTAGACAATTTAAACAAGATCTCACATGACTATATTTTATCGTATATATTAAAAGTTATGTCGATAATTCTTCTCATCTATGAATAGTGCATAATATCCAAATGCATGTAAATGATTGGAACGGAGGGAGTACTTGTAAATTAATTATGATAAATTGAAACTAATGAGGTTAAACTAGAGTTAATAGGTTGGAAAAAAAACTCGAAAAGAACACCTAGTCCCCTTAATCTCTTGTTAGTATCCCACCCATAGTCACTGGCCTCATATCCAGGCTACATTCCACAATTACATATCTCTTTGACTGTAGAATACGCTGGGTCGCTGACTGCTCCGACTGTTAGACATATTTCATGATTTCGATTATGAAATCAGTCCCAAGATCATTATAGATTCGATTTAATTCAACCCAAAAAAATCGATGAACGAAAAGAAACTAACCGTGGTCCATGTCTTACGACGCACTCAATAATAATAAGAATAGAAGAATAAAGACCCAAATATGATTCTCCTCCTTAACCCGTTTCCTTAACGTTCTCAGTATGATGGAGAAGAGAACTCTGCCTTTCACAAACTGTTTTCCTTTATTTTGAGAAGATGAAGATAAGATTACGTTTACTGTTACTGATATGTATATGGATATATACATGTCAAGGGATGTGTTTGTTCATAACTCAAATCGTTATATCTCTTCGTGAAAAGGCACTTCGTGATATTGGGTAAGGTCGGAAGGAATAGTTATTCTCGACTTTAATTACTTTAATTGAAACCGATCCATCGCGGTGTCGTCTTTTATATTGAAGTCCCGTTAAATGTGAACTCGTTATTTACAAACCCGAAAGACACAAGGCCATAAGAATATAAATATTCCAACATTCTCCCACTTGGCCTTAGTGTCACTTAAAGGATCAATAATTATAATGTTCACCTTAAATTGAGCTCATTAAACTTTCTATAAAACATTAATAGATTTAGAATTAATTGAATCATGGCGGTCACACATCATTCTGCGACATGATCCCTTCCATGTATCACAAATCAATCCTAACTCTTAACTATCTCTAATTTGAGAAAATACAATAATTCTCAAAACGATCACATGTAATCTCCAATCATAAATGTATACATATATCATAATGATCACATGTACTTTATAGAGAAACATAACAATAAATGATATCAAAATGTCATAAACATAATATGAGCAGACTACTTTTACATTAGCAAGGCTTTATCTACAACACCCATGCGCTCTACATGGCCAATAAACGCTTTAGGTGGTAATCCCTTAGTTAACGGATCGGCTACCATTACATCCGTCCTAATATGCTCAATTGACACTCTACGTTTCTGCACATCCTCTTTAACTGATAAGTGTTTCAATTCAATATGCTTAGCACCCTTAGAGTACTTATCATTTTTAGCGAAGAATACGGCTGCTTCATTATCACAATAAATTCTTAGTGGCTTGGCTATACTATCGATGATTCCAAGTCCCGAGATAAAGTTCCGCATCCACAATGCATGAATAGTGGCTTCAAAGCATGCCACAAATTCAGCTTCCATAGTGGAGGTAGCAAAGATAGATTGTTTTCCACATTTCCATGATACTGCTCCCTCAGCTAATAGAAAGACATAACCAAATGTTGATTTCCTAGTATCTTTACATCCGGCATGGTCTGAATCTGAATATCCAATAACCTCTAGATCATTATCAGATCTCCTATATGTAAGCATGAACTCCTTGGTTCCTTGCAAGTACCCGAGCACTTTCTTTGCAGCTCTCCAATGGTCCATCCCGGGATCACTTTGATACCGACCCAACATTCCAACAGCAAAGCTGATGTCTGGTCGAGTACATGTGTAACACCCCGGATTTTATGAAATAAATTAAATTAAAATTTTGTTCGTATTTTTATTTTTAAGATTTAACTCGTAATTCTTAAAATTATTATAAAACGAATTTATCGTTTAATCGTTTCAAACTCCTAAAATTCTATTTGTCTCGAAAACTCTTCTTATATATTTAAAACATATTTTTGTTTCTGTTTCGATTCATTTTATACATTTAATTTAATCAAAAGTCTATTTCGACGATTTGAATTCAAAATTCTTTTTATTCATATATTTTAAGCTCGAAACTAATTTATTTTAAGTTTCGTCAAAATATTTATTTTCTTTCCTCGAGAAATCAATTTAATTCACTTTATCGAAAATTTATTTGATGGGGGTCGGTTGCCTGCCTTTGGCCGCCTGCCAATCAGGCCCCAGGGCGACCAGTCCCAGAAGGAGGAAAGGTCTGCCCAGCAGTCTTTCCACCAAAGTCATTGAAATCTCCAAGTGTGGCCCTAATCCCTTGAGCCATCCGCCAAACAGAGCAAACCAGGCCTCCCGCCTGCTTCCAGGGTGTTCCCGCCTAAACAGAACCGAAGGAGAACCGAGGACCCATCCGTCATTTTGCCTAAGGTAAGGAGAAATGGGTGGACAAGGTGAGTCCACGTGTCGCGCCAACATCCACCCATTTCCCTCCTCTTCGTTCTCTTTTCCTCTCTCTTGTGGGAAGGTATAAATACTTACCCATTTCCCACATAAGAGGGGTTGGATTTTCTCTCTCTAGACTCTTACTCCTAAAACGCCACCTAGTTCCTCACGAGCTAGGTTCGTCAAGGCATTTCACGGACTGACTTAGGCATCGGAGAGGGTTTCCTCGGACAACCTCCGAGGCCCTGTGCGTTCATTGTGCAGGGAGCAGGCCAATTCCGCCGGGAAGGTCCGATCAAGGGAGTGAGAGAAAGGGGAGACCGAGGGAAATCAAACGATCGGTTGTTCACCATTAACCCAATTATACAGCCCGGATCCTAGGCCGGGTAAATCGTTTCCGTGACCGGAACAATTTGGCGCCGTCTGTGGGGAACTTACGGTTGTGCTCACGAGTTACCCACTAAAATCAACCACTCATAATCACAAAACTAAAACAATTATGCCAGAAATCGTTGATGCCAGTGCAGGAACAGGTCCGACGGTCCCACCGGTGACCCCCCTGTATGGTATGCCGCAGTCGGAGAGAGTTCCTCCTGCCACGATCTTAGGGGTAGGGGGAACCAGTCTCCTCGGTGGACCTAACACTGCGGTGACGCCTGAGCTGGGGGCACCCCCACGACACGCTCTTAATCTGACCCCAGCTCAGATGGCGCAGGCAGCCGCTTTTTTCTCTGCGATGCTGAACCAGGAGTTCACTCCTGAGGACTTGGTAGGCAGGGTCGCATCGGCTCCCAGGCAACCATCCCCAATTAGCAGGGATGAGGCCGGGGGCACGAGGCGGACCGCCACCAGGAATGCCCAGAGGAAAGCGAGGAGGACGGCTCAAGCGTATGCGCATGTGCAAAGGCGCATTACTACTGGCAATCCAGAGCCACCTGTTCAGCAGGCGTTCTCCATTCATACAACAGAATCAGCGTCTGGAGGACAGGGAGGCTTATCCCGAGGATTACAGGAGCGCATGAGGCCCAGGGAGCCCATGTCAAAACGCTTGGGAGAAAAACCAGGCGGAGTTTTCTCCAGGCTAACGCCTGCAGCCAAGGAACAATCAGCCCCAGGCTTATCCCAAAGCCTACAATCCAGACTCAACCGGGGACAACCGCTCGAGTCCAGGTACCATCAGGGTGAGAACCTCTGCCACTCTCAGAGGAAGAGGCCCAGACAGACCTCCCCGGAAACAGAGGATGAAGCAGCCAGTAGGCCGCCACCAGGGCACCGCTCCCCCAGTGCGAGGAAACCGACCCATAAACAATGGGAATCTCACGGTAACCAGTCTGGGGAAAGCAGGTCACGACTGGTAGGCAGACCCACAAAAACCCCGTTGCACCCTGAGGTACAAGAGTACCCCATTCCAAAAATCAAAATGCCCACCATCAAATTTGACGGGACGACAGATCCTGAAGACCACCTGGCAGCCTTTGAGAGCCACATGGGCATGTATGACGTAGATGATGCCATCTGGTGCAAGGTTTTCCCAACCACCCTGGTAGGGCTCGCACAAGGATGGTTCAGAGACCTCCGCCAGGGGTCTGTAAGATTCTTCATAGAGTTGGCTGAAATCTTTCTCGAGCAGTATGCCGGAAATAAGAGAAGACGCCTCACCCGTTTCGATCTCATGACCCTGAAACAGAAAAAGGGTGAGAGTGTGAGGGAATACATGAGAAGGTTTGATCTATCCTACCAGCAGGTCAGGGAGATCGATGATTCCACTGCCGCCTACGCCCTGACAATCTCCCTACTTCCAGGGGAGATGAAAAACCAGATGATCAGGGCCCAGCCAGAAACCTTGGCCATGGCCAGGAAGATTGCGGAAGGGTCCATTCTGCAGAGGAGTTCCACGGCCAGACGGATACCCCTGCAGGCCAAACAAGGCCTCAAGGGGGACCGCAGGGTGGAAGGGGCAGAAGTGAGCCAGGCAAGCAAAGGGAAGAGGGAGACACTCCCAAGAAAGAGCGCACAGTCTACCAGCCCAGATTCGACAGTTACACTACCCTGAACAAATCCAGGGCGGAGATCTTCGAACTGGAAAAAGAAACTGCTAAATGGAACCGCCCGAACAAACCTCGCAGCCCGAAAGGAGACCCCAAGAAATTCTGCACTTTCCACGACTGCATAGGCCATACCACCGAGGAATGCCGTCACCTGAAGGACGAAATCGAGAAGTTAATCAGGAACGGATGGTTAGCCAACTACGCAGCTAAGAATAAGTCTCAGAAGGAAGTGACTGAAAAACCCGAAGAGTCAGTGCAGAATCGCATGGTGATCCATGTAATTTCAGGGGGCACTGAGGGCCAGCTCAGTCGAAGAGGCCAAAAAAGACAAATGCGTGAACTAAGGAACCAGATCTGCTATGCTGAGAAAGCAGGGAGTCCAAGGGGAGTGACATTAAGCATCACCCCTGATGATGCAGGGCGCGTAGTGTACCCGCACAGTGACCCCTTGGTGCTGTCCCTAGAGATCAGCAACCACATTGTGCGGAGGTGTATGGTAGACACAGGCGCGTACACAAATCTACTGTACAAGGACGCCTTCGAGAAAATGGGCCTGGAAAAGAGGCACCTGCGACCTGCTCCCGGATCGCTGTACGGATTCAGTGGGGCAGGCGTGCTGCCCATGAGAGTCATAGATCTGCCCGTAACCTTTGGAGAAGGCTCTACTGCCAGAAATGTCAGGGCAACCTTTGTTGTTGTGGATGCAAGATCTGCCTACAACGCCCTAATTGGCAGAGCCACCCTGGACGAAATCGAGGCGGCCATCTCCATCAGGGCTCTCACCATAGCGTATGTCACTGATTTCGGGCTAGAAGGAAAGGTGCGTGGGGACCAGGAGTCAGCCAGACAATGCTACTCCGTGGCCCTACAAGAGCACGAAAGAGAAAGGAAAGGAAAAAGGAAGGCTGATAGTTCCCCCAGCAGGGAAGGCGAAATCCCAGCCGAACACCCGGCGTCCGACCACCTGGAGCCAGGGGGCGAAAGCATGCTGGTAGACTTGGAGCCAGGTAGGCAGGTCCTGATAGGAGCTGACCTGGAAAGATCCTACCAGGCTGAACTGGTCAAGCTGCTAAAAGAAAACAAAGACGTATTTGCCTATTCTGCAGACGAGATGCCCGGCGTCGATCCATCATGCATCGTTCACAAGCTGAATGTAAGCATGGATGCTCGCCCTGTAAAACAGAAGAAACGAAACATGTCTGCAGAAAAAGACGCAACAATCAAGGAAGAAATTGACAAACTCTTGAAAGCAGATTTTATCGAGGTCTGTGACTACCCGGAATGGTTGGCGAATGTAGTCATGGTTAAAAAGTCGTCAGGCGCATGGAGAATGTGCGTGGATTTTACAAACCTCAACAAGGCCTGCCCGAAAGACTACTATCCGCTCCCCAGAATCGACCAACTGGTAGACTCCACCAGTGGTTACTCCATGCTGAGCTTCCTAGACGCCTTTTCAGGGTATCATCAAGTATACTTGTGGCAGCCGGACAGGGTGAAGTGTGCGTTCATCACCAGTTCAGGCACCTACATGTACAAGATGATGCCATTCGGGCTCAAAAATGCAGGGGCTACATACCAGCGGCTAGTTGATAAAGTGTTCGAAAAACAAAAAGGCAGAAACATCGAGGCTTACGTTGATGACGCCATCGTAAAAAGCAGAGAAGACAGAGAGCACCTGATAGACCTGCAGGAGACCTTCTGTTCCCTGCGCACCTACAAAATGAAACTCAATCCAAAGAAGTGTACATTTGGAGTCCGCTCCGGCAAATTCCTGGGGTTCTTGGTCAGCTCTCGGGGGATAGACGCCAACCCTGAAAAAATTCAGGCAGTTCTAGACCTTCCTGAGCCCAAGACCATTAGAGACATCCAGCGCCTGACGGGCCGCATGGCCGCCTTAGCACGGTTCGTCGCGCGATCAGCAGACAAGGCCACTCCTTTTTTCAAGATACTGAAAGGGAACAAACAGTTCAAATGGGAGAACGAGCAGAAAGAGGCCTTTGAGCAATTGAAGGACCATCTTAAGAGGCTCCCCACCCTGGCAAGACCAGTAGCAGGAGAAAAACTTTTCCTCTACATTGCAGTGACCAATATAACTGTCAGCGCGGTCATCTTACGAGAAGAGGCAGGCGCCCAGCAACCTATATACTTTGTAAGTCATGCGCTGGGGGCAGCTGAGAAGAATTATCCGATGGTGGAAAAAGCCGCCTACGCAGTCATAATTGCTGCCAGGAAGCTCAGACCTTACTTTGACGCGCATCCAGTCGTAGTCCTCACCGACCAACCCCTGGAGAAGGTGTTGGAAAAATTTGAAAAATCAGGGAGATTGTTGAAGTGGGCAATTGAGCTGAGTGGGCTAGGTATATCTTACCAGCCGAGAACAGCCATCAAGGCCCAAGCCTTGGCAGATTTTCTGGCTGAGTGCTCCCATTCAGGGGAGGAAGAAACCCCTGCCGAGGAATGGATCGTGCATACTGACGGATCCTCGACAGCCAATGGCGCAGGCGCAGGCGTCGTGCTAACCAGCCCAGGAGGGGCTGACTTTGAGCATGCTCTCAGATTTGTTTTCCCAGCATCAAACAATGAAGCAGAGTACGAAGCAGTACTCGCAGGCGTCAGGCTAGCTAAAGCCGCAGGAGCAGAACGAATTGTCCTGGCGACAGACTCCCAGCTCATCGCCAACCAAATCAATGGAGAATATGAAGGAAGAGACCAAGCAATGGCCACATACCTGGAGATGGTGAAGGGAGAGTTATCCGGCCTAAAATCATATGAGGTCAAACAAATCCCCCGATCCCAGAATAGCAGAGCAGACGCCCTGTCAAAACTGGCAAGCTCTAGTCTACAGAACATCCGGAGATCAGTATGGGTCGACGTTTTACACGAAAAGTCCACCAACCCCTTACAGGCGGTTAATACTGTGGAAAAAGAGCTAGAAAGCTGGATGACTCCCTTCATCCAGTACAAGAAGCAGGGTATCTTACCATCAGACTCATCACAAAAAAGGAGGATACAGGCTAAAGCAGCCTGGTTCATACTCATTGGTGAAGAGCTTTACAAGAAGTCTTTTACTTATCCCCTGCTCAAATGCCTGCGGGCGGATCAGGCCGCTGAGGTATTGGAGGATATCCACTCAGGGATTTCTGGGCATCACATTGGTGGGAGATCGCTGGCCCACAAGGCCCTCAGGGCAGGCTACTACTGGCCTACCATGCTGGCAGATGCCAAGAGCCTGACCCAGAAATGCAGAAAATGCCAACTCTTTGCCCCATCGATCCATGCCCCGGCCCAGGAGCTCAGGCCAATCCTATCTCCCATCCCCTTCGCTCAATGGGGGATGGACATTCTAGGACCCTTCACGGTGGCCACAGGGGGCAGAAAATTCTTGATTGTCGCCATAGACTACTTCACCAAGTGGGTGGAAGCCGAAGCAGTGCCCAACATCACTGAGCCAGCGGTCAGGAAGGTGGTCTGGCGAAATATCATCACCAGGTTCGGTCTACCAAAGATGTTGGTATTTGACCACGGCAGGCAATTTGATAATGAACCGCTGAGAGTCTGGCTGGAAAGCCACAACATCTCAGTCGCCTATTCAGCCGTCTGTCATCCTCAAACCAACGGACAGGCGGAAGCAGCCAACAAACAAATTTTGAACGGCCTGAAGGAAAATGGTGGATGACTGCAAGGGTAGGTGGGCTGACGAACTCCCCAGCATACTCTGGTCAATCCGAACTACCAGAAAGGAGTCTACAGGTCAGACCCCGTTTGGTCTGGTATATGGAGCAGAGGCATTATTACCAATTGAAGCAAGGATCCCCTCTCTACGCTCCCTGCAGTACGACCAGGCGGAAAACGAGGCTGCAATGGTCGAAGCCCTAGACCTGGTGAATGAGTTAAGGGAAGAAGCCAGTACCAACATCGTTGCCTACCAGCAACGAATGAGGAAAGCCTTCAACACCAAAGTACGACAGAGGAATTTCCAGATGGGCGAACTGGTTCTGAGAAGGACACAGGCGATTGGAAAGTCAAGAGAACATGGAAAGCTGAGTGCCAACTGGGAGGGTCCATACCAAGTGACTCGAGTTCTGGGACCAGGCACATACAAAATCGCCAACCTTGAGGGACAAGAGCTACATGCTCACTGGAATGCAGACACACTAAAGAAATATTACGTCTGAACAAGAATACAGGCAGTTTTTACTTTTACAAAAAAAGGCGGAGGACGGTCAAAAATGTCGACGGCTCCGACCACCCCAATGTCAAAAAGAAAATTTTTAAGAGAAATGAGAAGATACAGATTTATACTCGTTGCCTGTTCACACTCGCGTCTTTCACACATAAACGAGCAGGGGGCAATAGGGGGAGGCCCCCCTGTTGCCGAAATTGGGAAAAATGAACCCCCCAACGCAAATCAAAAGCCACCCTGCTTACCTCTGGGCAGGCAGGGGGCAGGCCCCCTGGACTTTGGACAAAAGCCAGGGACAGGCCGTACTAACAAGGACTGGGGGCAGGCCCCCCAACCTTGTATAAAAAACACGAAAGCTACCCTGCTTACCTCTGGGCAGGCAGGGGGCAGGCCCCCTGGACTTTGGACAAAAGCCAGGGACATGCCGCACTAACAAGGACTGGGGGCAGGCCCCCCAACCTTGTATAAAAAACACGAAAGCTACCCTGCTTACCTCTGGGCAGGCAGGGGGCAGGCCCCCTGGACTTTGGACAAAAGCCAGGGACAGGTCGCACTAACAAGGACTGGGGGCAGGCCCCCCAACCTTGTATAAAAAACACGAAAACTACCCAGCTTACCTCTGGGCAGGCAGGGGACAGGCCCCCTGGACTTTGGACAAAAGCCAGGGACAGGCCGTACTAACAAGGACTGGGGGCAGGCCCCCCAACCTTGTATAAAAAACGCGAAAGCTACCCTGCTTACCTCTGGGCAGGCAGGGGGCAGGCCCCCTGGACTTTGGGCAAAAGACAGGGACAGGCCGTACTAACAAGGACTGGGGGCAGGCCCCCCAACCTTGTATAAAAAACGCAAAAGCCACCCTGCTTGCCTCTAGGCAGGCAGGGGGCAGGCTCCCTGGACTTTAAACAAATGCCAGGGGCAGGCCAGACTAACAAGGACTGGGGGCAGGCCCCCCAACCTTGTATAAAAGTGAAACAAACAGGAACCCCCTACCTACAGGCAGGCAGACTGCGAATCAAGTTCATGAGGAATCAAAATATACAAAAGCAAACAGAAAATTCACATATAAAAGAAAAAGTAGTGTCAAAGGAATACAGGACAAGAGTTTTCAAAACAAATGGTTACAATCAAGATGGTTACAATCAAGAGTACGGCAGCCGGCCATCAAAGGGCTCGGCGCGCAAAGAAGTAAGGAAATTAAAACGTTGGCACAGGCGCAGCAGGGGACGAGCAAGAGCCCTCTGAGGAAGACTGCCCTCCATGTTAAGCAGGGGGAGCGTCTGGGCCGGAAGCAACAGCTCCCTCAGACAGTCTGCGCATTTGAGCTTCGTCCTTACCAGTATAAAGGGCTCGGAAAGCATCTTCGTCAAAACCAGGGAACATCTCCCTGACAGCTTCCATGACAACCCCTAGGCAGGAGTTAGCACCATTAACGAAGCCCGCCGACACAGCCGTTTCCACCTCCTGAAGAATCTCGTCCCTCTCTTTCTCCCAATCCTTGGTCTTCGCCGCCAGATCGCCGAGGGCCGCCTGCAGATCAGAGTTTGCCTTGGAAAGGCGCTCCCCGAGGTCAATAACGCTCTTCTTAGCATGGTCCAGTTCAGCCAAAGCCTTTCTGGCCTGCTCCAATTCAGCAAAGGCCTGCTGTGCTCTCTTGGACTCCTCCCCCAGGCGAGACACTTCCCTGGTAGCCTTCTCGCTCTCAGACTTCCAGTGGATCGCCTGACCCCTGGCCTCTTCTAGCTCAGTCTCCTTTTTCGCCAGCTGATCCTTTAGGCTGGCAATGAGAGCAACGTCCCTCTCGACTGCAGAAAGGCGGTCGGAGTTGGCCAGTTCCTCATCACTCAGGCGACTGAGGGCAGCCAGCTCTGCGGAAGCCTGCATAATTCGGGAGGTGCGCTTAATGTACTGGGTCACTTGACTGGTAGCAGACTTGACAATCTTGAGAAGATGGTCTGTTAGAACTGCCCCTGAGTCGGAGAGTAGGGCGGAAACATCTTGGCTGTCGCCTGCATTATAGTGGAACTCAACGTTCTCCTCAGAGAAAAGGGTGGCGGGAATCTCTGAAGCAAAACGCTTGGGTTCAGGCGTGGAAGTCTCCAAGTCCACCACCTGGTCAGCACTGGGAGCCTCCCGACTCCTCTTTCTAGTCAGTGCCCGGGGGGTACTCTCCCCAGTCTCCTCGGAACCTGCGGCCCGCGACCCCGGGGGAATCTGAACCCCTGCTGAAAGGCCCTCTTGCCTGCCAACAGGCGAAGGGGTAGCCTTGTAAGCAATCGCCTTCGCAGCTGGAGAGGGGGTGGCCTCAGAAACCGCCGTCTTGGCAGGCGTGACCCGAGGAGGAGGGGGAAGCCTTGGTCTACTGAATGACAGGCCCTTCAAATGCTTCATCAGATTCTTCTCGCCTCTCTTAAAATCAGGGGGAAGAGAAGGGCGACTTTGGATAACAGTGAGATTCTCGTCCAAGCCCAGGCGTCTCACCTCCCCTTTTTTCCAAATAAAGGTGGCAAGATCTGCAAGACAAACAAACAGGCTGTCAGGGCATTTTCAAAAGAAAAAAGAGTAAGAAGGAATCACCAGCACTCCTGAACTACCTTTATCTAGACCCGGATTCATGCCCAACCGGGTCAAATAATTGTCAGTCGCTATAAGCTCCGCATGAGGGAGCCATAAGGTGGGGCCATACACCCCATACTTGTTAGTGTGGCCAGCAAAGTAGGCCGTCAACTCCTTATCCTTCTCACTTAGCTTAACCTCCAAGGCCTTTCCACCCACGCCAGGGTGGTACTCCTCAGGGGTCTCCAGCCTGGTGTGGACATGATTCCTGAAATGACGAGGAATCCTCCACCCATGGATGCTATGTATGTAAAGGAAGTTGTTCTTCCAGTCCCTCAAGCTGTCCATACCAGGCCACACCAAACAATGTCCCTTCTGCCTCAAGAGGGACCAATAACCAGGGGAGCCCGTACTCCCAGAAGAAACCATCTGTAAACCCACCATAAACCGCAGGGCGTCGATGGAAGGCTCCATGCGGTGGAAAAGACAGGTCCAGACATATGAGATCAGCGCCCTGACAGCTGTGGCTGTCAGCTGGGCGACGGCGACGTTCATGCGCCTGAAGATCTCCTCTAAAGCAGGATGGAGGGGAAAGCGAAGGCCAAACTCTAAACATTTATGGTAAACCGCTATGCACCCATCCGGGGGGTTGCATACGGTATCCTTTTCGCCGGGGACAACAACTGTATACCCCTCCCCGAAGTTATAGAGCCGCTCAATCACAACGGCAGCGTTCTTGGCAAGGATCGTCTCCCGATTTTTCAGGTCAGGGAAAGTACTCAGAGGGATGCGGTATTTAGCCTTGTCTAAATAGTAAACCCTACCCCTTTCCCGACGAACGAGGGGGCCGGAAGTTCGGGAAGGGTTAACTTCCAACGCCTCGTCGTCCGAGTCAATAGCATCAAATGAAGGGGGGTCAGGAGAATTACCGCCCCCACTGCCCGCCGAATGCTCTTCCTCAAGACCAACCTCCCTAGAGGAGGAGGCAAAATCCATCCCTTCTCCCCTCTTTGATGGGTCGATAAGGGGCAAAATCCGTTCACGGGTTCTAGACATGTTACTCTAAAAAAGAAGCGGAAAAAAGGAAATCGAAGAGAGAAAAAGAATGGAGGATGAAAATCTGACCTAAGATCGCCTGACAGCACGTCACAAGCCCAAAGAAAGAGTCTCTCAGGGAAATGGGGGTGCAAGGTAGGATACGATCCGTCAATACTCAAGGGTTTTTGACAAGACAAAGAGAATGAGGGAATGTCGAAGGAAAAGAAAGATTGGAAAAAATGAAAGAATGGATGACTGATCGCTTTTATAGAAAGAAAAAGGGCATGCCAAGAGTCGCCCAACCCTCAGGAATTCGCCCAAAGGTTACAGTCCACGTGTCACCCCTGCAGAGGTTTGCTCTGAGTAGCTTCCCGAGAATGACCTCGAAAAGACCAAAAGGTGTCAGGGGATTGATCATCCTATGACGCCTCCACTCCACTTCAAATAAAAAGTAATAAACACATATTAAAAATACAATAACAAACACATCGCCCGAATCTCATTTCATAAAGCCTTAAAAAGGGGGAAAGTTACATTCAGTACCCAACAAAGAAAGAAAATATACAAGGGCCCAGGAATTCCGGCCCGACAAGCAAACACCCTGCCTATCAGGCCTAGTCGTCGCCCAAATCGGGGGAATAATCCCCAGGGCTGCCTGGACTCCCGAGAGCCGAGCCCCAGTCCCAGCCTGGGGAGCCCTGGAAAGGATCATCCGAAGCTCCATCTTCACCCTTGTCGCTCAGGCAACCAAGGCCCTCACTGTCCTCAGAGTCATGGCTGCTGTCCTCCCAGTCCCTGCCAAAGGGAGCGGCCTGGGATTCGTCGCAGGTACGACAGCCTGCCTTCTTCACAGGCGAAGAGGGACCTGACGCCAAGGAGGAATCAGTGTCCGAAAGGTTGGGGTAAAATTGCTCAGGGTGCAACCACGGAAAGCACTCGTGGCATCCCCTGTCAAAACAGCCCCCTCCCTGGGGGCAGCGTCTAAACCTAGGCGCAGCAGGAGGTGAGGACCTCTTGAGGCGTTTGCCCCTCCTAGCAGAAGTTCTCTGACCCGACCGGCGAGAACGAAGCCGTAAACGGCGGCTGCGGCAAACAGCCAGATAAGCAGCACGAGCATATCGGAGTTTCCAAAACCCTCTGAAGATGAAAGTAACACGTTTAACTCCACGACAAGTTACGCTTTTTTTGGTCCAAGCCATGATTGAAGATAAAGAAAGGAAGGTTGGAAATGGGTTGTGAAAATAGTGAAGGATGCAATTTATACACGAAGCAGAAGCAGGGCATTAATGGTGCCCCAACCACTTCTGCAGGGAAGAGAGCCAATCATCGAACTGGCACACTGCCCAAAAATTCTCTATGCAAAGTAGGGTAATCATAACAAAAGACGTTTGAACTCCCTGCGTGCCCAGAGAAATAAAAGCATGTTCCCTCGGGAACATGCGACACATTTAATGCAAATATCCAAGGAGACAACCTCCCGCCGTCCCAAAGCAAGACGTCGCCTGCCGAGCAGGAACCCCGCTCCTTCTCAGCCGGCGAGGGCCAATTGATGGGGGTCGGTTGCCTGCCTTTGGCCGCCTGCCAATCAGGCCCCAGGGCGACCAGTCCCAGAAGGAGGAAAGGTCTGCCCAGCAGTCTTTCCACCAAAGTCATTGAAATCTCCAAGTGTGGCCCTAATCCCTTGAGCCATCCGCCAAACAGAGCAAACCAGGCCTCCCGCCTGCTTCCAGGGTGTTCCCGCCTAAACAGAACCGAAGGAGAACCGAGGACCCATCCGTCATTTTGCCTAAGGTAAGGAGAAATGGGTGGACAAGGTGAGTCCACGTGTCGCGCCAACATCCACCCATTTCCCTCCTCTTCTTTCTCTTTTCCTCTCTCTTGTGGGAAGGTATAAATACTTACCCATTTCCCACATAAGAGGGGTTGGATTTTCTCTCTCTAGACTCTTACTCCTAAAACGCCACCTAGTTCCTCACGAGCTAGGTTCGTCAAGGCATTTCACGAACTGACTTAGGCATCGGAGAGGGTTTCCTCGGACAACCTCCGAGGCCCTGTGCGTTCATTGTGCAGGGAGCAGGCCAATTCCGCCGGGAAGGTCCGATCAAGGGAGTGAGAGAAAGGGGAGACCGAGGGAAATCAAACGATCGGTTGTTCACCATTAACCCAATTATACAGCCCGGATCCTAGGCCGGGTAAATCGTTTCCGTGACCGGAACATTATTATTTATCGGAAAATACAATTTCATTGTCTAATTATTTATTTCACTAATCTTCGTTTTCGTCTCGAATAATTTATTTATTCATTTTATTCGACGGCCCGAATATTTATTAATTTTATTGACTCATTTTATTTCGACTCGTGTGTCAGTCAACTTGTCGATTCGGAATTTGTTTAAACCGTCTCCTACCCGATTCATCTAATCAATACGTATTTTTCTAACCGCTTTTATTTGAACCGATTCAGCCCCTTTATCCCACTTGTATTTACTGACACATATACACCCCTATCCAATTGCTTTCCACCGCTTCACCTTAACGTACTTAACTGCTCTTCCCATTCTTTTTGTATCCCCTTCTTCATTTTTGTTCATCCTCTTCAACCTCTTGAATCATCCGCCTCTCATCTATCAATGATTGATCGATCACCCTGCTCTCTTATCTCCACTCTTGCATCAGCCTCGTTCTCAGCCTCGTTCTCCCTGTTTAGCCCCGACTTCTCTAACAAAGGTAGCCCCTCTTCTCCT
Source organism: Agrostemma githago (assembly GCA_958450325.1). NCBI lineage: Eukaryota > Viridiplantae > Streptophyta > Magnoliopsida > Caryophyllales > Caryophyllaceae > Agrostemma > Agrostemma githago. Next base: position 22,329,438 of record OY288246.1, read on the forward strand.
CCTCCATCTCGTCGTTTTCTTGCCACGGTTTCTGTACCTGTTTTGTTTTGGTGATCCTCTGTAGTCGTTTTATGGCTATTATTTCTGACTGTGTTTCATGCTACTGCGGTGCTGATTTCTATCGTCCCGTTGTTGATGCTGCTACTGTCCTTTTCGTTCGTATTCGGTTTTTGTTCTTTTTGGTTTATTTGTCGTGCTACTGCCTTGTCTGCTGTTGTTTGTTGTTGTTCGGTGGCTGATTTTCGATTCCCTGTTCTGCTTCGTCTCCTTCTTCCTATTCTTTTCTTCTTTTCTTCTTCTTCTTACTCTGTTTCGCGCTGCTGTCTTGTTGTTCTCGTGGCTGCTGCTGTTTCTTTATCATCGTAGCCTTCTTCGGTCTTCTTGCTCTTACTCATTTCTGTTTGTGTCAGATACGCTGCTCCGTGGTCACTGTTATGCTACCGTCTTGCCCTTATTCTTTTTCTTCTTCTTTTCCCTTTTTCTCTCTTCGTTTCGATGCTGCTACTACTATTATCGTACTCTCCGTTGCTGTATATTCATCGCTGCTGCTACTGTGCTTATTGCATTCCATTTGTCGTTCGCGTGATCGTTACATGCCTTCGTCTTATCTTCTTATGTTTTGGTTATTAAACTGCTGCTGCTTCTTCGTCTTGTTTCTGTGGTTCGATCTTGCTACTTCTCTTTTACTATGACGTGCTACTGGCCGTTTCGGTTCCTCGGTTCCGTTGCTACATGTTCCTGTGGTGTTCTCGCTATTACACTTATTATCTTCCAATCCGTATTCCACTTCGCTTCTCAATTTTCTTACTTCGACTCCTTTCTTTATGTTTCTGTGCATTCTCGTTTACGTTGGAGCCTACGGAGTATAGAAGAATAGGTGCTTGAGATACCTTTAGACTCGGGAGTGGAGCTTGGACTTAATCGATGGACGTTTTGCAATGAAGTTACCGATTCAAGGTAACTTTAGGACGTTACTCGATTTTATATCGTATGTTTGAGTAGTAGTATGTAGTAAATATTTTAATTCGGTTTTCTAATTTTAGCTATATATTATTGCTAATTATATTGTTTTAAATCGTATTTATAAATATTTTACAAGTTTCGATATCGTTTTACAAATCGTTAGTAATTTGATTATTTACGATCATGATAATATTTTGTTGGTTATCGTGACACTAGCAACTAAATAATTTGATTTTATATTTTCGTCATATTTCGTTAATTTATAATTTCTACTCAAAATTGTATTTTTATATTATAATCAAGATTTGTATACTTGTTCAATAAATAAATTTTCGTTTTACGATTTATACTAATAAATGAGAAAATAGTCGATTTAGTTTTAAATACATTTTAGTCGAGACTATTTTCACTAATAATTTCCTATTTGTTTCCGATTGACTATTTTTATTAAAATTTGTATTATTTATAAATCAAAGCTATTCCTTAAAGATAATTTGAAACGTTTATAAAATTCATTTCATTTATAAAACTCGTTGACTCAATTAGTTTTGATATCGTTTTTCCTAAAATATCTCTTTTCTTAGATTTGTTGTTTTAACTCGATTTCCTAAATTATTTATAAAATACTATATAACGACTTATCATATTTTATTTATATTTTGAGTAACGAATTTAGAAATATAATAAAGTTACGATAACGACGATAATAATAAAGTGTTAATTTCGTTAGAAATGCTATTTTTATACATTTCACCTATTTTAATAACTTTAAGTATTTTCTACAACAATATTTCTATTTTAAGTAAGTTTCTAAAATTAGTAAGTTTCTATTTATAGAAAATCTCCCTTTTCATATTAATGTTTATTCCCTTTTATCTTCCTATTATTTATAACGATTATTTATTCTCAATATCGATAATGACTTGTTTTGGAGTTATGGAATAAAGAGAAGTGTGGGGTTAGAGTAATATAGTCTGGGATGTACGTTTTTGCCATCAACTATAAAGCTGGTGTGTCTATGTTGAGACACATTGGTCGTTGAACTGAGCATGGTTTGTGTTCAGGAGTGTGTATATTTTGACCTTAAACTTAGATATCGCATCGTGTAAGTCGCCGTCGGGTTGAACTGGATTACGGTTGGTGTCCAGGAGGGGTGTACATTACTTAAGCCAGGACCTCGCTGCACGCAGTCCTGTTATAGTTGAGTTGCCTAGTTAGAGACCGAAGTCTAATTTGTTTTGACTAAGTTCTCGAAGCTAGTTTGAGTATTATCCTAGTGAAAGTCTATTCCGTTGCACTGATTGATTTCCATAACGCCATTTTTGAATATTATTATTATCGATTGATTTTTGATTTGCAGGTTCGCAAATGTTTTAAGTTTTCTCCGAAAACTTATTTTATTATATCGTTTTAATGTTTTCTCATTTTAATTATTTTGATATAGTAATACTATTATTTTTTCATATGATATAATTTGGCTGGGAGAACGTCCGAGTTACTCCCCACTGACGTGGCTGTTATGTTTATAACATGACAGGTATTTGCTGCTGGGTTTTGGGTGTGAGCTAGCGAGTAGCGTGGATCCTACTCTTTCTTCATTATGTAATTTATGGTTTTGTATTAACCTGTTTGGAGATTTTTCTTTTAGTCCTTTTGTAAAAAGAGGCCTTTGTATTGACTTATCATTTCTTTTAATAAGATATAGTTTGTCAGTGTGTTTTAATCCCACTCTACAGTGTTTCCGCCACTGTATTGCGTTAGATTTTCTAGGGGATTACAACATGTTTGAACATAGTTCAAGCTCCCAACCACTGATGCATAAGGAATTCTTTCCATTTCTTTTCGTTCTAGCTCATTCTGGGGACATTGCATTTTACTGAACTTATCCCCTTTCTGTATAGGAATGATTCCGGGCGAGCAACTCTCCATTCTATATCTCTCTAAAATTGTATTGATGTAAGTTTTCTGAGACAGTCCTAACAATCCTTGTGACCTATCACGGGTTATTTCAATCCCAATCACATAGGATGCCTCACCCATATCTTTCATCTCAAAATTTTTAGAGAAGTACTTCTTTACATCATGTAACATACCCATATTATTCGCAGCTAGCAAAATATCGTCAACATACAGAACTAAAATTACAAACTTACTCCCACTGATTTTCATATAGATACACCGATCAACGATGACCTCTGTGAAGCCATATGATGTGATAGTATCATTAAACTTTAAGTACCACTGTCGGGAAGCTTGTTTTAGTCCATATATCGACTTTTTCAGCCTACAAACCTTGTCCTCATTACCTGGAGCTAAAAAGCCCTCAGGTTGCTTCATATATACTTCCTCCTCAAGTTCACCATTTAGAAAAGCAGTTTTCACATCCATTTGGTGAAGCTCGAGATCATAATGAGCTACCATTGCCAACACAATTCTTAAGGAATCCTTCTTAGATACTGGAGAGAAGGTTTCCTTATAGTCAATACCGTCTTTCTGAGTAAAACCTTTGGCGACAAGTCGGGCTTTGTATCTTTCTATGTTTCCCTTAGAATCCTTTTTGATCTTATAGACCCATTTCGAACCAATGGTCTTGGACCCTTCAGGTAACACAACTAAATCCCACACTTTATTATCATCCATTGATTTCATCTCTTCTTTCATAGCAATTAACCACTTTTCAGAATCGTTACTTTCTATGGCTTTTTGGAATGAGACAGGATCCTCACTAATGCTCAAGTCACATTCACTTTCCACATGATAACACACATAATCATCTGAAATAACAGGTCTTTTATCTCTTACAGACCGCCTTGGTTGTTCATGTGGTGTATCATTTCCTCCTTGAATTGTGACTTCTGATTCATTGTTATCGTCATTTTGTGGGTGTTGAACATCATTATGTTGCTCCATTGTGTCATTTGACTGTATAGATACAATGGGTACAACTACTTTAGGTGCAACTTCAGGAGAGTGATTTTCTTCCCGAATTTCATGAATATCCACATTTCGTGGTTTATCACTCCCACTAGTTTGACCATTCTCAATGAATCTAGCATTACCAGTCTCAACTATTCTCGTACTGTGATTAAGACAGTAAAATACATACCCCTTTGACTTAGGTGTGTATCAGTGACAGTAAAGGTCCACAAATATCAGTGTGTATAATTTCAAGTAGGTGAGAACTTCTCGTGGCTGGTTTCTTTACTGTGTGTTTAGTATGCTTACCCTTAATGCATTCTATACACACATCTAAGTCACTAAAATCTAATTGAGGAAGAATTTCACTCTTTACCAACCTCAATAACCTTTCTTTAGATATGTGACCTAGTCTTTGATGCCACAAGTAAGCTGAACTTTCATCTGATGCACTACGTTTGATGCCTCTACTTTCAACATGATACAAAGATTCAGAAAAATTAACATCAAGATTGAACTTATAAAGAGAATCACATAAAGTACCACTACCACAATTGTAATCGTTCTGGTACAAAGTAAATAATCCAAATTCAAAGTTAATCTTAAAACCTACATCATCCAGCTTACTTAAAGATACAAGATTTCTAGCACATTCGGGTACATAAAGACAATTAATAAGATCTATTTGACAACCAGTGTCTAAGATCAAACGATAGGTCCCAATACCCTCAATTCGTGCCTTCATCCTGTTTCCCATGGATAGATATTCATTTGGTCCTCTTATGGGCCGGATCGAACTGAATCCCTGTTTAATATGAGAAACGTGAGTAGTAGCACCGGAATCTAACCACCAGGTATTATTAGGCACTTCAATAAGGTTTGATTCAAAGCATACGGAACAATAATGCATACCTCTCTTTTCGAACCAATCTTTCATTTTTGGACATTCTTTCTTGAAATGTCCCTTTTTCTTACAAAAGTGACACTTCAAATCCTTTTTCATCTTACTTTCGGGTCCTTTAATGTAAGATTTGCCCTTGTTTTTGCCTTTCCAACCTGGTGTGCTCTTGCTGCTGCTGGCTCCTTCATGACCTACAAGATGGACAACTGGGGTTTTTGCCTTCTTTAATCTCCCTTCCTCCTGAATGAGCATAGCCTTTAACTCTTGAAGTTTCCATTTAACCGTTAATGTGTTATAATTCACTTGAAACTGGCTAAACTCATCAGGTAGGGAGTTAATGACAAATTGCACCAAGATGGAATCATTTACTTCCATCCCTAGCTTCTTTAACTTTGCTGCCAGATTTGACATTTCTGTCACATGAGTATGCATTGATTCCGAGCCGTTCAAGTCATATTTCTTATTAGTCAGTTCACTCATAAGACTACCCGTTATTGACTTGTCCGCCAGCTCAGATTGGGAGCACTCCTTTATCTTTTTCAAGAATTCCCTCGCTTTCTCTGTTTTAGGCATTGATGGCTTAATACTTTCCGCCATTGTCAATCTCATGAGGGTTAAACTCAGCCTGTTAGAGCGTTCCCACGACTCATATAAGGAAATTTCTTCCTTAGTACTCTTGTCAGTTATGGCTGAGGGTTCCTCATCAGAAATAATGGCTAGGTCGAGTGCCATAATACCCAGTGTGAACCGGATTTCCTCGGACCATTCATCATAGTTAAGCCCATTAAACTTAGTAACAGAGTTAGCGGATGCAGGTAAATTAGATGAGACTGCAAAAATTTACACATGCTTAACCTATTAGTGCTTTGAAAACTTAATACAGATTCAGTAACATTACATACACATTTAAGTAACCTTTGGGCAATACTAAAATGCATATACTACAATCGATGTTATAAATACTTTAATAGTCAATTATCAACATACCAAAATTTTAAATGAATGACATCTTTGGACATACATAACATTCAAATTTCGTACAAATAATAATTTAACCCTTTCATATTATTATCTATATTTCATGTTTCTCCTTTGGGTGGTCACATAAACATAGTACATAATAAAATATAGGACTTTAATATATAGCATCTTTATAATATGGTCTAAACAACCACTAATACATTTCATATGTTTAAGTGTATCATAACAAGGCCACTTTGGTGACTAACATGTACATACAATATAAACATTTAAACTTTAATGGATAATTTTCATTATAATGTGTTAACTTTTCATAAACACAAAATTTACCCATCACAATGAAAGCATTATGGTGAAAGTAACACAATTCAACAATAGAGTAGTTTATAGTGTACCGACTATTTATATACCTATTGTTCATTAATCCATACAATACCATACGCAGTGGAAGAAAATAAACATTATTGTGTCAATAATCATGTTTGAACATGGATGTACATGCAATATCAAATTCTACGCATGAATTTTAATAACATGAACTCATTCTGCCTAAATCAGACACAAAGTTAAGCATGTGAAAACATTCGGTCATAATAGTTTCAAAAAGATCATGCAAAATAAGTCTAATTCATTCTGCCTAATTCTGGAAAATATAATTCTTAAAAATGTCATACGCATTCTTGCATAATTCCACTGAAGTAATCGAATTCATTGCGAATTTCTATAATTATCATGCAAAGTACTCCGTAAGAATTATATACCATCATTGCATATACACAATCATTGCATGATGATGACAAAACATTAATTTAATCAATCTGATTAGCATACCCAGAAAGAGCAAGTTGAAGATCCGTAATGAAAGTGCAAATAATGAACAGACAAGCAAGTAGAATATTAATGCTTATAATTATCATGAGACACGCAATCGTCAGACAATTACTATTATCATCATTGTGTCGTACTGCCACATTGCCCGCATATAATCAGACCCACTTCCATTAAATCATACACATATAATCATCATATAAATACTCCCTTTTACGAAACAGGGGAAGAAAAAAAATTTCATGGTAAATTAATTGAATCTATAAAAGCTCTGATACCAACTGTTAGACATATTTCATGATTTCGATTATGAAATCAGTCCCAAGATCATTATAGATTCGATTTAATTCAACCCAAAAAAATCGATGAACGAAAAGAAACTAACCGTGGTCCATGTCTTACGACGCACTCAATAATAATAAGAATAGAAGAATAAAGACCCAAATATGATTCTCCTCCTTAACCCGTTTCCTTAACGTTCTCAGTATGATGGAGAAGAGAACTCTGCCTTTCACAAACTGTTTTCCTTTATTTTGAGAAGATGAAGATTACGTTTACGTTTACTGTTACTGATATGTATATGGATATATACATGTCAAGGGATGTGTTTGTTCATAACTCAAATCGTTATATCTCTTCGTGAAAAGGCACTTCGTGATATTGGGTAAGGTCGGAAGGAATAGTTATTCCCGACTTTAATTACTTTAATTGAAACCGATCCATCGCGGTGTCGTCTTTTATATTGAAGTCCCGTTAAATGTGAACTCGTTATTTACAAACCCGAAGACACAAGGCCATAAGAATATAAATATTCAACACTCCTTGGCACCGGCAGAGGCAGGTTGCAACCCCATAAGCAACACCGTTTCCCTCTTCCCGACTCATCAATTCATCTTCAAATTACTCCTCCTATCAGGTAATTCAAGTTTATTTGGTCATGTTTAATTATTTAATTAGGAATTGAGATTCGGGAATTAGGTTTGTAATCGTCAATTGCCATGTGATTCGGGTATTACCTGACCCGTCGTAAGGTTATGATGGATAGTGTCGTCTGAAACAAGAATTTGCCTGTAATCATTGACAGTCATAATAGCCAACTTAACTAGCTTTTACAGCCTTCACATTCATTGACTTTGACTTGGTTTTTGGCAGGAGTGAATGAAGTTGATACTCATATTTTAAGTCTTCTGGATTCAGAAATTGTGTATTGAAATCCAATTTTTTTGATCTCCTGTCTTTATCTTATTGCATTATAAATAACTAGTGATATATTTAATGTCTACTCAGTTGAATAATATTTTGAGTTATATCACGAATTCCGTCTTGGTTGAAACTTGAAACCCATCAGCTTTGTGTTAACAAATTGATGCCCTTATCTCTGTGGATTCCGTTGGCAGCAGAGCAGACCCAATGTGGAGGTCATTATCTACACTTCGAACTTATGTCAGCCGGAAAATCATGAATTCCCCCGAATGTGCTTTTTTGTGCTTTTCAATGTGCTCTTTTTCATCTCATATCAAGTCGTCTGCACCGCTTCTCCCCATGTTCACAATTCACTGATCTAAACCCGAATTGGGACTTTTTGCCAACAGGATCTCTCTCAACTCTGACAAGGTTCCCTCTCTTCACCGTGCTTCTTTTTTGTTTCTCATTACTTCATACTTAATCCATCTTGGGTTT